>CM029918.1:96584653-97273468 GCA_017639245.1 Myiopsitta monachus
ATTTATAAAACAAAAAATGCTTAAATTATTTAAAAAATCAACCTTAAAAATGAAAGAAATTAAAAAAATTAAACCCAAATTTGCCCCATAGTTTATATGCCAAAAGCAATGTATTTACATCATCTCCAGTTATAGGACAACATACAAGAACCCACACTAGATGGCATTCTTCTGCAAGTTTTCTGACGACATCCAATGTTATTAAAAAACTCAAGAGGCAGCAGTGTCTTGCTTCTAATATTATAGTAATGTTTGGTTAAACAAGCAGTAAAATAATCATTAAACTCAGACAGACAATTTATTCCAACATTTGTTGACAATTTCTTTCAGGGTTACAGTTTGATTAGTTTGTTAAAAGGCAGAATTTGAATAAAACTCAGCTATGCAGGAACAATCAAAAAAATATTAGATGCCGTTAAAATGAACACAACACAACTGAGCCAGCTGTTAGTTTGATGCAAATTTCCATATTACGGGTTTCTAAACTGAAGAGTAGTAGCTTATTTTGGTCGCGCTTCCTCAGCTAGAGGGAGCCCCTGCCCAAGGCTGCTTGCCACTGCAGCGTCGCCTTTCCCCAGACAGCAGCAGCAAGGCCCACTGCACACAAGCGCAGCAACAGACACATTCTTAATGAGTGGTGCTAATTATACAAGTCCCCCGTTAGTCACCTGCCTTCTGGCAGACTGCACACCCAAAAAACCCAATTCAAATCAAATATATTAATTTAATGTCAATAGTTTATGAAAACTGCCTTATGACTGCTGTTCTCTTTTTCTTATCTGCACAAGTCTCCTTTTTCCTTTGTTTTTTAAAAACGTATCTGCTTTAGTCTATACAACCAGCGTCAAGGTAACGGTGAAAAAACTTCTGGTAATACCACGGCCAAGTTGGATGGGGCCTTGAGCAACCTGGTCTACCAGAAGGTGTCCCTGCCCATGGTAGAGGGTTGGAACTGGACGATCTCAAAGGTCCTGTCCAACCCAAACCATTCTGTGATTCTACTAATAGTTTGGATTGCTCTTTCAAATAATTTAAAATTTACTCAAGTCTTAACAGAACCACGTTGTCTTCTATCAAATACAGTAAAACAGGTTGTCTAATCCGCTACTACACTTCTCTTTCTGGATCTCTGCAGTCTTACGATACTTTAAGGCATTCTGTTTGCTGGAGATTCCCAGTGTTGAAGAAAATCATGAGGCTAAACAAAAATCTGCCATCATGGGTGACTTCTGGATCCAATGAAGGAGAAGTATTTGTTGTTTTGGGGTGGATTAGTCCAGTATTTCTATGCCAATAAAAGCTCCTCCTTTCCCTCCCCATCAAGACAACAATCAGTCTAACAGTTATTTTAGTTTGCAATAAAGGATTATGCCTCTTCTGACAATCACTACTGCAACAGTGTTATTTCAAGGTAAATGCAAAAAAAAGAACAAGAACAGCGTAATATTTTTCCAACATTCAGAAACAACTTTTTTGTATGGAAGAAGCAACAGACAGTATTAAGACCTTCCCATCCCTCTGGTATTCCCAAAGTAAAAAAAGTCTGAAGACTGTTGCTAAACACTATACTGAAGTTAGATGCGTGTTTCTTCATAGCAGAAATTTGGAATAGCTTTCTTAATATTCCAGGCATCTCCTAAAGAAAGCAAGATACTCTTGGGCTTCAAAGAGAGTAAAAACATTTTAGTTCTTTTCATCTGGAGCATGTTGGCCCTATCCACAATTATCAAATATCCAACATCAAATATCCAATTATCAAAGTAGAAAGCACCTGTTATTGCAAATGTTAAAAATAATCTGTGTTTTTAGAGATCTGAGGTTACGTTTCTCATAATATACACAAATATATATACGTACATAGACATACCTCCTCCCTCTCCCCTGCACACACTGTACTATCTATTAGAGAAACTAATAAAATCCACTGAGACTTTAAAGGCAGTCAAGCAGTAATTAAAGGTCAACAGACAGCTGGCTGGATAAAAATAAGCAACTACAAAATAATTGAGAAATGCACTGAACTAAAGGCAATGTTTGAGGGGAAGCAGTAATAAACCTGTAACAGAACATAGGTTTTTATTTTAAACCATCTGCTTTTTAAAGTCGTTGTTAGTTTTATTTTTAACTAGTTTGAGAAGCTATTTAAGGAAGCAGTTTCAAACGTTCACTAGGAAAATGTATGCAAGGTCAATTAAACTATAGCATAAATGCATCTTTGTTTTTTTTCTCTATTTAGATTTATGGAAGGAATCTGATTCTATGATTCTATAATTTGAAAATTGATTGGTGAACAAAGGAAAAAAGACAGAACAGAGGCAGCATTAAAATTGGGTGGACAAAACATAAGATGGAGAAGAAAAGGTTGACAGTGAGGCACACATATACAGTTCAAGTGAAAATTGGAACAAGAGGATGACAACCATAACCAAAGAGCTACATCACATAGTTCCTGCAGAACACTCAAATCAGTAAGATTAGAAGTCAAAGGGTGCTGTTCACATGACACCTTGGATAATAAAGCAATTTAGGACTACTCAGCGGCTGCACAAGGAAAACAGACCATTTGGTTATATAGTAGTTTCTCATCAACACATTAACAGTCATTCTGGATCATGAACTTCAATTAACTAAAGATATTGCAGAAATTTTCCTAAAGAAAAAGAAAAGTAAGTTTCTATGCGCATCTCAAAACAGATACCGTTACTTGGGTCACTTAAGTAATCTTCTGAAACAGAACACTTGTCTGAGCAGCATTACAATACCTCTTTGAATGCGGCTTACAGTGCTAATATGGGCAAAATACACTTAGTTTGTGTGCATGCATTCCAACACTTAGATGCAAATAATGTCTCTTCAGCCAAACAAAACTTTTTAAACTTGCATCAGCATTAAGATGCTACACTCCACTGTGCACTGCACTGGTGTGGCCCCACCTTGATCACTGTGTGCAGTTTTGGGTGCCTCAGTATAAGGAGGACATCAAACTAGCAGATTGTGTCCAGAGGAGGGCAACCAAGATGGTGAAAGACCCCAGGGCGAGACTTAAGAGAAGCAGCTGAGGTCACCTGGCTCATTCAGCCTGGGGAAGAGAAGGCTGAGGGGCACCTTCATCGCAGTCAACGCCTTCCTCATGCTGCTGCAGAGAAGAGGAGCTGATCTCTCTCTCATGACCAGGCACAGGACTCAAAGAAATGGGATGAAGCTGCACCAGGGGAAATTCAGATGGGACATTAGGAAAAGGTTCTTCACCAAGAGGGTGGTTGGTCACTGGAACAGGCTGGTCCCCAGGGACACAGTCACAGCACTGAAACTGTCAGAGCTCAAGGAGCATCCAGATGATGCTCTCAGACATATGGTTTAGTTTTAGGAAGTCCTGTGAGGAGCAAGGAGTTGGACTTGATGATCCTGATGAGTGCCTTCCAACTTGAGATCCTCCATGATTCTGTATTCCAGTACAAGCTATTTTCTCAGCCACTGGACTTTGAAGTGATAAAGCAGACTTCAGTGGTAAACAAATGGAAACTATGCTTTTAACGGGAAAAAAAAGCCTGGAATTTCAAAACAGGCCAACAGAGAGCTAGCTAAACTGAACTGATAGACCTGCCAATCAGAAGTACACCACTAATGTATTCTCCCCACCTTGCTCATGTGTTAAAACAAACCCCTTCACCTTTTAGAACAACAAATTAGTAAAAACTAATTTATGGCAGAGACACAAAACTTTATGAGTCATCAAATCCATTACTGATCAGAAATAAGTGTTTTCTTCTTGACTGAGAACATTACTGGAATAATTAAGTTCCAGAATGACTGCACTAAGCATGACTAGCAGGTCAGCCTCGCACTCTAAGAGCCAACATAAAGTTGTGGGAGACTCTGGAAGCAAACAGCTGCATGGCAAAGAATTCCACAGCCTCCTCATTTTACCCATGTCTCCCAGCACTGAACTGTCAATGCCACTGCCTCCCAACACTACCAAACAACTGAAATACCCTACCAGCATTCCCTGCTCCTCTAAAATGCACATGGAACACCGCCATCTTCCATTAGAATATAGGCATGTAACAAAAGAGCACAACAGTCCTGAAGAATGAGGCAGCCTTGAAGGCTCAGGCTTGCTGCCCTCTTCACTAGAGCTGTCAGGTGATGAGCCTTAGATTGTAACTTCCTGCACAACTCATGTTTGATGACAGAGAGAAATATTCAGGAGGAATAAAAGTATTACATGGCTCTCAGGCAAGAAGCAGTTCTGATCCAGCAGGAAGAAAGATTGTTTTGAAGGGAATAAAATGGTTGGAAACAGACATTAATAAAGCAATTTACTAAAGTACACAAATCTCAGAGGTCTGTTTGTTTTTAGGCCTACAAACAATGCATCACCTTTGTGTTATATGGAGACCTTTTACCTATTTATTACTTTCAATTTAAAGAAAAAGGTAAGATCAGGAGGAAAAGTAGTAACTGCAAAGAAGAGGTTGACACAGAAGGTTTAAGAACAGTTCGAAAACATTTCATTTGCCCCTTAATAACCTGATCTACTAGTATCTGCCGAACACCTGCATACAAACCATGTGCTGGCAGGGTACACAACCTAAATGGGGGGTTGCTTGGCTGGATTTTGGTTTGATTTTAGTGTTACAAGGTTTTCAAAGAGCCCTGTAGTGGGACACAAAATAGTTTACAGATTCACAACCATAGGCACTACTTCTGCATTACTGGGGGTTGGAACTAGATGATCTTAATGTAATTTCCAACCCAACCATTCTATGATTCTATGATTAACTGAGAAATGTATTTCCACCATTAGGTGCTATATTTTACACAGCCCTAATGGCAAAACAGACTTGAAAAATTAGAAGTGTTCTTACGCTACGTATTCCTGTTCATCTTCTGCTTGAAAGTGGTATGTTCTGTTATCTGAAATGAATAAATACATATTTTCATTTGGTACATGATAACTTCTAAAATAGCTACATATTTAGTAGGTTACTAAAACCTACTTGGCAACCCAAAGCCTTGAAGAGCAATTGCAATTAAGCAGCAGCATTAGTACTTTATTCATAGCTATGGAAAATGATTCCAAGGGAAAAAAAAAAAAAAAAAAGCAGAGAAAGCTGGAATAGTGAATTTTGATTTCTGTACATATTTCAAAGCGTTATGTTTAGAAATATGGAAAATAAGCATGAGTCAAATTTTGCCCTTTTGAAGCAAAACCTTGCCACAAACGAACAGTATTTATATCACACACAAAACATCCTTTATTCATTTGTCCACTTGAACCCATCGTCAAAACTAAAGAGATCGCCACACTCGCGAAGCACTGCATGTATCCAGATACAGACCTGAATTTGGAACTATATCCTTATTTATACTCAAACTGTCTTGTAATGACATTCTTGGCAATAATGCATTTGGCAATAACAGCGCAAGGCAGTACTAAAATTGCTACATACGTGATATTAGATCAAAAGACTTCTTATCTTCAGCATTTGGCTTCACCTGGCAGGTCAATAAATTCAGTTTAGCTGGTTGCCTGTTGGACTAAAAAGAAAATTTATTTTACTGGCAAAATGTCTTGATTTAGGATTATTTTTCTTTTCTGGGAGCAGCTATATATAATATTAAAGTGTGGTCATGCATTCATGTACACCCTCAAAACGCTCAAGACCAGCATGGCTTTGTCTGACATGGCCTCTCAGAATGGACAGATTGCTAAATCTAAACAAGACTAAAGTCTTCATGGCAACTCTTTCTGTCTACTTGAAAGGGATTAAAGGAATAAATCTAAATTTAGAATATGCTAATATTGAAGGTTTACTTGTATTTCATAAACCAATGGTAAAACTATTATGCAATTTTTCATTACAGCAAGTATTAAATCAACTGTCATAAGCTACAAGAGTGGGGAAATAACTGAAGACATTTTAGAAGGCTAAAGAAGAGTTTACTTACTTCATGCAGCCCACAGGAAGTTTTGAAATTAACTTCAAACCAGCCTTTAGCCTCATCTTCCCACTCTGATTAGTTGAACAAGTTTAATTTCTTTTACAAAATGAATGTGCAGGCATTAAAATGTTTTAAACAGTTAACATCCTATGCAGGAATAAAACATCTATGACATCAATGTATGAGCTAGCTATTGGTCTTCCAGTACAGCCAACAGCCAAAACTGAGTTTATAACAAGACATCTGATCAAATCTACCCAGACACCTTTAACTGCATTAATCAGCTCCTCAGTGGCTAGGAGGTGAGTCTACAGGATCTTGCACTGATGCAGACAGCTACACTGCAGCCACTTCACTCTATTCAGCTGAGTCTCATCCTATATCTCAAAGGAGTAGTAAGAACAGATGTACTGCTCCATTCAATCCTGAAGTTCCCACTAGTGGTCAGTAGCAGACAATTACCAAAGAATTCAAGAGAGCAAGTGTAACAGTACTTCCATAAATCTGTTTCCAACTTCTGGCAATCCACAGAACTTCAACAGTCAGAAGCAGAAATGGCATATTTTTTGTAATAGTAGACTAACACCAGCAGATTCACTGGGAAAGGGTAATGTTAATTTACTATTTTAATAAAAAGGCATAAAAATAACTTACCGTTGCATGTGATATGGTAAGAATTCCATTTTTAACAGTGCACTTTCTTCTTTGCCATACTTTTCTTAACCTACAGAAGAACATCAACAACAAATTCAGTAACTCGACATGACTTCAAAACACATGTTCATCCCATTAACACTTTGAGATTAGCCTTGAGAAACAAAAGATGCAGTCAAAATTTTACTAACTGCCTCACCAAAAGCAAATTAGAAATTTATGACAGGTCTTAATCACTTTGCAGAGACTCATAAAGACAATAGCTTTCTTTTTAATATGACTTTGGTTTTTATGATTGCTTTACATGCTTTTGCATTTACCATGTGAAACTCAGATCTGTGTTCAGATTTGAACTGTGAAATTCTTGAGTACTTGTGGCACTTAGGGGAATGTGCCTTAAGCATCCACAGTAGAAAACAATAAAATCAGTGCATAAACATGGTAAGAGTTCTCACTATGCGCTCCAAGAACATACCCATCACTCTTCTTTAAAAGATAACCTTTCTTCTCACTACCGTATTCCTTATTCCCCTGCAGCTGATGCATACTATATCCTCCTTGCCTGCTCTGTGAATCCTAAAAAAAGGGAAAAACACCATTAATGTTTCCTGACATGCACAGTAAGTTTTCCTAACCTTTAAGCCTGTTTTACTTTATTTCTCTTCTCTACCACAACTCCACAAATTCATAAAGATTTAAAGAGAGAGAGAACTCCTACTGCATGCAGGAGTTTACATCCAGAGGAGAGCTTGCTTTTACATCACTTGATCCTGCGCTAACTGCATGTTCAAGATTCAGTTACTTCATTAGGCAAACATTCATCTCAAAATAATGACTTTTAAAATTCAGAAATACTGTATAAACTTATAGCTAGAGTAAAATGCTAAGATAAAATTGCAAAAAGAAAGCAACAGAATATAGCATGCATACATACAGAAAAACACATCTATAAACCAGAATCAAATGCTAATCATCACTGGGGGTTTTAATCCTATTAAAAATATGCATATAAGTCATGAGTTTTAGTGCATGAAGTCAACTGAAAGAACTTTTGGCCTGATACAGTGAAACAACTGAGTGAAATGGATTAACTTGTTTATAAGCACATCAGCAAAAACAAATCCCCCAAAGCTCATTAGAAACATTGACTTACTCTCCTAGACTTCGATCACGAAAGGCAAAAGCAACAGAGGGAAGAGAAAGCAAATAATTTAAAACAAGAATTATTATTTTATTAAAAAACATGTTCCTTGAACATAAATTGCGTAAGCTCCCATATCTAGTAAAATGACTCCCCTTTCTAACAACAGTACTAGAAAGAAGGCTAAAATTACTCTTTCAGGCACACTGGTGCCTTTTCTCATCAAGTAACAAACCATCAGAACCTGTGCAACCTTGCATATATGATATTGGATTAAAAAGCAACTAAGATGAGTGAAGGATCAATTTTCGCTAAATGTCTTCCAGTCTCTCTTATGTTTAAATTGTCTAAAGTGATAGCTAGATCGCACCCTCCACCAAACCGGAGCCGATTCACTATTTCCTTCCATTGAAAAAGATCAGGCCCAAAGTTAGCTTCTAATTTTTTACAAGTGTATATAAAAAGGTATCATTAAGGACACATTGACACAGTTTTAAATATAGCTGTGACACATTTATCTGCAAAATATCTGACAAAATCCCACAAAAAGATCAAAAGTTCCACTACTCCCTTGGCAATAACCTTTTCTCTCTCAAAGCAGTTTCTTACAATTACCATAACCAATATATACTGAAGATTATTCCCTCCTATTTTATTCAGTATTCTTACAATTGTTTATTTATCTGGTAACAAATTCCTAATGGGAGTTGAGAGAAGTGTTTGGTAAAACTGGCAGCTGTTGCTGGAAGCAGCACAAGGGCTGGGTGCAATGTGCCATGTTTACACTATTACAATAAGCAGCTTTTTTATTACAAGTGTATTTCAAACCTCCTATTTGTATTAGCTTAGGAAAGAAGGAAATGAGAGATAATTCCTGTTCCAAAGAGTCCATCAGATGGAGATTTGAGGAAAGAAATCAGAATGCAAAGAAGGAATCAAGAAAACCGACAGGAAACATGATTCTAAACACTAGCTACATTCAACTTAGAGCTGTTAACTTACATGTGTACCAATAATTAGCATACAAAAATAGGGAATAGAAGCATGTATTTAAGGCCATGTTTCCTTTAATATTTCAGCTTCTTATATGTATAAACACTCTTCAACAAGCAAATCAAATACTTCATACAATTAAAATTACACTAGACCTCCTTCAAATATTTTCCCCCAAAACTATAAACCATAGTAATTTTACAAAGTCAGGTAATTCTTGCTCAGAAACTGCCTTGAATTAATTCCAAGACAGTAGATAGCAGCCACAAGAGACGTTGCAGGTAACAGAGCCACCGTAAATTGCACTTCACACAGTAATGCTACAGCTCTAGCACTTCAGCACAACCCAAGATTCAAAGACTGTCAAGATGTGCTTTTCAAAGAGCCAGGTAATTGCAGAGATTTCAGTAATGGAGGGACAGGTCTGCAGAATAACGTGCACATCATTACAGATGTCCGTAATGCTAAATAAACGCCTTCAATGCATGCAAGAGTGAAACAAGAGTTGTGTTACAAGACCTAGAGCAAGCATAGGGTTTTAGTAATTAGTGTTTTTTTCCTGAATGAAAGGATGGGTGCTGAAGAGTAGTTTTTCCATACATATTATTCTAAATTCAAAAATATCCTAAACGTGTAATAGATTTAACAGCTATACAGGAATCATTTGTCATCTGGGACAGCAGGTCAGCCTGGGATGGGCAGGAACTCTCACTTACCTAATGGCAAATCCAAAGAGGATAAGGGTGGCAGAATTTACAGTTTGGACAGAAATCACTAGTTTCAACTTCCTTTTCTTGCACAAAGGGGCAAAAGAAACGTAAAGCTACGCACCAACAGGGCCTCAATTCTACTGTTTCAAATTGTTTCCCTGACAAAGTAATTTTTGATAAGAGTACTTCTGAATCCTTACAAATCCACCAGAGAAAATCCCCTTCATTTCATATTCTTTGATATTTCCACTAATCCATAAATTTTCCAACTGTGAGATTATAATGCACTAAATATAAGGGGGGAAATGTATTCTTAATCACAATCAACCAGGCCATCTGTCACCGTAATAAAGCCCAACTTTACATACTTCAAGATTCAGATATGCACAGTGATGGAGAGGTAACTGGTGAAATTCAGGCCCTGTGTCAAGTTTCACTGCCACTTCGCAAAGGAGTAATGACTACTGGCACACTATTTCAGGATTTAAACATTGAATACCTAAGCAACAGAGACATTGTTTTATCAACCTCCTCAGTATCTGCCAGCATCATTCTGTTCTGACTCATGGAACTCATGAAAGCCATCACGTTGATTCTGAAACAGACACTTGAACATCCATGTGATCAAATGGCTATTTTATCCAAAACAGTACACCCTTTCATTACAGCAGATCTCACACTCCCGATTTGTTTGAATATCTGAGAATCACAATATTGCTCCTTGTTCTTCTAGGACACATTTCAATTCCTTTCAAGCCAAACTCTCTATAACTTTTTTACATAGCTAACACACATGTAAACACACATGTTTTTCAGGAGTCCTAGGATTTGTCTACACTATTAAAAAAAGCTTGCATAGTTTATTCTGGTGATGCCTTTGAAGCTACTTTACTACAAAACTAAATGAAATACGATTATTCTGTCTTGGTGGAAGGTAATCTAATTTAAAACATAAAAATTAAACAAGTCAAATTGTGAAACTTAGACACGTATTTCATTCAGTTATTTTACCTCTCAGTACTCTGTGAGCAACTTTTGCAACTTGAGTTATCCTTTATGCAGCCGTGTATGTACAATACACAGCACTGAAGAATAACCCACTTGTCCTACTTTATTTCCAAGAGCTGGTTGATTACACAAGAGCTTGAACTTACTCTACAGACCAGACAGAAGGTGTTTTTCTTTGCTTCCCAGATAATCAGCTTGTGGAAGAAAAAGGTACGGTAGAACAAAGGAGGTCTTGTTCTTCTGTGTGTTGAGAACTGATTCATAAAACCGCTTTAGAATTTCCAAATAGCTCTTGCAATTTAATGTTCTCATTCAGCTTTTGGGGATGAGGATGGAGAACAAGCACAAGTTACATTCAGAGTGCTTTAGATACTGGGGAGACTACAGATGTAACACATGTATGGGAAGCTCTGCAAGTATTATGGAAGAGATCTAGCAGGTTCATGTGCACAGATGGAAGGAAAAGAAGTACCAGGCAGAGCACTGGGAAAGACTGTAGAATATGAGACATGGGAAAACTGAGTACTAGACAGAACTGGCAGATCTACAATAAATTGGGATCTATTCAAAGGTGCTCTGCAGTGCTTCTGTCATCATTTGTGATAAAGAAATTCTGAAAACCATGGACAGTACATGGTAAGGCTGTGTTGTCCTTCAGAATAAAGTGATTAGAAGTGCAGGGAAAGGAACAGCCTTCTGGCTAAGGTTTATTTCCTATATAATGTACATCTACGTTACAAAAGCACACAGAGGCAAGCATTCAAAAGAATAAAAAACCACACCAACACACTATAAGGAATTAGTCATTCCTTATTAACTGTGATTCCACCTTCAAGCCATTTATATACACGCATTAGCCATAATCACAATGTGCTACCTACTAAATTACAGGAAAGCCCATACAAATACTTAATTGCTCCAGTTACAAAAGTCCTACTTATGAAGAAGTTCCAAAAGAATTCCAGGAAAGATTCAGCAGCCTTCACACCACATAAGGAAGATTACCAAAAACTACTTTTTAAGAGTACATTTAGTGTTGCATACAGTGGAAAAATCAGTGCAGCTTTTGTACATAATAGTCATGTCTCAAAAATATCCTGGAGTTCCCTGAAGGAATTAGCAAGAGGCATCAGTCTCATACAGTGTATCCTGACTTTCAGTGGTCACTTAGTGTTCCTTATGGAAGGTAAAGGACTACACTGCTACAGGACAAGAGGAAAAGTCCTCAGATGACCTAAGCAGCAGGAAACAAACAATTGAGTTTCACAGAAAGCTGTGCCAGCACATCTGGTGTGTAACACTAAAACAATTTGGAAAAGGGCGAAGTCAAATGCCAAAGTTTGCTAGATGGTATTAAATTATTCAAGTTCCCAAAGAAAGGCTGACTGAAGAATTTCTCAAAGACCTCAAGACAGGAAACTTGACAATAACTTGGCAAGTGAAGATCAGCATAAACAAATGGAAAATGATGCAGAGGGGAAAAGCAAGATACTATGAGTTGACTATTAAGATTCAAAACCAGGATGATATTGTTATAGCTTTAAAGCTGATTAAATTACATAAACCACCCTCTCTGCACTAAGCACTGGTCAAAAAGCAAGTCAATGTTAGGACTTTTCCACACAACATGTAGTGGTGGGTAAGACACAGCTGTAACAGCAGGTGACTATTCACACTGCTTCAAAAAAAGCAACTACACACATTCAAAGACAGGAAATCCATCAGGTGGTGGAGAGACTGCAAAGACAGTCAAACTACTAATGGGAGGGTATTCTGGGGTATTCTACATTTTACGCTAAGAATCCAGTATTGATTGCTGTTGGAAACTTAGCTGACGCTGTACCTTTGGCTGTAAATTACATTTTCAGGTATATTCAGCATCAGCAATGCTGTCCCATCAGATATGTGGATGATCATATATATGCAGCAGAATGGCATCTGTTTAATGTTTAATTATTATTAAATATGAATCATTATTATAAATATTTAATCAGCTGAGTAGACACCTAGCAAATGTTAATGTTTGCTTACCCTATGTTCAGTTTTCTCTTATGTAAATAAATTCTTTTCCTAAAGGAAAGGCCTCCCTCTCCCCAACACTCAGCTTTACCATGGCATATTCAGTATTTCTGACTCTCAGTCACTATGATTTAGAAAGTGTCACATTATTATCTGAGGTAAAAGCTGGGATGTACATTTTATCTATCTCCTAGTTCAAAACAGGTATTACAGTACATCTGCAATGCACACTGCATATTGGCCCTTCCCTCTGATATCAGTGCAAGTGATGATGTATTTTTAACTGCCCTGACTCAGCCACTGCTGTCTGGTTAACATACAGATTTTCTCCCTTACAGTACAGTATTAGCAAAAGGCATTTGGGAAGTAGAACAGCAGCACAAAATCCATGTGAGTTGGCAGATGAATAGCAATACGGAAATCACACATAAAGGTGGCTTACTCAGGATCACATAGGTCAGGAAAATCCTGGACACATTCTGGCTGAGGATGGCAGGACAGAACAAAGAAGTGTGCATTCCACCCATCTGTATTTTTTCCTGAACATTCATTCTTTATCATTGTCAAGGACATGATCCTAGGCTAGATGAAAAATTTATCTGACCCATTACAACTATTCTTGCAGTACATTAAAAAAGTGTACTAAAAATTACACAAAAGGAACAATTTCTTTACACACAAAATGGAAACAAAATTTATCTAAAATTATTATCTGTTGACATGTAGTTGAACATTCTAAGTACTAGTTTTGCCATAATGTTCAAAATCCAACTCTTCTGAACGAGTAACTACACAAATTAAACCAATTTCTGAAGACATAATTCATAAATTCACATTATCCCTGAGAATAATGTGTCTAAATGATTTACCTCCTTCTGATCAAGCTGCAGAGAAGATTTGATCAAATCACGAAGGGCAGTAAGTTGTTTCTTTTCTTCATCTTGTGTCTGCTTTATCTATGGAAAGTGATTGCCATTATATGCTTTTTGGCTGTAACTTTTATTTCTTTTATGTATTGCAATGTAATAGTTTAGATGTCCTAAAAAAAAACCAGCTCAACAACTCTGTGCTTCTGTTATATCTGAGATTATTTTCATGGACTAGTCCATTCTTCTGTGTTCATGTTCTATGCACACATTACTTGAAAAGCAAGCTAAAATGAATGTACTCTGCATGCTGTGTTCCATGATGCTTTAATGGCTCACTGTATCTAATGCACCTAAATTAGTTTCTGAAATATTAATTAAATAACTCCAATAAGGTTGACAGATGATATTAGGAAAGAAAATACAGTTTAATTTAGCCACAAACTACAATAGCAAATGGGATTATTATAATTCTGATTATAGAATACAAAAGCACTTGGGTGACAAGCGGGTTTTGACTCCACATTATTACTTTCCTTAAATGAACATCATAAGTTAATTCACTTAAAAACTGCGGTGCTCTCATCAAGTAGCTTGCTTTTTAGAAATTTTAAGCGGTAGCTAAAATTGGTGCTAACAAAGTAATACAATTCAGACTCTAAATTGGTTTTATTGTAATGCAACATTAAATTAGTAATAGAATGAAAGCTGCTTTTCCTAATAACTGTAAAAACAGAACAGAAAGTTTAAGACAGACAAGACATTTTTTCCTTAGTCCAGCTATATTCAAAGAACACACCTGGCATTTTTAAGATACAAATGAAATATACACCCTTACAGTCATATCTAAAATGTATTTACATAAACAAAATATTTTAATTTTCAGACATGAAACAACTTATAAGTAAACTTACATTATACAGGTCAGCAGCCAACTTTTCAATATATTGTTTAAGTTTATCAGCTGTTTTCAAGCCATCCTGGAAGAAACTATATTGAAAAATACCTGTGATTTATCAGGAATACATATAATTCATAACACAAAGTAGATTGTCTTGGGAAAAAAAAACAAAAAACCAAAACATAAAACCAAACAAAACCCAGTAAAACTTATCCAGCTCCTCCATGCTCACAAACAAACCAACAACAAACCCCCAACAAAACCAGCCTTCCTAGTCATTTTAAACTACAATACCTTTCAGGAGTGGAGATACATTACTGTGACTTTAACAATTATCAAATTTGGGAGACTATAGTTTAGATAATTTTATCCCTTCTAGTCAGCATGCCTCCCCTTTGCAATTTCTAAAACCTTTTTCCTGTGTTTAACTTAAGTTCTTATATGTTTGCCTATGTGGTTCTACTGATGACCAGGTTGTATATTGACAGTTTCACATCAAGGAATTTGAAAGAAATTACTGGCTGTCACAATGGCCTTAAATTTTACATAAACCCTAAAAACTAACAGATAGAATAAAGAAGCTATTTCTAAACTTACTTCTGAGATCTATGCCTCATGAACTAAAATTAATCCTGTATGCAACATGTGAGGTTTTCCCTTGGCCCATTTCTCCATCACTCCCCTACTCCAGTCACTCACTCTCATACTCTTTACTGACTGACTACAGTAAGATGAAGGCGCAGACACCTGGGCAGATTACGATTATGATACAGAAATTCTTCATGCAACCAAAGCAAAGTCAAAACAAAAGGAAACAAATGCTTATGTAAAAAAAGGAAATTGAAACTAAAGCTTGAAAGCCTTATACTTACTTGCATTGTGCATGGTAATACTTAATCAGGTTCTGCAGAAGGTCCACACCCTTTTTTGTCTTTATTTCATTAACCTTAATAAGATACTGTGCAGACAAGTGAAAAACACGTTGATAATTACTCCTCACAATCCTTCAACAGTTTTTAATCAATAAAACATCATTTGCTTAATGAATTCGCTATCTCTCTGCCTTTAGACTGTGTGCTGACTCATAGGCCACCAGTCCACCAGTTTAACAGTTTATTTGGCCATTCCCAAGAAAATCAAACTCTCCAAATACATGCACCAGATTCAGGAATTTTTTTCATCTTTTACAATTGTCTTAAGATGTCCCTTTTTTAATACAGTAATTACTGGCAGATTCTAAAAATGTAAATACTATGCAATAAAGTATTCACAACTAAAATGTAATCTAGAGAACTACTGATATAAAAAGCAGCTTTATAGAACTAACGTATCACTATCATTCATAACTTCAATAGAAATTTTAAAAGGCTTCAGAAAGCATGTTGAAAGAAAGATCAAAAATACTTCCTGAATGGCTCAACCATAAACCTTAAAAAATAAGAAATATTTCCATAGCATAGTTTTGGCACAACCTTCACATAATAATCTAATAAAAAAAGGAATAAATCAAAAGGAAGCCAAGTTTTGTAGAGTTGCTAAAACAATTATCTTTATATTGCTGTACTGTGTGACCTTGAGACCACTGCCTCCCTCCGCACCCATTAAACAACAAATTAGATTTCACCCCCTGTAAGTAAAAGGGTCCACAAGGTACTTTTAAGTTATGGTCTCATAATTAAAAGCTGGAACTTGCTTCTTACTTCACACATCTGTAGCTGAAATAGTCGCCTTTCCTTCTCCATTTCCTCCGCTATCTCAGCTCCCGTTATTTCAGTTCTTATCATCCCATGCTGTTTTGCATGTTCTCTTTTTTCCTTTTCAATTTTCGTACTGAAATTTTAATTAGAAAATATTTTAAAGGATTTCTTCCACTAATGTGATATTGTATTATTTAGGAAAAAAAATAACAATCAAGAAATATTACAGAAGCCATTCTGAAGTTCTCTATGATACCAAATCATATATATATATATATATATGTATCTCCTATCTATCTGTATATATATATATAATAGGTGTCTAGAAGTAATGGAGTCATGAAGCTACCCTTCCCTCCTTCAATTCTGTTCTTTAGTTTGTGTGCTACTTGGCAGGGAGGGGAGGATAAAATTAAAATCTCACTCTGTGTGATGTGCTCCAAGCTTTCATTTCTGTACACTGCAGTGTAAAGCGTATGTATATAGAAACTACTGACTTGGCAGGAAAATGGCAGAATAAATTAATTGAACGTATGCTTCATGCTCACAAGGCAGGAATTAAGAAAACCAATAAGGCAGCACATGAAGTTTACCACCAGTGGTAAATGACATGACTTCCAGTCGTTACATTTTCAGAGAAAGCCAACACTGAAATTCTGAAATAGTGAAATGCAAATATGGAACTAAGAGACAATCCTGAGACTTCAGTTAGAGCTTTGCACTGGGGCTGCCCTTACGTATCTAGGATTAATAGGATTAATTTATTTGGTTGGAAACTGTTTTTCTCCAACTAAGACAGGCATAATGTTTGCACATAGGACAAAGCACTTTTCAGCACTGAGCCTCTGAATTTGACTTGGTATTTGGTCTGGAATGAATCCTGGGAAATGGGTTTCTCTGAGAAAATTAAGGGTCATCTTCTTGGCCTAAGTGAAATGCTCACAAGAAGGGAAAAAATAAAACAGCAACAAGACAACAGGCATCTTTCTGTAAAATTTTCACATTCAGAACCAAAGATATCCCTGATTTTACATATAGCAATTTGAGAGGCAGAAATAATTTCTTGTTTTAAAAGTTTGCTGTTTATAATTAATATTAATTATATTATAAATAATAACTAATATTTTTGCCAAATATGCAATATCTGTAAGTACTAAACTAAAAAGGAACAAACCCACCAACTCTGCATGGAAGCCCGAATGCTCAGCTGAATACAATGACGCAATTTTGCTACAGGAATCTCCTTTTTGCCTTAGATTAGTAATAACCTCATTCCCAGTGCAGCTGTTCTCAGGGTTTTAGCATTGTAATGAATGCTGAAGGCTAGGGTTACTATAAAGAGGTAAGAAATATTTATTACGCTGATAATAAATATTACAGCACTTCTTAGTGGCCTTTTTCTTTCATAGCTTTTTTCCCCCCTCCTGGTTATAGATATACGAAACAAAGCTAATGATAGGATTAAAAAGGGGAATAAATGAAAGGATACAAAATATGAATTATCTCCTGAGGGCTCTTAAATTCTGATAAAGCAACTGCCCATCACTTCCTTGAGAACATTCTGAACCATTCCATTAACAGTTCTACAACTATAATAGTACTGGTTTCCAACCTTCTATTTTTATAAATCATCCTTTACCCAGAAAAGACAGGTATTATAGCAAGAAAATATTTTTTAAAGCCACAGATATTTCAGAAGTCACAACAACTCCACTAAAATTCTTGTCTCACAATAATGTAGTTCTGCAATACAGGACAACATATAAATCTTACTTTTTATTAAAGATATATGTATAAGGTTATGTATAAATGCCACCTGAAATCTCCACAATTCCTTTTTACCATGTTCAGTATCTGCACATTAAGTATGTTCTTTACTACTTCATAAAGCAGCTAAAACATTCTCTATTAGCGTAAAAGAGAGATCCACAGAGGAGATGCCTTGCTCATATTCACATTTATGTCCACAGATACAGTACATGGTTTGGGAAGAGGAGGGAATGTGGGTAAGGGAGAAAAATACTTACAATTTGGTTTCATAATCCTTCCAGGCTTTGTCAAAAGGTTTTTTGAGGTCCTTAGGAAACAGAAAATCACATAGAGCATTTTTAAAGTTTTGCCATTATACTTATCAGATACTAAGTTAAAAAAAGCAACAAAAAATACTGTTTTCTTTTAAAACTTTTCAGGCAGCAGTTGGAAAAAAATGCCATTTTTGAATCTTGTAAAGCACTGCTTTCTTGTGCATGCTAAGGCATGAATTTACAATAAAAGTCTAAAGCAGCATCAGAGTCCAGGCAATTTTTAATTTGCTCTTTGGTTTACATACATGTGAATGGATGTCAATGTAAGAGATAATCTGCTGGATGAATGAAAAAAGTCACAAAGCAGCTGAACGTGAAAACATGTCCTTAAATAAGAAGTTAGTTTTCAACACTTACCCCTTTAACACCTTTTAGGTCTCCTTTTAAGAGAGAATCCAAAGTGAAAATAACATTGTGGCTTAAACCCTGGAGCTAAAGAGAAAAACATTATACTATTATTCTTCTCAAACTCCTGTCAACAACAAATTTGCAATCACCTCAAAATATCTAAATTAGTAGTAAATTCAAGTCTGGGAAGAATTACTAAACATTCAAAAACAGACACAGAAGCATTGTGATTAATCTTTATTATATAGGGTAATAACTTAAAACTAGAATATAAGCAAAGTTCTGAAAGTACCTCAAGGTAATCTCCCGTCTTCAGGCAAACATTTGAACACTGCTTAATTATTTAGGAAGCAAATTAGGTTTTGGAACAAATGTTTCTTATAGCCTCCTGAGGGGAAAGCAAGGACCTGCTGTGTTACAGGCAGACAACACGCAAGGCGCATGTTAATTCAGCCTGAAACAAAAGGAGCAAAGAGAGTCACCAGCTCTTTGATTATCCCCAGCTAGTTGAAAAGACTGTTCCTTTCCCTGCCCAGTGTGGAAATCTGGCATCTCCTTAAACTCACTAGAGTTTAAATTTCACCCCATTAAGTCCATGTCTGTTTGATTACGTATCTCTGGATACGTTCCGCTTGTCTTTGCCAACCTGAGTTTAGGAAACCCCACTGCTGTGATCCTATCTGAGCATGTATGGGGCGCATGGCTCTCAAAGGGTCATGATCACAGCAAAGACATGTGTATCAGTAGTATCCCAGTCTAGTGAGACTTCTGTTGCCTCTCCTACTTCATCCCTCCATTTCTCCCCAAAAATACCTGATGAATTCTCCCGTTCCTTGCTGAAGAAGGACAGGGAGAACAATAGGAAGGCTGCAAAATACCACGTCCTTTGCTTGTAAACCAAAGCAGCAGGGAAGTGTTACATTAGTGCTTCTAATTCACCATATGTATGGCCTAGCTCCCCTCTCTTATAATGTCTTCTGAGCATATTTTAGTACACAAAACTGATTTTTAAGGGACTTCTGTGAAACAGACGACTCACACAGATGACAATATCTAAATGACCACTCAAACAGGTTCTTCAGGTGTAATGTTCCAGTCACAAACTCCACGCATAGCCAAAAGACACGTACAAAAAATTCAATATTCCATTTTCAAGTGACAGTAAGCAATTTTAAATACATGCACAAAAAAATTCTCCTTAATTACAACAATTAATGCTCAAATATTGATTTTGAAAAAGCGATTTGATCACTTTTAGTGATTAAAACCCCCAAAGATCTTTTTTCTTCACCTGCCATTATTGAGGAGTTTGTAGCAGATAGTCTACGCTTTGATTCCATTTGAAGAGCCAGATTCTGTTTTTATTTCTACTGGGCTTTAATCATTTGCACATGAGCCCCACACAATATTATTTCATGATGGAAATAAAAGGAGCCAGGAAATTTTAGAGGATTATTCCCTTCTGCAATTTGCCCTCTGTTGGGTTTTTATCTGAATCCATCACAATCAACAACTCCACTGCAATGTCAGTTTTGTCAGAGCAGGAAAAGAATTATGAATATTAAGCCTACAAGTGAGCAAGCTTTCTACTTTAGCAATACACAGACTGAAGAATAGCTATTGTTGTTTTCATTCT
Source organism: Myiopsitta monachus (assembly GCA_017639245.1). NCBI lineage: Eukaryota > Metazoa > Chordata > Aves > Psittaciformes > Psittacidae > Myiopsitta > Myiopsitta monachus. Next base: position 96,604,657 of record CM029918.1, read on the forward strand.
CAACCATTTTAATCAGTTTCCACTTAAGCTAAACTGAAGGTCATCTCTCAAATGTAAATTTTGAAAAACAATAGTCAAATGGCATGAACAACAGTACATTGCTCCAGCTTTTTTCATTTTTCCAAGTGTATCCATTAAGGATAACCAATTCAAGATATTAATACTTGGCTTGAAATAACTGAACAATAGCCAGCTAGTCAAAATAAAAATCCCATCTAAATAGTAGTATCTTACTCCAATATGGCAAGACTTTGGAATTGTTTATTACATTGTTTAAGACTTCATAAAACAGTAGCTGAAATGAATTGGAAACATGTCTGATAAAGCAAAACAGTCTCATATCTAGGGCAAAATATGGGAAAAGCCTTTAACAGATGGAAACACATATGATAATTTGGCAAGGAGGGATATGAACAGAAGATAATTGGTGCACAAAGTTTAGCTGAGGATATTTAGAGAAAAGAGAGGTGGGAAAAACAGGCCTTAAGCACTTGGAAAAAGCCAAGCACCATGCAGAATTTCAGACGAAAACAACCTAACTGCAAGCGCTGCCAATGTTCTTCCCAAACCACATCTAGATCAATTTAAAGATATTGACGCAGCCATTTTCACATATGCAATATTCAAACAGCTTTTCAATGCACTATTGTAATGAATTACTGCAGAAGGAATGAAAGATGGAACAGGAAAGGAGATGGGACACTCCGAGAATGCTGAAAATCTAGACCAGTGTTGACAACGGAAAAAACCTAATAAAGTATGAAAGTCCTCACCAGGTTCTTCAGCAGCGTTGATAATTCTTTAGTAAGCGTGGAAAACTTTACAAAAGCTGTGCCAAGATCTGGATTATCCCGACTTAAAAAATTACTTCCAAATTTATCTAGTACTTGTGCATAGTTTTCTTCATTTTGGACATGATCTGAAAAGAAGAAAAAGTCAAAAATTATCATTTTAATGTTGAAAAGAATTTACAAATAGGCAGGTATATGCTTCTTTTAAATCAGCAACTTGAATGTGTAGTACATGGAGGATAAGAGCTCTGTAGTTATCAATAAAGTAATAAGATCAAGCAAATGTCAATCAAACTAAGTGCATGTGCTCCTTTTGTGAGCAACACAGGAATTTATAACTGTCTACTGTAATGGAAACTATTTTAAATTGTAATGTAGGCACTTACAGAACAGAAAAAGTCAATAGTATCAGATATAAAAGGAGACCAAGTCTGAATCTGACTGCAAGTTTAAAGAAAAAACATGTCTTACAGACAAATATTCCCTTTTCAAGTGCTTTGTAAACCAGAGCTACCACATGGGATACAATGTGTAGTGGTTCATCACCAAAGACTTGCTTCAACATATTTAATGGCAAACTGCATGCACAGAGAGGTCAGAAGGAGATGATGAAATTTAAGTCAGAGAAAGGAAGCAAAATTCTTAACTCAAGGATGAAGGAAGTTCTGAATTAGAAACCACTGTGCCCAAAATGCTTTTCCCACTTCTATTAATCTCCTTTCTGTCATCTGTTTGCATATTTTCTCTTACTTCAATTTAGTATCTTTAAATAGAAAGTTTGCCACTGAAGCCCCTGAGGACACACCTCCATCTCTTAGAGGGATATTGGTGGCATTAATTAAATTAACATTCCACTTTAATGAGTTTCCTAGTCTTACTATGTTTTTTTTTTTCCTGCCAGCCACAAATAAAAAACCACAGAGCTACTGAACTAGATGATGTGTGTAATGACAGGAGGAAGAAAGAGAAAATAGTTGCCAATAGGTACCATGTTTTTATCACAAACCCACAAGTTTTATATTCTTCAAGCTGTCATATTGCCTGAGAGCATCTGAATTACAAGGAATGGGGGGAAGAAAACTGAAGACATTTCAAACAAGGCTTGTGGGTAATGTCCCACAATACATGAATCTACTTTGACATTAACCAAGAGCTGACGTAGAGTTAAACAATCACACTTTTAAGGTATTACGGGTACTCAAAACAACAGTGCACTAAAGCTCCAACAAAAGCTAATGAAAACCTATACAATGACAAAAAATAACTGCAATATTTATTTATCCAAACCAAAGCCCAAACCCCACATATCTGACAGGTTCCATTCTAAACAGACATTAACACTGAGGTTTTGAAAATGCCAAATATTTAATCGCATGTTAATATGGAATTGTAATTCAAGGAGTATGTTTTTAAATGAAACTATCCAAAAACCATACGGTTTTAATCCAGTGGCTTAGCATTAAATCCAAGGAAACCACTATATAATAATAAAATCTGCATTCTGTTTTTACGTAAAAGCTGTTGCATAAATATACACAGAAGACATTATCTAAGAAGGAGCTTTGGCTTATACAGTCCTGAGATAATAAAGCTCAAATGTACCCAACAGTGCTGGAAGAAAAGGAAGGAAAATGGAATGAGGTCAGGAAGAAGTCTGCTAGATCATGAAACCCCTATCCTTGCCTGTGAAGCCCTTCTAACCCCACAATGACTTTCAGCATTTTGATTTTAAGCACTGTGCTGTTTCACAGAGTATTTTCAAAAGTGATTTCGTAGAAAGAGTGAAAAAGAGCTGAAGACAAGGACTGTTTCCTTCATCTGTGGAAAGGCAAAAAAATTCCCCGTCAGAATGAGGAAGCCGGAAGTGGATCATTGTCCTGGAACAATATATAGGAAATTCTGAAGAATCACAGATTGAAAATCACCTAAATCTAGGCATGAGGCTTTCATTATGACATAAAAGGAATATTCTGTAGTTACCACAAACATAACATTCAAGTACTGTGTAAGAATAATAGATTTCCATTTTTTCCACAGCTATCAGTGTAGATCTTGTCAAAGGAGAGCAAAAATCTTCTGTTGAAGAGGTAAGGTTGTTCCCTACTTGACCTTAAAGGCAGATAGATGAAAAACTAAATCAGCAATGTAGCCCGTGCTAAAATGCAACATATGTAAGCCCACATGCTTAGAGCAAAGAACATGCTTTAATCTCCCTGTTAAGTGCCTCATGCAAACACAGAAACAACCTCCTAGCGTCCCAACAGAATTTCCTTTGAAAAGAGAAAGCTATAACATGCATGTTTACTTCCTTAGATACAAGTACTGTAGGAAGGACTCTAATAATGCTAGAGAGGGAGGCATGATACTGACAGCAGTACATACAAAAGACACCATTTGTCTTCTACAACCAGTTCATACCTTCTCAATACTATAAACAAAGCACAGTACTATGATGACAACAAAACAGCTTCCCCAGAGAGACATCCTCCTCCTTCAGCAGCTCCCTGAGAGGTGCCAGGACCATGGACAATTAAGGATGGGCTCTACACCCACTCCCTTCAAAAGGAATACAGGGACAGGGGCCTCACTAATTATTCCTTACCCAAGAGGATCTGGTAGGGCATCCAGTACGTGAGCCCATGGTAAGGACCTCACTACAGAACAGCAGATGTAGCATAAAGCCACATACTGGACCAGATACAGCAGTGGTATCTTCTGAGCTGAAAGATCGTAGAATCACAGAATGGTTTGGGTTGTAAGGGACCTTGAAGCTCATCCAGTTCCAACCCCCTGCCATGGTCAGGGACACCTTCTGCTATAGCGGGTTGCTCAAAGCCCCATCCAGCCTGGTGTTGAACACTACCAGGAATGGGGCAGGCTCAGCTTCTCAATGCAACCTGTTCTAGTGTCTCATCACTCTCATAGTGAGGAATTGCTTCCTTACGTATGCATCTTCTCCATAATCCACACCATCACCACAGGGAAACACCCAGCACAGGATTTACCTTTGAGAAAACCCTGGTAGGGTGCAGTGCACAGCAATGTGGCATCCCATACTTCCATGCTATAACCAGTATATTGAGGATTACATGCTAAGAAGAAATAACACAAATACATCTGAAGATGCAAATCCAAGTGAGTGAGGAAGAACGGCAGCCTCTGCAGCTTACAGCAGCCTGTCGCTGTACAGCAGTACTCACCAGGGAAGCAGGGAGCAAGCTAACTCTGAGCCCCGAGCAGCCAAGGCTTAAAGACTCCCAGGGCTGAATCACACCTTGTTCTGCTGCCCCAGGCAGTCACCTGAAGCTGTCTATGCTTAAACTCAACTTGTGATAAAAAGTTTTCCCAGGACAAAGACAGAAGACTCAAATAGGATTCCCAAGGCATACAAAGAATTTGAACTCTTTCACTAAAACTCACAACATTCATTAAGTGCTATATTTCCCATTAAAAAATTACCAGAACTTAGAATATGCTTCTGAACCTAGTGAAAATATGCACTATTAGACATGAATAAGTAAGGAAACTGAAGAACAAATACTGTGAAGAGAGGCTAAAGAACAGCCTTTATATAGTGAAGCTAGAAAACAAAGCACTAAAATTTAAGCCTTAAAGTCTCTGTTACCTAAGAGTTTTGTTCATACGTTACTCTGCAAACACTAAGTACTAATACTAATAATATAATTATGCAGAATCCTGATCAGCTTGAAGCAATTTTTATGTTACACTTCATAAAATGGCTTTATTCCAAGGGTAGCTGGAGAAAAAATAACCAAGGTCAGAGCCAAGCTGCATTTATGAATGAAAAAAGACTCAGACTTTAGAAAAAGCAAGCAAGCTGGCAAGGTTAAAAAGGACGGCAAAAGAAGTTTGCATCCTTTCTCATTTCATCCTTCACAAAGGTGAAGTGCAATGAAAAAGTAATAGAAAAGAAAAAGCATATTTGAGCATCATATTCTTATCTGGCCTTTATAAGAATAACATCTTTTGGACTGACATTGCTGAAGGGAAAAGTAATAAAAGCCTCTTTCAAAGATTTCCAGTGCAAGGAGCGTCTCAGCGAGTCTGCAAGGTTCTCTAGACCATCACAAAGTAAAAGCAAAGAGATAACCAGCCCAGAAAGGTAAATGACTTCGTTTTGCGCCTGTGTTCACTGCTGACACGCTTGGGAAGTTCTCATGAAGAATTTTCTTTCAACTGTGCTTCAGACGATTTATACCAAATCCAAGTGCTAAGAGTAGAAATCATAGAAGCTGACAAAATGAGTAATGGCAAGCCACTTAGACCCATACACCGAAGAATAAAACAGGCAAACTATATCATTGTAAAGTAAAGTATCTTATTTATAACAGCCTCTATACTACAGGAAGAATGAGAAGCAAATATAATGGTTATTTTCCAATGAGAACTCCAGAGAAAACTGAGAATTCAAGTATGCACCAGTAGAGCAGCAATGCTTAAATATTCCTCAGGCAATTTGTAGAAACTACAGTGCAGAACAGCATTGGTAGAAATGCAGATAAATACAAAATGCTTAACAACAAACACAGGTTTCATAAAAATAAATGTTAACTTAAAAAAACTAACTACGCCCCTCCAGTGGATCACAAAAAACATGGGGGCAAGAAATCAACATCAAATGATCTGTTTGGATTTCTGAGAAGGTTCGTCCCTCACCAGAACAGTTAATTAATTCAGGTAACTATGAGGGATAAGCCTCACACAGAGGAAATGGGACAAAAAGATATCGTGGGGGACAGGAAAGAATAAACAATGTCCCACACAACATCCTTGTCTCTAAATTGGACAGACATCAATTTGATAGGTGGACCACTTGGTGGACAAAGAACTGGCTGGATGGCCGCATGCAAAGAGTTGTGCTCAATGGCTCAATGTCCAGCTGGAGACCAGTAACGAGTGGTGTCCCTCAGGGATTGGCATTGGGACCTATCTTGTTCAACATCTTTGTCAGTGACATGGACAGTGGGATTGAGTGTGCCCTCAGCAAGTTTGCCAATGACACCAAGCTGTGTGGTTCAGCTGATCCGCTGGAGGGAAGGAATGCCATCCACAGGGACCTTGGCACGCTTGTGAGGTGGGCTGATGCCAACCTGAGGAAGTTTAACCATGCCAAGTGCAAGGTCCTACAGGTGGGTGGGAGCAATCCCAGGCACAGCTCCAGGTTGGGCAGAGAAGAGATTCAGAGCAGCCCTGCGCAGAGGGACTTGGGGGAGGGGGGGGATGGTTGATGAGAAATGAAGAAGGCTGCGTGGAGACCTCAGAGCAGCCTTCCAGTACCTGTAGGGGGTCTACAGCGATGCTGGGGAGGGACTCTTCATTAGGGACTGTAGTGACAGGACAAGGGGTAATGGGTTCAAGCTTAAACAGGGGAAGTTTAGATTGGATATAAGGAACAAATTCTTTACTGTAAGGGTGGTGAGGCACTGGAATGGGTTGCCCATGGAAGTTGTGAATCCTCCATCGCTGGCGGTGTTCAAGGCCAGGTTGGAGAGAGCCTTGGGTGGCATGGTTTAGTGGGAGTTGTCCCTTCCCATGGCAGGGGGTTCGGAACTGGATGATCTTAAGGTCCTTTCCAACCCTAACTATTCTATGATTCTGTAATTCTATTTTCTCAACAGTGGGAGGTCACCAGTGAAACTCTGTATGAAACAGTGATAATGCCTCATCACTTTACAACATATGAGTTAGGAAGTAAGATTCATAGTGATAAACGCTGTTGTTCTTTTCCATACAATACTATAAATTATTCCGGGCAACAGAAACAAAAGCTGACCCTAAAGGTGACATTAATCTGTCCAAACACATACCTCTACAACAAAGATACCCATACTGGAGCTGCAGTCTACCCTTCCCCTTACATTCAACACAGGAAAAATTACAGCTCAGCTCATCCTACTGTAAATGTAGAGGCAGTCCTGTGTATCTCACCCTAGAAGTCTCTACATACATCCATGAGCTGTGCACAGAGTATAGAGCAACAGACTCACATCTGTGTAGCTCCCAAATTAGACGTGGAATTCTACGCTGAATGGCCAGCGCATAAACTCGCGCATAGGCAGGGTAACATGCAAGGGAAAACACTCCTAACTTCAAGAAACAATTGTGTAACTAGACAAAGGTTCTGGAGTTACATCATCTTGACATTCAATATCAAGCAAAACAAAGCTGAACAACAGAAATTATTAAGAAACACAGCATGCAGTAGAGCAACATAGAAGCATCACCCTTGTGTGCTTAAACCCTTAATACTGTATACAGCTCTTGCTCTGTTGCCTGAAATTCACTCCTCTTCCTTGTCTTTGAATAGAAAGTCTATGCTGCCATGGAGGAGAGTAAGGATGATTAAACATACACTTTCTGAAAAACCAAACCAAACCAAACCATAAACCTCAAAAAGAGATACTGTGGGTGATTGTGGAAACAATTCAATTCAGAAACCTATTTCAAGAGACAGGATGGACAGGACTGAATCAAGTTCTGATTCCTCCACCAAGAAGCCCTCTGTCACTACTCTAGCAAGCTTTGGCACTTCCAAGCCCCCTACAAAGCCTCATGCCCCAGAACAAGTCCCTCAATTTCAAATCAGCTGTGTCATTGTGGTGGGCCTGAGGCCAATGCTTTAAGAGATGGATAGGGCTAGCCTCATCAAGGGACATAAGGCCTGAGGAGCATGCTCAGCATCACCTTGCAAGAGAGCATTTAAGAGGACTGAAGAAAGACTACGAACGATAAAGATCTGCATTAATTTAAATTCTTTAGACAAAATGAACTGTACAAGTCTGCTAACAAGTACCCAGCATCACGGTATGTGTCCCGACTCGGATAATTCCAGGCCTTCAGATCACTGTGAGTTGAGAAAGTGTTTGAAAATAATTAACTTATAAAAATATACTCCCATCTTCGCACTGTTCTACTTCCTCAAGCATCTGCTGCTGATCACTGCAAGAGGCCATGTGGACTGAGCTAATCCAGCTCAGTACTGTGGGGCTTGCATGGAGTTTTATGGTTTTCTCTATTGTGTAAATTCTTTTGACTATATTTGGGAGTTATACCAGGGAAGTAATGAAAATGTGCTATTGAAAATCTGCAACAAAACTAATTGTGCAATCCACTTCTGCTTCAATTCAATCCAAATGTTATGGGAAAGCCAGTCAGAACAGATTCTCCATGAAGTTCAGGCACCTCTCACGTAAGATGGGTTCTTGCTTACAAATGCACTCTATCATGCCTGAAGTAAACAGCAAGGCAGATATGGAGGAAGTGGTGAGAAAGAGGCATCGATCTGTGTGTCTCACTGGATTTCATAAACAGTACTTTCCCAAACAGTACTTTCAGATAGGGAAAAAGGGATGGGACTTTTCTAAGAGATTTCCACATTTCTGGGCTGGCATGTTTTCCTTTCCATTGCAGAAGGTCTAAATCAAAATACAACAAACGGGTGAATGATGTACACAAAAAGCAGAAAGTATCTGGGGGACATTTAAGCTCTCTTTGTAACGTAAGAGTCCCTTGTGATCCATCATTCAGCAATGAAGAGGAATGAACCAACACACCAGAGAGCTAGGGCTTTCTGAAGAATTCTGTATGAGATACTGCAGTGTGTGAATGCCACTCTTCAAATGTAACTCCAGGCAAAAAACAACCAAACTCCCCACTAATACAGCCCCCAAAATCCTGCCTATGATTTTTTGCAGGAGTATGAATTGGATTACTGAACTGAAGAGAGAAGAATTTCTATTGCCTCTGGATAACCATTTCTCACCAGCCCAGCTGAGTTCTGAAAGGATATTATGAAGCAGGGGAGTTTTTAAGAAGACATTTCCTACTCCAGTAGTTTAAACATGGCCTCACCTTCTGGCAAACAAATTTGTGAAACAAATTCCAATTCTGAGATCTCAAACCGTTGTTAGAAGCCTTCTTTTGAAATACAAAAATAGCCAATTCCTTCTTGAACTGATAACCAACAACGCATTTTACAGCTGGTTTTAGTATGGTTTATGTGAAGTTAAACATCAAAAGCCACTTCTATCACTGAAGCATAAGAAAATAGCTGGCTTGCAGGCAAAATGAGTTGAGTTTTAGTTCAGTCACTTTATACTCACAAGGTTTCACACACATAACACACGCTTTCAGTCTTGCTTTTACTAACACTAGGTTCACGTTTCTCAATTACTGTATGACTGCCTCCTGTGCACACCTTTCCCTGTTATAATGTAGCCTATCACCAACAGCATTCTGAAGAGGGAGCTAGAGTATTGTGCATAGTGCTTGCTCTACCCAGAGGAAATAATACTGACTTGTACCTTTGAAACCAGACTTGTCAAAAAAGGAAGTAATTAAACCCCAAACAAACAAAAACTTAGCTACCTGACTATCTCTGGTCCTTCTGAAGTATAGAGGCAGCCAATTAAAACCATTAACCAAACTTCAATTGCTTTTACCCGATGTGAATGATTCATGCCATAGCATGGCCTACTTACAGGCACTGTATTACTGTAACAGTATTACTTTCATTATGAGGCTCGAATCAAATGATAGCTAAAATCTCTAGTATTATTTCTGTACCTCAAACCAGACAGAACACTTTTCATGTGTTCTGCAGTTTTCACTAGGTTTGAAATCTGGTAAGTAGGTACTTCCAAAATAGAAAAGCTACTTTGAGCATCTAAGTAATTCTATAAGCATAGAGCTAAATATTCACCTACCAGAAACTAATCTCACTTTTTATCAGGCTTCACAGTCTATTGGGAAAACATTCATCATCAACTGAAATTACAGAAAAGCTAATTAAAACATGGTGCCAGTAGAGCAACAGTATTAGTGATTAGCGGAAAAGTTAGGACTCTGCCATATATTAAAACACTCCCACACTTCCATAACCACAAGTTAATGGGGCAACACAAAAATTACACAGAAATAACACCACTCAGGAGTGGATCTGCATAAGGTAAATACTTGCTAAATTTAGTACTATTGCTAGCAAATACAAACTGGGACTTTTATAAAGTTCAGTATTAACAGCCAGATGGTTATTACAAGGTGTACAGCTCTGCTACCATTATTTGCCTTCGGCACAGTGTTTAGACCTTAAGAGAAGCAGAGGCAGAAGCCAGGTAGACTTTATAACATCTCCAAACCCCAAATCGTACATTGATCTGTACTTGATCATCATTTGTTACCAAATTCAAATGGATCACCAATTCATATTCCAGCCACCTATCCTCCCACAAAATTATTTCTGAAGCTTCAATAAAATACTTACAGTGCCTTCGAACAAACGACATAATGATAAATCTCCGCTATTTTAGGTAAGAAAGGAAATACATAATTTGTATTGTCCATGTCACAAGGGGAGAGCACGTGTTAAAATACACCTACCTATAGATATTTCCTTTTATTTTTTAAACCTTTTAGCAAGTTCTCACTCTTTTATCTCTTAAAAGTGCACTCCATAAATGTCGTCTAGAATACTCTCTTGTCACCATTCTAGCTGGAGGTAACTGCTTGAAATATCATCACAGCAGGAAAATTTACCCATGGGAATCCTCCTACAGGCCTTTGAGAAGGAATCTGAGGGTTTAAGAACTGGAGAGCACATAATCTGATGTATAATCAGAAGCAAAGAAAGAATATTCTACATCCAAAAGCTTCTAAGCAGATAAGCATATCTTCTGGTATACACTTCAACAGGATAAATTGCAAGACACTTCCCAAACTGGAAATCAAATCCTTAGGTTCTCATGTGAGACTGAAAACAATGTCTTACCTTGCCCCGAATTATATATTGCTTTCACAGATTTTTTCACCTTCTGTAGTGCAGTTCTGTCTTGATCCAATGCCTACAATAGCAAGAAATAAATAAACTTTCAATATTTACTTCAGCAATCCATAGCACACCAGAAAATTAGTTTCACAGGCTGGAAACAACTGCCAATACAACATATCCAGCCTGCAGGAGGGTCTGAGGTCATTCAATCCCTTCAAGACTAATTAAAGAACTGAACTGAAAGTGCTCTGGCAGCATAGCAGAGCACTAGTGAAGGTGCTGAAAGGCAAACACTATTTCAGTTTTGTGAGGGACGAAATATTTATTCAAATTATGATATATTTTGAAAACAAACAAGCAAAAAAAAAAAAGAAATAGCTAGCAGATGCTTCTATAGCCCTCCAGTTTCTACTAAATTAATTGTTAACTTATGTGGTTTTCCCATAGTAATAATCTTCCAATTATAGACAGATTATCACACTAACCTCTTGCACTAAACTCCACAAGATAATTTTAGAAATAGAGCAGATGAAAAACATCAAAAGGACTAAGATCTGATTTTGTGCAGCATAATGTGAGTGAAAGGAAATATTTATTATAATAGCCAAAGATGCATTTTCAGGATTCCATAATTCTACATTCCAAGTTCTTTGCAATAGTTTCAAAATCCAGAATGAAATGTTACTAAGCAATGATGCATTTGGGATTAGCTTTTTAGGTACTTTCCTTTTTAAGCAACATCACTCCTCCCTATCCACTCCCAATCTAATTTAAGGCATCAAAACAGCAAGAGAAAGAACTCTTATGATAAAGCAAAAAATCAAACCAAAGTAAACATTAGCCCAGACTTGTGAAATTAAGAAACTTAAAAGGCTACTCTCCTGCGCAGGTCCCGTGTGCAGCGATCCAGTTAGCTTCACTGAAATTATCTACACACAACATACACAGAAATGCTTAAATCATTTCCTGGTTTGTTTTTTTTTTTTTTTTCCCCCATTTAGGTCATAGGCAATTCCCCATCACTGAAAACAGTATCTGATTAAGAACCTCAAGTTTTAATGAAGCTGGAAGCATTTGCCATATTATATTTATGTCCAAATCAATGAAGATTGGAGAACTTCTACTCAGGATTACCACCAGAGTAGCAGCCCAACTGTGCCTGTTCGCTGCTGTAGACAACAAAGTTCCTGTTGCAGAGACCCTGGGGTAGAATATTATCCAAACTGTTTAAAGCTTAGAGCTCCTGTGGGTCTGGTACCTGGAGACTGGCACACTAAGGCAGAATGGCAGCTACTCCCATAGCAGGATGTACATCACCAATAGAAGATTGCTGCCAGCAACACTATGAGTGAAAACATAACCGGTGAGCAGAGCTTTCACTATCAAAGCTGAGATGATTTAAGCACATTGCACTGGACACTGAAGCTCAAAAAAAAAAAAAAAAAAAAAACAAACCAAAAATCCACAGCAGGAGCTCCAGGTCAACTGGAGTGTTAAACAGTGGAGATGGACATGCATGAGAATGACGCTTCTAGGTAAGTTCAAGTGAGTGTTTCACTGTATGCACACTTATACCCTACAGCACAAATACAGACTGGGTGGAGAACGGACTGAGAACATCTCTAAGGAGAAGGACTTAGGGGTGATGGTTGATGAGAAGTTAAATCATGACTTGGCAGCATGCACTTTCAGCCCAGAAAGCCAATCAAATCCTGAGCTTGCATCAAAAGAAGCATGACTAGCAGGTCAAGGGAAGGGATTCTCTCCCTCTGTTCAGCATTCATGAGACCCCACCTGCAGTATTGTGCTCAGCTCTGGGGGCCCCAACATGAGGATGTGGAGCTGTTGGAGCAAATCTAAAGAAGGCCATCAAGATGATCAGAGAGCTGGGGGACCTCTGCTATGGAGAGAGGCTGAGACAGGTGGGGTTATTCAGCCTGGAGAAAAGAAGGCCCTGGGGAGACCTTAAAGCAGCTTCTAGTACCTAAAGGGGGCCTACAAGAAAACTGGAGACTTCTTACGTGGATATGCAGGGACAGGACAAGGGGGAATGGCTTTAACCTGAGTGTAGATTTAGATTAGATATTAGGAGTAAGTTTTTCCCTGTGAGGGTGGCGAGATACTGGCATAGGGTGCCCAGAGAAGCTGCAGGCTCCCCCATCCTCAGCAGTGTTCAAGGCCAGGTTGCATGGGGCTTGGAGCAACCAGGTCTAGTGGAAGGTGTCCCTGCCCATGGTAGGGGGTTAGAACTGGATGAGCTTTAAAGTCTCTTCCAACCCAAACCAGTCTGTGATTCTATCATATATAGATAAGCCAATTAATCTATTTTATTTTGGAGTGGTCCAATTTTAACCAAACAAAATGTTACAGCTGAATACCACATAAGAATCTGTTACAAAAAAAGATGCAGTATTTCTGTTCTTTAAGAACCACCGTATTCTCAAATCACACCACTTCTGTGGTAGTTAGAACTAGAACATTTGGAACCACAGAATTTTAGTTCTAATACTATTTATCTCTAGTTTGCAAGTGGCAGCAGAACAACAGATTCACACATTCAGAACTGCAAATGTCATTATTTCTTTTGCTCCCAGTAAAACTGTGGATTTTACTTGACTTCACCTTGACAGAAATTTTTTGAGTTTAATAAATTAAGAACTCTGTGTTCCTTTTCCAGACAGTGCACAGCAGGTGATTCTCCCTAGATTCCTTTGCAAACACTGTCAAAAGCTTTTACTTCTGTCTGCATGCTATGCCAGACTGTTGTTATACATTTCTACTGAAGTTCTCTCGATCTTCAGTGACCAGAAAAAATATGATTCACTTGTCCTTGGGGAGTTTGAATGCAGGATATCCTAAGAATTTGAAACAAGTATTTTGGAAAAAAGACAACCATTAATCCTGATAAGATTTCAGAGATAAAGCTTTGGCACTAAATTCTAATATTGAAGTAAACTGGATACTCAGCAAGAGGAAACAAATACAAAAACTCCAAGAAAGATAGTACGTGTTCCTAATGTTATCAATCTAGAAGTCTAGGACAAATGGACTAGAAAAATCTTTCAAATTGGATCTGCTATCAAATTAAAGTTAATCACCAGTGTGGGAGCAAGAGGAAGGGAACATTCATTATTTTAAGAGCAATCACTGACGAAGCGATACACAGAGATGACATCCGCTGCCTGAAGGAGCCAGTGATCTAAGTCAGAATAACATCACAGGTCAACCTTGTACTTTTACTATTTGCAAATAGGAACTTTACATGAGCTAGTTCTTTTAGACCAAAGCTCTCTATATATCCATGCACACGTATAACCCAATATCTGGGCAGTATGCGCAATGCCTACTGCAGTGGAAACCCAAGCCTACAGAGGATTCTAGGTACACACAAACTGGTACCTAGGGAGTTTTGGAGTGGGTTTATGTGGGCTTTTTTTGGTGGTTGTTTTTTGGTTTACATAACTATAGGCAGTTTGTGTCCAAGTATATTACATTCCTTTGGACGTCATTTGTTAATGATTTTTAGCTGCACTCTGCTGTAAAGGAATTAAGCTGCACTCAATGCTCAATTATTATCCCAGAGTAAAGTTACCTTTTAAGTATGTTAAATTAGACAGAACAGGCCTTGCTTTCCCCTTTTAGGGGAAAATAAAATATTTAGTGTTCTGAATATGTTTCCCCTTTTATGGGAAAGCACACTTTGGAGTACCCATTAATTTTATTTTCCAGCATTCAGAACACTAAATATTTTTACTCCCCATGTTAGAAAAAACAAAGTCTGATCTTCCAGTAAAAGGGACACTTACATTATTGAAAAACTACAACCGCCTTAGAGAACTAAGGAGGCTCTGTGACAGCCTCTAGGTATTCAGATGCACTCCCCTTCCTACCTTCCTACATACTGAACTTTTCCTTATCACCATTCATCCCTGGAAAATGCTTCTTTCTTCGTTTCTGTGATACCAGTTCCCAGGAGGTCTTTTTAACTTCCCTGAGAGATGTTTTTCCTACCATTTATGCGTTCTGAAAAGACATAATCTACTAAAGGTACCTGCAACACAGCTTTACTACCTCCTCGGATGAACAAAGCTTTATCCTTGACAATAGCCATCTGCGAGACAAGCTCCATCTTTATTAAAAAAAAAATTAGGGTTCACAAAGTCCTGACACAGATTAATGAAGAAATTAAGGAAAAAACCAAACCCCATTCTATTAGGTCTGCCTATATAAAATTAAGTAAGGAAAACTCCTTGCCCCTCATGCATAGCAGATTTGCTATGCATGATCTCCGATATTCTCCCTGTCAAGGTTTCGTGTTGCTGCATTCCCTTATATTGAAACTTATGCTCAATAAGAAAACATCTTGATCATGCAAGATCAGCTCTTCTGACTAATCAGTTTAGAAACCCCCCAGACAGTCACCTCAGATTTAATTTCTCCTTTCAGTTAAAATTCAGCTACTTTGAACCTAGACTGCAATTTCAGACCACCAGCCTAGTTCAGATCTGTACTACTGAAGAAAGTGGTGTCTCTCCTTCTTCATACCAGAGAACTCATGTTGGCAATACACTGTGACCCAGTTCAGAGGCTGCTGTGATGACCTCAGCTCCAGGAAAAACGGGGTCTCCTTATGAGCACTGTGGATTTAGCTCACCTTCCATCAGAGCATTGCATGTTGACAGCATTTTGTACTTAGAATGATCATTTCACATTCAGAGGCAAGACTTCTTATATACAGCACTCTCCCTCTCAACACGTACATTTACTGGTAGCTATGCATACAAATATAAAAATGAAAACCATGTCCACCTGAAGAAATAAAACCAGATTAATTTTGGAGAGGAGGAAGGTGAGTCCTACCAATGGATCACTGAAGTACATAACTGTGTAGCTGCATCTATATTTTTACCAGCATGACACAGCACACACGTCAGCAGCAGGTCAGAAAAGGGGCTATGCTTACATCCCATAACCCACACTGCAGTCCTCTCTCTGAGATGAGGCAGAGCCCTGCAGACACGGCTTTTCCCTCTCCTCAGCCCTTTAAAACCTGACCTCTTCTCAGTAAAGGGTGTTTCTATTTTTGGGCCAGTTTTAATAGCTACTGAATTTTATACCAGAAACTGCACTACTGTGCAGTGTGTGAAGTGCTACATTCTGGATTGCTCTCAACCTTTGATGTATTAAAACCTGCAAACTCATGTTTAGATAGACCACATTGTTTCTTTAGAATCTTCTGTCTTTTCATTATGTATAAATACATATATATTTGTGTGCATACATGTGTGTAGGAAGATACCAATATGCATGTACTTATATGTATGCATATGTATATCAAAGTCCATATACTAGGGATCATACTTCAGACTATTTGATGTACTCATTCCCAATAAACATGAAGAGGATGGTTTAAGAAACATAAACATCTTCCTTTCTTGATTGATGTAAAACTACTACTACAGAAACTGATCACAAATGCATTTCATGTACATATTAAATTTAGCTCTGCTCTAAATCAGTATGATCCCAGAAGCAGACACACATTTGCACAGAGGATGCTACAGCCCCTTCAGCCTACTCAATCTACTAAAACATCAAACATGTTTTGTGCACCTTGAAAACCTTTACAATTTCAAGAGGAAAAACCCCACTGATTTCTGCTTCAGCCTTATAATCATAGACTGGCTCAACGCACTGACAATCACATTAATATGTCAGCATACATTATTAATTCCTCCAAGTAGATTATTATCCAGAGATGCATTTTCCAACTGGAACAAACTGCTCATCCTCATATCAGAGGCGGTTTAGAATTTCACCCCATTTGGAGGAAGCTTGCCCTAAAAAAATCCATATCCTACCACTACCAAAACTGACCCACAAAAGTAATATACCAAAACAGAATCGTTTTAAATAATTACAGCATTTTGCACAGGATAAGCCCATGAGAGAAGCTGGAAGGCTATGAAAGCATAAGCAGTCTTTGCACTCAGGACAAAACCCCTCCATGTATTTTAAGAATACATTTTCCTATACTAGAGCAATCCATGTGAAGTATAAGATACTTGAGATTATACTTATAAACGGGTATACACATGCTTCGTAGTGACACAGGTATTGCCAGATACAAGATTAATTATTTTATAGAGAATACACAGGTGACACATTGGCTTCAAGAGACTATAAGCAGAAAGTCTTTCACTTCTCAATTCACACACTGATCTAAATCCTGGCACAGAAGTGACTGACAGTTACTATTGCCTGTACTGGAAAATACAATTACTGTTTGCTCAAGTCCCAGTTACAGTGTCCATACAAGGAGGCAGAGCAATGGCACTGCACAAAGTTACGGCTCTTCAGCACCAGGATCAGTTTTCTTCACAATAAAATCCAGACTTTATCAGATGGATAACAAATGCAGAGTAGACAGGGTGTTAAATTATTACATGCCACTGAAATTGCAACAATACAAAACCCCATCATTTCCCCAGTGAAATACCACCAAAGAGAAGATAAAAGTCATGTGTCAGCCCCTCGTAGCCTACCCACTCTGACAGGAGCAGACTACCAAACTCACTCCATTCTGTATGCTGAGAAGCAATTCAAACCACCCCTGTCCCTCCCTCCCCACTTCAATTTGTACAGTCTGTTTCCAACTGCTGGTCTCAGTGCATGTCTACATGACAAAAATAGGGGACTGGTTAAGAATTTTCTAGAGACACTTAATCCCTTCGTGTAAAAGATCCCAAAGGATCCAAATGAGAGAAAACAAACAAAATCAAAGCATCAGTAAGCATGTGGCACTGTCATAACTGCTGCCGACATCACCGCGTACACTATCATGTACCAGCTACTCCCAGTGAGACCAATTAAAAGATAATGTAGTATTTTTTAAAAATTGTGGTTTCCCTGAAAATGGAAGGTTCAAATATTTTCATAGAATCACAGAATAGGTTTAGGTTGGAAGGGACTTTAAAGATCATCTGGTTCCAACCCCCCTGCCATGGGCAGGTACACTTTCCACTGTAGCAGGCTGGGCAAAGCCCCATCCAAACTGGAGTTCTTAAGCATAACCAATCAGTAATCAAATTTAGGCAATACATTTTTCCAGTAAATCTTTCTTTTCAGGTGATGCCAAAGCTTAACAGCAAGTCCATTAGCTGAACTTCCCTCACATCTCCTACTGTCAGTAGGCCTGATGCAACGTAAAAGCCTCCCTCTTAGCTGGCATATGTGAGAAATATCATCAGCCCTTCAGTGCTGTAAAGGTCACATTAGATGAGCAAGCTCCTCTGTGTAGTCTCTAGGGAATTACAGAAATAATTGTCACCAAATTATTCTTCAAGCATTACTCAAACTGGAAGCCGAGTAGATACTGCTTGTAAAACCTCTAAGAAGTCCAGTGTTGCTAATGGTAATTGGTTTTGACAACTGATCTCTGGATTTGTCTTTGCAACCAGACTCATACCCAAAGCCTTTTCTTAACATAGATACTAACTGCTATCCATATGTGATTACTTCTAGATGAAGTTAGCATCACATTTTCCTAATGAGCATGGAGCAGCCATTTGATCTTGTGCACACTGGCACATTTGGGAACATTTAAAAATATCTGGGAAAGTTCCTTCCTTTAGGTTCTCAGCTGAGTTACATGAGTATTTCTGAGTTCAGCTCATTTTGTGCACAAGGTACCTTTAGGAGGTAACTGAAAAATAAAATTATGGGGCTTGTTTCCAGATAAAATGATGATACAGAGCCCATTCATTTTCTACCTTCTGTTGAGCAGGAGATGCTGAAATGCCCACAACTAGTGACAACACTTGAAAACATGCAGTGACAGACAGAAAATTTTCCCCACAGGCACAGCTTGCACTGGATAGAAACTAAGCTTGGTGATAAATACCACAGAATAACAGAATGATTTGGCCTGGGAGGAACCATTAAAGCTCATCCAGTTCCAATTCCCTACAACGGGCAGGGACGCCTTCCACTACACCAGGTTGCTCCAAGCTCCTGTGTCCAATCTGGCCTTGAACACTGCCAGGGACAGGGAAACCACAGCTTCTTAGTGCAAATAATACCCTTACACTAGCAACTATGTACATTGAACTATCTGACCAGTTGAACAGTTACCCAAACTCAAAGCATTAGACAGGGCAGCTTTACTACTACTTATTACAAACCTCAGACAGCAAAAGCAGTGAAGAATACTTTCGAGGTTTCATGTCACTACAGCACAATTTGACCTATTTCTTACTTCAGCAGCACTCGCTAACATATTAACAGGGTGAAACATGGGTAAAGCTCAGAAACCAGCAAACACATAGCCAGGTCCACACCTCCTGTGATGACACTGAGCAAGATTCCCAAGTTGCACCCACAACTTCTGCTAGTGTTAAAGCTGCACAGCACTAGCAAGTGGTTGCACAGGACTCAAATAGAACAGTCGCCCATATGATACATGCTTCCATGTTTAAAAATAAGCAGTTCTGTTGTGCTCTGCTTTTTAGTAGCCATGGCATATTGTCAATCTTTTTTCCTCCGAGTTGATCCTCCTTGTCCATGTCAGCAATTACTAAGTACTGCTTGAAAAGCACAAAGGGAATGATCTCAACAACCTAAGACACAAAAACCTATTCTGTCCCTGTGCTCTACAAACCTCTCATGAAACTTTTTTCGAAGTCCAGTGGAAATACTTTACTCTGTATTGTATTACTCTGAAATGCATTATTCTGTTCAAGTATTGGCTATCAAATAATACCATGAGAAACTTTGTTTCCAGCATACAAATAAATAGGTCCACAGAAATAGCAAATAAATTCATTTTTAAACTCATTTATTGAAGGTACTTCTAACTTGAAAACCTCAATACACTATAAAGTGCCATTTTCATTGAACAAAACTGCAACCTAAAAAGCTTATATGCAGAAGATAAATAAGATAAAATAAAATAAAATCCAATAAACTAATAAACAACTAAATAAAATCCAAACCAAAATAAAACAAGATTATTTATTTCCTACAAAAATCAAAACCTAACTACATCAGAAGACAGAACAGTTGAGGTAAGGTCTTTCAAATGAAGCAAAGTGAAGAGAAGACGGCACACAAACAGCATAAATACCAATGCACTAAATAGATATGCCAGCAGACACACATTTGTTAGAAAGAAATGTGATTCTTAGCAATTTGAATTGGAAGAAAACCCCATGAAAGTCTCTGGAGAATTGCTCCCCCCATCATACCTGACTGTAAATTTCACTAACAGGAGAGCTGTTCAGCTGCCACACCAGAGTTAAACACCAGAAAGTACTTTCCTCTCACGTTAACTCTTCTCTTTCTGTTGAAACCACAAGATATTTTGCAGCATGCTCTGTGTTTAAGCTGTTCTCCCAGTAACTCACAGGTATTATGAAGGGTCCTACAAGGATGCTGGAGAGGGACTCTTCATCAGGGACTGTAGCAACAGGATAAGGGGTATAAAATTAAACAGGGGAAGTTCAGGATAGATATAAGGAAGAAGTTCTTTACTGTGAGGGTGGTGAGGCACTGAACAGGCTGCCCAAAGTGGTAAATGCTCCAAACCTGGCAGTGTTCAAGGCAAGGCTTGACAGAGCCTTGGATGCCATGGTGTAGTGTGAGGAGTTGGAACTAGATTATTTTAAGGTCCTTTCAACCCGAACTATTCTATGATTCTACAATTTATCTGGTCAAGGCAGGAAGATGCACTATATCAGGACCCATGAATTAAAACTGTTACCACCTTCTCAGGCAGCACAATTCTTCAAATATTACACACATTCTATGAAGGCTACAGAAGCTCAGAAGTGACATTCAGGGATAAATAAAACATTGCCTCACTCAAGCACTGCCAGACTGACAGTGGTGTGGCAGTTACACAGGACACTTAGAAAGCCTTGCTCTATGGATTTCAATCAGTATTGATATTTCTCCGCATCTGGTATCAGCTACAGGCAGAAACAGAGAACATCTGAAACACATTCATGGTGGACCAAGATGTTTCAAAACATGACCGCCCTACTACAAACCCTCTTTTAAGAAAACTGCGTCCTGGAGGGGAAAGATGATCCCTTACTTGAGAACAGAGACAATTCATAGCTCCACCTTCTCCTTCTAACCCTGCAGAAATACTTAAATGCATACACTTATGCATGACTGCAACATTCCATTTCAGAATTATTTTGTTCAGATACAAAAAGCAGATATATTAATGCATTAAAGCTGTTATACAGCTTTATATGCACACGTATATGCACACGTATATAAACAATTGTGTCTATCTGTTCCAAGCTGCAGATTTCAAAAGTTTAATTAGTTTTAAAATAACAAAAGCATTTCCACTACAACACAGACCTTGCAAACTATACAGCATTCTGGGACACTGCTTAGCTCAGTTTCATTTGCTACTGGAGAGTGCTCAGACTCAATGAGACTTCAATCTTACACCATGTTAAAGCTGTAACCACCACTTACTATGAAATTCAGAGCTGCATTCAGATGACCAGTTAGGAGAGTCTACCATCTAGCTCTTCTTACAGTGTGAAATGTAGACTGACACTATAGGATAACAGCAGGAGGGAGAATAACAACAAAGTATCAGTATTCTAGAAAATAAGCAAACATTCGATTTTTCTGTTGTTTTCAAGGCAAATGTTAAAATGGCATCAAGATTTACAATATGTATCAGGAGCTTGTGTTTGCAATCATTATGATTAGAGTTTGGCTAGAGACCATTTAAAAAATGCACAAGAGGGGGTTTGAAACTCTCCTTCCGAAAAAAGAAAATAATCACAAAAGCATAACTGAGATGTGGAGCATTAGAGCTAAGCTTGAACATTCATGTCCTGTTCTTCAATACAAACATATTCTCTGTGCATTTAATTTAGTGGGGGAAATTACAGAACAGGAAACATGATAATCAGAATAGTCAATTCTAAAACTTTAATAAAAGCCTCATCTAAAAACCTCTTCCTCCTATATCACCTTTCACTCCTTTTGATCAACGTGCCATAGGCATTAGAAAACTAAGATGCACATCTCATCTTTGCTGTGGTAAAGAAAACCAACAGACCTAAAGAGCAAGACAGGCCAAAAAAACCCCATCCCATAAATATGTAATACATATCATGTAATGATATGTACGTTTTTATTAGTACAATCATTCTATATACACTGAAGACCAGAGTGAG
The DNA here is from genome assembly GCA_017639245.1 of Myiopsitta monachus. Taxonomy (NCBI): domain Eukaryota; kingdom Metazoa; phylum Chordata; class Aves; order Psittaciformes; family Psittacidae; genus Myiopsitta; species Myiopsitta monachus. The sequence goes on from CM029918.1 coordinate 96,626,445, forward strand.
ATCTGCTTTCTCAATACCCAAGTAAAATCCAGTGGAACAAGAAGGGATATTCAACTTAAAGCAAAGCCACCTGCCCAATTAGATTCTCCGGGGTTTGTTTGAAGGGGCTGCCACACATGATGAGCACTGGCAAACCAGTTAAGTCTAGAAAGGAACTCCTGACTTCCATACAAGTGCATAAGCTACAGCAATCAATCAAGGGGGAAAGAAAATGATATAACAGCACCATCGAAATCCTTAATTTGCCCAAACTGTGTACATGACCTGACAAATTGGGACAACACAGAAGCTATCACTTTCCCTTCCATGAGAAGAACACTTCAAATGCTAACATTAAAGGTACTGTTTTAAAACTACAATGAAATTTATATGAATTTAGCAGTAATTTCCAGTATGTTAGGCAACAGTATGAGTGCTTTGCAAGGAAACTGCTACTTACTTCACAGCATCTTTCAACATAGCATTGTGTTGGGTAAAAATAGTCCCACGCTAGTTCTCTTTTAAGACTATATTAGAGAACAGAAACCCTTAGAGAATATTCTATACATTTCTTAATATTAATCTTCAGACATATTTTACATCCAAGATCCTAAGCACACCTAAATTACACGAGCAACAACATAAAAATACTTACTGTCAGATATAAAAATAACTACAGTCTTCCGTTTAGAAAATGCAACTGATTTGTCTGATCACAGACTTAACTGAATATTGGTAATGCAAATAATGACACATTCATAACACAAGTTTACAGTTGTGCAAGTAGTCGAACAAAGAACTGTTTTGCCAGGGAGCATTCAACTGCCCCCTTACCCCCTCACTCCTTAATTTTATGATACTTCTCAATTACATTCTTTAATCATTTTGGGAGGCACAGTGAAGCAGCTCATGCAAATTAGCCAAAACCAGAGGAGTTTTCAAGAAGGGAAAAGTCTTAGACAGGAGAGAGGCAACTGTTTGAAGACCTGGGGCTTCAAAGGCATACAAATCCCACAGATTCAAAAACAAAACTTTACTCAAAGATAACAACTTCCCCATATACACAGTATCAAAGTAGAAAGTTCAAGTTTGGTAGAACTAGAGAAGACCATGCACAATCATCCTTTTCTTCCTCAAGCCAAGGCTTAAATCACTCGTGCTAACACTTATGCTGGACTCCCAGGCATACACACCCACCCTGACTATCAACTACCTCTACAACAAATCCTGCTCTGTAAAATAGCATTTGTCAGATAAAGCATAGGCCTTGTACATAATCCACATAGTGAATCAGACATATAATGGACTTTGAACACAGCAATGAGCATTAACTTCTTCAAAATCAATATTCTTGCTCTACTAATGGCAACAGCAGTTTACTCAGTAACAGCCGCATTCTAGCAGCAGCTCTTGACTTCTGGTTTGTTTTGCTAGAAGTAAAAAACCACCCCAACAAAACCACCAAGCAAACACCAAAATCCACAAAAAAAACTAACCACCACCACCAACCAGTTTATCATTTCCTTGTGGCATTAAACACTTGTATGGAAAGTAGGTTTTCAGTCTGCTTACTCTCATCTTCCCTTTGGAAGAGGCATTCCTACATCCTTGTTTCAGATAACTACTACTTATTTGAGGGGGTATAACACACGGATCCCTGAAACTTGTCTTCTGCAAGAAGAATCAAGGAAGGTGAGAGTAGAATCAGCTTCAGTGAATCATCAAATGGCATATCACACAGGATTAGCTAGAATACAAACTAAAGCACTCGGGGCAAAGCAAAGGTTGGAAATAACATTTTTGTATACAGGAAGAATAGAAAAACACCACTGAGAAGGAAAATACTTGTTGGATTTGGGGTTTACTTTGTTTAGGCTTTTTTAAACAGTAGTCTTATTGCTGAAGAGGATATATATCACTTCAAAAGCATACAGGTTGGCAATATTCTACTCTAAAATCAGGAATCTAAAGTATGATTCAGGATCAAGAAAGAAATTTGGGAAAGCTCATGAAAAACAAGACTGCTACCACAGGATAACCAAGAGTGCATGGACAAAGCTGCTCATTACCATGTAGCCTTTCATTCTTGTAAAATATTTGACTAGAAAATATAGGTTACACTTAAACATAGAATCATAGAATAGTTAGGGTTGGAAAGGACCTTAAGATCATCTAGTTCCAACCCCCCTGCCATGGGAAGGGACACCTCCCACTAAACCATGCCACCCAAGGCTACGTCCAACCTGGCCTTGAACACTGCCATGGATGGAGCATTCGCAACTTCCCTGGGCAACCCATTTCAGCATCTCACCACCCTTACAGTAAAGAATTTCTTCCTCATATCCAATCTAAACTTCCCCTGTTTAAGTTTGAACCCGTTACCCCTTGTCCTGTCACTACAGTCCCTAATGAAGAGTCCCTCCCTAACATAGGATAAAGGCACTGCATAGTTTAACACCACCCCACCCCCCCAGGAGTGGGAATTACTTAGGATAATCTATTTAATTGGAAACTAAGTTACTCATATTTTAGTCCAATGGTTTTTAAACTACACAAGTCCCCCCCCAGCACAATATTAAAACTAATATTAAGTCATTAGCTTATGGCATTTATCTTAAAGTTACCTTGGTTCTAAAAAAGCAATACATACATTCCAATCCACTTTAAAAGTTATATTAGCTAATCCTAATGGATGCAGTTAGTGCTTATATAAAATTAACACATCAACATCAGTCTTAAAGATACTCAAGAAGCTCATATAATGGATGAATCATTTCACATAAAAACCAGACAGACTGAGGTATGGAAACAACAGGAGTTTAGTAGGCTGCGGTATTTTAAGTTAGGGCACAGCAGCTCTTGCAAGGTTGCAAAGAAGCCACAAACAGAACATATCGGGTAAAACACAATCTTATCACCAATGAATGCAGCAGCTTTTCATCAACACTTTCACTTAGCTGGAAAGAATTTCTTAATTTTTAGATTTCTGTAGCTTCTTCAGTTTATTTTTTAATAAAAAAATTACAACCTCCAAATGCAATTTAATTCAGCAGAAGCATATGAATGAAGGTAGAATTTTTTCCTTTCCCTTAGGAAATAACAACTCTTCCACTGCATCATATGTCTATGAAATACAATAGTCTTGTGATGCACACTAAAATAATATATATTGAATATATAAACATTTCTTATAAACAATATAATATTGTAATAATACAATAGTCTTGTAATATACACTAAATGCATGCATATGGTTAAAAGATTCTCTTCAGAACAGAGAACAAATGTATAGAAAAATGGTAAGATCTTGAATATTTGGACAGGAGAGATTAAAACGTTAAGCAAATGAAGGTCAACATCGACAGTATTCCACATTTCAACTAGTATATTACGATCAGAAGCAACAGGTCAACAGGCAACCCTGCAGGCTTTTGCGGGAAGTGGAAGTGCGCTGTAGCTCCAGAGGACCTGAAAGAGATGGTTTTCCTATTTCCCTCTCTCTACCAAGCAGTCACTACTCCCACTACCCCCTGTGTACCAGCACACTACTGATCAGAAAACCACAAAGTCAAGGAATAAGATCAGAGGAAAACTGCCTTTTTTGTTGCATTACTGCCAGCACAAAGGAGGGTAGCCACACACATGGTGGCTCCACCCTTAGATGTATGAACTTAGACTGAAATAGATTATGTGACCATAGCCTGAGAAGACAGATGATCTTTAATATTTCAACTACAGTAAGATCTGTTCCATTCCCAGCTGCATCCCTTGCAATCCACCTACTTGTGATCTGTGAAGATACACTTTGAGACTGTAAAACTTGGGTGCTTAGAAACCAACTCTGCGAAAAAGCAGCAACATTCACGCATGTAGGAGTTAAATTAGATTTCCTCCTTCGCCAGCAGGGGTGACTCAGGCCACAGATCTCCTTTTAGAATCTCACATTCTTTCTCTTGATTTTAAAATGGTTATACCCCTCAGAAATTCAACTATTTAAAACTACAGTACCTAAGTGGAGTTCATGATGCCTTTCCTCATGATCTTCACAAGTGCTTAAACCATTGCTGAAGCATGGACTGAAGTTTTACATGTGCAGAATTACTGCACTTGATGACACCAATTCAAGCCAAATCCGAAAAGCACTTCAGGCAACTTTCAGTGTGCTGCTACCATTAACTCTCTACTAACGTACTTTAAATACCTCCTGCTTCTTTTAAAAGACCATTTATGCACTACACCACACATCACCTCCAAGCAAGCAGCACTTCCTCTCAGTATGCTCCTCACTCAGGGAGAAAGCGTTATGTAGTAAAGATGAACTCAAAAGGCCAGAAGCTGGCCTTGATAGAGAACTAAACAGAAAGAAAACACTAAGTGGTGGAACAGAAGTTGTAAGAAATTGATAGTAGCTTGAAATATTAAACCTTGTATTTCTTTTCACAGAGCAGCCCCTGCTACAGTCCAACCTTCTCCTCCCCATTACCAGTCACAGCAAGCGCAACCCTTCAGATCTCTGAAGCAGGCACAAAGTGCTTCTCTTGGCAACAAGCACATGACAAGACAGAGGCTGAGCATCTTACCTGACCTCACAGGCCTACAAAAATCCCAAATGGCAAAGAGAAGTGGGTATCCAATGGCTGAACACAGTCTGTTCTGACTCAAAGGGCAGAAGACTTTAAACAAGCCAGCAGGTAGCAATTTCAAACTAAAAAACTGAAAACTAGACAAGCAGAGTGCTTTGCACTGCACAAGCTGTGGAACTCCTTCTGGAGCCTAAAATTTTATATACTTAAGAGAAAGGGGGGAAGAAAAGGGATAAAGTACTGGAAAAGAAATCTAGCATGGCCCTTAAGTATATATTTAACATCTTTGTTCTGCCATATCCTGAACTGCAAATAACTGGAGATGGGGAAATCACACTGGAGAAGGTATCCGCGCATCTCTGCCCTTTTCATACACTCTTCTCTTGCCATCTGCTGCTGGCACTGTCAGAAAAGACCCTAGGCTTTTATCAACTCCTGGACTATCCCAGCACAGCCGTTCTTCCACTCACTATTGGTATTTCTGATATGTAAGCTGCAATGAGAAAGAATTCACCAGTAGATAACCATATATGCACAGCACCAAGCAACAGACAAACCTCAGCAAAAAAAAAGGGGAAGAAAAAAATGAGAAAAAGAAAAAAGTCCTGTAGAAAACTAGGACATATTTTCCTCTTCCTTCACACAGCTTTTGTTTCCTTCATATCTGAGTGTCAGTTGTCACTGCTGAATCCCCAAAAGCTATTTCACAGAACACTTTGGGTTGGAAGGGACCATAAAGCTCATCCAGTTCCAACCCCCTGCCACAGGGGTACCAGTTTTAGCTACCACAGAAATGGTGTGATTTGAAAATACGGTGGCTCTCAAGTTAAAGAACAGAAATACTACATCTTCTTTTGTAACAGATTTTTTTTTTGTTTTTTTGACTAACATTTTAGTTTGGTTAAAATTGGGCCACTCCAAAATATAACTATTATATATTAATTGATTTCTCTATATATCATAGAATCATGGAATGGTTTGGGTTGGAAGGGACCTTAAGGATCATCCAGTTACAACCTCTCTGCCACAGGCAAGGGCACCTTCCACTAAACCAGGTTGCTCCAAGCCCCATCCAACCTAGCCTTGAATGCTGCCAGGGATGGAACAGCCACAGCTTCTCTAGGCACCCTATGCCAGCACCTCAGCACCCTCACAGGGTATTTCCATACAGAAAGGGGAAGATTTTCTAAAACGTTTAGCAACAAATAAGTAGGAAGCTATTACTTGAACAATTATGTTCACCAGACCAATGAAACAATTCATACATTCAGGTTTTTAAATGTACAGAGCCTGTAGACATTAGCCCATATCTCACAGATTACACTGATGTGATCTAGCAAAATGGAATAATTAAGCTTAAAACTAAATAATTTGTTCAAGTTTGTTATTTTACAGTATATCTTAAAAGAGAACAAAAGCCAATTGTTTCACATATAGAGAATGTTTGGTTTTACAGTCACAGAAAAAAAAAAAGCTGCAATGTATTGCCAGACTTCACAAGGACACATGTTTGATGTTGTATCTTTGCCCTATACCCAAGAGTGAGTCAGTTAACTTCTTTATATTATTTCAGAATATCCAAGTCTTTATGCAGTGAATGGAAAGTTACTGAACTAACACATCTAACTGAAATACTAAAAGTATAAAGGCTTTTCAAAAAGCCATTTTAATAAAATCCATAATCCTTCACCAAAAATTCACTGTTACTAAGCTAGCTCCTGGCCTTTTAAAAGTAATATTCTTAATAGAGATTTCTTCATACATATACTGCTTTGGAAAGAATCTTGGTACATCAGACACTAATGAAACCCACCATGCTGAGATCAGCCCTATACTTTCAGCTTTGATCAGCTTTTCTTACCAATGTGGATTACAAGGAATGCTGCTTTGGAGAAGTATCTACCTGACACGAGAGTATTTTGACCAATAGTTAAAAATAAATAATTGGTGAACATCTACCAGGCAAACTACAAAAAAAAAAAAAAAATCTAGCTTAAATCAGATTTGGATTAAATTGAGGGTCTGAAAACAGAAATGGTAAAAGACATGGTAGTGATAGCAGCCAGTAAGTATTGATTCAATTGCAATAGCTTTTCACAGTCATAGAATGGTTGGGGTTGGAAGGGCCTGCTGGAGATCCCCTCGCCCAAACTCCCTGTCAAGGCAGTCACCCAGAGCAGTTTACACAGGAACACATCCAGTCAGGTTTTGAATGTTTCCAGAGAAGTAGGCTCCACAAACCTCCCTGGGCAGCCTGCTCCAGTGCTCTGCCACCCTCAGAGTAAAGTTCCTCCCCATATTCAGATGCAACTTCTGGTGTTTCAGTTACTGCCTGTCACCCCTTATCCTGTTGCTGGGCACCACTGAAAAGAGTCTGGCCCATCCTCTTTGACACCCGGCCTTAAGATATTTGTATGCATGATGGAACTCCAGCTCAAAGTGTCCCTTTGAGTATGCCAAGACAAATGGCACTGCGTACTGTTTCTGCGCTCTTTCCATAGGCACCCAGTTTCTCACCTTGGTTAGGGACAGCTATGGGCTGAGTAAGCAAAGGTACCTTCATTCCCATGACCATAAATTTTTTATTTGTGAATTCACAGAAGAATATTGCTGGATTCTATTTTTCTCTTGGTTTATTATGAGCTAAGAGCAGGCAGCTAGAGCAGAGTAAATCCTACACCTGGCAACTGCAGTCTTTCAGGCTTCCATGAACGTCGCATTATTTAGTCCTCTGGAAGCTGGGATTGCACAGAATGCTAAGGGCTGTGTTGGAGCAGGGCTGAAGGCAGGACACAAATAGAATGGAGCAATAGAAAAAGAAGCTGTGTGCAATGGTCCAAAAAAAAAAAAAAATCCTATTGCTGATTTGTATTCTGCCTGAATAAGAGGAAGAAAGTAAGAAAACCTCCAGCTCATTCACATGAGGAATATAAATAGAAGATTCAGTAAAGAACTATTTTTCTAAGCATTTGCATTTGGAACATATTCAAACTCTAGTTCTATACTTAATAGTCATAAAAGCAAGACTTGTTAATCACGAAATCAGAGAGTTCCAAGATTTAGAAATAGATTAATTTAATGCCAATGTTACATACAGTTCGTGTAATATACACAAATAAAAACCATAGTTAAAGACACATAATACCATAGGTGACAGTAACTGTAGATAATTTTCCCCCGTGGTGGATGTGATTGCATGGTACGTTTCACAACAGTTATAAAGAGATGAAAGACAGAGCTTGATGACCATAAACAAGGAATTATGTTACAGACATTCAACTAACAAAGTCAAAGGAAGCAAGGAAAAATTTTGTGTTAAGGAAATAATACAAACAGTGAAGCAGAGGCAGCAGCATGGGGGGGTGAGGGGAAGCATTTAAATATATAGCACAATAAGGAAGAGAGGAAGGAGATTTGCAGGCTAGAATATTTTCAAGGGGTATGTATTACTCGCATCTCCCTTGTCAGGATGGTGCACAGGAACAAAGACCCTTTAGACAGTGTCGGGAAGGTGAAACTTTGCTTCTGTTTAAAGGAGTAAAAGCAAACAGCTCACATCAGACATATTTGTGCTGCTTCATAAAATAAAGGCCGTATCTATAGCCACAAGTACAGCACAATATTAGGCTAGGATCTGTAACACAAAATATATCCACATAAGGTACATTTCAGACAGGTTTACTCCAGCCCAGATTTAAACTCCTTTGTGCCCCAAATGCTCAGCAGCATTTGGGAATGCATCTTCCAGTTTATTTTCATTCAAAAGTAAGCCAGTTTTGTCTACTATAAAACTGTTCCATGACATGAGACATGGCATAATAAGAGAGGTAATTAGGAAATTCACTTCAAAACAACACTTATGCTCCAAACTAGAACACAGCAAAAAAAGTGCTAAAAATTGAGACCACTATCAAAGACTCCCTGTTGTCAGAGGAGTCTGATTTTCAAGACAATAGAGTTATACCACTATATGCTTACTCATCCTCCAGTTCTTTACAGTTAGTACTCATTTCTATACAAAATTCTACCTATTCATTGTTCCTTGAAAGCAGGAACGGTGTGTTATAGGTTGTGCAGAAAAGGGCAGCTATCACTGGGCTACTATAAAAGAGTCCAGAAGCCCTCTTGATATTAGGCATAATCTTCAGAGGCGGCACCCAGGAAAGGATAATCTAAAGTAAAAAGTGATAGTTACTAAATCTCTGTACTTGCTATAGATATTGATAGTATATTGATAGTACTTGCTAACTTGGGACATATAATTTGGTAAATAAACCTTTTAAATAAAATTCTATAAAAAGCCTCAATAGATATATCACAAGAGTCTACCTTGTGCTATTTTTAGCCACACACAAAAGAAAGAAGAGGAAAAAGACAACCATACACACGAACTGCATCCAAATGGGTTATGGGTTGCTGATTCCATTCCCAAGTTCAGCCAGTACCAAGGCTGAGCACTCATCTCCAACAGACACACACAGCACAAAGGGCTATTTGTGCTGGTGTCCACTACAGGCTGACCAGGACAAAAGTATGTTACTGCAGCTAAGTGCTTCATGCCCAGAGACATACGCATGCAAATGAGTCTCTCAACCAGCCCAAGACCTTACGTGCACCTCCAGAAGTTGGCTTGGAGCTGCTGGTTCCTCTGGCGGCCAAGTGCCAGGCTCTCCCTTCTCTCAGTCTTTCCCAGATCTATGGCTGCTTCAATACCAGGCTCCCAAGCATCTTACCTGTTCACCAGCACTGCTTAGTACTGCACACTGACTTACATATGCACACAACATCCATGCTCTCCAGCTGCTGGCACCCTAAGATGTGCAGGCCCCCATGAACCCAATGGCTTGACTCCAGTCTGAACTGTGGTCTGACACTGGCACTCTGTGCTCCATGTATACACATGTCTATAGAAGAGAGCCCCTTCACCAGGAAAATACAACTAGCCCCTTCATTCCCTATCCTTCTGGTTTCCTATGCTTGTTCCTCCCCAAACCACCTTAAATCCTCCTAATTTACCCTGCCTTTGGTCCTTCCCCTAAACATTCCACAGTAAGTCCTGAACAATTCCATGATGCTCTCCACAAAATGTAACCTTTCCCCCCACTTAAAAATAAAGCCACAGAGGATCGCGCAGTTGTTCGCTGCGTATCTCAAATACTCAGGAGTTAAGGTGCTGCGATATGAAACAACATAATATTTTTATAAAGATGTATTGGAAAGCCTGAAATCAAATCAGAAACTTATTAGACTGTACATGCCTGAAAAAAAATGAAGAAATTAATTTGCAATGGTGATAAAGATTTGCCTTGAGCAAGTAATGACAGTTACCCCACATATACTATAGTCTAACAATTAAAAAAGAAATTTAAGTCAAATTGTTGTCTTCAGCAAAGGCTGAAGTATTCTTAATGACATTACCAAAGTGTCCAAACATAAGACAAGTTCCTTTGCAGTAAGAACTCTGCAAGTGCCTATCAAGGCCTCTGATCTGACAGAGGCAACACATGAAAGAAAAAGAATACGCTTTCTTACACAAAGGAGTACAAGAGAGCTCCTGGCAGCATGACAGACATCTTTTCAAGTTCCTACTGACATCATGAAAGAGAACTAGGTAACATTTGAGCACCTTGGTAGAAGTCACTAGCAAGCACAAGTTGTATCACAGAAGTCAAACAAGCTCCCTGGAAGTTCACAAGCAAATGAGTACATCACATACTCACAGAGCAACAAAGCAGTTGAGTAAACTCATAGGTTAACTGACCAGAAACTAAGAACAAATGAGTACAACAAAATACAAACCTAAACCTCCTGCAGTTAAAAATAAGTTACTATTCCAAAGGTGCTATTATAGACAAGCAAAAGGGGGAAATGCAGAACTTCTTCAATTTTTGTATTTTATTTGAGAATCACAGAATGGGTTTGGTAGGAAGGGACCTTAAAGCTCATCCAGTTTCATCCCGGCCAAGGGCAGGGACTGCCTTCCACTGGATCAGGTTGTTCCAAGCCCCGCCCAACCTGGCCTTGAACACTGACAGGGATGGGGCAGTCACAAATTCTCTGGGCAGCCTCTGCCAGCACCTCAACACCCTGGCAGTAAGGAGCTTCTTTCTAATACCTAATCTAAATCTCCCCATTGTCCTACCCTTACATGCCCTTGTAAAAGTCCTTCTACACCTTTCTTGTAGGCCCCCTTTAGGTAATGGAAGACTGCTATAAGCAGTCTTCTCCAGGCTGAACAACACCAAATCTCTCACAGCCTGTTTTCATGGAAGCGTTCTAGCCCTTACAGCATCTTCATGGCTTCCTCAGGACTTGCTCCAACAGGTCCACGTCCTTGTTACGCTGGGGGCACCAGAGCTCGACACAGTACTGCAGGTGAGGTCTCAAGAGAGTGGAGGGAGAGAATCACCTCGCTAGACAACCTAAATCCATACTGCTGCTGCGCCTTGCATCTGCACGTGGCACAACAGAATTTGCAGCCCAGGGCTGCAGGACAGGCAGGATGGCATCACTCCATCTAACAGAACACTTGGGCTCATGAAGAGAGAGCATCTTCAGTTGGTCACAGTGACTGACCCCGAAAGAACAGATGCTACAGACACTTTACCTGGGAAAGTCTGAGAAATGAAGATATAAGCTTTGTCTGTTATAAGAGTTCCACAAATAACTAGTCCACACTTACACGTTTCATACTGCTAATATTTTTAATAACTGAGAAATCTAAATTCCCAGCATTCTTTCAGGTCATTTATTACCCTAAACTACCTTGAACTACCTTCCATGACAACAGGGCAGAACTACACAGTCACTCAGTTAACAACACATGTTCACCTACTGTCTGCGTGTGCACTCTTACGCAGAAGAACTGTAAAATTAACAAAGAACTTCATTGCAACATCACTGTTTCACAGCAATTAGGAGCAACTTTGCTCCTCTTCCCAATTGTTCTGTGAGGTTAAGAACTAAGATTTCCTGTGCGGTTTGTGGTAGTATATGACTATCTTTTGGCTAGGCTACTTAATTTATATAATGTTATTCCTACGGCAAAGTGTCACTGACTTCAGCTGAGCTCAAGAAATTCAGAGAATCCTCAGCCTTGCAAGAAAGCAGAGCTTTTCTATGATACAGAAGTATCCTCTGATCCCTGCACATGTCATTTCATGGGAAGTAAGGTATCAGAGGCTCCCGGAGCCAGGTTAAGGATGGGATTATAAAGGTGTGTATTGGAAGTCTTGGGAACGTTGGAAAAAAATAAAATCTCAGTTATATCCTAAGCTTTCTGAAACCGAAAGAAAAACAACACACTGAAACAATCAGCTGGAGGCAATTTCCTACTATAAGAAGGATATTCCAAATATGCTCTTATGAAACTACCATGAGATGCTCTTCTAGCATACATTCCTGAAATTCATAACTAAAACCCAAATACCTCATGCACCTCTTAGTTTCACAACTAAGTGGTACAAGAGGTAAATCCAAAACCCCAAAAGTAAAGGTTTTTCCCCAGTTCTCACAAAGCAAAACTCAGTGACAGTTCTACTGTTCCAATGAATCCAAAGTACTTCCTGCCTGGGAAGGGGAGAGCTAACATAAAACTGACACTCCAGATGAACACAGACTTACTAAAGAACTTTGCACATCAGGCAGGTTGCAATAGAAGGGACAGTCGCATGGTCTCCTGCCTTTTTGACTCATACAGACCCCTTATTCAAAAGCAAGGTGCCAAAACCACACCACTTTTTGAAATAAGCCTCTCTCCTTAACATCCTATAGGGCACAGATGTCTTGGCAAGGTTAGCGCTAAAAAAAAAAAACCAAACCCAAGCTATTCAACTAGCTGCTTTGATTTTCTTATGCCTGAACAGTCACATGCTCTGTTGAGACCTCTACTCTGTTTCTGCCTTGAGTCAATAAAAAGCTGATTGTTGTTTATTAACATGAGCAGCAGTTTTTAAATTATTTTTTGTGATAAAAAGAAACAAGACAACTCCTGTAGAAATAACTCGTTCAAATTAATAAAAATAAAAGCAAGTCTTGGAAAAACAAAATCAATAGTTATTAACAATGCATGAGTGTCTCTAGACCATACAAAAGAAGTTAGGTCCTTTTTTTGCCCCCAAACCTTTTTTCCAAACAAACATACAGCATCTTAACAAGTAAAACTAATCAGAATTTTTAATAAAAATCCCTGCACATGCTCCTAGCCTGGAGCAAACACAAAGCAGCTTAGACCACATGTTTACAGGTTACCTTCCATTGACAGCACTGTTACAATCAGTGCAGCCACCAAACTCACAGGCTTTAATTGCATCTGCACCAAAAAATTACAGAGGAGCATTATGAACAGAATGCATATTTCACTGAGCAGTTTCCAAGCAATTCACTTCCTATTTTTAAAAAGTACCAGGAAAGACACCAAAACATATGTATCTTAAAGTTATCTCTGACACACTCCAAAGATGAAACATAACTGTTAGCTTGAAACCCAACCGATCCAAATTGCTAGTAGAAGGGGATAAAAACAATCTGTCTACTAGTTTGCTTTGCCTATAAATACCAGTGTCTGAGCCATCTTAATTGTTCTCAAGAACACATCTGTGTGGTCTTAACATCAGCTAAGTCATCACTGGTGCAGTTATTGTACTACTGAATTAAAAGCAGAAATTTTTCACTTGACTCTGGCATCAGTAAACATAAAGGAGTCATTTTTAATGTGTGCTACAACTCATTCATCATTAATTATAGAATCACAGAATGGTCTGGGATGGAAGATAACTTAAAGATCACCCAGTTCCAAACCCTTGCCATGAGTATGGACGCCTCCTACTAGACCAGGTTGCTCAAAGCCCCATCCAACCTGGCCTTGAACACTGCCAGGGACGGGGCAGCCACAGCTTCTCTGGGCAACCTGTGCCAGTACCTCACCACCCTCACAGTAAAGAGCTACTTCCTAATATCTAATCTAAAGCTACTCTCTCACACATCAAATAAGCAGTATTTTCAACAAAATGTTTATTAATACACAATATAAATATTTATTCTGAATTGTATAACTTATTATACATTAAAAATTTATAATAAGTATTATAGCCCTTAAAGTATATCAGGATTCTTGAATAAACTGTTCTATTCCAAGATAATGATTTATTGCATTCAATTGGTTTTTAACACAATTGCATCTGATCCTGAAAGCAGAAAAACAATGATGGATTCCAATCCAAACCATTCTGTGATTCTATGACAGCAACAGGGATTTTGTTTGGCTTCATCGATTCCACTGCCTCCTTCATACTTCATAAGCAGGTGAGTGTTACTGTCTACTGTTATGGTAAACTTAGGATAAAAGTGGGAGGTCAGTTACCCCAAAAACTGTAAATCCCACAGTGGTTAGACTTAATTCAATGCCTGTAATGATACCTATTTATCCCATTCAGTACCCTGTATGAAGTATGATTGTTGGTGTACAGTGTGACAGAATCTACATCATCAAAACAAAAAGGTTAAAGCAGAAAGACTTTGCAGCATAAACATACTTAGGTCACAAAAAAAGAACAGTTTTACCACACTCTCTGGCAACCATTTGTTCATCAGCCTGTCAAATACTATAGGCTGCTTTGCAAGACACCCTGACCTGTATTTTCATTTGCAAGGAGGAAAGAAAAAACTGGAAAAAGATTCAAAGTGTAAACCGCTCCCTCTTTTCCACCCACAACTTCAAGGATAAGATTAGTCCTACATACAAACACTGCATCTGGTCTGGCTTTGTTTGCTACCAGGTGCAGCAGGAAGTACAATGAAAGACAGAACCCAGGACTGCAGCTGGCCCAGTGCTAACATGAGAGGGGAAACACTTCAGTGAAGTCAGGGGCAACTTGGTTAAGTATCATTCATTTTATAACCTACATGATTTAGCTGCATTCACAATTGTGTTGTCCATTCTCAAAGTCACAATGGATGTTTTAAATTTGCACTCTATTTCACGCCGGGCTGAGTGTAATTTTAAGGTAAAGAAACAGTAACTGATTTTTCATTATCCTATGTAGCAAATTATCAAAGAGTGGCATGCTACCACCCCACACTTCCACCAGCTACCTATAACATCTTTAGGTTATTCGAGGGGCTATCAGAGGCATAAGTTCCCTTTTCAACTGAATAGTCCACACTAAGAAATTGAGGAATTGTGCCTATACAAATTGAGGGGTTTCTGCAGCTATCTGGGTTTCCAGTGGTTTTTTGACCCTACATGAGTACCAGCTCACAACATGTGCAGCAGAAACTGCTCCTGGGCCTGGATATACTCAGTAATATGGACATCAGCACCCACTCACCTTATTCTGCAAAATCCACAAGGGATGCACAGTAACTCCTAAAAGCACTGCATTTGTTACACACTTCTAGACCAACTCTCCTGAAAGCCCAGTTCTCCTAAGGATTGTCAAACTTGCTGCTCATGTGGTAATCCTGGAGAACTGGTTTAAATGCCCTTCAAGTACACTTATCAGTCAAACTAGCTCCTGGCAAATACTTTTAGGCAATTTTATGTTGGAGTCTTACAAAAAGCATTGTACTATCAAAATGTGTGCTGATTTCAGGCATGTTTTGGTCCATCTTTCACTTACTCTACTTCTCAGCCCACAGCCACATTTGACAGTTGTTACTATAATTCGGCTAAGGACATTTTCAAATTCATCATTCAAATAACTTTACTGCTGGGCAGATGTTGCACTTGGTGTACTGTGCTTATGTGGCATTGTTTTGGTAACTGGGGAGGGAGGCAGAAGAGGGACTGCAGAGGTGGCTTGTGTAAGAAGACACCACAAGCTGACCCCATGCTAGGCAGGGTCAGCTTCAATTCCATGAAGGACCCAATACACTTACTATTTTTTTTTTAAGGGATTGCTGAATTTATCTTTGAACTTAGGAGTAAGTTTTAAAATTATTTTTTTTTTAATTTCATTTACCATTTAGTTTATCATTCATTCAACTTTATCATAAAAATTATCACTTTCATGAACTGGGTAAAGCTCTTCAGGTATGTTCCTTACAGTCATTTTTAATGAAAGACTGTAACAATCAGTAAATGCTATTCAATAAGAAACAGAAACAATGACACACATGAAAAATCTTAGAAGATACAACTTCTCATAGACAACCTGCACCATCTGAACGGCGTCACTGGCTGCAAACAACTGTTCCCAGGAGCCACAGGGACACCTGAGCCCTCTTAAGGCCAGCCTGGGCCATAACATGACTACAGAGAGGAATGTAGTTCATTTACCAACCTTCAACGGCAATCCTCCAATTGATCACATAAGGTAACCTTGGTGCAGGTGTCTCACCTGCTTCTGGCCTTGAGCTGAAACCCGGTAACTTCCTATATGCAACATGCTTAGTTAATGTTATCCCAATACGGTGACCTTCTGAGCAAGTTCCTTTCTGCATTTCAGTTTCTTTTAATTTGTCCAGTAAGCCCAGGTAACACCTGGCTATAGTACCAGCTCACATCACAAACTTCCCTCTCAAATCATGTGGGTGAAGACTAGAGAGATTTAAATATATTGAGACTAGGGAAGGCAGCAAGAAGCAAGTACCAGGCAAATCTATGCAAGCTAAAAATAAAGTAACAGTTTCCATTGCTCTAAGTGATAGCTTGCAGGGAATAAGTACTCTTTTTCTTCCTGAACAGTAATTTACTTTAAATATGACACTCAATGTAAGGGTCTGCTAATTTTATGAAGAGTCGTCTCTTAAAGCTGTGAAGTCATTCCATTAGACTTAAAAACCAAACATTTGTTTAAAATTATCTGAAAGCCAAATACTGAAATACTCACAACATAAACAGGAAATAAAATTACCTTACAAGTTACTATCATAAGAAAAATAAAAAAGGCAAGCACAGAGCATGACATCAAGACTGTAATATTTTAAGTACTGGCTTTAGTGACTATGTGAAGGTAACTTATCCATGCATATGCAGCTTTAATACAAACATGGTGCTGAAAAAAAATTAGTTCTTTGTATAGAACACAAAGAACACTAATATAAAACATACTCCATCTTCTCTTGCTATTAAATTTAATCCCATAGAAGTTGGATAAGTAAATTTTCTAAAACCTAAGATGTTGTCTGGGAAAGAAAAGCTAAATAACAAACAGTAACAGTTACAGGAGAAGGTAAGAAACAGTGAGACCTGCGGTTTGCAAAGGAAACAAAAAACTGGATAAAGCGAACACTACTGGCACAGAAACAGAACTACTCCCCAGCGAACATCAAAGGTCCTAAATAAAACCCTATACTCTCAATCCCTGCATGCCTCAAACAAATTCCTAGTTAAATCTAATGACACATTTTGCTGTCTCTGATGAAGACAAAAAGAAACAAGATGAGGAGAGCCACATGCTGAAGATAACATGAAAGCATATTCTTCCGCTGTGCATGAAGAACTTCATCTCCTCTTTCATCCCTTTTCCCTTTCTCTTCTTCCAGAACAGTGCCATTTTGCATTCGCAGCACAATGCCATTATCACGCAGATGCCTTTTTGGTATTTTGGTTTTTGCACTTAAAAACTGGCAACCAAAAGATCCAGCTTAGGAAACAAATATTCTACTAGAAAAGAACCACAAGTTTCCAGGCAGCAGGAATAAAAGCAAGGAGAGTTGAGCCAGCTCACTCTTCAGCAATGAGAACCAAGGAGCTGGCCCTTGCTACTCGTGCAGTCCAGTGCTGCCCACTCCCTGTGCTGGGCACACCAGTAAGTCAAGAACAGCAGGCTGGGGAAGGCAGGCAGCAGCAAACACCACTCCTGCTACACACACAACCAGCCAAATAGGAATTGTGTAAGAGCAACACAGTGGTTCTACCCTTTGATAGGAGATGTACTGAAACAAAGAACAAAGAAATTTCTTGGTTAACAAGTTAAGCCTGGAGGAATACACCCTTTTCTTCCACATCTGCTACACAAGTGATCAAAAGAATTGAGATGAGAAAAACAACCACAAAGGCAGTACAAAGACCCAAAGTTACCCTGTTCTTTACTAACACTGTAATTAGCAGCAGTTGGCTGCACACTTTTAAATCCTGAACTGATTATCTCCACTTGAGGGTGGTAATCTGAAAGTTCTTCCTGATCAACTCCATTCGGGAGGGGAGCAGAGAAGGCACATTCTTCCTGCCCAGAGGCAGAACTTCAGCCAGCAATGCCATCTACACAACCTATGTCACACCTCCTCTTTCAGCGCCGGCAAGAAAGTTTCCATTTCCTGTGCAGGCGCTGGTGCAGTGGATGCAGCTCCAGCACTGCCCCAGCAAAGACTCTGCCTGACTGCAGTGTATTGAGGTAAGGAGAGGAGAAAAGAAAGGATCAAAATCTTCTTGGTAAAGGCACAAAGATGACACTGTAAAACTTAAAGGGGTTTGGTTTATTTTTAATATAACTTCTCCAAGTGGGTAGAGGAAAAACAGTAACACCATGAAGCTTACCCCTCATTGCAATAAATTATTCTGGGTTTAAATACTATTTGAAGGAAGCATCTGCCCAATTCTCAGATGACGTAAGAAAGTACTTAAGACCATCTTTTCTGTAGCAGGACATTCTAATATTAGCTTCCCACAGAAGTGCTGTCTACTTTTCCACAGGAAAAGGAGGAAGTTCCTGACATTTTGAATACCAGCTCAATGGACAGGAGAATGTGTGGAAGCAGGTTCACTGACCCCACTTGCTAGTGGGTGTCAGAATCTCTTCAAATAAATAATAAAGAAAATTTAGATGCTGATGTCATACAATCACAGAATAGTTAGGGTTGGAAAGGACCTTTAAGATCACCTAGTTCCAAACCCCCTGCCATGGGCAGGGATACCTAACGCTAGATCATGATGCCCAAGGCTCTGTCTTCAGCATACTTCTAATTTAAAATTCATCCATAAGCTTTCAGCAGAGGTCAGCTGCTTAAAAAGGTGTTTTGTCTTGAAAATGAACTAACATGGCTTTAAAACCTAATGGTAACAGTTTATCTGGAAATACACTTTTTGAAAGTAATTAAAATTCATTTCAATGTGAAAAGGTTTCCTGCTGAAACATTCTAAATATTTAGTTGTACCAAATTATTACTCACATATAATTTTCAGTGTCAGTGTTTCAGAAAGATGTGTTAAAGATCTTCTTCCACTATCCCTGATCTACAACTTCAAATCATTGACAATAACATTTGAAGTGACTGTACCTCAGTAAATGAAGCTTTGTCATTTCAGAAGCATATCTTTTCAGAAAGATCACAATGACAAAACAGCCAGTAAAAGGAGATTACTAAAAGACAGCTTTCAGTAAGTGGATGTCATGGGCAAAATGAGGGTATCACACAAGCTTTTATGCTTAAATGTGAAAATCACAAAGTAGGAGATTAATAGCGAGAATTTTTCTGAATGTGTAAACATGAGACTACTTTCAAGCACATTCAAAGCAAGAAACTTGTCTGAATTCTGCTGCGTACCTCCTCTCTCATCCACACACATAAAACCAACACAGAAACTGACAAACCACGGGGAAAGTGAGGAAAAAATAACTAAACCCATGAGTTTTGTAAAGGGAACTCTCAAGATCCAAGTAATTTAATAAACTATGTCCACTTTTTGGTGGACAAGCAGGCTTGTTGGCAGCCTATTTGACACAGGCTATCTGCATTTCCAAAAAGCTCTAAAAGTTCAACAACAAACGTCCTTGAAAAACATAAATCGACATGAGAAGAAATCACTCTACTGGAGCAGGAACTGTTTAAAAAGAATGGAAACAGGAACAAACTGTCATCTTGTCATTCAAGAGAAGTCATCAGGAAGCAGTTCTGTTATCTGTGCAGCTTGTGTTCAGACATTATCTAGAAAAGGATGTGAATGGTGAAGTGACAAAGTTTACTGATATAAAATGTTCAAGTGGGAAAAAAACAAAACCTAGACGTAGAAAGCACAGGGAGCTTCACCAATACTAAATGCCTGTTAAGACAGCAGAATTTTACATATGTACACACACACACACACACAAGCATAGAGCAATGAACACAGGAAAAACACTCCAAATCCCCTGCTACCAGGGTAGGCAAAAACATGCTGCAGCTTTAAGAGCAGTTTTTCTGAACTATTCTTTGAATATTCAGGAGCTACCAGAATATCAAACCATAATGCTGCAAGTCATTGGGGTGGATGGAGTAAGAGCAGCACAGAGGGCACCATTATATCAAGATGCAAGCTCACAGTACATCTGTATTTCATTCTTTGTATCTCAAAAGAGTGAAAGAGGAATAAAGGAGGAAACTAGGTTAACCTCAACCAAAGAAACATTTCCTAAGAGAGGTGGGGTTAAACATATGTATGCTAAGATTCTTCAGCCTCCTGAAGAAATCACCGAGGTAGAACAGGAGAGGTCTTCAAACTGTAGAACAGAAGAAATAAGCAGGGAATGATTACTTATTTTCTCACACTATTAAAACTAAGGACATCAAACTAAATCATCAGCGTGCAGATCTCATTTCAAAGTCTGCTTCTTGCCTTAACCACCACGTAGGTAAGCTGTGAAATTTAGGTTTCCATGGATGCAAACAAGTGATTTCTGAACTCACGTAATTAACATGAGTGATATCCAATACAACTGTGTTGAACAGTTCCATCACTTTCAGCTCAGAAAAGTTCTGAGCTGCAAATTGTTTGAATAGTATCACAGCAAGTTTCCCTCTTCTTAATGCTCTCCCCAAGGCAGCTGCTACTGAAGCAAGTCCAGGGGAGGGCCACTAGCATACTCAGGGAGCTGGAGCACCTCTCCTATGAAGACAGGCTAAGACAGTTGGGCTTGTTCAGCCTGGAGATGAGAAGGATCCAGGGAGACCTTAGAGCAGCTTCCAGTACCTAAAGGGGGACTAAGTCTGGAAAGAGATGTTCTTACAACAAAGGCATGTAGTGATAGGAAAAGGGGGAATGGCTTTAAACTGATAGAGGGGAGATTTAGATTAGATATTAGGAAGAAGTTCTTCACTATGAGGGTAGAGAGGTGCTGGCAGAGGTTGCCCAGAGAAGCTGTGGCTGCCCCATCCCTGGCAGTGTTCAAGGTCAGGTTGGACAGGCTTGGAGCAAGCTGCTCTAGTGAAAGGTGTCCCTGCCCATGACAGGGGATTAGAAAAGGATGGTCTTTTAAGATGCCTTCCAACCCAAACCAGTCTATGCTATCAATCACTGACTGTTAAAAGGCAGGGAGCAGGGTTAGGTGAACTTGTGTTTTGTCTTAATGTGGTGGTAGTTTCTGGTAAAAAACACTGACAACCTAAAATACTTCTGAGAATAACTTTCTACTCTTTCCATCATAGCACATAATACAGCTATGTGTCTCAACCCACAGAGTGTGTTTCAATTCCTGCCAATTCACCTTTCTCACTTCTTAACGTGGATGGTCACGTTCACATAAGTCAAGACATTTGAGAAGCTTTAAGTTAAAGCAGCTACAAAAAGTTATAACTAATATAATTTAGAGGAACATCTATCATCTTTCAGAACAAACTACCCAGGAAAACAATCTACTGAAGTTGTGAACAACAATTTTATTTCTGCAAAATAAAAGCACTGTTTGTAGAATGGGTTGTTAGTCAAGGGTTTTGGAGATCTTGCTACAAGCACTAAAGTATTGAAAAGCTTTGCACACAGACTTGATATCAGTCAACATCAGCTCCCTCAAGAAGGGACAGGATACAAGGTACAACAGGAGGATGGGAAGCTGGGTGGAAAGCATGAACACCAGTGTAAAACCATGTCAGCAAAAGAAGGATTTTACTCCTTTAGGAATTTAACTTTTATAGTCAGCAGCAAATGCACTTAAATCTTTGGTAAATCTTGCAAATAAATCTTGTATCTGAAAGTAAATTGTTTACTATGGGCTACAAATTAGTACCATCCAATTATTGTGCTCAAAGGCAGAACAGAATTTCATATAACTTCATTATAAAGTAGTGCTGAAGCTTAAGACTTCTGAAGTTTTTATAACATAGCTTCTTCTTTCCTCAGTAGAAATTAAAACATTTCTGCCTCCAACACTGTGGAGCGATAACATGATGCTTCAGCTCTTTAAGTACTAAACTATATCTGGTCCCCAGCAGCCCCTGGAACATTATCATCATCTTTCATCATCCGCCTTTTGCTTTACACTTTATCATATGCTCGTGCAATTTTTTGGAAAGCAATGTCCAAGACAGCACAACCCATTACATTAACGTATTGTACACACTTTAGAAGCACATCAGTTTGCCTGCCTTTGATCTGTCATTCTCCTATCTGAATTTCAGTTTTTCTAGACAAACTATCTTCTCAACCAACATATTCTCCTATTCTGTCATCTCTATTATTAAAAGAAAAAATTAGAAAACAAGAAAAGCTTCAAAGGCTACAAACTCAACGGGCAGAACAGCAGATCCAAACCAGGCCGCAGAGGCTGCCTACAACATACAAAGTACACATTTGACCAGCATTTACTTTTAGCAACAAAGTAGTAAGTAGGGCTGCCTCAAACTTAACTGAAAGCCTCCTAGGAATGTGCAAAATGGACGTGAACATTAATCCACCAAATCAAAGCCCAGAACAAATAAAACCATCAGTTACTGGAAGCCCATTTCTGTCTACGATGTGGTTCAATAAACCAAACAACTTGAACCTGATCTAGCTGAAGATATCCCTGCTCACAGCACGGGATTAGACTATACCGCCTCTAAAGGCCCCTTCCAACCCAGAAGTTCCACTGTTTCTATACCACTCTGCATTGATCAACCAACTGATCAGTTTCAGGACAGGTGACAAGCTTGGACAATGCTTATTCTTTACACATCAGCTTGATTCAAATTAAACCCCTATATTGCTTAAGAAAGAGCACAGTTCCTCTGCACGCTACATAAATCTCACTTAGCAGGTCAGAAACCACAGCACTGCAACAGAAGCAGCAGCTCCACTCACACAACACTTCTGCACTGAGGTGTGTGCATATTTCTTGTACTGATGTGTGTGTACCCTCACACAAAGGGTAAACCAGTAAGGTTAATACAGAACATGGAAGCCCAACTGCAGGCTCCATTCACATCTTAATTGTTATAGTAAGACATAACCCCCCTGTATTGTGTCACTAAACAACCACATGTCTCTATAGCCTTTTATTTCCACTTATCCCAGCCCATCTCATATAGAGTCTCTCTCCAGCATCCCTGTAGGGCCCCTTCAAATACAGGAAGGCTGCTATGAGGTCTCCACGCAGCCATCTCTTCTCCAGGCTGAACTTTCTCAGCCTGTCTTCATATGGGAGGTGTTCCAGCCCCCTGATCATTCTCATGGCCCTCCTCTGGACTTGCTCCAACAGCTCCATAGTCCTTAAGTTGAGGACCAGAACTGCACTCAGTACTATACCCACCAGCAGAACATCATCATTCTGTCCCATAGTTCACCCTTATAGTTTGACTCATGAATCAGTGATTTCATACCAATCCCTGTCAGTCATTGTTTCCCAGGTTTACAGCATGAACTCAGCTGTGCACATTGCCCGTATTTAGTCCCATTTCCCTGTGTGCGCAAACACGCACACACACACACACAGAGACACAGAGTGTTTCAAAGAAATAGTTGTATTGCAATAATCACACTATGCAATGCTCTCTACAAAACCAACAGTTTTAATAAATACTTCTGCATGTCAATTTGACTGTATCATTATCTTAGGACAGCTCGACCCAAGGAAGTGGCACCATTACTTGTAGGAACAAGTTTTACGACACGAAGCAATAGAGATAACAGGAAAAAGAAAGAAAAAAGGTAGGACAGTTCTTTATTGCTAGCCATCAAAAGACAGAAATAGAGAGCAAAAAATAAATCCAACAAAATTGAAAAGGAATAAACAGAAAGGCAGGTAATTGCTTTATTTGAAACCAGGTTTGGCCTTCCACAAAACGTTAAAGCTACAGGATGGAGTCTAAGAGTTTTGGAACATTCAAAGAGACATCAGCTGCATCCATATTTAGAATATGTACAATATTTGTGATTCAACTTAAAAGAAGCCGCTTTGCTGCAACTTGTTGCCTAATTAATGAGAAAAACAGGAAGCTATACTAAACTACAAATGAGTTCAGCAAAAAGACCAGGCTTTCCTGAAGTAAAGTGACACAGTTCCAGAGATTTTCACCAGACAGTAGCATAGCCATGGACAAAAAAGTTTTTGAAGAACCTACCCTAGACATGGTAGAACACAACAAGGCAGCATTAAAAGCACTTCAGATGAAACAGGGAGACAAGGAAGGGCAGGCAATGAAGTTAAGAGTTTTAGTAGCATCTATTACCAAGAGCTTCACTAACCTGCAAGTGTCAGCAAAGAAAGAAATTGCATTTCTTCCCAGGCTTTCTCTGCCAGTTTAAACAAGGTCTCCTTCCAAGCACTTCCTGTGAAAGCAACACCAGCTCGACAACAAATCTGTCACCAGAGGACTACAAACACTTTTTAACAGAGGTTTTAGAACTCTTATCTCTTTTCCTGTAACCACACTAGTTACTGTACTAGTACTGTAACTGTACTAGTGAGCTGACAATGTTTTGGGCACTGAAGCTTCTGCAGGTCACCCCACTCCAGAAGATATTACTTCGCTTGTACACTTGAATCACGTCTGCTACATATCACAACAACTGTTTCCAATTCTGCATACAAACAGCCCTGATATCGTAACACTGAAAACTAATCTAAGCAAGTCTTCACATCAAAAAGCCTCTGCAGGGTTCTTTCATCCCTCCCAGAAGACACTACAGGTGCATGTATGTGAGGGAGATGACGACACACATATGACACAAAGCACCCCCCTGAAAAAAATGACACCTGTGTAGGTGCTGCAGACATGACAATATACTAGAAACTATAATATATATGCTTCTGCCTTGCAAAAAGCAAAATTATTTTGCCCAAGTAATTTTTCCCAAATTAAATCATAAGAGCTTAATTTTGGCAAGGCCTCATATGAAGAACAATTTGCAAAAGAAATCAGAGCACTGTTTATAAGGATAGGAAAATGTAGTATGCAAGACCAGTTTTACAGTGAAAACAAACTTTGGCAGAACATTCAAGGCAACTTCATTCAACTTTCTCTTTATACTCATCTGTCATGATGAGTCCCATCTTAATGACTAATGTAGACAGTATAAACACTCTTATAGGAAAAGAGGTTGGTTTAGACAACAGATACAGTCAGGATATCCCACTTGGACTGTCACAGCATCATCACTTAGTTTTATAATTCTCCAAAATTCCAAATCTTAGTGAGGGAAAAGAAATACAAACCCAGGACACAATCAACAAGAATGTCAGTACATCTTACATCTAAGCTACCTCCTTAGAAATTGTGAGTTAAAAGACACCCATTCCTGCTGTTTTCATAAACCACTTACCATCACCATTGTACATGATATTATCAAGAGCAAAGGAACAGACCATCATGGCCCTCCACACTTACAACATGGCACAGGCCACCACAGAGTTTGCACACTGTAATACTGTACAGACCACTTTTCTTCAGCTCCAGACAACATTCTCAACACTGAAGGGATTGCTCAACATGTACTTTACTTTCCCAGACACATCTCAGCATCACTCAGCTTTAATAAAATTCATCAGTTTCATAAATTGACAATTAAAAAATAGTTTTTGAAGGTTGTAAACAGGCCTCTGTCATCACTGAACGGAAGTGTCTATAGTTTGCTTTAACATTACTATCACATTTTTCTAACAATTGTCTTCATTCCTTGATACACACTGGACAAAACAACAGCTCAACTACTTTCACTGTGTTGTACTTTCAAGACACTGACATTGACATGGAGAAGTATTTAATAAAATGGTTGTTCGGTTTGCAGTGAGCATTGCATTCATGTACTTTCATCTCATCTACCTTGCCTTCTACAAGGCTTTTGACACAGTCCCTCATGACATCTTTGTCATTACATTGGAGAGGTATGGGTTTGATAGGTGGACTATTCCATGGATAAGGAACTGGCTGGATGACCACATCCAAAGAGTTTGAATCAATGGCTCAATGAACAAATGGAGATAAGTAATGAGTGGTGTCCCTTCAGAGGCCCATCCTGGGACCAGTACTGTTTAATATCTTTGTTAATGACATAGACAGTGGGATTCAGTGCACCCTCTGCAAAGTGTACAGATGATACCAAGCTGAGCAACGCAGAGGGAAGGTGCCACCAGAGGCAAAGGACTACTGGTGAATAAAAAAATAAAGAAAGAAAAAATAAAAAAGGAAAAAACCTGGTCATGAGACAGCACTGTTCACTTGCAGCCCAAGAAGTCAACTGTATCCTAAGCTGCGTCAAAAGAAGTGTGACCAGCAGGTCGAGGGAGGTGATTTTCCCCCTCTACTCTGCTCTTGTGGGAGCCCACTTGGACTACTAAATCCAGCTCTGGGGGTTCCAGCACCTGTAAAATTGGGTCCAGAGGGTCAGAGGACATGAAAGTGGTCAAAGAGCTGAAGCACCTCTCCTATGAAGACACTATGACAGAGCTGGGATTGTTAGCATGAAGAGAAGGCTCAGGGAAGACTTTAGAGTAGCCTTTCAATACTTTAATGGGGCTTATAAGCAAGATGGAGAGATACTTCTTACCAGGGCCTGTAGTGACAGGACAAAGTATAACAGTTTTAAAGTTAAAAAGTGCACATTTAAATCGGAGATGAGGAAGAAATTGTTTTTACAATGAGTGTGGTGAGGCCCTGGCACAGGTTGCCCAGAGAAGCTGTGGCTGCCCCATCCCTAGCAGCATTCAAGGCCAGGTTGGACAGGCCTTGAAGCAACCTGGTCTAGTCAATGGTGTACTCTGCCCCAGGCAGAGGGTTGAAAATGGATGACCCTTAAGGTCCCTTTCAACCAAAACCATTCTATAATTACTAGCACACAGTGCTACTAAATGTGCTACATCATGACTAAGAGCTACCAAAAAAAGCTCTACAAAAATGCCACACAATTTAAATCTGAGTACAGCAAAAGTATCACTTTTCTAGAAGATGCATAATAACTTAAACTATTTTGCTGCAGCAAAAATAGTTTAACTGAATTGTAAAGTATCTGAGAAATCCAACTTTCTACACCCAGCATTAACATGTCAGTCTCATTCTGAAATTACCTGAATACAACAAAACCAAATTTTACTGATAGCATCAAAAGAATACACAGATTTAAACACTGAAAGACTCTCTCAGCGATATGCTTAACATTATTTTTTTTCAATTCTAAAATAGATGTAAATGATTAAAATTAAATGTGGAATTTTGACATAAATCTATCAGAAGCAGAGCATAACAAAAATGCTAAGTTAGCTTCATGTAACCATGAGGGGGTTTCTGTTCTGTTTTAAAGAAACAAGCTGGTCCTGAATTTATTTAAGACTTGCTGCTGTTGGATGCACATAAGCCTCTAGGGCCCAATGGGATTCATCCCAGAGTACAGAAAGAGCTGGGATGTTATTGCAGGACACCTCTCCATTATTTTGCAGTGGCTGTGGGAATCTGGAGAGGTCTTAGTCAATTGGAAGCTGGCAAATGTTGTCCCAGTGACTAAAAGAAATATTCAAATCTTCCCCATAGAACTTAATTCAGCAGAGACATATTTAAGCTACAACAGTCATCACTTTGCAGGATAAATCAGGTGACTTTCTAGAGGTGCAGGCTGATCATTTAAAAAGAATTCTATCCTTATCAAACACCCAGCAACTATTCAAACTATTCTTAGAAGTCATCCAACCTCCCAGATTTGATAAACTTTCTGAAATACAGACTTGTAAAAATGTGAGTAGTATCCCATTTTCTTTATTAAAGAAGTTTCTCATTGAAGGAAAAAAAACTATCAACTTTGCTTACATCTATTCTATCAGGTTTAAACATGCTGTTTTCCCAAGAATAAACTCAGCATAAACATTCATGAAACTCAATAAGCACTTTACTCTGCCTGCATATCTTCTTAAAGATTAAATTATGCAGTCTAAACAATTTTAAGAAAGACTACTTCAACAGTCAGGTGGCATTTTGAATATCTCTGGACAGAGGGTCCATAGTCTCTCTGGGCACCTGTTCATTAGGTTCATAGTTAAAAACAAACTAATGAACCCCCAGAACAGCAAACATATACAAACCCCCTTAGATCTAATCAGAATTTCTGCCTTCTTAGTTTCTTCCAATTATGTACTTCAAAAAAGCAGTAGCATTTTTAGCCTTAGCCTCCCTTCTAAGGTTGAAGAAATTCAGTTTCCCCTCCTGAAGTGATGTGTGTTAGGCCCCTAATCACCTTGGTGACCTCCACCTGGACTTGTGGCAGTATGTCACTTCTTTCATGTACTGGTGAACCCTAAAGATAGTACTTCAGATGTGGCTTCATAGTTGCTAAATATAGCGGAAGAATCACTATTTTCTGGCTGCACTCTTACTAATGCAGCCCAGGATGTAGCTGGCCTTTGTCACTGCCAAATCCCCACTGAACTTACCAGCTACCTGAGTCCAAGATCCTTTCTTGGAAACCTGTCTTCTAGCCAGCCTGTACTGCTGCATGGGGCTACTTCATCACTGGTTGGGTGACATGGCCCCGTGTGAGGCGTCCCTGCCCACGGCAGGGGGTTAGAATTAGATGACCTTAAGGTCCTTTCGAACCCAAACCACTCTATGATTTCACATTTCTCTTCACAGAGTGCCACAAGGCTCCTCCTATCAGGCCATTTCTCCAGGTTCCACTGAATGGTGATTCTGCCCACCAGCATATCAAGCAACAAAATATCATCCAATCATACTTGATGAGATCACATTCCAGCCTATCACCTAGATAATTAAGAGACACCAAATAGTACTGGCCCTAGAACTGATCGTGGAGGGATATTACTTCTGATCTGCTACTGGCTGGACTTCGGTGATCATCACCCTCTGGGCTTGGCAACCCACCCCTCCTGCAGGTTATTCAGCTGGTCCATCTCTCACCAGCCCAGACAGAAGGCTACCAGTGCAGACCATATTAAAGGCCTTGTATTCCTACAGACCTTTTCTTTTACAGAAAATTATTTCCAGCATCATACTAGGCTTTTAGTTCTCAGGCAGGTTAAAAAAAAAACCAACAGATTCTATTTGTATTGTAAGTATCTATTTCTGCATGAGAAAGACTTCTGTATATTTCCTGATAATGTAAAAAGAAGGATAAAACAAGTAAGGTCAAGATAGAGGTGGCTACTAAAAAGAAAAAAAAGCATACACCCCTTGGTCTAACCACAGCAGCAACACAAATTCAGGCCTGGCCTGTCACCAGTGAGTGAAAGAGACAAGGAGGCCCTGTGTGCACATCTATGTATATAAAGGGTGAAATGGGATCCCAACAGCCTTTGTTTGCTTTTTTCACAGTATCATGAAAGGAACAGTTTCTCCAAATCACCACAATCAAACCACTATCCACAAAAATCTTACTTGTCACAATGCTTACACAAAACCTCAGCGTTAGCCCGCTGGTATTTAAAAGACAATATATAAAATGTAGCTCAACATTGTCTCTTCAGGACTATAAAAGAACTGTTTGCTGCACTTCTCAGCAGGGCTCATACTTCCAGCTGTACTCCTTCAGGAAATGCTATTATCATGCTATTATCTCAGGAGTTTTCCTTCACACTCACCAGTAAACTTTAGGCCTCTTGGCTAGTATCAATCAAACCTGACACAACAGTCTCTAAAGTGAAGTACCAGGGCACATACTATTAACTGCATCTTGAAAAGTTTCCCATGAAATACACAAATGTACCATTCGTTTGGGGCATGGTTTTTAGAACATGCTTATATTGCCTTCCTCTGCCCCTGAAACAATGCTAGTAATTAATTAGCATTCTTGTCTTGATGCTACTTCATGACTTTCCTGCAAGGTACTACTGCATTCAAAGTAAGATGCTATGCTGCTCCTTTCAATTCCCCTCTATGAATTTTTTTCACATCTGTTTCTTATTAGTTTTTTTTAAAACACCTTCATTTACATCATTACAAATCACAACAGTTATGAAAACCGAGTTTTACTCACTGGAGAGAGGAAACTACTGGAAATTACATCAACCAATCCAATTCTGCTCCAAATCACTCTCCTGCAGTTTTTCAGTGACACCATGTTGGATTACAAACATGGGTTTGTGGATTGTTTCCCCCCACCCCTTTCTTTTTTTTTCCAAAAGAACTTCCCCCCCCCCCCCCCTTATTGCTTTTTAACTACAGAAGATTCTCCCCAGGAGTCCAACCTAAACACTAAACCTAATTTTAAGTCATGCCACTTTAAGCATCCCTCTCTTCTCCATCAGAGCCCAAGTTCCCATGACTACATGGAACTCTCTCTGCCAGGAGCATACTGATGGGAGTGCATCAAAGAGCACTTTCACAGTTCCCTAACTGATGAACAAACACGAAGCAGCCTGTTGGGAGTTCAAAACAAGAAGCAGCACTTCTCTAAAAAACAAATGAGCTACCAAAAAGCAGTAAGTATTTTCAAAAATGTGCCTGAAATAAATACAAATTCTCAAGAGGCAAAGCTAATTTGTCTGCCATGACTGAAACTTTGAACCAGCAGTGAATATTTTTTTTGCCACTCCTCACATCAGTCACACCGAGGAAAATGGAGATTGTCTGCTTGTTGCAACCACGTTTCAACTAGCATCAAATCAAGGTTAGAGCCAGTTACATACCAAATGTCATACTAAGTGCCATTACAGCAGCATGTAAATGTAAAGCAGCCTCGACTGCATTTTTGTGAGACCTGCTGTGGCAAATACAGGACATTGCTGTCAAGTCTCCTTTTTCATCACATTTTCAATATCATGACCAAGACTTACCCATGAGCTGCCACTGAGGCCTCTGTATTTTAAAGTGCACATGAACCCATTTTTCCACCTTTAGTGCAATTTGCCATTCAGTATAAAAGCACTAATAAATACCCTGAGTTGTATTTAGTAGACAAAGAAACTTTTCTTAGCTGGTTTTTAGGATGATCTATTACCAAAAGCATATTTCTTTGACACGTGAAGATTGCTTGTGCTCTGTTACGTAAGAAACAGATCTTAAGTACAAATCTCTCTATGATGCAAGACTGCTTCTGGCTGCCATAAGTAACACATTACAAGGTTAGGAAAAGCTGGGTTTAAGTCGAGTGCTGCTGGAGCCTCCTGGTTTCCCTTCCCTCATTTGAGAATCCATTTTAATAAAAAAAAAAAAAAATTAAAGGATACAGAATAGAATGCTACAATTGACCTGTTGTAATTACATAGAGGTGACGCTTGAAGAGAAATGAAGTGATAGAAATGATAGAAATTTTTCACTTCAGACAATCAGTATAGATTTTACCAGTTTCCAGAGTTCAGGCTAATGAACAAAGTCTGAATGTACAGCCAACTAAAACAAAAACCTGATTTAGACTGGAAATGCTCCTGTTTGCTTACATGGTTTTACCTGCCTCCCTTCATTGAACCCTTTGTCACTGGAAAGGATCTAGTAAGAGAAAAGTGTATGAAGTCAATGTTGATGAACTGACTGTACAGCCATTTCAGGACCACACAAGTTTCTACAAAATCATAAGAAGGAAAAACCCTGTCCCCTTACCACTGGCACAAAAGCCTACCCTCAGTAGGATAAGAAAAAAAAAAATCACCAACTGAAGCACAAAGGGAAAGCTACATACAGGAAACTGAAAATGATTCACCCACAACATAACTTTCAAAGAAAATTTTTTAAAGGCAAACCAAAAATTTCCCCCATACTTTCCCCTTTCCCATCTCTAACCTTAGGTAAGCGCCCATGACATGATGGAGAACATTGAGAAATCTTTCTCTTTCAAGTTATGTTAGATTATACCAGACTGGCAGTGAGAACACCAAAATTTATGTTAGGCAGAGCAGAAGCCAGTTATTCTTTCACTGATGTAGCATGAACACATCTGTTACAGCACCAGTCTAGATCAACAGACCTCTACGCTCAAGCAGATCAGCATAGAGAGGAGCAAAATGAGCAGCTATTACAGGAATGGTGGTTGGAGGGTGTTACTTGAAAAAACAAAACCAAACAAAAACCAACTCAAACTTTTCTGCAGCCATATTTCATTACATTCATCAAAGAAACATTTATTAAAAAAGGATGAGTATATCAAGATCAAATTGGCAGAAAGCACATTTTAAGTTTTTGATTTCTCATTGAAGAGCAAAAGAAATACATAAATAACAATGCTCAAGCATTATGAAAGCATTACAGTAAAACAGTCATCAACCAACTACATCTACTCTTTATTGTATTATCAGTTTTTAACAGTTTTTTCTTATTTACCAGCCTGCCTAAAGAGAATTTAAGTACTTAAGCTTAACCTCTGTATCTCAAGGCAGCCCTGCAAACATCTGCTGCTTTAGGAGAAAGACTTAGAACTGCCTGGTCACGATAACCGAGTTATCCCCTGAGTGCAAAGATGTCCTTTCAGCTGGAGCTGGAAAGCAGCAGAATGGTAATCAAGACAGTCTTGTGGTGATCCCACATGCGCACTTCTTATTCTCAGAACAGATGTCATCATTTCCTAAAAATTCCAACTAGCTCACACAGTAATATCAACTCAAAGATTAAAATCAACTCTTCAAAATCTTGAGTAACACAAATCATGGAGCTACTGTATTTTACAGTAAAATGCAAAGGCTATATTTTAAGACACTGTAGCAGCAATCTGTCTATCCTATCTTAGGACTTCAACTTTTCCACAAAAAGTAATTAACCACCCACCAACATACGCAATAATCCACCTCTTCATATGAATATTATAAGAAAATTCTCCTAGTTCATGCAGAAATGTGAAGTTAAAAATGTCTTCTTTGCATGAATGTAACATTAGGCTGAAGAAACCAAACCAACATGCAAAGGAGTACAGACTACAAAGTCTCTTAAACTCGAGCCAGACTACAACATAATGGGTTTGATCTTTCTATTCAGAGTTTGAACAAAAAAAATAGCATTACTTTAGCAATAGAATGAACCTTAAAAATTGTGTTTTCTTATGGCCACTAGATAACACTCATGCTTTAAAAATAAAAATTTACTAAAATATTGATCTTGCTGGTCTTTGGTAACAACTGTGTAAGATGCCTATGCCTGGCTATGAAGATGACAGGGTCTGTTTTTCTTGGTCTGGTGTGATAGGATGATAAAACCCCCCAGTTTTCTCTCTTAGGAGGAAAAACATCTTGAAAATTTCCCAAAGTTTCAGTACTTTAAATAATGTAGCCTGAAACCTTTCTGGTCAATAAACTGCCACACAGCAGCATTTACCTACTATTTTCTCCTTTCACAATATTACAACAGATTTAAATAAACTTTGAGTGGTGTTTTATCGGGGGGGGGGGGTGCTGTTTGATGGTTTTGGAGCTTTTTCAGTAAGTCATAGAATCAGCTAGGTTGGAAAAGACCTTTAAGATTATCCAGTCCAACTGCTACACCGGGACTGTCAAGTCCACCACTAAACCACGTCACTAAAGGCCTCATTTACATGGGTTTTGGACACTTCCAAGGATGGTGATTCCACCACTCCCCTGGGAAGCCTGTTCCAATGCCTGACTACCATTTCAACGAAGAAATTTTTCCTAACATGCAGTCCAAACACACAGAACTCCTTTGAATAATCTTTCCTGGGCTTCTGATTTTTTCAGGTATGCCTTCACATTTTGCTGGGTTTTCTACTAAAACCTTACCAAGTGCAAAGTCATCAGAATTGGTAAAAATGCCTGCTCTGTTTTTATCACCTGAAACTTGTCCCAAAACTGCATCTAACAGGATCTAAGTTCTAGTTATAATAGAAGGGTCACAACTAGGAGAGAATATATATCAATCTGGTCTGCTGAACTAACTGCGCTTCTACTGGAGGACAATCAAATGAAAAAAAAAAAAAAAAAAACAAAACAGCAACTGAGTCCATCATCTATTTTATTACTTCAGAAAACTTGTTAATTGTGTCTAAGAAACAGAAAATTCACAGCTCTGGGACACCTTCAAGGAACTAGACAGACACACACACACACAAAACAGTCTGCTTTTTTTTCACTTTGTTTATGAAACAGCGGCTCTGATCTAACCACTGCTCTGAGCTCTGGTAGGAGTTACACCAGACTCAGAGGCTACAAAACGGATGTAACTCTTGTTAAATCTGTTTAATTCCCCTACCAGTCCTGTTTGGAAAAATAGTTCTATTTCACAGCCTTGTTCAGAATAAAGAAAATGATTAGCTTATCCACAAACCAGCTTATAGTCACTGTGGTAGGTGCAGGTTGTGTTGAATACATTAGCTCTCCCATGATGACCTAAGATACTTGAGGCTGCAGTGCCCTAACAGCACAGAGCTGGACACTGCCTGCAAGAGGCCAGTGAGGGCTCCAACCACACACAACATTAAGGTAAAAATCAAACAGCTCCAAGGATGGGATCATCCCCTTTGCCTTAACACAGTGGGCTCAAAATTGAAGTTCAGGAACTGCTTGAAGAGCTTTTTGCTCGTCCACGATGCAAGGACAATGGCAGTAGTAATAGAAGCCACATAACAGCCACTTCAGCTGCTCCATTTCAGTCCCCTACTTCACATGAATCACAGCCGTAGGTAAGCAGATGGACAGAAAACAGCCTCAGCTTTAGAGCAGCAGCAGAACTGAGCATGCAAGCTACAGCTACAATAAAGACACAAGGACTCTAATGGGGCACTTTGTCTGCCTCATTCTGACCATCTGCATCTCTTCGTGCAATTTAATAAAAGTAAATTATGGGAGAGCTGCAGATTTTTTGCAATACATAACAATAGAGCATATTTCTACGTTGTCTGACATCAAATAAAGGGGTTTTTATATTTACAGGTACTAAATATAAAATAAGTCAAGCATCAATTTGAACTGCAAAGGGCTTAAGTAGGACACATAAAATAGTTATACAAACAAAATAAATTCAAGAAATACCAACACAGGTACTAGAAGCACCCACTGTTCTCTATTCCTGTGATTTATTGCTGTCAAACCAGACATAAAAACTTTAAAAATATGCTCAATCCACACAAATAGTGCAGAATACTGTGTATTTATCCTCTACCTTTTGCTTTTCTTTGGACAGGCATTATGCCACTCAGACTGTACTGATGTACTTCCGAAATCATGAAAGCATTATACTGTGTTCTTACCCTAGAAGTCAGAGATGGCAGAATATATATGTTTGCTTAACTCCCTGAATGCTGTCGACTGCACTAACAAGTATATACCAATGGCTGAAACCTATTCCACACAACTAAGACCAGGGGGCAGCAATACTGTCAAAACACAAACCAAAGCAGGTTTATGTCTGACAAACCTGTAAGCAACCACAGCTCAGTTAGGTGAGAAAATAGCAGTTACAGTTATGGGAAAGTTACATAAATTAATCAAAGTTACATAATAAAAGTAAAACCCATAATTTTAAATGCAGTCACACTGTCACTCTATTACCTGGTCAACTACTGTAAACAAAAGCACTGTTAAAATGTTGAACATAGACAGTTTTCTACTAAGCCAACATTAACTAGTTTTAATCCTATTTTCCATACCCAAAACTATCTGGAGAACATCACGATTAATGCTCTTTTCTTGCATACCAAATGCTTTGCTCACGCCAACACAGTCAACAAAACTGAAAAGAATCTATTAAATCCATCTCCCTAGATACATTCTGGCTCCTGAATAATTGACAAATACTTCATGAACTGAGTGTATAATCCAAACCAACTCACTGCAATGCATGAAACAATAGCAAAAAAGCTGTCTTCATTCAGAGTCATTATGCTCGTACCTTCAATCAAGCAAGGGGCAAGAGAACAGCTATACTCTGTCTTGCTTTCAAGTCATTTGGAAGACATTTCCTCCTAACTGCTGACCTCGTCCATAGGAAGTCACACTGAAACCTCAAATAGGAAGCAGTGGACTGACATCCCATAGAAACCAGCTCTGGAAGTTTACTCATTTTCACACTTATTTCTTGACAGTGAAGCAGGATGAACATCTAAATGACTTTCATACTATGCAATAAAATAACCAAACCAGCAATAAGGCTTCAAGGTTGAGATGCTGTGACTATAATCATTCTGCTGCATTATTTTGCTCCTCTCCTTCCACCACATATTTTGTTTTCATATTATTTTCCTCACCCCACATTTATCCCTTCATCCTTACCTCATTTCTTAAACAGGGTCTCCCTTGGCAGGTTTCTGCAGTCAAAGAGTTCTGCGCTGACTTGATCTAATGAGTGGCTCGGAAAAACCTCTGCTAACACTCCCAAATGTTTCTCTCTAAAAACCCCAACATTCACTTTTGTTTCCTACTGCAACAACCACCAACACCAAAAAACCCAAGGCATACAACGGTAATATTTAATTTCAGACAACTGCTTTACCCACTAATCTTTAAGACGCCAGGGCAGGAAAGCTTTCCGTAACTAGCTCAACACAAGAGCAAAGTCCCACAATTAAAAGACCAGATTACATGCATACCAATGCCTCTAGCTCCCTTGGATTTGGGCGGGTGGTACTGCCCTGTCTCTGATGCTCTTTCTCAAAGATAAAAAAAAAGAGAAAGGAAAAGAAAATAAAGTCAGGGAGGTGTATGTGAATGATTTACCTCTTCCAGCAGCGTGACCGTATTTCTGCAGTTCTGCAACCGGGTGGTGAAGCTGGAGGTGGTCGGGGAGTTGTAATCCTCTGTAGTCTCGGCGATGAACTCCGACACGGTGATCTGGTCCGGCATGATCCTACCCCACCGGTAAAGCCCAGGAGGAGCCGAACACACAGATCCGGAGAAGGCGAAACCAAGTTTTGGGGAGGAAGGTGAAGGAGAAAAAAAAAAAAAAAAGAGGAAAAAAGAAGAAGAAGAAAAAAAAAAAAACCAAACAACACAA
This sequence comes from Myiopsitta monachus, assembly GCA_017639245.1. NCBI lineage: Eukaryota > Metazoa > Chordata > Aves > Psittaciformes > Psittacidae > Myiopsitta > Myiopsitta monachus. The sequence continues at coordinate 96,662,984 of CM029918.1, forward strand.
CAGAGGGAAGATGTTAGCAGCCAGCAGAGACCCGCAGCATCAAAGCCACGGAGCCACAGAGAAAGGCTGAGACTTCAGACCCCACATCCAGCCTCTCCCCCGGCCGCCCCCTCCTCCTCCCGGGCAGGAGGTGAAGGGGGAAAGGCCCCTACACGGCACCGTTGCCCGCGCCGCCCGGCCCTGCCGGCGGGGAGAGCTCACTCGGCTGCCTGCGGCCCCCGACGGGTGAGGGGACGGGGCCGCCTCAGAGAAGCCCAGCCCCACCGCCGGCGCTGAGGGGAGGGCGGGAGAGAAGGAGGGAACGGCACCCGCCAGCTCCCACCTCACCGAGCTCAGCCCCTTTCCCCACCCGCCGCCGACCCCTCTCACGCCCCTCGCCTTCACCGCCGCTCCCGCCCAACTTGAGCACTAACTTGTGCGGGCTCCGGCTGCGCCCCCCGGCCAGGGGGAAGGAGGGGAAGGGCCGGGGCTGGCGGGGGCTTGGCCGGGGCTGGCACAGCTCCCGCCGCCGCTGACAGTCACCCGGTGACTGACACGCGCTGCCCAGCGCCCGCCCGCAGCCGTTACGTGGGACCAACGAGGAAGTGCTGTGCGCATGCGCCAGCCGCCTCCCTCCCTCCCTCTCCCTCCCGGCGGCGCGCTCCCCTCTCCCGGCCTCGCGCACGCCCCCGCCAGGCCCCCCTCTTCTCCTCTCCCCGCGCCCCGCTCCGCGCCGTGGCTCCGCTTCTCTTTAGTTTGTAGCTTTCCTTTTATTTCATTATTAAAAAAGAAGATTCTGGTGGAAGCGGGCAGGGTCGGGGAGCGATGGGCTCCGGCTCTGTCCCCAGCTGTGAGACTGGGCTCCCCGCGCCGGCAGCCGTGTGGCAGCCGCAAGGACCCGCCTGCTCCGGACGGCCGCCCCCAACCGCGGTGAGCTGCAGTCGGCTCTGTGTTATTTGGTCTTATTTTGCCCTTGTTTAAGTCCACGCCAGCCAGTGGAAGCGCCTTTGCTTGTGCTACAGGCTTCCTATGGCACAAAGCATGAACATTCCGTACAGCCAGTGCTGACAGTCGTCACTTTGAGCAAGCAGACCATACAGATTTTACTCTCCTTAGGTAATTTTAAGAAGTTCTGCCATGCCTCAGCGACATCGCTGGAGCTGCTGTTACTGATATGTGTTACTAATTATGCTCCTGAGCTTGTTCAAAGAGAGGAGGAGGGTGATACACGACCACTGCCACGGCCGGGGTTCACGGCTCACCACAGCCCCTCACGCCATGGCCGCTCTCACCACAGCCCCTCACCCGCCATGGCCAGGCTGTACATCTCACCACAGCCCCTCACACAACATGGCCAGGCTGCATATCTCCCCACAGCCCCTCACACGCCATGGCCGGGCTGCACATCTCACCACAGCCCCTCACACAACATGGCCAGGCTGCACATCTTGCCAAAACCCCTCACACAACATGGCCGGGCTGCACATCTCACCACAGCCCCTCACACAACATGGCCAGGCTGCATATCTCCCCACAGCCCCTCACACGCCATGGCCGGGCTGCACATCTCACCACAGCCCCTCACACAACATGGCCAGGCTGCATATCTCGCCACAGCCCCTCATGCAGCAGCCACCACCTGAACTCTTCACTGCATCCCTGGTGTCCTTCATGCATTCACCAGCTGTATTTCCGAGTAAGCTAAAACCCCATTGATCCCTTGTTTCATCATGTAACTCTGGGAATTGACGGACAGCACTAATGAGGTTTTGGGTTGGCTTTTTTTTTTTTTTAAGCTTAGATTTTGGGGCCCATATGTGCCTTTCTAAAGAAGTGAAGGTCTCAGGAGACTCAAGTAATTATGGTCATCTGCTGTTTCAGTCTGATTTATTTAGTCATACAATGTGTTTTCCTTTTCTGTGTTTGGGGTTCTCTCCACAGAAGCTGGGGAATTCAGGCATGGTAAATATTCTCAAATCCGAACAATTGGAAATGAGCAGTATTATATGGATATGTTCATTCCAAAGGTTTGAATGTTCTCTATATAAGGACCAACTCCTGTATTACAATGCACTCAGGCCTTTACATGGTTTTGTGTGTAATTCCAATAAAATGCCTGTACGACTCAAAAACTAGTTGAAAACATCAACAAAAGGCTGTGATGCCTGACTGAGTATAAAAAGGAGATACCTAATTGGTGTATAGCCATAAAAAATGATTTAAATGCAGTTCTGCCAGCAAAAATATGGCCAGTACTCCTGAGAAAGGGTCCTGCCTGAACATGTTTCCTTGATTTCATTGCCTTAGCAGAAGCCCTCCATATGTCCATGTGATTGCTGCTGTTGCTACTTCACGTGATCCAGCTTTCCGGCACAAAGGCTCCAGGCTCGTACAAATGATTGTTAAACGTCATGAGACTCTGAAAGGTAGAGTAGGCAAGAGGAGGAGGGAGCCAAGAAAAGAACCGTGTGGGAGTTACACTGAGAAATGGATTTGAAAATGAAGCACTGAAGAAGCAACTGGAGGGGTAGGAAGAAATTCAATTGAGGATCATGTTCATAAGAGCAGTGGAGGAGGAAAGATGATCAAGAGGATAAAAATGGCTGGTGGCATCAAAAGTAGAATGGAAAGGAGGGTGAAGAACTGTCTGGGGGTTTGGGCCAGGGAAGAGCTGTTAGCATCAGAAAGAGCTGTTTCAGTGTGCCTAGCTTGCATGAAAAGCAGATGGGTGAGGGGCTGGGACACAGCCCAAGGGCCGCACAAGGTCTCTGTGGTCACCCCTGCTAATTTCCTGCAGGACATCCATCATGGGCTGTCACACAGCCGTTCCTGAGCCAGACCTATGGTCTGCAGGTCACCCCCGGGGTGTTCATGTTAGGAGGAGTCCTGATCCTGCTCTAGCAGATTTCAAGTGAGGATAAATCCATCACACTGATGGGTAAACTGGTTTAATTAATTGAGTACTCTCGCTGTTAAAATAGAATTGTTCCTCTTCAGGCTGAGGTTACCGAGCTTGAGCAGTAGTCTTTGGACTGTAAAATAACCTCATCTGCTATCCTAACCAAATCGTACCCCAGAGAGTATGGACACAAAGCTGGACATATTGCTACAGAGATAATTTCTTTAATACTCTTTAGAGAAAATGAAAACTGCAGAATTGAGGAGCAGTGTGTTCAACAAAGAAAGGCAGGAGGCAGGCCAGGGAAACAGGAGCAGTGAAGAGTGACAGAAATGAAGCCACAGCAGAGAGCAGCAGTAGCTGAGCTTCTGTGTTTCCTCCTCAGGGGAAAAAAAAAAAAAAAAAAAAAAAAAACCTTTAAAAATAAAATACATAAAAAATAGAATTAATATGGAAGAATACTGGGAAATCAGAGAACAGCACAAGGCCTAAAGATGAAAAAGGAAGAGCAATAGCTACTGATCATAATTGCCCATTAGTTTGCTCTTTTGGCAGTTCTGAAATTGTAAACTCTATTAAAGAAAATATAGTTCCTAGTTTTGCTGCTTTGAGGCAGCATTTCCTCTTCCCCTATACAAATGCTAGTAGAGAAAATAGCCCCATGAGCATGACCTCTTTAGGCTTGGATTATCTTCGCTTAAACTCACTGGAAGTAAAATTAGTTAATTAATATGCTGTTAATAAAAGATAAAATATGCTTGCATTTAAACCAGTTAGATTATATAAGTGTTTCAGGTAGCTCTTAGTGAACTTCAAATTTAACCATGTTTCCTGTTTTGAATTGTCATCAGTCTCTGAGATTCACTTCTAAATTTGCAAAATGCACCTCTCTATAAATTGTCACTAACTGAAATCACTGTTTCACTTCACAAATGTCAAAGAATAATCAGTGGAGTGTGAAAGTTATATTTCACGGCGTCTGCTCTAACGCTGTCTTAGTCTGTGCTAGATCCTGGGGGAGGCTGTGCCGCAGCCTATTTCTCATGTAAGGCTTGCCAATAGAAGTTATGCTTGTCTCATTCATTCCCCTTGGTATTCTGGTGTGAAATGCATTTTCCTGTCCATCCTGGGCCAAGCTAGAGCTGGTGAGCATCATGCAAGCGCCTCTGGAAAGCACACTCCTTACTAATGATACCTTGCAGTCAAGGAAGTTTTGCTGTCTTGCCATCCCAGCCAGTGATTCAGTCTACAAATTCATTTTATTCCCTGGCTTTTTTTACTGTGATTGCCAACAGGAGAGTTACTTATAGAGAGTTACTGATATTTCTGCAGTATAGTCACCATGCTTAGGGAGAGGCTAAGGAGCATAGCAACAACACCACAAACTACTAACACAGGTGTTTTGCAACAAGCTGAATATCAACTGTGGTATTTTTCATTTTATAGTACTCTTGTCATATTTAGATTGAGATCATCAGTCATTCACAAGAGCTGAGCAATAGTCATCAGGTGATGATGACTATTGTTGTAAACTTTCAAACATTACAGATCTGTGCCAGAGGTGAAGAGCTACACAGCACTTGCATAGCTCTTTATGTTGTCAGTGAAATTAACTATTTAACCCACGCAGCGGTGAGGTAGAGAACTGCAAGGTTGTATTTCCACTATAAAGGAGACAGATTCAGGAGTCTGTGGACCTGCTGACCAAAAGCAGGGCTGTATGTTCGGCTGTCTAGCTGTAGTAGAGCAAAGTCAGCTCTTCAGGGTTATCAACACCTCAGCTGTACTGGAGCTGGCTCCGGATCTCCCATAGGATACGATTACACTGCTTGCACAGAGCAGGCCGGGGACCACTCCCATGGACACGCTTGCCTGCTGCATAGATAGCAAGCTCACAAATACAAACTCAGGTGTGGCTGCTGCTTGGTTTTTGGAAACAAGATTGACCCAGGTCCCTGGCTGTGCACCAAATATGCTGTCAAGCATGCTCAGGCAAGCTGCCTTCAGGGCCATTTGCAACCTGTCAGTGTGGCGGGGAAGTGAGTTGTTAGCTGAAGAAGGAAATCACTGTGCACATGGCTACTGTGCAGATGACTCCTCTTGATTAGTACAGACACAGTCATGCCAGGATCTCACATGTCAAATTTGGGGATTTTTTTTTTTTCCCAAGAATGAATGAGATGTTGCCACTTTGCAAATATGGGTTTACACAGTGCTCATTTCTTTACTTTCAAGTTTCCCATTGTGGCTATTACTGCTGATAAAAGTGTCTGCTGATCAGACATTAGAGTTTAATTAAAAAATCAAATCACTCAAAGACGCATGCTTTTGTTAGTAAACTACGTAGTTGTTCTTTTTATGCTCCTTAGCATCTTCACAAACACAGAGAGTATCACCAGCTCAGCAGCAAATAGCAACAGAAGTAGTGGTGTGCTAAAACTCATCAGGAAAATATCCTTAGGCTATGCTGCTTTACTGCTATTCTGAATAAATTTGTGGTTTGGTGTTGTATTCATACATGTCATCTAACACAGCAGTCAGCATTATTTCTCATCCTTCCTATCCTAACTCCCTGCATGAGATCGCTGTATGGTGCAAGGCAGACATGGCATTTGATGTCTGATAAAGCTGTCTTAAGATTCCCAGAGAAAACTTCTACATAGTTAACTGCTGTTGCTACATTTTAATAATTCCATTTTCAAATAACTTCTGATAAAATTGATGGGAAATACTTATTTAAATTTATGGCTGTAGAATATCCATGGATATTTCTGAACATCAACTCTTCTCATTTGAGTTGAATGTTGGGCTTAGAGGTTAAAAGGAGCTTCAAATCAACAAGAATCTCAGCAGGGTGAGTTTGGTTTTTGGTTCTTGGAGTATCTTATGCTAAAACTCAGAAAACTTTTTTTGTTAATGGAACTCTGAGAGTTTTGTTTTGAAAAAGAAACCTACCCCATTTATATAAGGACATGTAACATCATCCCTTTGTACTTGAGCAGGAGATGTTTAGTCAGGAGGAGTTTCATCTCAGGAACAGAGTCCTCTCAGAGAACGGTCCTGTTGGCCAACTGAGCCATGTGTGAAAGGTAACAACTACATATTTTAACCTGCAGCATGTTTACACTTTTAATATAAGTGCATGATGTACTCACAGGAAAAAGCAAAGCCTATTTTAAAAATTGAAGCCTACATCACACATTGACTGGTGCTAATTTGCTTGAAGGGAAGTTATATGGTAAACTGCGAAGTGTTCCTGCTTGAGAAAGAAGGCTGTTGGATTTGACGTTTGCAAACAAGTCTTTGAAATGATTGTGTTATTGGGACAGAATAGTCAGGTAACTTTCCAGTCAAGGAAAAATGTTCTTATCTGAATTGTATCTCTGCACATGCAGAAACCCAAAATCCAGATCCAGCAAACATGCTGATTGCAATTCTGTATCTTTAAGCAACAGCATCTACCAATATGGCTCATGAATCACATGAGCTGCATCAATAATTTGTGTTGCTGTGACTGATTTGAATAGAAGGATCAGCTTATTTCAATTTTAATACTGGTATCTCTGAGCATTTGTCTTCTATTGGTATTTAAAATTAGATAAGAAAACATAAGCAACTGCCTGAGAAACTACAGTATTAGTTTAAAAGCCTTTTAGCAGTAGCAATATTGGCTTAAACAAAAGGTTCTTTTTGCATTCTTTCAATATTAATATGATAGCAAAAAAAGAACCCATTGTGTTCTCATTATAAGGGACATTTTGGTAACATTAAGATTTTTAACACTCTGTGTACCAAATGAAAAAGATTAAATCAAAACATCAGAGACATTCCACTGAATTATATATTCTGCATCTTATTTACTTGAATGTCCCATGCAAGTAGCTTGGCAGAACGATAGGTGAGCTCAAAAAGCCATCTCAAAGGACAGCTCAAAATAACAGCACTGAAAATGAAGTGCAGCATTGAGTTATACAAGATTAAGCTGACTAATCTGCTGATTCAGTTTTGCCTTTGTTTTTTGGTTTTGTCAAGCCGTATCAAGAGTCATTCAGACAAACACGTAATGGCATTCCAGGCTCACAGTAACAACAACAAGCAAGGGGCTGTTCCCCTGCATCCTCTGCATCCTCCTAAGAGAAAACCAGCAAAATGCTCGCAAGCAGCAAGCGTCAGCCGGCTCAGGGCAGGGATGGCATGCTCTGAGTTACGTTGTAGGTGTGCTGAATTCAGTGTTTTTATTGTCCAGAGGCTTTTTGTAAGAGATGCTCATTTAAGAAATCTTTCTTCGGGACATAGGAAGTGTAATACTGCATGTCAGGAGAGACCAGATTCAAATACAGCCCTTAAAATGTCTACAGAATATAAAACTACAGCACTGTATTCTTCTACAAGGCCTGTATTTTGCATATTCTAAAAATATCAAACTCTTTAGGAATGTTGATGGATAAAAAAAACTGTCAGTGAAGCCTCTGGCAAATGTAACCCTTGCCCATGGTGTAGGTGGGAGCCTGCTCATCGCTCACGGAGACAGCTGTGCAAGGGCTGCCAACCCCACAGAACTGCTCTGCCAGCCCTATACACTGTCAACATGCTGGTGAGGATGGGCACAGGGGAAATCTGTGCATGGTTACCTTGCATTCCTGACCCTGAGCAGATCCTGGGAGGCTTGTTAGAAAGGGCAGAGCAGACACATTAGCATGAGAGCAGGCCATGAAATGGGATCGCAAAGCACAAGACAAAGCCAATGTGTCATGATGGGCTACTCTGATTGAAATAAGAAAAGTAAGAGCCCTTCCAAAGCAGGAATCATAGGAGCTGAATGCTTTTTTTTTTTTTTAAATAGGAGAGGTAGGAGTGACTAAAATCAGAGAATGATACTGCAGAAATGAACATGTTGCAGGGCAGCTGGCATAGCAGGCTCTCCAAAATAAAAAGAGAATGAAATAAAGCCTTAACCCGCACTGCAAACATTTCAATATTTTCTCTTTCCTTCTGGAAATGATACAGCTGTCTCATTATCCAGGCACTTCTCTGGTTCTGCCTAAGCTGCTAAATGTATGCTGATGTGTGCTGCATCTTGCCTGGAGGTTCACACCAAAATGAGCCTGGGAAACAGTTTAAGAACAAAATAAAGGCTCTGTTGAGCTGGGATCATGGTTGTGACACACATTTGATCTCTGTGGGCTTCCTTTCTGTATCTATGGAATGCTGACAATTACATGTATTTTTCTAGGTGAAAGCACACTGGGCTTTTCCAGCTGAGTAGTGGCACATCAGAAATAAGGTTTTTTTTATATGTTTTATAGTAAGAGTTCAGAAAAAGTTGCTGAAAGATGGAAAGGGCTCTCAGGCCAAACAATTTAATCAGCATTTTATTGGACAGAGAAAAAGGATTGGCAGGTAAAGGAAAGGGTTTCTTTCTACTAGTTGTTCATGATGTGAAAATCTATAGCAGAGAGATCTGGTTTTGTGAGGGTTTTTTCCTCCTCTGTATTATGAATTTATTAGCATTAAAACCATATTTAGTGGAAAAGGAGGGACTGAAGTCCCATCATGTTAAACAGACACACAGAAGTCATTTGTAGCTTTGCACAAGCTTTTCTAAGACACGTGCAGATGTTCACGTGTATGGGCCTACTGAGTTGAAGTTCAAAAGCTGTCTTACAGTGTTGACTGAGCATACTTCATTTCTTAATTTGCTAAATAGCATCTCATTAGGGAAATGCTGGAAATAAGTCTGCAGATGTTGGGTGTTATAAAAAAGTTCCGTGCAACCACTGAACTTACCAGCACATCTGTACTTCCCTTGCATAAGCCTCTACTTTCAAGGATGCATCAATTGGCCAGTCTTTAAACTTGAACTTGGCATAGGAAACTTTTAGTGCAGGAGTGATACCTTTTGGGTTTTGGTGGGGTCTTTCGGGTGTTTGTTTTATTAAGGGGATAAATACATTTAACAATACAGAAGACCTGAAATAATTTGTGGCATAGCTGCTTTAATGCTAAAAAGCTTTTCATTAAGCAAAAACTACTCAAATTTAAAATCCAAGTCTGAATGTAGACACTTAAAGTAAATATTTGAATGTTTTAGTTGTGGGGTTCTGTTAAATCCCAGGATGGCAGACAACCATCTGGAAGCTTTTGGAAACTGGTCTTGCTGCACAAACCTAATCTCCATTGGGTCTGTGTTGATATGGTGCTAAATGAAATGAGAAGAATTTCAGTCCATAAGTTCATCACAGCATCCACTATCTCTGATTACTCATTCGCTGCTACTTTTAACAACTAAAATTGAGCTTGCTGCTTCCTAAGTTAACTGGCTTTCCACTGACTACAGTAGAAGGTCATCAACTGCTCATCTGTCCTGTCTCTAATGATTTTTGTAATGCATTGCTGATCCCAGGTCAGAAGCTGCAGTCAAGACACAAATCCAGAGGAAATCAGGTTTCATTAATTTCAGTGATCTTTCCACTACTTATTTGCTTGCTGATGGTCGTGTTTTGGTTTATTTTATTCCTCCAAGAAAATGTGGGAGCAGTAGGATATAAAACCTAAGTGCGGTTTCAGAATCAAGTAGGATCATGCAGCTTAATAGCTTCATATTTTTGCAAAGATGATTGTTTGACTTCTGAACTCTTGTTTATTTAAGTCATCATGGACTTAAAAAAGGAAAAATAAGTGTAGCCATGTGACAAAGCAAACGCACGAAAGGAAGATTTATTCACTTTTCAGAAGATCAGCAGCAATGAATCACCCTCTTGGCTGAGCTGGAGTGCAATATGGTCAACTGTTTCCCCCAGGGAAGCAGAAAAGATGAAAGTCCCACACTGCTGTGATGGTCATGCTGGGAGCAGTGACCTGTGTCAGGACAGGTCCAGCCAGTGCACCAGGTACAAAGAAAACTTCAGCGTAAAGCATCAGTGGTGTTGTTGTAAGAGCAATCTGAATGTAGTTTTTACTGGTTCAGTGAAACACAGCAAAAACTTCAAAACAAGAGCACTCACCATACAGAGACTGAATAAACAAAAGCATATTTAGACAACTGTGTGCTATTCAGCACTTTACATCACGAGAAAAAGAGAGTCCCTCCTCTTTCAAGCCCCCGCACAAATCTGCCATAGATTTTTCAGACTGATCTCAGAGATTTGTTGTTTTCAGTTAAAGCAGCATCAGTTACCAGATCTAGATGAGTTGAAAAGAGTTAGTGTCCTTTTTATACCCTGCCCCCCTCTTCCAGCTTTGAAATCTATGAAAGCAAAGCAAAATACATAGTAAATGTTAGTGTTTGTTCCATTACTTGCTCAGGCAGTCAGGGTTTGGTAAGGATTTACTGATTTGTTGGAATTTTTGGCCCTTGGAAGGATCAATAGGTTATACCTTTTCTGAAAAACACCCACTGTAATAACACCCAAAGCGTCATTAAGTAGAGGAAAAACCTACTGGCAGATATTACAAAGGATAAAACTGATTTCTTTTAGGCTTATTTTTCATGGATCATGCTCTGGTTTTAAGGCTTTAAAGCAGTTATTTTTATCTTTCTTATTCTTACCGATTCCATAGTGAATCTCTTGAAGAAAAACTTGAAAGCCTTGAAGCTGAAGATCTCATGTCTCATCTGTCAGAAACAGAAACCTACCTAGATGAGGAGAAAAGATCAAGTAAGTAAAACTGACGAAGGCTATGGGACTAACAAGGTCACTTAGTCAGTTTGAAACAATGTCTGTTAATTTTTCAGTGGTAACAATTTACCATACATTATTTGATTACTGCATTTGATATCATGAATGTCATTGTGGTAAACAGATCCATCAGAAATCACCTGAAAATAATACCTTGTTGAAAATTGCTACAGGAGAGTTTTGTTCAGCTGACTGGGAAAACTCTCTGTCTAACTGAATGTGGCAACTACTCAGTCAGCTGCACTGAGTGCAGAGCTGTTAACATTGCCTGTCCAAGTTGTCTGACACTTTAGAAGACCCAGTTTTCAGATATAACTTCAGTCTAACCATTCAGGCTGAAAATTCCCATGTCAGGTGTGTGCACCAGACTGATTCTTTCTGGAAGATGGAGATACATTTTGAAGGATCAAGAGCCTGGAAGCAAGAAGTGGCCTCATGGGGAGGAATCCTTCCTGTAGGAGAGGGGAGGAGGATGTGGGGAGCCAGTCATCCAGGACATGGGCAAGTGATTTCACAGTTTTTCATCAGACTCCTCCACTATTATATTTCATACTATTTCCAGTTTATGACTTGTGTTTCTGTGGGGGAAGGGTTAGGGTTAGAGATGCTGAAGAGCCTCTGAAGGAGCTGAGTAGGACTGGGACATACCTTTCATTTTGCAATCTGCTGGGCTGACCTCCATAGTAGGTCCAAAGGGGTGACGTGGAAAAAGCCTGGGGTCAAATATTGGTGCTGGGTAGGAGAAGACTACCCGGAAGCTGTTGCCTTGTAAGATGAGGTGGTAAAGCAAGGAGGCTGGAACAACCACATGAGATGGAGACATGTGGACCAGGCAGGCTGGTAGAGCAGGAGACAGGACAAGGACCCATAAGGGTGACATTGGGATCAAAAAGAGGGGCCAAGGCAGTAGGGCAGTGGGAGGGAGGCTGCCACCAGATCACGCCCTTTGCTTAGCCAGTCTGCTCATTTCCATTTGAGCATGCCACTTGATTCCATGCAGAAAAGCACATCTCCTCCATGAGTCTTTTTGTTTTTATCTTCTAAGAGAGTTCTTGTTACTTCTTTTGACCTATTTCCCCAGAGACTGCTGTAGTTTGTTTATGGATTTTGTCCTGTTTGTTTTATGTTTCCAAATATGTCATGTGGGCCTGGAGGTTTGCCAACCCTTAACATTAAAAATAACATAGAGTAATCCCTGTCTCCAAGACACATGGGATTCAGTTAAACATTGCAACTTAGAAGTTTTTTTGGATGGGATGTTACTGTATCTTTTCCCTTACTGAGCTTTTAGGATACTTTCAAGTAATGCTGTCCAGAGCTCTTTTACCATTTCCAGAGGTAGACATCTCTTTAACCAGCAGATTGCAGATTTTTACATGCTGGCTGGAAAGTATCTGAGATTCTACCAGGTATGCTACCAGCTTGGCATCATGGGGGAAGAAATGGTTATGAGCTCTGTCCATAAGGAAGTGTGTCCTTTGATATGAAGGTAAGGGTGTAAGAGAAGTATCTACCTTAAACCAAAAATATTATGCTTGAATATTATGCTACATGCAAGAAGAAGGTGTTAGAAGACCTGGTCACTGCACTGTTTTTTGTGAACTGGGAAAGACCTCCCCCGGTAGACAACCAAGTACCACTGTCTTACAACAAAACCACAGCCACTGGCAACCTGGATCTGACTCAAACCACAATGACATGTCTGCTTGTTGTTTAACTTTACAGCACATCTGTTTTTTTTTTTAATGGTATTATCCATCTCCTTGGGCAAAACAGTCACCTTCATCGTTATAGGTGTATGCTGTTCAAGTCAAAGCAAAAAGACAAGAGTCTATAATGGCTCATTGCTTTCTAAATCGAATGCTGACCTCAGTGCACAAGTAACTATGATTTACATTAAATTACATTTTGACTTGATGGTAATTTATTTTTCATAAGTCCAGAAAGTCACAGAATCTCCTCACTTCTGCTATAACAAGCCACTGAATATTACTTAGTCATTTGCTATAGACAGCAAAGGAGTTACCAGCATTTGTGCTTACATCTCAGTGGTTCAGGATGATTATATTCCCTTTTTAGGTCTCCTACACTTTTATGGGCCTCTCAGTACTGCAGCAACTAGAAAATAAGAAAACCAGAAAAATATTTATAAAGAAATCAAGTTGGTTGAAGTTATCAGGACTGACTGATGAGGAGCAACACCGAGAAGGAAACGTATGTAGCTTTCCTCGAGAGAAGAAAGGTGGCCCAGTGAGGAATATGCCTATGTGGGTTCAACACCCTGACTCAATGACCTTGGAGAAATTATTAGGGCACCATTCGGATAGCAGGTTCCCCAGGCCTCATGCCCATGTGAGCGTTCTGTCTGGGTAAGGATTCTTTTGAGGATAAATACAGCTTTTATGAAACTCTCAACCTAAGGACAGTAATAGAACTCAGGCTGTGTGAAGATGGCACCTTGACTCTGTTTCACACACACACTCACACCCAAAAAAAACCTGAAAGAAAAACAGTGCTTCCCAGCTGTCCAGGGCAATGTGAGGGCAACACCATCAGATTTATGTAAAGTCTTTATATATGACAGTATGTGAGTGAGAGCAGGGAATGAATAGGAGATGTAAATCCCAGAACAGATAGAGAACAATCAAAACCTGGAGAAATATGATTGCTTTTTAGCTAGGGACACCTGTACCCAAAGAGCGAAAGACTAGTTGGGGCTTAAGTAAGGCCTAACTGAGAAGAGGGTGACATTAATGGAAGCTGGGTGACAATTCAATACATACATAAAATACAATAATACAGAGGCAGATTCTATTAGTCCTCAGATGAGGAAAGCATTTGTCATGCCTGATTATAAATATGTGCAATCATATAAAATTTTACAATCTTTAGTGCTTGAATAATCCTAGCTCTTAACTAGTAACTACAATGAGTTGAATTCCTATATTTTTAAGATTTTAGAATTCATTAAGTTGTGTGGAAAGCCAATGGATTCTCAGTTATGGAATATAAAAATTGTCCATATATTAGATAACAGTCAAGAAAAAGAATCTCATGCAGAGATTTTTCAGAGGAGGGGAAAAGATCAGGAAATATTTTCATACTCTTTAATTCCCTGCATTTGATATTGCTTAAACTTTGTGATTTCATGCATAAGTCATTTCATTACCTATTTTAGTTTACTTTGGAGGATTATTTTTTCTTCTTTCATAATAGAATACACAACCTGAACAGCAACAATATAAATATCTATTTTGCATGTCTAATGAAGATTTCAGGACAAACATTAAACAGCCAGTTTCCATGTATGCCTGAACTGGAGTTAACCTAACCGGAAAACCTCAAACAACCAAAAGTTAATATTGTTTCTACAGTCCCTGATGTAACAATAATAGTAGTTGTACCCCACCATGCTGAAAATCAACTCCCTTTATGTCCAAACAATAGCATGAATCACAGAATTCTGACCTTGATACACAAATGTGATCATGTAGTAATTACAGCTCTTACGCTTTCTGTATAAACAGGCTACTTCATCTAGAAATGCTGTAGGGTACTGCTTCATTCTGCAATTTACAGCTGATGGCTGAGCAGAAAGCTTTTATATCCCAAGAAGTTTTAAAATCAAGCAGGTAGAAAAAAAATCTTATTTCCTGCAAATATACTATGTTGAAAAACATATCTTATAAATACAAAGATTGTCTTCAAAATCACATTTTGCAAGGCTATTCAATCTGTTTTCAGGGCAAAATACAGAATTAAATTACTTGGTCCATGTGATAACTGGCATGCTCTTGAACAACTGTGAGATTAAAGAAAATGCCTTTCATTTCATGCCAAAATCTGCTTGTTCTGTTTGTGTCTATGTTGGTATGATCCAAACAGGATGTGACAAACATACACTCTGGCTTCACCCTAATCCACGATTTGGATAACACTGTTAGGATGTGGTCCAACAAGCTAACAAAATCCAAGGATATTTGTCTGTGGACAAGTCACTTCAGACTTGATTTTAGTATGTCCTACGCAAAAGAATCTCTGATCTGACCTCATACGTCAGCTGTTTGTGTTTTCCATGCTTCCATAAAATATAAAATCGAAATACTGACATGCCTATAGACACGATGTGAATCCTGAAAGAAGCAATAATGGAAAAGTCATCACTGAATTGTACTAACCCAGCATAGAGCCCAAGAGTGACCCTGAAGAGCTGATTGACATCCTCTTGATGATGAGTCCCTATTTATAATGGTTTCTGAGAAATGTCAAGTGCTCAGTGTATAATCTATTAAATAATTACAGCAATGACTTTAGATAACTCTTAATCAGAATTCTGTTTGGTGCCAGAAGTTCTACTAAAGTTTCTGAGTATTACATCAACGGTGTATGAAACAAAATATGTTTTCCTTAATTCCATCCTGACTAGCATGAATTGCATATCTTTCCTTTGAATCTTTATGAATAGTGCCTGGAATTTGCCACTGCAGTGATTTATTCTGGATTGATGTCAGGCTGAGAGGGATATTAATCCTCAGGTCATTCCACTGAGCTTTTGAATATATTGGCATATATTATTATATTTATTTTTGAACAGTACCCCTAGAAATAATTAGTTAAAAATGAATCTAGTTTTAGGATATGGCATTACTCTTAGAATGGAAATTAGTTCCTCACCCTCATCTGATGTGTTCATCCTATGATTATAAAATTATCATAGTAGGATATATGGACTGTGCAATTGCTATAGAATAGTTGCACTGGACAGCCAAGATGTGGCTTAGGAATTCATGCTGCAAAACACAATAACTCAAAGACTCAACTCTTTCATAATATATCACCACTGTACAATGGTACGACACATTGGTATAGAGGGCCTGAGGGCTTGAGTGTACTTGTTTAGTAATTTTCTGCAGTCTCATTCAAAGGTGAATTTTGTTTAAGACTCAGATATATGACAAAGAGATTTGTGTACGTATTTAGACTGAAGGACTCTCCAGTCTTTGAAGCCTGTCTTTTGTTATTTGTCTAAGGGCTTCAGGATGATGGTATTGTGAGTTAAATCTCCTTGTATCTACTTAGGAATGACCTTTTTATCACTTCCAACTATATCCATCGTCTGTTTCTTGGGCTCAGAGAAGAATTTTCATTTTGTGGCAGCAGGAGCTAATCAGAGTGTCTGCTGCTCAGCCTCAAACCTCTGCAGAGCTTTCACTGATCTCGTCAAGGGAATTCTAGGGTATTTTTTTCATGCTTAATGACCAGGCTGCCATCCCGAGTCCAAGACTTCTTGTTACTTACAATCCACTTCTGAAGAATATGAGGGGCTAATAACGCACAAGAGTGCTTCACACCTCCTCTGTAAGATTAGTGACTGCTTAATTACTACATACTCAGTATGTAGTCTATAGCAAAATAGTCTGTATGTATATAATTTGTATAGATTATATATACATATATAGATATATAGATAATAGATTAATAATATTATCTGAATGTGACATCAAGTCCTCTTGTCACTGCCCCCACTCATTCTCAATAGCCACTAATTGTGGGCTGAATTCAATATCAGACAATTGCTGGATGTATATTTAAGAAAGAGTCATTATAAAAATTAGGAACTAAACCCAATATATCTGTGTTGAAGATTAGCTTGTTTCTGTACGAAAAATCTGGTGCTTCTGAACTTCCCATTTCTTCCCTACAGCAGCTTTTCTACTCTGTTGATGGCTGTCAAGTAAAGCAAGCAGCACTTCTTCTAGCCCTCATTGATTAGTCAGGCACTAATAAGGACTTGTATTGTCCTTGTGTCTGAACGTCTCACAGAAGTTAATGAATATATTTGATATATGTTTGTAGGATGGCTATATATCCTTGTAATCAAAGGCTGGCTCTGTACTTGAGACCCCAGACTGAAGATGAGCACATCAGGGTCTGGTCTGTGGCAGAAGCAATGGACTGATGTGCTCACCTTCAGTCTGATGTCTCAAGTACAGAGTCAGCCTTTGATCTCAAGGATGATTCCACAGTGGCTTCTGCCAGCCCCTCTTGTCTTGGTACTGTTCTGCCCTTCAAAGTGGTGTGTTTTTCATGCCTTCCTCTTCAACATTCACAAAGCAGTGCCACTCTCCTACTTAGCAGCCCTGTGAAAATGTCACATATTTTGGCTCATATAATATTGCTACCTATCCTGTCCTTCAGCTGAGTGTAGAACTATCAAAGCATCTCTGCAGAATCACCCCAAATACAAGGCTTATAGAAATGGGAATACACAGATGTTAGAAATATTCTCTTCTTTTGTCCTTCATGTTGGTATCTACCCCTACAGTGAGTCATGCTCAGATCTATGAGCATGCTCTTTGAAATCTATGTGGTATCTACATAGAAAAATAAGACTAACTCAAGGTAAGTGACAGAACAGGGTCTTTAAAACTTTATCCAGCGTATCCATGTCAATGGGATTCTTCACATCCACTTTAGTGTGCTCGGACTCAACTTTTAGGATGCAAAAGTGGGATGTGTCTGACAAAGTGTCTTTGCCTGGGCTGTTCATGCCAGGCTCCCTTTGTCTTTAGTGATGACACAGCCAATACAGACAGCTGAAATTAGGTTGTAGCTCACCTCATCCTACGGAAGTAGATGTTTAAAATAGAGATACTAAAGTCGATGTCTACAAAGGCCAGGTGATTCACAGCCTAAACTGACTCTTCTACTGGCTAAAAGAAAGAGAACAGGGTGCTGAGCCCAGAGGTGACACCTACCCAAAGATGTTGCGTGCACTGGTCATTGCAGCATGGTCTTACTTCTACCTGAACCATACCATAGGCAAATACAAGGCTGTCCTTCTAATTCTACATTCAAAAAGATGTGTCAGGAGTAAGAAAATTAATTAAAAAAAAAAAAACAACTTTTAAAATAAGTCCCAAAACCCAAAGAAAACCCAAACCTGTTGCTGCACTAATGTGGATGCTAACATGCTTTCCAGTGCAATCTAATGAGAGCTTGTAATGATCTTTAGGTTTTTTGGATAGAAGAAGTTACATCAAGAAAATACAATGCAATTATATGTTGTAATGTAAGTTTTATATTTTTACCAAGAGAAGAATGATGCAGGAGAAAAGTAACCTCCTTTTTTCAGTTTCATTTGTATCAGTTTCCTGACAAAGCTTATGTGACTGTCTTCCTTGGTGACTTTATACCAAGACAGAAGCAATCATAGAATCATAGAATCATAGAACGGTTTGGGTTGAAAAGGACCTTAAGATCATCTATTTCCACCCCCCCGGCCATGGGCAGAAGTGCCTCATGCTAGACCATGCCTCCCAAGGCTCTGTCCAACCTGGGCTTAAACACTACCAGGGATGGAGCATTTACTACTTCTTTGGGCATTTAATCACACAGTTTTCAAGATGGGAAAGCATTGAGGCTGAGTTTCTGCAGGCACTGATGGTAGTTAAAAATACTGATTAACTGGCACATTACAGTCTTTTAAATACCTCCTATTAATTAATAAATCACTTCATAAAGAAATTAATTTTAGCAGTACATTAATGAGTTAAACTGGCTAATGAGTTTCTAACATCAGGTGACAGTGAGATGACTATTTCAGATGCACTCAGATGTGACTGTCTCACGTTGTAGAAAGTAGAGATGTGCACGGTGAGCATCTTGATGTTTCTTCTGCCCTTCTGTAGCTGTGGAGCAGAGCTGCATGCCCAGTGAATGCTTGCCAAGTGGCAGTGTTGAAAAAAAAATGAGACCAAAAGAAAAAGAGAAAGACAACTATTTCAAGGGGCAATTATCTAAATGAGCTGCAGAAACCTGGGATGACTAAGCCCCAATCTCTGGGGAACTTGTTCTGAGCACTTTGATGAATTTTAAAATGGTGTTGCATTCTGGGTTTTAATAACATAGCCATGCTCCTCTTCTGGCTCTAGGCATCTGCTGTTAAGTCCATTTTTCACAAAAAGCCTGAGGAAATTGAGTTAATAGGACAAAGTCACTAAACCCAGTGCTGCAGAGCTGCCAGGTGCCTGAGAGTAGGCAAGAAGGCAGATGTGTGTGCTTTCCCTTCATACTATGCCTACAAAGGTGAGCTTTTAATCTGTCATATGATTGATCTGTTTCACTTTCAGTTCAGCAAATAAAATTAATTAAAGGGGGAAAGAGTTTTGTTATCTCTAGCACAATCAGTGATAACAGTGGTAACTTATGCAGCTTTGGTTTCCTTCCTCTGAGATATTAATGAACCAAGTCTGGGTCTTAACAAAAAAAGAGATATCTCTGATGAGAAAAACCACCAACAGGATATGCCAATCCCTGTCACTGATTTACTGTTTTAAGTTTCTTCAGTCCTAAAAGTGCAAACCTTTTCCTGCTTGAGGTCAGAATCCCAAGGAAGTCTGGCACTGGAACACCAACCCGAGTACGCCTTGTTTGGGGTTTTATTTTAAAAGCTTCTTTAAAAAAAAAAAAAAATTATTTTCTTGCTCCTGTCACCTTTTCTTAAATGTAGAATTAGAGGGACAGTCTTGTGTCTGGCTATGGTATGGTACAGGTAGAAGTAAGACCGTGCTGCAGTGCACTTAGGGCATGCAGCATCTTTGGGTAGGTGTCACCTCTGGGCTCAGCACCCTGCTCTCTCTCTTTTAGCCAGTAGAAGAGTCAGTTTAGGCTGTGAATCACCTGGCCTTTGTAGATATCTACTTTAGTATCTCTATTTTAAACATCTACTTCTGTAGGATGAGGTGAGCTACAACCTAATTTCAGCTGTCTGTACTGGCTGTGTCATCAGTAAATATAAAGGGGTCCTGGCGTGAACAGCCAAAACCACCAAACCTTTGACTGCCTTAGTACCTGGGATAATTCAAAAGCTGGAGACAGCTGCCCATATGTCTTTTTAACCAACATCTGGAAGGCTGGACACTTGCAAGTGGGTTCACAGAAGACACACAAGAAGGAGGCAACTAAGACACCTAACAAGGAACAGGATAGATGCAACTGATCACAGCCTTCAAGAGCTCAGGGGTATCTGTCTCCATAGCAGACCTGTAATCATGAATGTGTCTCTGGAGGTGGGAACTGAAATCAGCCCTTCATATCTGGTAAAAATGTGACGCCTCCTGTAACATCTGGGAAGTTAGTGGTATTGTGAGAAGGCTCCTTGCTCAATTCCCTCTTCTGCCGGAGTGAGGCCAGGATTTCCAGCCAGTGCCTGTACTCTCCTGCAGGCCCCTAAGACCACTCTACAAGGCCTAGAAATTGTTAGTAGTTGCAAAACAATCATGATAAATCTTCCTTTGTGAAAAAGCAAAACCAAACCCATAGGGAGCTGTGAATCTAACTCAGATTTTTTTTCGAGGGAACATCTCATCGAGTTTAATTCAGTAAGTCCCATTCCAGTCATTAATCTCCAGCCAAATTTTGTTTTCCATTTTATTGCAAATTATGATTTACTGCACAGCTCTCTGTTCATTATTACTTAGAGGAGCAGTTGCTCAGATCCTCTTGATCTCCTGATCAGGAAAATACTGCACAGATGGGGAACAGAAGTAAGACTATTATTCCTGAGTGAACTCTTCCCCAATTAAAATACTGTCTGTGAGGGAAATTATGATCTTGCAAACAGCTTCTGCTTCTAAGAAAGACAACATTTACAGCACAAATGAGGCCAGGTTTCCTTACATCAGGTCGACTGTTTGCTGCAAAAGCAGTGCAGTGGCTGACACAATTAACATTGCACAAATATCCTGGGAGGGCTTAAAAATGTTGAAATCTCACATATGTATCTTTCATCCTTAGAAGAACCTGATCTGCCCAGTGCATTCCAGAATGAACTGATTTCCTTATTGGGAAACAAATATCTTGTTTGTTTTTGTCATGCACAGGAAAAGACAAAGCAGAAACATCCTTTCTTGTGATAATTACTGTCGAAACTAGAGGGTGTTGCCAGTGTTCACTCACTTGCTGCCTGGTCCCTGCAGTCCTTCCTCCTCCATTGTGTTGCATCTGTGAGAACCAGAGCAAAGCCCTGCGGTTTGCATCTGGAGTAGGAGCTGGATGAGGCTGCTCAGTTGTGTTGTTTGTGACCACCACTTTCCTGCTAAACCTGGTACACTAATATACATTGCAGATGGCTGGAGGTGTTAAGGACTGAAAGCACTAACTTATTCTTTCTGGAGATCTGAGTTTCTTTCCTGTCTAAGTTCACATTCTGGAGGGAACCCAGTGTCTTTCTCTGAGACACAAATTGATTTGTCTTCAACAGTCTGGCTTAGCTGATGATTTCTATTTAGAAAGAGCCTTGAATTACAAAACCAAATGTTCTCCAGCTCAGGACTCTGTTACATTGTCCTGCACTGGGAAACTCAAGAGGAAGTGCTGAACTCATGTCTACCAAAACCCTATTTAATGGACTGAAATAACTGACTTCACTTTCAAAATGACATTGAAATAATTTATCCAGGACTTTGTTATGAGCTAAGAGTCTGAATTTTAGGCAACTGGATTTTGAAAATCACTGATTTAAGCTTTTATTTAAGCTTCAGCAAACAAGGTCCTTGCCTGGTATTGCTTGTCTAAGCAAAATGTTGCCACTGTAGTAGCAGCCAGAAGTACTGTGAAAGCAATTCTGATGTCAGGATATCATTATCCCCAGGAAACACTTTTTTGTATTAACATGGTGGTTTAATGGCCTGTGATATTGAAGAAGGTATTTCTTCCAAGGAGAGAGAATTTAAGTACTACAATAAATAACAACAGGTGTCTTTCACCTAACTGTTATTGCTTCGAAAGCCACTCTGGTACATACAGGTTTGTATGAACACCAAGAGGAACTGGGAATGCTGAAGTCCCACACAGGCAGTCTGAAGGGCAAATGCCTGTGTAAGCTTTTCCCCAGGTTATGGTGAGCACAGCACTTCTGTGGAAATTATCTTATTGCCTCACAGTAGTTGTGGCTTTTTGATTGGGGAGGAGATAGAGGTTACAGAGTTGTCTTCTTCCAGCCTTCTGCCTAGTTTTACAAAATAAGACTTGAGACTTTTGTTCTTCCATCTGTCTTGGTTGAGGGGCCTTCAAAGTCTTGGGGGGACACATGCATGCACAGTGCAATTGCCTCAGCCTCACTCAGAGACCGCAAATATGATAGAATCATAGAATGGTTTGGGTTGGAAAGGACCTTAAGATCCTCCAGTTCCAACCCCTCTGCCATGGGCTGGGACACCTTCCACTAGACCAGGTTGCTCAAAGCCCCATGCAGCCTGGCCTTGAACACTGCCAGGGATGGAGCATTCAGGACTTCCTTGGGCAGCCTTTTTCAGTGACTCACCATCTTCACAATAAAGAATTTCTTCCTTATATTCATCCTAAATCTCCCTGTTATATGTTATATATGTTACTTAAACTCCACTTAAATGTTCTACATTTCCATGAGATAAACTCTCTTTCTTCCCCCAGGATGTAAGTCACAACATGAATAACATTCCCTGCAATGTTAAGATGTCCTTCAGCATCCAGCATCATGAAAAAGTGTTGTCTAAGACTCCTTGTTTTCCTTAGAGTCAGGGTAAGACTGGGCTCACTGGTTGGGGTCATGTTTCCTCTTGCCTGATCTGTCTAATGGTGCAAATATATGGTAGGAGTTTATCTTTAAGTCTAACTCTCTTGCTCAAGTTGTAGCAATCAGAGGACTTTTGCTTATGCCGATATGACTCACAGGACATAGACCTATTGCAGCCTTGAGAAGGAGCTGCTTAGGCCTTCTGGCTGTTAGGTAAATTGAACAATCTTAAAACGGGCAGAATTTGTGCTAGAAATGATCCTTTGTGGGAAGGAGGTTTCTGGCTGAAGAGGAACCTTACAGCCAGGCTGTTCTCTGTACTTGAAGGTGTAGGAGTTTTTGATATACCGTGTGCGTATATGTGTAATATATATCCCACCCTACAGGGGGGACTGCATAATTACTGATCTTCCTAGGAACTCTGTGAAGAAGAACATAAATCTCAACAGTCAAGAGATATCTGTAATTCAGACCAGGTGTCAGGTAGGCTCTTGTGTGGCTCCAGCATACAGGAGCAAAGCATGACTTACAATCACCTTTTTATCCTTGTTCCTGCTGCTACTGGCACCTTTTAAGTCTAATATTCTCAATGGTAAGGAAATGTCTTTCAACTGAGCCAAATCCCATTTGTCTGTCTAAGCAGTGAGAACAAATACCAACTGTAGATCATCTTGGGTCACAAGTAGATTTTTAACCGCAGTCGTGGACAGCATGTGAACACAATAACTCCTCCTCAACCACAACATTATAAACATGCAAAATAAAAATGATAAAGTTTAAGTGACCTGGGAGAGCTGGGATTTTGGCTAAGACCTATCTTACCATTGATTAAATCTGGAGTCAGGATTGTCATAGTAATTTAGGACAAGTGTAAGATCAGAATTATACCCTGCTGGTTGAATAATAATTTAAAAGCTCTACATTTGATGTAAAATTATGATACCCATTAGTTTTAATAAAATATCTTCAGAAATTATTCTACCAATATAGAGCTCCTCTCTGTTCATGAATATAGATAACTACTGTATTGTAGGAATTTCTGATCCTGACAAGCTTTGCTAAGCACTTGGCTACTAATTATGAACGGGAATAAAAGGACACCTGCAGAAATAATTATTAAAGGATATGCAACTACAATCTGCCTCTGATCTGATGGATGAAGCCAGTATCCTACATCAGCAGAAAATGCTATCTTACACATTCAATGACAAATATACCATTAGGTAAATGATTACATCAGTAATTAATTTGGGCTACTCCTAAAATGCTTGGATTTGAATTCAGAAGGATAGTAGGTATATGGTTTCACACTAAATTATATAAAATAAATGTTAGAGTTCCATGGTGCTGGTAGAGATCTTATTTGCCCACAAATAAATCTGCAATATTTCCACAACATTCAGTTTATAGCACTACTATAAAACACATAGGAGACGAGGATTGGACCCTCTCAATCAGTAATGATTTAATAGCTGTAAGTTCAGGACAAAATTCCTTCCATGAATTTGTCCACCTATTTTTGTCTACCAATTTGTTGTAAAGCTTTTTTTTTAAAAAAAGGATGCTTAAAATGTCTATTAAAGTAGAAAACAACCTGAAACTCCATGTTGCAAATATCTGCAGGGCAAGTTCCTCCTAGGTGTGAGCTCTGGCTCAGAAAATTCTTCAGGTGAGATCCTGGAATGCTGGGGCCATAATCTGGGGTAATTCTGTTACATGTCCTCCCTGTTCAACTCTTGTATCCTACACGTGTCAGCCACTACTGGAGACAGGATCCTGAAGTGTTGGCTCAGATGGTTTTATGTTCTTACACAGAACCATATTATTATGCTAAAGGCTTGGAGTTATGCTGAGTCTAGATACCATAAGGCTTGTCCCAGTGCCTTGAAGCATCCTGCTGCCTATCTGGCTGGCAGTTCTGGCCGGAATAAAATCTCTTTTGGCCAACTTCTATAGTAAGGACATGCAGCTATGCCAGCTTTGGCAGCAGCCATCTCCCTCTTCTTGCCCCAGCAGTTTTGAGGAGCACATCAAACATTTGCCTGCATTTCCCAAATGCATTCTCCCTTCTGGTTACTTCACAGATGAACAAGAAGAAAAGGGGAGCCAGATACACTTCTCCTGCAGTGACTTGCCTGCAGTCACATTGTAATTTAGTGCCAAGAGGCGCAATATCAGGGCTGTCTTTCAGCCACTGACTAAAAGTTGATTTCTTTAATCGCCAGAATGGAGAACAGATATGAAGAAACGCATGTGGTTGTAGGATCACGGGGCACAGTTTGGCTTCTAACTGTAGCCCCACGCCATCCCTGTGCCGCAAGACCACAGCTCCAGCCATTGTAACTGAGAGAGAAGACTTGGCAATGCCTTATTTACCCTTTCTGCAGAGCAGGCTGAATTTTCAGTCTTCAAGGCCACACTCCAGAAGTCATTGGCTTTTCTAGAACAGGGGCTATTTTGATGATTGTATAGATATGGTATTTTTACCTGCTGAATTACAAAAGAGGCTTGCAGGAGGGTGAAGAAGATTAATTGGGGTATTTTATTTGTGTAATGAACACTTAGGAGCATGTCTGTTTGTAGCCAAGGAAAGGCTCTCCTAATCACAGGCTGAGAATACACTGGAAATGGATGGAAATTAAAAGCTCATTACCTTTGGGAGTCACAAACCACTTGCAGAATGTCCCACAGGCATCTCCTCCCACAGGGAAATGTTGCAATGTTCAGTTTAGTGGTTTCCTTATGCCCAAAATTCGTTAAAAGTGGACGTTAGTGTAGCCCCGTGGCTCTGTGATAACAAGCACTGTGGCACCATGCAGTGTTGGTATCTTTACTCCCACAAGCACAGCTGCACATGGGCTCCCTCCAGCCTTTCCTCCCTGCCCAACGGATTCAGGTTTGAGGAATGGAAGAGCTTGAATGGGGCATTTTACCACCCCAAGGCGGGTTTCTCCTAGCTGACCCTCTGGAGCCTGGTCTCCAGCCCCACACTGCCTGTCTGTCACCACATCCTTTGGGGATCATCCAGTGGTCGCCAACATGCTCAGCTTCATCATAAAGCTTCTCCAATTTGTTTGTTATTATTCCCCCAGCTTTATTTATGAAAGCTGTGTGCTGAAATGTCCTCCCCTCCATCACCACCCCTTTTCTCTCTGTTTTGTTTCCTGCCCTGACGCACCAAATAAAGACACAAAACAGGAGGTGGGGAAGATCTGACCCTGGCTGCAGAGCATTGGCAAGAAGAGAAACTCCTAGAGATAAAGTCAGGGGGTTTTTCCCTCTCCACAGGACCTTGCTGTGGGATGTTCAGTGCTTCCGCTCTCCCTAACACAATTACAGTCTGCAAACGTTTAAAGGCAGTTTCTTTTGAGTTAGCCACATGCTTCAAATTGTTATGTGGTTAACCGCGGAGAACAAACCCCCACACAAATACCTATGGGTCAACTTGCTTGAGCCAGGGTGGTAGCAGTGGGGGTGGAAGGGGAGGGGGAAGGCTTCCTCTTTTTGCTTTTGATGAGAAGGAAATAGAGTTTTCTTTTGACTTTTCCAAGCTGCCAGCAGCCGCCGCACTGCAGTGTGCACTGGTTGGTGCCATTTGCACATTTGTTCACGTTTACTGCTGATGAAAGGAGCCTAGTTCGACAGCCGTGGCCATGCACACCACAGGCCATGTCCTTCACTAGTGTAAATCTGGCTCATCTGGTGAATGGGAAGTGAAAGCACAACCTTCTCTCCATTCCTGCCATGCAAAAGCTGAGCTGGGGGAAGACTTCTGCTCTTTGACATTGCCCTATCCCATGTCCCTTAACTCTTATAAAAGAGGAATACTTTTCTGCTGACTCACAGAGACAGATGGATTTTGTTAACTCCAGCCGAGAGAGATAGAGGAGGATGCACAAAAAGCATCACTGCCTCTGGGGGACCAAATTTAAGATTCATCTGAAGTTTATTTTCATTTATAAAACGGTGGATTAAAGACTCTACAAGGTGGCTTGAAGAGTCTTGAAGGAAATCTGCAATCCAAATGTGACCTGCGCTACTTAGGTATGAAACAAAATTTCATTCCTTGTTTTTTGAGGAAAACAGCGTGAAACAGAAGGGCTAAAAGCTTTGGATGTGGGGAACAGTTTCAGAGAAAGTGGCTCAGTTCCTCTGGTCCATTTATCATCTGAGCAGTGAAACAGCATTGTGTGTATGAAGTTAGCCCTGCAGGACTCTATACCTGTCAAAATTGTTTATCCATACTTGCCAACAACAGCAAGGAAGGCAGGAGGACTGACAGTCATGATAGTGAATGAGTTGGACACATGGAGTGAGGGCACATGAGTTGAACCTCCTCACTGGTGCAGAAAGGGGAAAAGAAGGAGAGAAAGAATAGAGCTTGAAGTCTCTAATCTAAAAGAGTTTAATGGTGCTGTTGGTTACAAAGAAAATGACCTTTTGCAGAACTTCTTCATGGGCAACTGAGTAGGTAGGTCTTAGTGGTCAGTTAGACCTCAGGCTGGTGAAGGTTCAGGAGTAAATGCCAGCAGAAACATCTACTGGGGGATATTGGCACATTAACATTATTGTCTATGGTTAACTGAGTTGGGAATATTGCACTTTTAGATAATTCAAAACTAATGTCATAATCACTTATTAACGAACTACTTAGTGCTTGTTATAGCTATATGAAGAGGTATGAAAAATTTCCATAGTCTAAATCAAACAGAACTTTGATCCTATGTGAGAGCCATAAGGACAAAAAAGAAAGGGGTGGGGAGGTGGGGGAGGCAAAAAGGGGAGGGAAGGGAATTCAGGTTTATAAAAGGAAACATGTACACAATGAGTTGAAGGTTGTGCTCCTGCACTTCCTGGTCTGGGTGTGAGCAGAAGAGGAAATACTAAAATACCACCAGAAAAACTATTCCCACAGCATTTCCAACCTGACTGAAACCAGAAAGTTCTGACTGTCCTGCAATAAAGGGGGAAGAAACCCCACAACCAACCCAGTGCCAAGCATCCTGCTCATTGGAAAGCCAACATAATTCCTAAAACCAGATTTAGATAGACATAGAGAAGTCTTTATATTTCCGCTGAGTTGTCATCTGTACTCTGTATCTTCTGCAGTTCACTGATCATTGGTGACATTTCATCTCTTCTGCCAGTTTTGAGAAGAGCACATTTCTGCTATAGCCAGATTAGTCGCATCCATGACCACAGATCAACAAATTGCATGTTAAATACAAGGCAGGACACCGTGGTCCACTCTAACTCAGGTGAGAGGCTCTTTGTCCTCCCTGCCAACCCCCTACAGAAAGTAAACACCTACATACACAGCAAGAACTGACATCTCAATGCATAAAATGCCTTCAGCTTCAGTGCTTCCTTATGTTAATAATTAAAGTCGAATCTCTGCAGGCTTGCAGGCAGAGAAGACATGAGTTTGGTCTGGCGGGTCTCACAAAAACCTTCCAATGATACCAAAGAGAACCTTGAAGAGCAGCAGGATCACATTCAAAAGTCTGTATGGAAAGCCTGCACACCAGGCAATTAGTTTAAAACTTCAGATTTGGAAGCTCTGCAAAGAATTTGGAAAATGGAACTTTCCCTCTATTGGTATAAAATTCTGTTCTGCTAAACCCCAAGAATTTAGATGTTAAAGTCTCTTGACTGACTTGCAGTATTAAACACAAGAATTCACAACATATGCAGTAGTCTTAAGGAAAACAAGGGCTGAAGTAAAATTACTGTGGAAAGCCAGTTTTCCTATAGATGTTTCCTATCATCTAAGCAATTTCTGAATCTATCTTTTTGCCTTAAAGTTAGAGAATTGAATCCCTGGAGCAGCTCCAAGGAGCAGCTTAGGAATGTTCAGTGCAGCCACAGCCTCCAGCTATGGGACAGAACAAAAGTTGCAACAGTGATGATGCTTTATCTTCCACATCTTACTCCATCAACACTTCCATGGGTGCCAGCAGTGAAATTTGCTTTAAGGAGTTCTGAAAAGAAGACTTTTTCTGTTTCAAATGCTGAGTCACTGACTTTGAGACTGGTCAACTTGTTGTATTTGTGATCGTGGTTTAACTAAACCCACCTAAGGCTAACAATGCCATCATGAACTCTCGCACCCCAAAATGAATCTAAAACCTTAACTGAGCCTCACATCTGGATGCAGCTTTCCAGTTCATTCAGAGCAGCAAAGCACTCAGCATTTTCCCTCCAACAACAGAAAGCCCCTTTCTGGCCTCCCAGAACATTGCTGCATGAAACACGTTGTCACTCCTACTGCAAACTTATTTAAGAGGCAATAAAAGAAATAGTTGGCACGTAGATTCTTCTTAAAACTTAAATCTAGATCAGCAATAAAACATAAAAAGCCAAGGAAACATACAAAGGCACTTACAAAACTTATTTTTCTTTTAAGTTTTGGTAAGATTGAGACATTGCAGCTTGCTCAGTGTGGGCCCCATTCTGCAAGTCTTTTATTACATGGGCTCTTTTTAAAGTCACTGAGGTTGCTTATGTGAGTAAAAGTTACTTACATGAGTAAGGACTTGCAGAATGTGGCCTTGCACATTTTGCTACACTAATGTTTACCTAGAAGTTATCTGGGCCGTCGAGCAGTGTGTTTTTAGGAATTAAAAATGGACTTTAGTTGTTTTCTTTGGAAAAATTTCTAACTTCAGCGTCACCCCTCTACTTCTTGCAGTCTGCTCAGCAGCCACATTGAATGGACGTGCTCAGCCTTTGTTCCTGTTTCAGAGCTGCTCATTAACAACCACACTCAGCCCCATCATGCTGGAACTCACCAGGACGCGTGCAGTCTGAATTCCCATTCCAGTCTTGGTCCTCAAACCTAAGGCCATTATTCCATCTCAGACTAAAACATATTCTCCCATGGGCAGCTGAGAAAAGAGCATGTTTCTTCAGATTTTCTTGCCACAAAAAGACAAAACAAAGTGAAATAAAAAAAGAATAATAAAAAAGGAAATCCAATGGATGGCGATTCCCAGAGTTCTGGAGTCTAAGCGTGTTGATCTGCATCCATAAACGTCCTGACCGGAGAGGAGACACAGGCACTACAACTGGAAAGAGAGCAGGAAGGAAAACCTACCATGTGAGCAAAGTTAAAAAAAAAAGAAGGGGGGAAAAAAAGGGGAGAGAGAGAAAAGGTTTGCTCAGTGGACAGCACTTGGGCTGATAGCAGGGATTTCAGGAAATCCAAACACTCAGACAGGAAATCTGAACACTGGATAAACATGCCATAATCTCCACAGATACAGTTAACGTGCTGCGCCTCCTGTTAACCCTTAGCCTGCCCATGGCTGAGGCTGAAATCAGATCTGCAACGCTTGGAAACGCAAGCTGCCTGGGGGGCTCCAGCGTCTGAGCAGCAGCCTGTGTTCCACCCTGCCCGTTCCTTCCCTTGCTGCTCTTGCAGGGATATTTCCCTCCCTTTATTTCTACATAGAAAGTGATGCTTTAGTTAAAAAGGGTATGATTTTTCTCCTCTGAGAAGATGATACTGCACCCAGAGCCCTGCAACAGCAGGGCAACCTGCCTGAACTCCTGGGTGTCACCAACCCTGGGTATATGGTAGTCCTGAATAAGTTTAACCTGGTTTTCCCTCTCTTTTTTTTTTGCTGTAACACAAGATTTATATGGCTGTCTGTGAGATACTTGCATGGTTCCAGTGATGATTTACTCCAGGGCTGGTACAGCAGGGGTTGGGGGGCACCTTAGAAATTAGAGGGAGAGACTTCTTAAAGGAACAGGGGAGTTTGGAAACTCCCTTTATACTTTTTGCCAAGGAATTGATGTTCAAATTCTGTGGTTCCTAGTAAGATTAAGATGAAGTTTGTTTGGTTACATGCTTCGGGAATATAAACTTTGCTTTTTGTGTCTTAACCCCCCATTATTAAAAACATCAATTAAAGTTCCGTAATTGATTTCTTCTATATGATCTACCTTAGTTACCCCATTAATGGAAAACTCTTAGCTAGCTACAATAGCAAGAAGAAACAAAAGTATTTCATAGAGCTGACCTCTTGCTCCCACAGATGTAACTAATGCAGTGAAGTTTACCTAAGAGTTGTCCAATTTAAATCCATAGGACTACAAGCACACACACAATTAAGCCCTTGCATGTCTGCAGGATGGGGACTTTACAGTGTGTTCTGTAGGAGGACAGTTGCAGGCTTCACTGCTTTTCAGAGGTTATCGACTCCTAAGGCAAGGGCCTGCTTCCAAAACCAATGTTATTCTTTTCAAATTGACTTTTTGGGACAGTCCTGCCTAAAACATGTTGGAAATAAAATGTTATGTCTTTAGATTTTCTGGTTCTCCTAGGACTTCATAGTAATAAAAAAAATGATGAAAATTAGTACCTTGAATTTCACTTGACCATTTGCTGGTGGAAGTAATTAGACACAGAGGTAATATCCACCAGCTGGTGCCTTTGCTTAAGGCATTGTCAAATTAGCTCATCTGAAATAGCTTTCATGTAAGTGCCACATGCAATATTAACCTATATCATCACATTAAGGTACCCACTAGGAATAAAATAGGAGCACTATAGGAAAAGGTTTCCTTTAGCACTTTCTACTACTTAAGGTGTGTTTCTGCATATTATTTCAAAGACAGAAGCTCTGGCAAACCAACATTGCTTAGCACATTCCCTGGAAGTGGCCAGGCTTGAAAATCACGCCTGGTTTAATGAGACAGGTTGTGTTGGCCAAGCAACACCATAGGGAGCCTGGCAAGCAGAGCTGGGGAGGGAGACAGGGATTTTGGGGCATCCCTGCCTCAGGAAATCTCCTCTGGTCTCCAGCCCAGTTCTGAGTCAGGAACCACAGAATCATAGAACAGTTTGGGTTGGAAAGGACTTGAATATCATCCAGTTCCAACGCCTGCTGTGGGCAGGAACGCATCCCACTAGATCAGGTAGCTCACAGCCACATCCAGCATGGCCTTGAACGCTCTTTCAGGTTGGATCCTCACATTCCCAGTCATTCTGCCGCTGTGTTTTAAGGATACATGAGGCTGGTGATGGAGGTTGCTTCCTACGAGCATGGCCAGGGAGCTGATGACAGCATCTGTGCAAATAGCTGGTAGAACAAAGGCTTGGCTTTGGAGGCATGAAGTCATTTGCCTTGCCTAGCATGTGCTACATGAAACAAGTATCAAATGGTTGCTTGATGATGTCAGGAGGGAACTTGTGGAAAACCAAGGAAAAATTAAAACATGTCAGGATTGGACTTTTTTTCCCCTTCTTGTTCCATGTGCTTTGCCAATGAGCTATTTCAGTTATTTGCATTTTTCCATAGAAGTTCTTCTGTTGTCACAGTTCTTTTCACCTTCCTTTTCCTTGTATTTTCACCTTAGTGCAGCTCTTTCCAGTAGCAAAAGGAAAGCAAAAATAGAGGAAAAGAATAAAGTACAGCATTTGCTTTTCGAAAAAAAAAAAAAAGGAGAAAATACTCATAAACTCTCAAAACATGCATTTTGAAAAAGAAACGCCCTTTGAGATTGAGAGACTTTTCATTTGAAAACGTTCGAGGAGCTGTAGAAAAAAAGGGGCTGGGGGAAGCGGGATATAATTTTTTACCACTAACATCTGCTGTAAATCAGTTAGAGGTAGGCAAACATTCCCTGCCAGGGCACAGTTAGGTCAAGGTGAGAGGGGATAAAGCAATAATTAAAAAGGCCAGCGTCCTCCAGCTACCTTCAATGGGCTGTAAGCAGAACAGCAAGTGCCTGCTGTAAATAGGGTTTATTCCTAAAAAAATTCAAAAGAGAGGGAAAAAAATAATTGGTATATTCAGTGGAAAACTATCAGTTTATGAAACAACTCCAACAATTTCCATACAGAACCACAAGTATTGTACTTTTCTGGTTTTCTAGTTAAAAATAAGTTGAAAAAAGGTTGTGCTTCCTGTGAAAATTTTCATTTGATGAGAAGTTTCTGCTGAAAAGCTCTACAAAAAGGTGTCGTTGTCAGTCTTGGTAAAAGATGAGAACAGGGACAGCATAGTAGGTAGAATAACAAATCTAAGCAAAAAAAAAAAACAAACCCATACAGAAACATTTCAGCAAAAACGGAGTAGAGAGACAACTTCAAACTCAGGCCAGCAGAGCTATCGAGGCTGAACACAGGATAAAGATTCCTGAAAGGGCACAGCAGCTGCAAAAAATCCACCATCACCTGAGGAAAAAGGCCTCACTCGTACAGATGTGAAGGTGCTTGCTTTTAAATTGGAAAAGTCCCCTCCACTACATCCACCCTTGATGTATCCACAGCAGCTGAGCTTTCTGCTTGCTTGCTCCACCTCCCCAGGATGTACTTTTCTGTAGTCCTAGAGCTGATAATGAAATTCTCACTTTGAGAACTCTATAGCTACTGAATTAAGACAAATTAGTTCATTAAAGATTAAAACGGTTTAGTTATGTATGTAAGAGATAAAGCACAAGAAATGATAATTGAGATTATGTACAAAATGCTTGAGAAGAGTTGTCATTAACAGAGCCCCAGCCTCTGTTGTTTTCTGCGGTTCAATGACAAGCCTTATTGTTACAATGATTCTTTTTTTCCAGTATAGATTTGAAACAAAGAACAGTTCTTAAATCTTCATCTCCTGCACAATGCATTTGGAGAAGGCTTTAGCAGAACAGGTAAACATTTGGCAAAAGAAATTGCAGGTCCCAATTTTATCACTCTTCACCCTTCAGTCACCCTGACACTTTACATCCTTGAAAAATATGACTTAATATATTCACATGAAACTAATTTACTTTCCCTTTAGAGCATGGCCAGCCCTGTGTGCTCAGCAATCCCAGACCTCTCAGTAGCTACCAGAAACTGGATGCCAAAGAAATACTGCAGAACACTTGAACAAAGTTACCCATTCACACTGTGGCTCTATCTGGATTTACAACATATGCTAAAACTTAGCAAACATTACAGAAAATGAGGAGAAAAAAACAACCAAAAGGATTTCATAAACACTGATATAACTTACCAAAGCTATAAACACTCTTTTTCTCACAAAAATGCAGTAATTAACTGGTTTAGAGATTTCTTGCTGCATTACAAAACATCTCTATTTGTGCACTGGCTTTTAATGTTAATGTTTGCTTGGAGATTCCTGTCACTTTTTTGCCTGGTGAAGTCAAGGAGGTCTACTTTTGAGATCAGCATGCCTGCTGGCTGCATGGCCTTAGGAAAAGCACCGAGCCCTGTTCAGTTAGCAGCAAACCATTTGTTCTGACATTGCACAAGAAACATTGCCACTTTCCTCACTGTTCATTCAGTGAAATACAGCAGAAGCTGTGTTCTAACAGGTTTAACTACGTGTTTGTACATTTATTAAGCAAATAGCACCTCCTGATGATACAGAAAGGTCCAGGCATTAGAAACTGCCTTGACAAGAAGTCCTTGACCCTTGGTGGTAGCTACAGTCTGTACCAATGTGCAAGAGGCTGTGCATGTTTCATTTTCAACTATTTTTATGGGTTTATAGTGCTTATATTTTTTATAGGAAAAAAAATCCTCTCCTTTTCACTCTTTCTTGTTGCAATGGCAAAAAAGGGGAGTTTTTCCCTAGTCCTCTTTTTCTCCCTCAGTCTTGTTTTTCCAAGGTGGCATGTGAAAAGATGAAACCAAAGATGTGTCCAAACAAGTTTTTTAACCAGCTCTGCTCAAAATATGCTGCAGAGAAATCTAATCAATAAAGGGCACTCAGGAAAACAACTGTCACCTAAAGATGTCCCCATGGTTTGAGTGTAGCTGCTGGCTTTGTCATTTGCCAGAGGTATGTGGAAACTCCAGATATGTTCTGGGATGACTCTATGTTGAATGATACACTACCGACACCAGTAGCAATGAAATGCTGCTGTGTGGGGAAAAGGCTGCAACTTGAATTTCTGAGTGTCTCTGCACCATTGTCTATAGATTTCCATGCCACCAGTTGTGTTGAAAGGGCTGGACTAGGAGGACACCTTGGACATGCTGTGAGCATCACACCAGTCTTATTCTCCTTTTGCCACCAAAGTCTTCCTTATCTTCCTTTCTGAAAGCTTTCCTGGTGAAAAAGATGCCTTTTTCAGTGTCTTGTCATTGGTTTGTGGCAGAAAATTTAAATGACAAACACAGCAGATGAATTGCAGACATTAATAACACTATGACAAACCCCCAGATGATCGCCAGATTGGTTTAGCAATTATGCCTTTTTTTCAGATAAATGTAAGCTTCTCATGATCTGAGTCTTTGGAAGTCATATGAGCAATAATTTTAAGCATTTTTTACAAATGAAGACTAGATGCATGCATAAAAACTAGTGCTAAAATTCTTGTCAATCCCTTTTCCCATGGAGTTGAACATTTAGAATGACGGAAGTCATGAGACTTGTCATAGACATGTGAGGGTCAGCACTGTTATAAATGCTGCAAACTTCATTGACTGCATACAAAAGCTATATGAAGGGAGCTTCAGTGGGGTCTGGAAAAGGAAAAGCCACAGGAAAACAAGGAAATATTCCTCCTTCCAGTTGCAGCTTTTGGAAGCGGGTGATGACTATAATGGCAACATGCACAAGAAGGAAAATAAACTCAAAGACAGTTTTTTCCCCATGACTGTAATCTTTTAGGCTTTTAGGTTTTTCCATGTATGTATGTGTGTATATAGTCAAAATGCAAACCCTCCAATGCTGATGAGGAAACAGGACTGAGAAACAAAGCAGAAGGGTAAAATGCAAGCCTGGCCTGTTGTGGTCCTTAGGTATGTCGATGAGAATGAGATAGCCCAGCAGGAGGTTGGAACTGCTGCAGAAAGATGGAACTTTTGCAGGGAGACGATAGTGGGGAGTAGGTAGTAGAGTTGCCTCCATTAGACCAAATTAATCAGAAAGTGCTCCATCCCATGCTCAGAAAGGCTGCAGCTCCTGTCCCGGAGTACAAATGCACCTGGGACCATCACCAAGAGGTCTGATGGATCTTGAGAGAAGATGTAGTGATGAGAAGAGACTCTGTCACAGAAGGACTGCAGCACTTCCCTGAAGGAGGAATGGGCTCTGCAGGTATCTCATTTCCGTATTTCTCCCCATTGCATCACTTTTCTGGCTGGTTATGTTCTGGTTATAGGCTTCTCCTTGGGAGAGGCTCCTTTGGGTCTTCTGTAGGAGGTGGTGGTGATTTCATCCCACTCTCACTTGCTGTGAGTCCCTTCACAAGTGTTCACTGACTGAAGCACTAATCCTGGCTCAGTAAGGGTATCTTTCTCACTTGTGCTCTGCCATGTTATCAGCAGAGGTTTCAAACACTGCAGTATTATGTTGACCACACATCTGTTCCTGGGCTACCTCCATGAAGGAGTGTTATATGACACCAAGCAAGAACTAGTCCTCTTTCTGAATTACTTTTGGGTTAAATATCTTGATTTCCTACTTTTTAACTGCAGCACACACTGCCCCACTAGCTCTGTGCTTCAGTAGGTACCCATATCTCCTGGCGCTCAAGGCAACCACATAGTAGTGTTTAAGTAGCACTTTTCATACAAATGAGGAATTGTGACTTTTTCTCATGTGGAGGTCATATGGGTGATCTGCTATTCAATCTTTGGTTATTCAGTGACTAAAGGCCAGGGGTTTATAACCTATTTCTAACACCCTAACACCTTCCAACCAGCCTTTTTGCTGCCTGGGGCCTAGAGCATGCTCTGACACAGTGGTGCCCATGAAGTCTGGTGTGGCTTGCCTCTTCTGATCCCTCTCCAGTCCTAGGAAGTAGATTCAGTTGTTAATGAAGATTCATTAAGCGGATTCATGGATAATGCTGATATCAAGCTCTTATGCTGGCCTTGGTCAACTCACTCAGCAAGGTGGGGATTGGTCTCTTTTTTCTAGGTAACAAGCGATAGCACGAAAGGAAAGATCCTCAAGTTGCACCAGCTTAGGCTGTATATTAGGAAAAATTTCTTCACTGAAAGGGTTGTCAAGCATTGGAACAAGGCTGCCCAGGGAAATGGCTGAGCCACCATCCCTGGAGATATTTAAAAGATGTGTAGGTGTGGTACTTAGGGACATGATTAATGGCGGACTTTTCAGTGTTAGGTTTACAGCCACACTTGATGATCTTAAAAGTCTTTTCCAACCTAAATGACTCTGTGATTCAATGATTCTATGATTCTATGAAATGGATACCAGGGAGAAGAGCTCATCATGTTGCTCTCCACTTGCCCTTCTCAGGAAGCTGTAGAGAGCAACGAGATTGACCCTCAGCCTCCTCTCCTCCAAACAAGACAAGCACAAAGTCCTTAGCCCCTCCTCACAGGGCATACCTTCCAGCCCCACCACTAGATTTTTTGCTGCCCTCCAGATGCATTCATGTACCTTAATATGCTTTCCAAATTGTGGGGCCCAAAACTACACACAGAATAGTCAAATGCAAGCTTGAGCCCTAAGTAAGTCAACACAGAGGCACAAACATATGCCTGCCTCAGTTTTCCAAGTACAAATGGGGATAACCACAATTTATGACCTTACAACACGACACAGGTATGCTACAGGTCATAGGTTGCACAGGATGGGATTTGTAAGGACTTAGCATGCGCTTTGAGGATTGGATGCTATCTAACCTTTCTACTGTTATGGCTCTAGTGGTCAAATTAGATTCTTGGATTCTTCACTGTATAAGGAACTAAAGAAAATTTCATAAAGGCAGAGTGGATGACATCAGTTTTCCTTCTCTCGCTTCAACACTTTATACATATTTAATAGGAAAGCTTGGTTTTGTCTCATAAAATGTACAAGAAGTTTAGAAGGAAGTAACATTCCTGTCTGGGGGAGCTCCAAATTAAATGATTTCTAAAATGGGTCTGAAATCAAGAGCCTCTGCTCTTTGCTGCTTGAAAAAGGAGAGGAATATTAACGTTTGTGGGAGGAGGAGCTGTACCTTAAAAAAAAAGAAGTTGCTGTTGAATGCAAAGCTGGTATGGAAAGCTCAGATAATTGCAAACACATGTTCCTGACTGCAGGCGTGCAGCACACAAACTGCAGAAGAAAAATAATAATAGAAAAGACGGAGTGTTTGAAAATACAAGAGGAGAAATCAACATTTTACAACTTGTTAATAGTGACTCTACCTGAAATATCGTTTTGCTTTGCTATTAGCCTTAAGAACATAAATATATTGGGAGACTTTCGTGTGTACACCAACTTCATGATAAAAATAGAGATCCTGAATATGCTGGATGGTAGTATTACATAAGGAGGATATTTTAGTTAACTCTGAGCAAAGATGACTCATACTGATACAGATGAATATTTTATTTTAAACACAAAATGTTGTGAATTACTTAGCACCTAAAAATAACACGCCCCCTTCTAACTTTCAATGAACTGTGTTGACGTTGCAGGAGTTTCTAACTTCTCCAGCACAGCAAATCATCCCTCTTTTGTAGTCTGTTAATGCAAATATCTCTTTTGAGGCCAATGCTTCGGAACCAAAGCACACATAAACCCCCTCACACCCACACTCCTTTCAGTTTGCAGCTTTTTGTTCCTCTCTTCTCCCTTCTCGGGTAGTAAAATCCACAGGAGGAAAGAAAGGCTGTGAAAATCTGCACAAAAAAAGTGGAAATTCAGTGTATACTGTAGGATAGTGTATGCCATATCTGTGCTGTAAGGGAACATTGATTGGTCACTGAAAGCTGTGTGGGCACAGCTGTTGCAAACCTGCCTCTTCCCCATTTTTGGCTGCTAAGTTTCTTCCCATCCCTGTTGGATATGTGGATATGTGTTTCTCTCTCCTTGAAGCATCCCTGATTTTCCCTTCCTCTCTTCTCAGCAGGGGTGAGTTTTGTAGCTCTCATATGTCTGTGCACTGGCTCAGTTGTTGCCTAGATCAGTCCTGATCAGCTCTGGGCTGGCATATCCTGTGTACCAAGGGCGCATTGCTCAGTGAAACCTAGACTTGTCTGATTATATGCTGGCTTTCAAAGATGTGAAAGGTAAGTCTGTCTGAAAAGCCATTTCACTGCCAAATTTCAAGTTCTTCTAATGGAGGAAAAGAATGAAGTTTCATGAACAAGGCCTCCACAGTCTTGTAACATGGAGGCGTGGAAAGAAGGTGGAAAAGGAGCTTTCCCTGTAACTCCATCATCTCAAATGACTCAAGCTTTTAAGCTTCCAGGAAGAAGTATCTAAAATAGATCAGCCTGAGACAGGCAGCTAAGGTAGAAAAGCTGGTGCAAGTAGGTACAGCTTAGAGAACTAATTTTCTCAGGGTTTTGACATGGTTGAGCCTATTTCAGTGATCGATGGGGCTTCCTGCAAAAGATTGTCAGAGGCTGCTAGAGACAACAGGAAACTTCCCACCAGCTTCTGTGATCTTCAGGTCAGACTTCTGAATTATACTGCGCTGTGCCTTTTATTATATTCATTGGGAATGCAACATAATGGAGTGTGCCAAAGGCCAGTGCTAACACTGCATTTCAGGTTTAGTATGATCTTGCACTTGACACTTTTGATTACCGCATTTAGATAATTGTCACTTAGCTTCTCTTCATGGCCCACCTTCATTGTGTGGTTTAATGTTGTTTTCTTCTGCTAAAAGCCAGTTAAATTCTCTACACTGTGAAAGAATGAATGGCTCCTTCAGAAGAAAAGCAGAAATAGCTGTTGTATGCTGTGGGGTCTTGAAGAGCCCGCACAACAATCAGGGTATGGTTTATTCCAGTAAGAGCAGAAACTTATTCCCACGCCTACAGGTGTTTTCCAGCTTTTCTGCAATGAGCTCTACATCTCAGTAAAGAAATTGCCTCGTGGGCACTTATCCTCAGAGTCATTGTGTAACATCCCTGTGGCAATTTACATTACATGGAAAACCATACTGAAAAATCATTTGTGCCTCTTTTTAAGAGGTCTTTAGAGGAATATGGGTATTGACCTTCCTGTAAAAGTTGACCATGGTTTCTGCTTTTGCTGTTTATCTCATCTCTTCTCCTTCCCTTGGCTTTGTTCCTCTCAACTCAAGTCCAGGAAGAAAGCCAGCATACTGCAGGCACAGTGAGCTCACCAGTGTGCTGTGGACCACAGCTAAAGGAATCTCCAACCCAGTCCTTTTCTAGTGTGAAGCTTCAGTGTGACACTCAAAGTGCTAACAGGATCACAGATCATATTTAATAAGCAAAATAAAAGAAAGGCAAGTCAACACCCCCAGTGATTACTTAAGAGAGAGATTTACAGCCAAGTATAACACCTCTCCCTGATGAAATCTGCTGTATTTTGCCAGGGTCATTTGCCTTGTTCTTGCAGAAACAACAGGATGGCACTGGGGCCTGAACTCTGACTCTCTGCTGTTTCTGCTCTCGTGGATGCTGATGCTGCTTTTTCACAACAGCTGAGCTAGATCCAGATGGAAATGAGTTACTTTTTCTCTAAAACAGAAACATTAACAAACCCCCTGACGCTTTTATATAGTTAAGAAGTTGCTTCTGTCATTTCTGGGTGTGATAGATTGTGGACTATTAGCATAGTCTAATTGCTGATGGAAATACTAGATTGTTTCTTGTTAAAATAACAGATTCACGTCAATCCCCATTCATTTAAAAAATGTGATTTTCAACACCTTCATGTAAAGAATGTGCAAAGAAAAGGACTTTTTCCTTGGACTTGTAGAGATGGGCATGTTGGAAATTTCAAAATGGAATGATGCATGAAGTTGACATTAGCTATGACTGCCCAGGAAAAATATTCTAATACACAGAAATAACTTTTGTGAACATAGTTTTCTTCCTAGAGGAAAGGCAAATCTTTAATGTGTGATCTATTCTAAAAGGCTTCTTTAGGACCTGTCAGATATCTGCTCCTCTCATGCCATGGTGGACAACCCAGGATAAGAAAATAATTTCACAGTGATTTAAGGTAGAAACATATGCAATAGCATCAGGAAATTCCCAGTAGCTGGTGTGTATCCCAGCTCTCCAGCTACTTATTGTCAGCTTTTGTTGTCAGATTTTCAATATTTGTTTATGTTTTCAAGAAGAGTTATTGAACCAGCCAAAATACATATCTGCATCATTGCAAATAATGGAAAACTGAATTTCTGGGAGCAATCCAGTCAAAGCTTTTACATTTGAGGCATTCCTTCTGATTGAGAAGACTTCCATGATATAGAAGAAAATAATAACAATAACAATAATAATTAAAAAAAGTATGAGGAGGTGATCACCTGGGCATTCTTGATCTAGAAGTGTGGTGTCAACTGCCTTAGAAGAAGGTTATAGAAGACAGGAAGAAGGAAGGAAACCAAGGGTAGAGTTCACTTCAGATAACCTGTGACTTTAGTGATTGATTTTCTCTCTAGCAGCTCCTGATGCTCAAAGATGGGTTTGCCACAAGGCATCAGGTGAAGGCAGTGTAGACTCCAGAGCACTGGAGAGCGCTGGCCAACACCCAACAATCAGAAATGTCTCAAGCATGCTGCATGCTGATAATAAGATGCAGTGGAGGAATTTTCCTCTTTTGCATCCATAGGCAGGACACTACATATGCAATTACTCACATAAGATGCTGTACCATGTTTTCAGCTTTTCCCTGAGCTCAGTGTTGCAGCTGAAGCTTTTGAGGGGATTAAAGGGAACCATTTACATGTAGTGAAATCTCTAGTTGTTCCAACTAGAGCCACTGCTGGAGTCAAGCACGCTGAGCATTCTGCTTTTAATACAAACCAAAACACGCTTCAGGGCAAATGAAGGAGGCAATGTTTCTTCACAACACGCTCATTCTCGTAGGGAGCCAGGGTCATCTGCTATGTGTACAGAGACATCTTCCCTCACCCTTCAGAGCTGCACCTAGCTACTTATTGGTGTTCAAAAATGCAAACAAGGCTGTGAGAGAGCCGGAGCCCGTGCTGGGAAGGTGAACAAGAAAGCTGAAATTACAGCAATTGGATTTTGGCCAGAAACACCAGGGGGAAAAACCAAACCCTCCCAAAGAGCTGCTGAGGCCTTCTGTGGTGGTCACGGGCAGGATGTTTGTTTTCCCTCTCCTCCGAGGGACTGCACATCCAGCAGTAGTTTCCCGTCTTAAAGCTGTGCTGGGGCTTTTGTCCAGGACTGACTCAGAGGAAAGGGTGCCACTCACTGAATCACTGTGTGACTTCCCCCAGTTTTTGGGGTTTCCTTAGAGACCTTACAGCTGACTCTGGAGCCATCCTGCCTGTTGCATGGTGCCACTGGGATGGCAGCACAAAGAGCATTGCTGAAGGCAGGGTGCTCTGCAAGTGCGCTTGTTGCCAGGGGCCTGCTTCAGCAAACGCATACACATATGCTTAACTCTACACTTCTGAGGCATAATTCCATTAATTTAAATGGGATTACTCACGGACTTAAATTCCTGCAGGATCAGCACTGAGGTCTGTTGCTGCAGCTGCCAATGGCAGCACAATTAATGGTGTAACAAGAGTCTTGCTCGTCCTATAGCCAAGGGCTGCCTTGCTTAACATCAGCACTGCTCATATCCTCAAGCCTGCAAAATGAGCCTTCCAATCCACAGGTCTCCTTGATCTTAGCTTTGCTTCATCTTCGTTTACTGCGAACCAGACCTTCCTAAATTGACGCTCCTATGGCTTCTGCCTCTTCATTGTCCCCAGGCTGCCTGGCGGGTTTTTGTGTCTACCGCTGCTCATGGATCACCTTAACTGCCTTGATCAGTACAGCACAGTGAATCCTTCCCCTCTGCTTATCTTCTCTAAACAAGCATATTTGCTCCTACTTAGCATCTTTCTGCTAATCTCCTCCATCTTGCTGGAGCAGACTGCCTCTTGAAATACTGTCTCCACTTGCCCTCAGGTAATTTTGGTCATTGGATCCTGCTGCCAGTGCAGGGGTATACCCATTGTCTGCAGGAGAAAAGCTTAGTTAAAGCTGGGGATGACAAAATGTCCTAAAAGTACTGCTCCCCCACACCTTTTTATATGGATGGATAATTTATTTTCTATGTAGTTGCTGCTTTTCTATCTGAAATCACCTGGCCACTTATATTCGAAATGAATCAATAAAGCTCTGAAGATAGTGACTTTATTTTGATAAATAGCTGAATAAATAAATTAATCAATAGCTTGCTTTTAAAGGCCCATGTACAATGTGCATAGATGCGCGTATGTCTAACACATACAGATTTGGGAGTGGCAGCCTCTGAGGGAAAGTGAATTTCTTTTGTTTAACTGTGTGTATTTTAACATTT
The DNA here is from genome assembly GCA_017639245.1 of Myiopsitta monachus. Taxonomy (NCBI): domain Eukaryota; kingdom Metazoa; phylum Chordata; class Aves; order Psittaciformes; family Psittacidae; genus Myiopsitta; species Myiopsitta monachus. Next base: position 96,705,320 of record CM029918.1, read on the forward strand.
TGGTTTTGGGAAAAAAAATACAAATTCTCCCACTGGAGGCCTTTTATGCCAAGTTTAAGCCTGGAGCAACTTTTTATGGCTCAGTTGCCGTAACCCCTTGAAAATGGGGGTTTATAATGGAAACTCTGACGAGCCCTTAGCTAAAGCACTTCTAACAGATGTTTCTGTAATGCAAGGGCCATGCAGAACAGAGATCAAACTGTACTTTGTATTTTGCAAAAATTACTGGTGATTGTGCACAGTTTATAAAACGATGGTGGCTTTAACCCAAAGACTCAGTGTTCACACCAGGCTGTGCCCTGTGAGCGTGCATGCATTAATGACATAGAGTTTCAGTAACTGTAACCAGCTGTTGAACCCAACTCCTGACCCCTCTTGTATAGATTTGAAAATACAGGTTACTTTCCTCTTCTGAACAGCATTTTGGCATCTGGTAATGATAGGTGTGCTTTTGTTCAGAGTGCCCTGGAGATGGATGATCAGTACTCTATAAACAACTGGTCTGAGTGGAAACCAAATACAACCATCTGTAACTGAGAGGAGCTGATTTGGCCCCTTGGGACTGTCTTGGCTGTCTCCCTCTGCTGTTGCATCTCCAGCAGACCTAGATGTGGCAGGCTGGATCTTCTGGTTTTCTTTCCTGAGGGGTTGATGAGTGCAGGCTGAGTGCCTGTGGTGTGCTGTGCTGGCTTGTCATAGAATCATAGAATGGTTTGGGTTGGAAAGATCTTAAGATCATCCAGTTCCAACCCCCCTGCCATAGGCAGGGACACCTCACACTAAACCATGTCACCCAAGGCTCTGTCCAACCTGCCTGGGATGGAGCATTTAACACTTCTTTGGGCAGCCTATTCTAGTGCCTCACCACCCTCACAGTAAAGAGCTGGCTTGGGGGGACAGTGTGGATTCAAGCAAAGCCTGGAAGCTCTGAGCATAAAATTGGGCAGACACTCAGGGAGCCGTGTCCTCACAGCACATTGCTAATCCCAGAGACCCAGATGTCTTGATCCACAGTCACTGAAATGTTGAAGTCTATCTTAAACCAGAGTTATTAAGAGGAAAAAAAAAAAGCTCAAGCCTACAGCTTCACCAGAAAAAGAGTTTTTATACCTAGAAATATAACCGGAGGGTATCTTGGGTTTTGTTCTAATCTTCCTGTCAGTGCTCATTGAGTGGAGATCAGAGTCACTGGACCGTGATCTGAGGGTGTTCTTGATGGCACTGCAGACCCTGACAGCCAGTTCAAGCCATGAGGCTTGAAGAGCCTTCATGGCAGGATGCAAATGGCATTTATATATGCCACACACATGTCGATTTGTTCCAAATGCCTTCCTTTTTATGATGGTGTTTTGCCAGGCTGAATTCCTTTTGGGTGAGCAGCAGCGACAATGTATAATTAATTTTCTCCTGGTTTACACTCTGTTAATGCACTGGACCCAGAAAAATGCAGTCCCTGGGGCTGTATTCATCACTGCCTTGCAGGTAGCTTGGAGTAACTGTGTTCGCTGTGCGAAAACTTACTTACATACATACCTCCAAGCAACAGCAAAGAAGAAAGCCCCTGGATTGAATTTACCAATTCACTTTTGATATGGCTTTCATGTTATTTTTGGGGCTTGGTTCACGTGAAAACATGTGGGTTCAGGAATGCTGGAGTGGGCTCCTCCCTGCCATTGCATTTTGTGTTGCAACAGATCAATACCTTACAGAGTAGCTGCTGGCATCAGCACATCATCCTCTAATTTGGGACATTCATTTGAAAGTGTCTGGCAAAGTACTTTTAATTTCTCAGTTATCTTTTCCTTGGATATGGTTTGGATGCTGCGCTTTACCCTTTCCCTGACTTTGCTATTTGTTCATCATGGTCCTGACACAAGTTGAAGAAATGCTTTCTTCCCAAATGCCACCTTTGATGTGTCTGAGCCAAAATGCTGCTTCAGCTGCCCCAGGCTTCCTGATGAGAGCACAGCCTGCCCTGGAGCTGGAGCTCCATCATTGCCTGCCTGTCTCATGGCCTTTGATTCCCTTGTTATGAGAAGCTCAGCATTTTAAACAGCCTGCCCCTTATCTCTCTGTGGTGGAGCTATCAAGAAGTAATAGATAGCTTTCTTCTGACTGCAACCAGTAAATTTGTTATAACGGATTCAAGTGTTTATCTTAGCTGAGGGACAAATAATGCAGTTGTCACCATAAACACAGAGGAAAGGAAAATCAAACTGCGGTGCAGAAATACCTGATCAGGAGAGCACTCTCAAGCTTAACCTTTGTCAGTCACTGTGGCTTAAAGGGGTAAACATTTTATGCCTTCCTTTGCCTACACCATGTCTGTCTCACCTGTCGGTAAATCTGGGCCTGTGCTTTGCTGTTCTTGACAGACTCCCTAGTAATTCTCCTCTGAAGGATCTGTTTTGATTTTTAATTAACATCAGATGGAATAAGCTGTAATTGAGGGTTCACTGCATGGACTTAGGAACTGATGATCCCTGATGTGCCTGCCAAAATTGACTTTGGGCAAGGCACAGATGTGCACATTTTGGTTGCCACAAAAATCAATAGCTGGGTTCTACTGAAATTTTCAGTGACTTTGTTTCCATAACTGAAAATGCAGATAGATAGCTAAATTTAAGTCCACAGAACTATTATGGCCACTAAAATGCACTGATATAAGTACTAGGTAGGCTATTTTTATGGGAAAGACTTGACAGTATATTTTACTTATTCTTTGAGTGAACGATTGTTGCATCCATCCCAAGTGATCAATACTAGGTCAAATCTGACCTGTAGCAAAGAGTGACTTTCACTACTTACGTATGAATGTTTGTTTCACCCAGTGCAATGCTTCCCCCCACGCTCAGTGTTTTGACCTTCTCTTCTACTGTCTGGCTTCTTGGCAGAAGACTGTGCACATTGCCTGAGGAGCCTGAGTGAACTCATCCATCCATTTGCTGATCACTTGAAATGCTGGATGTCTTCCAGTTATTTATCTGTTCCTTTCACTGAGGCTCATGTATGAGCAATAAATAAGCTGAGAGTGCACAGTGACATACTCTGAAACTTTACATTCATGTGTGTATATCTAAGAACATCCATAAAAAGATATTGGGGTATTACAGGAGTAGAGGGTGTGCTGAGCTTTACAAAGGGAGTCTCAGGTGCAGAGCGGTAGAGAATCAAACCCTTTTAGTGCCCAACCTTTTAGAGCACAAGTGATAATGATAGATTTTAATTAGCAACATCATTTTGGTTTGTGATATCATTATTTTCAACAATTTATTGTATTGACGCAGTTCGCAGTAGCAAAGTGGTGGTGAAAAACGAGGACCAAGGGTTAATTTCTGGCTGCCTTTAAGCTGATGGCAGAACTCCCAATGACTTCAAAGGGTGAGAATCTCACCTCGGTTTTCAGCTGGTGTAAGTTGACATACCTCCATATACTTCAATAAAATCAATGAAGCCCTGATGATTTATTGCAAGAGAGAATCCAGCCCTAAAGCTATTAAGGACTGTAATTTATAAAGCTATAATTATGGAACCATAATTCCGTCAAGGGCTTCTGGCGATATCATGGACTGGAGTTAAGTGAATTGTGCAAATAAATGTAATGGTCTTGAAGTGCAGTGGAAATGCCCCTCTCTCTCTAGATAGGATTCTTAGCACAAAGATATTTAAATATATTTTATCCACTCATAACAATAACTGGAAAAGAAATATTAGCTGCAGACTTGAGGCTCCCAGGGCACTGAATCAAAACATGCACTTTGCAGCAGCCGCACCAAACCCATGGATGGTCCCTGCTCTGCCATGTTAACTCAAGATATAAAATCTCTTGAATCTGATTTTTATGTTGGTTATCATTACCCAGCTTTGATAGCAGGGCTCAGATTTCAAAGCTGGACACATTCAGATAGCACACAGGTGTTTGGACTTCTGTAGCTTAGCGATGTAAAGAAACATATGAAGGTACATGAAAATGTTCCTGAACAGTGGGAGTGGATGAAGCCTAACCCTGGGAAAGAGATAATGTAGGTCTTTGGGATGCAGGAGCATAGATTGTGCATGATGGAATTGGTAATCCACTCTTCTACCTCTTTTCAGCCCTCTTTCTCCGTTCTTTTTATAAATCTGTACCTGTATAATTAGTCTCCCAATTAGGCAAAGGCATATACAAATATTCAATCATCCTGTTCTTCCATATATGAACAAAGATAAAGATGTATATGCACCAGTGGGTCTTCCCTCATGCAAAAATCTGCCTCTGTTGGTCTCTGTGCAGCCTTTTAGGTCTCAGAAACTGCAAGGAAACCCATATGTAATTCGTCATCATTAGGAAGATGCACCTAAATCACAACCCTGAGTCTAAAGCAGTCCTGGAGGAAATATGTGCATGGATCAAGATGCAGTTTGGACCAGATGAGATAATTCTGAGGATGCATTTCTCTTTTGGGTAGGAAAATCATGCTTTTTGTGAGTCAGCCTCTTAAAGTCAAGGCAGATAAAGGGAAAAATGAAGAAAAAAGCCCAAAACCCTGCAAAAGTGAAAAACTTTGATTAATATATTTTATCCTTCTCATTCGCTCATGTAACAGGATTTTCCAAGCAACATACTTGGCTGTGGGTGTGAGATATCAGTCACAGCTCCAGGCATTTGTAATGTCAGACGATTGAAAAGCAACTTCAAATTCAAGTCTCCCTTGTGCCACAGTAAACTTTATTTTGTCTATATTTGCTCAGTCAGGAGCGTAAAGAAAATAAATGACATATTTCCTCTGTGGAAAAGTCCTGCAGAATTTAATATTGGTGAAAGCAGGAGGATCTTCAAGGATGGAGCACAGCAGAAAAAGATCTGAAATAGATCCTGAAATTCAGTAGACTTTCTATGCATTCTATAGCATTTTATATGCAATTTCATGTTAAAATGATTAAAAAGCCCCAAACTAAGCATTTTCAGGGCTGGATTTTCCTATTAAGTTGTGGACGGCTTTTCCACGGGGTATGGCTGTTTAACTGCAGCATCTGAAAGCTCAGCTCTGGAGCGTGATGGACTGAGTTGCAATGAGAACAACTGCCCTGGAAAGGCAGAGGGTATGGAGCAGCATCTCTCAGTGCAACCCCTGGTCCAGGTTCTGCACACAAAACAACTGCAGCTAGGATCTGAATCGGCAACATGCTTACCATGTTCTCAAATCAGTCTCTGGAAAATCTCATTTTTGATTCTTGTTGAAGTCACCAAAAATGAGGCGCATGATTGAAGTTAATTACTTGTTTGAGCAGTGCTTTGCTGTGCCAGGCTTAGGCCTGATCCCAAAATCAAAGAGCAGCTTTTTACTGCCTTCAGTGGGCTCTAGGGCAGGTGCCATGACAGTATCTCCCCCACACTAGGATACAGAACATGCTACTCCACCCATTGGATCTCTCCCAAGATACAGAAAAAGCAAGTGTAGCTTAAGGCTGAAGATGTATGCAGGAATGAGATAAGGATCCTATCTGGGAATTAGCAATGAGACTGCTCAGTTTGTACGGCTGAAGATTTAATGCTTGCTATCTAATAAAAGAGTTAATCTTCAAAATCTTTTCAGTAGACTATGCTAAAGGAACCCAAAACTGGCAATTAGCTCAGGTTTTTAAATATGCCAAGCACACATTCTAAATATCCTCACATCATTCTGGGGAAATGACTCATAGCAATGCAGGCAGACCTGAGGCGAAAATATCTCAGAATAAATTGGACAGATGATGACATACACCGGTTCCTTTTAGGAACAGGAACCCAAGTTTTATTGAAACCTCAGAAAAGGAAGCCTCTCCTTTCAGTGGAAACCTCACCAGAACTGAGTGGGATCACCTGCTTTAGCACAGACTCTCAATGAGTTTCTCTTGCCACCGTACACATCAGTGCATACTGTACCACAAACTGTACAGCTCCGCTACCAGCAGTAGTGTTGGTTTAAGTGACTGCAACGTGTTATCGGATTTGGTAAGTTATGGTGAGGCAGACGGATACTCAACGTATTTCATTTTAACAAAGCTCTGACTTAGGAGCACATCCCAGATCCAAATTTTCCTGGTGTTTGGAATAGTCTGTTTCCCTGTGTAAGAAGCAATGCATAATGTTTGTGGGGCAGCTCTACTTTGGGTTTCTCTTCAGCCTGTTCAAAGGTCCCATGCGCAGTGAGTGTGAGGGTGGTTGCACAAGCAGAGCAAAGGGGTGGCGTGACCGGCCAGCCCATTCGCATCTCCCCTCACTGATGAGCTGGCAGGTGTCTGAGGCACTGCTGGCAGCATGGCCGTGATGGAAACACATTTGGTCCCCTTCCTCTTTCCTCCCATGTAGGAGTTGGGGCAGGGAGGTAAGAGCAGTAGCGTGATGCTGTGTGGTGCCCAGGAGATGGGCAGGAGTGCACTGAGAACTCCACAGCCACTAGCTGCAGCAGATGTGGTGGATATGCACATGCCGACTACACTCATGCTCAGATTTGTAATGGCTTTGGCTCAAGCAGGGGTTGCTTTCCCCAGAGCAGAAACCCTACAGAATTCTCCTACACTGCTAGTGTTTTGGATCAGCTCCTTCAATCACAGAAGTCTTGCATTCACCTGAATGTACTGAAGATGTCTAATCTGTTTCTTGACTGATAAATTAAATAGAATTGGGGCTTTTTCCCAAGTTCTGGAACTTTTCTGCACTGTTATATTGTTATAAAAGTCCCCAGCACAGCTCAGGAATTAGCATGGATCAACCACCTCTCCCAATAGGCAACTTGGAAGAAGTTAGTGTTTTGGAGAGCAAAAAAGCTTAGGAACGTGGGTGCAGGCTATTTTAAACTGGTTGGCCTCGGTGCCAGAGAAGAGTCCTGAGCATGTTTAATTTGCTATCACAAGTGCTGCTGATGTGTCCCTTGGGGCACTGGAGGTAGTGAGGAGCTCTGGCAGGGCATTGCTTGCAGGCAGGCATGGGGAGCACAGGGGTAAAAGGGGACTGGTCAGCTTAACCCAACCTTAGAGGGTCTTAGAATAATAGAATGGCTCAGGTTGGATCATCCAGTTCCAACCCCACTGCCACGGGCAGGGACACCTCACATTAGACCGTGTTGCCCAAGGCTCTGTCCAGCCTGGCCTTGAACACTGCCACGGATGAGCATTTACCGCTTCTTTGAGCAGCCTGTTCTGGTGCCTCACCACCCTCACAGTAAAGAACTTCTTCCTTATATTGTAACCTGAACTTCCCCTGTTTCAGTTTAAACCCATCATCCCTTGTCCTGTCACTACAGTCCCTGATGAAGAGTCCCTCCCTGATACCCTTGTAGGCCCCTATCTCATGGTCTTCCCCATCACTCACACACATTCTCCCATTCTGCAGGGTCTGGCTCAGGGTGGGGCACCCAAAAGAGGGCACATTTAAGTGAAAAGGCACAAAACACCCTCTCTGCAGTGGTTTCAGTGTCACTAAGCAAACCTGACAGAGGACCAGGCACAAGAGCAGACCACGCGCATTTTGAATGAGACAGCTAATGTGAGGCTGCACGCCGTTCTTCAGAGCAGCAGCAAGGGTGCAAGGTCTGTCTAGCAAAGCTACTGCAAAGGGGTGCACAGCTCCTCCTGCCACCTGTGTAGAGATGGGCTTTCTGCTGGCGTAACCTTGTGGGAGTGCCGAGGGATTAACCAGCCCTGCCTGGGCAGGAGCTAAAGGTCAAACAACGCCACCCAAGCCTGTTCACACGCTCAGGCTGCATCCCTTGTGTAGTTTTTGTTTCTGCTTTCGGAGGATTACTGAGGATTTGTCGCAGAGAACGGTGCTGGTCTCTCCTGTCTGAGTATGCACCGACCCAAGCCACCACTTGAGCCTTTCAGGTCATTGCACAGCCCAGCAGAGCAGCAGAGACTTTCCCCGTGCTGGGCAATCCCCCGCGAGGGTCTGAGTGCTCCGGAGTGCTGCCCACACTTGCCCTCAGCATGAGTGGGACGAGCCACCTCAGAGTGCCCTGTGCTGTGTCGCTGCCCCCTCTCCTTTGCTCCCCTTCTCCTCCCCTCCTCTTTTCCTTGTGCCCCCTCCCTGCATTGCTGTTCTTCCAGCGCAGTAGCTGTCTGCAATCAAACCAGGGTTTGCACGGGATTTGATGTTAATTGCCTTCAATGAGCTTATTTTCACATCACAGCTGACCAAAGCCAGAAGTCATTAAGTCTGTCTCCCTAATAAAGCATTCCTCCTGCTCCCCGGGGCTGGAGATGAAGAGTGAATAGGCAGTGTACACTTGTATCGGCCTAATTGTCTGCCAAAATATGCAGGCAACTCCCACAGCAGTCAACGGAGAGGCACGTGTGCATCTGAGGGGGCCTTGTGTTACTACTGATGCTCTCACACCAAGGAAGCCATTGTTGGCTTCCCCCTCTCTCCCCAGCCCTGGCAGTGAGCCTTCCAGCCAGGAGGATGAGCTGGAAGCAGATAAAAGACAGGGGGTATCTCTTTAAAGTCAGACAAAAGAAACCTCAGCCCTCCCCTTGCACCCTGATCCGTAAAGGAATCAATCTTCTTTCTCCTGTGACTGGCCAGGTTTGGAGAGAGGAAGATGCCAGCAAGAGAACTTCAATTAAACAATAAAAAGGCTTCTGTAGATAAACACTGGTTTGGCACCACAGCCTGGCAAATCCTTCCCTAATCCATACCAAACCTCCCAAACCAGGCAGAGAAATGCACAGGGAAACCTGGCTGCTCTGAATTTACCCACCACCTTCACCATGCTCTGAATTTACCCACCACCGGGACCTCCTGGTCACCCCCGCCACAGACCCAATCCCCTGAAGCCCAGCTTTGTCCTCAAAATCCTGCCCGAACCAAGCAGCACAGCCCACTGAGCCCTCTGCTGCTGCAAGACATTGCCTGGCCTTGCCTGGTGTAATTTGTCCCAATGGGGAAGATTCGATCCCTTGTTAAATAACAGACATCACAGAGATAACAGGGCAGGGAGGGACTCCAAAGAGCTGCCTGGTCTCTGTTACCTTCGCTTAGCATCAGTGCCGGTGCCACCGAGGTGATGCCCCTTTGAGCTGAGCTGAGCAAACGCCTCCGCTTTTGGCAGCTCCTGCGGCTGCTCTCGGCTTCATGGTAAATGTGTTTCATCTCTGAGTGCATATGATAATTACAAAGGCTGAGGGCCAGATCCCCACCTGGTGCAAGTTGGCAGAGCAGTGAAGAAAGCAGCGGAGTTCTGCTGCTTTAGATCAGAAGAGAGCCTGCCTGTGCTCCTGAAATCCCTGCAAGTCCTTTGAGCCGATGTTGTTCCAGGCTTTGCTTGTGCATCCATAGGAATTGCTTCGTTCAGGGCTGCCGAGGAGGGAGAGCACATTAGGTGTTTAATAGCATGGCCAATGCCATGCTCCACCTTGGAGCAGGAACTGGATCAAGGCAGGGAAATCAAGGAGAAAATTGCTTTTCCCAGTCTACACATTTACGATGGAAAAAAATAAACCTCCTTATTAAAGAGACAAAGGTTAAACACACTCATACATAGAGACACACACAAAAGAGAGATATTAAAAGTACCTTTACATTTTCACAACGGTGGGGTTAGAGTTCTGATTCTCTTATTTCACAACACTGCAAAGGATCTACAAGGGATTGACGGCTCTGCAAGGCAGAGGCTGTGCCTCTATTTTCTTTGGAAAGTACCTTGCTGGCTGCTGGTTCTTGCTACCAGAGAGAAATAACAAGAAGCTGAAGGGATAAGACAAATATGCTCCTTCAGGAGTTTCTAATGAAATGATAACGTTGAGTGAGGCTGCCAGTACATTCTGTGTCCAGATGCACTGCAGCAGAAGGGAAGAATTTAACATGTTTCGAGAATGCCAGTTGTCTGTTGCCAAAGATGCATATGATCCCACTGCCAGCAGGGTAGGCGACAAGGATCAAGATGTCAGAGGAGATGTCATTCTACCTAGGCAACGTTGATTTCACTGAAGAAGACAACGCAAAGACAGTCCTGTTCCCTGCAAGAGAGATTGCTTTTTCCCTCATGGTTCATTCTGATTTCCCCATTATGGCAAAGCTACTTTTACAGAAGCCCTTTCTGATCCCTGGAATGTCTTTACAGTGACAACAACCAGGATATAGGATGGAGGTACTTTGCCATTTACAAAAGGGACTTCTGTGGCCCCCATGTAGCTCCTGGTCCTCCAGTGTCATTTGGAAGACTGGGACAGATACTAGAGTCACTGTGTGCAGTGGGAACATAGCCCAGGGTCATGTCCAAAGCATGAGTCAAAAGAACAAGTGGATCTCATAGTCCAGGGCTGGTGCCATCAGTATCCAATTGCCCCTAGCCAGAAAGCAGAGGGTCCAGATGTGAATGGTGGAGCCCCAGGTGTCATCAACTCCTGGCTGTGCCACTGCACCCCAGGGAGGTGTCATTGTCCTGTATTATCATTAGGATCAAGCCTAGCTTCCATTTCTAGCCTTCTGAAGTGCCTCCAGATGATCCTGCTGTTTTCTCCAGGCTTTTTCATCCCCTTGTGGGTCTCCCTGGCACGTTTGGTGGAGATTGGGTGCAAGTTTGGGTTCCTACTCTGGTCAGCCCAGACTCCTGGGCCTTTTTGCAACCCCTACACCAGTTCAGAGATTTTAAGCATGTGTCTAAATCCCTCCCTATTGGGGCCAGCATTAACCACACGCTTAACCTGAAACATGTGATTGGAAACCATATTTCAGTGGGAGTTAAGCATATGCTTAAATTCTGCTCTGTTCTAAATAGATACTTTCTTGAACTGGAGCCTACATTTTTTTTTTGGTATGATCCATCTTTGCTCCTCCACACACCTTTACTGCAAATTATTCTGCAATCCCCACTTCTCAGTAAGTATATTGCTCTCTGGTTTTTAAGCAAAAAAGCCCAATTGATACATCACATACTTAACCTCTTGAACAAAGGAATTAACTTTACAGGATCAATTTACATGCAGGGGCCAAAGCTTTTGGATGGAAACTAGCTGTCATGTGGTGTGCAGTTGAAAGAGCAAACAGCTTATTCATTATGATAGCACTGGATTCAGCAACAAAACACAGACGGCAGAAAGAGCCTGCCCAGATTTCCAAACATATCGCCTGTCCCCGCACCGAAGCATGTTTATTTAAACCCTCTCTCTGTGCCTGCAGTCAGTTGTTAGACTTAGATCCCAATTTCCTCATGTTAGGTGGTTCGACCTGGACCCTGCTGCTCAAACTGCGGTCTCCAGCACGCATGGGCAGCTCCTACAGAAACGAGCAGGAATTTCACTTCTTTGTCACCAGTGCTCCAATAGAAATCAAACACTGGGCTTGTTTGTCAGTGTGGCGTGTTTATGCAGGAGTACACATTATTCATTGGATCCACAAACTCCCCAGGTTTGAGCATGCCACTTTGAATGACAGTTCCATTCTCTTCATATGGTTTCTTCACTTTACCCACTCAGTTGTCTGCCTTTTTATTCCCCTTTATTAATCATCCTCATCTCTAGGCACCCAGATGTGCTCATTTCACTTTCAATGTAATGGATGCTCAGGCTATTAAGATGATGGCTTTAGTGTGTTAGTGCTTGGCCATGCAAACTTAACCCCTGTCGGCAAATGCTTGGTCACAGATATGGTCTCATTAATCTGTTACTGCTGTGCGCAAGTCTTTGCACTGTAAAGCTTATATGGGCTAATCCCACAGGACCTGATCCAAAATTTACTGAAGTGAGTGGGAGTTCTAACAATTTATTGGACTTGGCACCAGCGTTTTAAGGGGAGGTAAAAAAAAAAGCATTATAATAATGAATTCAACTGCTTTAGACAGACTTATTTATAATGTAACATGGCACCATCAGTTGCCTCCAAATTTAATTCAGCAGGACACCTACATTTTTTTGCATGTCCACCTACAGTAGCATCAATCGGAAATACAAAACTAGAAATAAAGTGATGTTAGTCAGGTTTTCTTTCCTGGTTTTCGGAGTTGGATTTAGGGAGATTTCTATTCATTTCCTTTACCATGTACCCACTTTTGTGTTACTGGTTGCTACTGCTCTGTGGTGATATATTATGTTGGTTGTGGTGGTACGTTGGATCACACTCGTGTATTAAGCCCCACATTTATGGCTGTACTACCATGATACCTGGAGTCATGACCACAGTCAGGCTGCAGTAAGGACAGAGTCACAGCTGGATGAAGCAAACACATGAGCAGCAGGGAAGGAGTGACAAAAATAGGGAAAACATGTTTTATATCAAAACCAGCCATCTGGGCCCGCTGCCTGTCCAGTGGAAATGGGCGGTAAGTGGGATAGTGCGTGGTCTCCAGGCTCCCTTACTAATTACAGGGGAATTCAGGCCCTGCTGGGAATTCCCAGTTTAGAATCACAGGCTCAGCACAAACCGCAGTGCTGAGAAAAGTCAGCTTTGGACTCCTGAGTCCAAAGGGCTTGACTTCTGAGTCACCCTTTGGCTACACCTAGGCTAGTGAGCTAAACCAGGCCAGGGCACAGGCTGGAGACCCTCTCTGGTGGTTATTAATTATCACATTCCCTCAAAAGTTTTGGCCTGTCCAAGCACTTCTACCACAGATGCTGTGGCACTGCTCAGAAGAAACCGGGGGCCGGCCGGTAGCAGGGGTGAAGTTGTTATGGCTTGGGGTGAAGAGCTCAATGGATGTGAGCTGCATCCCTTTACTTAACCTTAAGAACATGCAGAATGTCCTGGCTTGTTTTATTTACCAATACATATTTTCTTCTGACCCGAGCATCATTTTTAACATCTAGGTTGTGTGACAACACTGTTTATAACCAGTATGGTGGAGTCTGGCTCATCTGCACATGCACAGTAGGAGGACCACCCCTTAGCAAGGAGGCAGACCAGGCGCATGCACTGCTTCCTTTGACCATCCCTCCCACTTGCTGTGGTCGTCATCTGACTACAGCGTCAAAGCACAGGCTCTGTTCCTGTTCACAATAAAGCCCCTCACTCAGACAGTTTGCCTGGTAATACAGACCTGGGTTAGGAAGCAGGCTTGCTGCTTTGGCACTGGAGGCGTAATGCAATAGGAACAAATTAGCCAGTTGGGTTCTGCTTCCAGTAACAGCACTTGGGATCATCGCTAACAGATGGAAAACAACTTAGGAAGCATCTATGCATTTCTCTTAAATGCCAGATGAATATTTATCCATAACTGTGGCTTGTTCTGTTTTGGGATTTTCCTCTCACAAAACAAGAACAAGATTTTCTGCAGTGATTATGGCACAAAGCCCCTATCTACCTTGCCGTAGGCCAAGTGATAAGCAGGGGCATAAATGTGGTCACACAGGTCAGTTCACAGTGCGCCTGAGAGTGTTCTTGCCACACACCATGTGAAGAGAGTCTCTTTTTCTTACAAGTGGGCATAACTGAAGGAATTATTCATCCTTTCTCCCTGAAAAACTTCAGGAGATGGATAGGCACCTAATCCCCTTACACGTCTTTGAAAATCCCAGCCATGGTACTCAACAGCCCCACTTTGAGCACCACTTGTAGCAGCATGAGTGCTGGTGAAAGGTCACATCTCCTAGGACTAGGAAATGCTATAGATGTAGTCAGAAACAAAATACTACCTGTAGCTGTACCCAGGGTGCAGGGAGACCGGTCCCTTTGCATCAAGTGCAGCCTTGCTCTGCAAGCTTTGAAGCTCTGCCAGAAGTAGTGGGGGAGGAAAGCAGGAAACCACCTCGCAAAGCAAGTCTTTTGTGGTGAAGAATGGATTGGAGAAGTGTTTTGGGTCATGCACTGGTAGGGATTTGCTGCGGCAGTCTCATGTGGTTAATGTTTGTACTCAGGGGTGTAAACTGTGTGTAGCGCACAGCAAGTGGGGCTGCACTGTCTGCTCAGCAGCTCCATATGACACTGTCCCCCAGCTTTAACAGCAGCATTACCTCAGTTGTCTTCCTCTGGATGGATGTATGGGTGTAATCCTGTGACTTGTATTTCAAGGGGGTAACAGCTCAGGTGCTTGTTCTTTGTACTTTGCTCTACCCTGCTGGAGACATCTTTATCTGGTGAGCTTTGCTGCATGTCAATGCAGGGAAATAATAAAAAGCCTACTCAGAGCCTGAGTAGGCTGCTGTGGTTTCTGATTCGCTTGCCTTTATATCGAGAAATTATCAGCATGTTCTTAGCAGATAAACATGGCTTTAATGATTGGGAAGGAAAAGAAACGAACTCCAGTTACTAAGTGCAAATCACACGATTACTCTTCTCCACAGTCAGGCCTGGCAATGAAATATCCATCTCACTGGCTGCAGAGAGATCACAAAATCAGTCTTTTGCATTAGCATTTTATTCCTTCCATTACTAGGCATTTGTTCGACTTGTTTATACTCACACCACATGGCCACAAGCTGTGTAGTTTGTAATAAATGAGGGAATACATTTATCTTCGGAAACTTAGGCCATGCCAGAAAAGTTGATCGCTTGTTTTTCTAGGAGAACAACACATGTGAGATCTACTCAGATAAATCCCATCAGCGGTAATGGGATTGTCTCTGTTAGTTGCCCACATAATAAATTCCGATAGCAGCTAGGATTTTACAGTACTCATCAGGTTTCTAGTGTTCAATAACTGACGATCACAGCAATGTGGGGAAGTACAGGGCTGCAACATCTCTCTAAGCAGAGCTGGGTTTAGCCTGTTGGACACCAGCTTCTAATGCGACTTCTGCTAATCATCTCCTTTGCACTCGAGAGATGGGGTCAGGACCCCCTCCTTGCCTGAGCGCCTCAGTACCCACCAATATGAGGGCTTATTCACCAATATACAGTTCTCGCCTCCTCCTCCCAAACCATGGTCAAGCTCAAACCCACCGATGAAGGCTGGCTGTGTAGTCAAAGGAAGCCACTTCCAGGGGTGACAAGGAACGTTCTGCTGTGACTGCTGAATCCACCAACCTCCCCCACTCTCCATTTCTGCCTTGTTTTCCCATGTGCCTTGGGTCAGTTTGGGATAGCCAGTGCATTTGGTGGGTGATGGCACACACAGCCACCTGTGTGGTGGGTGCATGCCCTGCCCCACGGCAGCGTTCCTGCCTAGATGAATGTAAGGATTTCAGGAATTTCATGTGTGAACTGCTGGCACAGAGCCTGTGCTTCTGCTGCCTGCACCCCTTTTCTCCTGTATTCAAAGTAGCATTTTATTGGACCTTTTTTCCCTCCTATCACGTTCAGCTTCCTTGTTTATTTCCCTGGCCCTGGCCAGTCAGACTTTGCATATATGCACAAAGCAAAAGGAGTTCAATACATGTCAAAGACTGAAGCTTGCATAGCAAACGGGTCATGCAATTTTCCCTGCTTAAGCTGCTTAAACCTTACAAGAACAAAACATTCCAGTAAGTTTTTTGGAATCAACCCCTGTGATTGAGAGCGAGGACAACAAGCAGTTTGCACATGCAACCCCCGTGGTGTCTCCAAGCTGGTTATTTTGCTGGACTGTGGTTCCTCCAGAGCAGATGTGCCTTCAGAGGCACACATCTCTCCTCTTATTATGGCTTAGAGCAGCTCATTTAAAATGTAATTTCCTGAAAGTCGCCACTCTCACAAACACAACCAGGCGCCCACTTTACAGTGACTCTATTTATATCTCCCGCCTGAGTAAAACGAAGCTACTTTCCTAAAATCTATAAGGTTAAGTGGATCTGATACTCACGTGGACATGATCCTTTTCTGCTGGGAAGCTCTTACACATGGAAAAGTTAACAGGATTTACAAAATCCATCTGTTTGCAAAACCAGCATCTCCGTGTGCAGTCAGTGCATTCAGACTTGTGAGCCACAGCAGGTGCAGGAGCTGGGACTGACTCATGCAGCATACAGATAGCCTAGTGCTGCTCCCCACTTCCTTTCACTGACAAAGAGCACATTTTTACCCCGCACGTCATTGCGAGGAACTGATTTGGATTTGCCAAGTCAGAAAATCCAGAACTTGGATTATTGGAACCTGTGGGTTCAGTGGGGGAATTTCGACAGAGCACAGCAGCAAGATGCAAAGCGTTTCTGCTGGCATTTCCAGAGCCCCTTATGGCTGAGGATGTCTAAGCTCCTTATAGATATTAATGAAGTAAAGCTACAGCATTCCCGAGTGCTGGGTAATTTTATTATCCCCTCTGCTAAGAGGGAAACTGAAGCGCAGGGAAAGAGCCTGGCCTGCGGTTTGTCTGCTCAGCTGCTGGAGAAGGAGGCTTTGGGATTTCAGCTCAAACCACACAACAGCGGTGTTTGTTAAAGCAAAAGCCGTTGCCTCTTTCGGGGAGCTGGGATGGTGTCTGGGGAGCAGTTTTCCTCATGGACCTGAATGCAACACAAAATCTGACCTGCAATGGTACCAGAAGTCTTTTTCCCCTTGCTGGTGTTCCAAAAGGGTCACAGCAGGAGAGCAGTTCGGGAAAGTTTGCTCAGTACAGACTCCTCAGAGTGAGAGTAAGGAGGACACATAAGGGACAGCTGGCGTTTATTTGTACTTAGCTCTTGTATGGGATTAAAAGGGCCCTTTCCATGTATTCAGCACTCCAGAGCTGACAGGGGAATGTATCTTTGCAAACACAAGTGTAAAAAGCTCAGGGCTACTGAGGCGGTTTTGTTTTGTGTTTTTTTCTGAACGGCTTTCTTTCCCCTTCATGTCTTTCCGTGGTGTTTCTTTCATCCGGGTTGTTTTCATGCCAGATTTCATGGGTTTCCCATGCCAGGCCCAGCAAAGGGAGGAATCTCCACTTCTTCAAGAAATAAACGGATGAAAAAGCTTCAGGTGTCAGAAGAATTAGGAAATTATGAAACCAGACCCAGTCTGGCAGCGTATTTCAGTTCCCTAAACTCTTGGGTGACTTTGCTTCAACTGAAGTCTGGTGGTTGCCTTCATCTGGGGAATCACCAGGCCTGGATCTGAGGGTCAGTGGTCTTATGGCCCAGCTGTATTGCGGCATATGTCAGCATGTGGGAATGGAAATCATAGAATCATAGAATGGTTTGGGTTGGAAAGGACCTGAAGATCATCCAGTTCCAACACCCCTGCACTGGGCAGGGACACCTCACACTAGACCGTGTCACCCAGGGCTCTATCCAACCTGGTCTTAAATACTGTCAGGGATGCAGCATTTGCCACTTCTCTGGGCAGCCTGTTCTGGTACCTCATCACCCTCACAGTGAAGAACTTCCTTATCTCTAACCTGAATCATCCCCCCCTGCTCAGCATCTGCACCTGAGCTTGTCAGGTGGCCTCCCTGCATCACCAACAGGGACACACTGTCTCTCCAAGCTCTCCTAGATCTGCTGCCTGCTGTTGGGTGGATGAATTAGGGCTCTCAAGTGCTGGTTCCTCTCATTTCATTACTAATGGAGACTCAGTGATAGGCTGAGATTCACTTCTCTATATTTCAGTCACCTTCACCTCTTCGGATGAATCCCATCCTTCCTTTCCAGATAAATGCCTGGCTAAACCAGGGGCCAAATTTCAATTTACTGGCAGAAATAGTACTGGTGAGATGTGGGTCTTCATGACTGCTGCTCACCTGAGGGCGGCAGGCACTCAGATGGGGCTTGGCAGCATTATCCAGCTGAGTTTGCCTTAGCTCCTAGCGGGACATAAGCTGCAGTGACACAAAGCTCAGAAGCTCATTTACCGTCTCTCTGGGATGTGTTTTGCAGGTCGCTAAGATGTTTGCAGTGTGAATGTGGCCTGACAGATCTCTCACTAATAGCAGTTTCCTGGATGCTGAGAGTCATCGTCCTCTTGCAAACATTAACTCACCCTGCTCCACGCTGTTGTATTTCCAAGGCTTCTTCACTGTAACCTCATGTGACAGTGTTGTAATGAGGATTTGTAGAGCTGTCTGTGGCAGTTGTTTTTATGTCTTTGGTGCTTGCTTTTTTCTCCTGATGTGTTTCTGAGCTTTTCTTCTTCTTGTACTTCCTTTTTTCTTTTTTTCCTCCTTCTTATTCTGGGAAAGAGATCTGCGAAGAAGGTGAGTCAGTGCCATGCACATGAGGAAGGGTCATGCTTACTGGCTGAGTCAAGAAGGGGCTTTTGTCTGGAAACCTTTTATCACCAGCAGAGCTAGGTCAGTGAGTTGTGAATGCAGAGGCTGCTGAAGCAAGAGCAGATAAGAGCAGATCCTTCAATCACCACCTGAAATGGACTGGAAAGAGCAGACCACTGGGGTAGTAGTGATGATCTAATACAAAGGGTCTTCAGTGTGACTGGCAGTCAGTTTGCTCTTCCACCTTTCAGTTGTCAGGGTCCAGCACTTGAGGAAATCTAGCTCATGTTCCCTGGGGAATTGATGTTGTAGCCACACTTGACATGAGTGCCACAAAGTGGCATGCCCCTTGTGCATGGTCTGGTCAGATAGCTGAGATGCTGTAGTCTAGTGTCACCTACAGCTGACAAAAGCAGAAGACAGTGGTTGCTTTGAAACTGCAGAGCAGCACTGGTGGTTTCTGCTGTCCTTCTGCCTCCACTCCAGTGAAACCTGGAGGTCAGTGCTCAGCCTGCTCTTCTTTGAAAGGAAGCAGATAGGCGTGAAGGGAGGACATCAGGAGGGAGCAGGAAGCTGGGTTGCTCCACATCCACAGGGCTCAATGAGTTTTCATTTTGGCCATGGCCAGGGTGTGCAGCCTGATGAAAACGCCACCAGGACCAATGCTGCTCTTAACATGACACAGCTTCTCATAGGAGGTGAAGCAGGATGGTTGCTGGTTGGGCTGAACATGGCAAGGATGGATTCTTAGTGTGGCCCTGCGACAGTGCAGGATGGGCCAAGGTCCCAGGTCACCTCATGATGGTCTGTTAGCTGTGAGAGGAGAGGCAGATGCCTCTGATGGAGGAAGCAGCCTGTCTGGTCCGTGCCCTGTCTGAAGTATCCAGACTCATTTTGAAGAAGCTGGTTTTCATCTCCGTGGGCTCTGCGGTGCTTCACAAGCTGCACTTATCTTCTGGATCAAACAGGAGACATATGAAACCCAGACAGAACTGGGGAAAGCCTCCTGCATTTTCTATTGCTCTCTGCTAGATGCAAAGTAGCTCTTTCAGAAAGCACCTCACCTCGGTTCTCAGCAGCTGATTTCCAAGGGATGGGGAGGTGAGAGATGCAAATCAAAGGCCTGCAGACCTTTCCCCCAGCCGCTAGCACTGTCTGCTGTGGTACCCACACGAGGTCAGCTCTGCCTCGCTGTCCTCTTCTCACTTCAGGGCCTGAAAGTACCACAGACTCGTACAATGCTAAATAAGAACTAAAGCCCACGTCTCAGAGAAACTTGACCTAGTTTCTCCATCAAAACACCTGCGTTACTGAGCTTACCTAAGTGGCGCATCACAGACTGAGCAAAACCTTAAGCATTAAGGGTTTTGCTTTTTTCCTCCCCAGAATTAAATTGCAATAAAACCCCAAACTGGCTGCCAAGCAAAGCCTTACTTCAGTTTGATTTATTCTGAGCTGCCCTAAATATTTTACCTTCCTCTTCTGTTGAGCGCAGTATTTTTTACTGCAGCCTCATGGCAACATCTCAGAGATATGGGGGAGATGAAGATTTCTGGATGTGCCAATGCAATGAGAAGCATTTGGATGCTGTGGAATATGCTCATGCTAATAATAACTGCTGTGAGGTTTCTGTTCAGTTAGACCACACAGAAAGAATTGACATTTATATTAGATTTCATGATTAAGGTACCCAATGTAACTTAAGGTTTGATTGCAGTGAGATTAGAGGAGGAGAAAATATCCCTTCTGAATACAAGATGAAATAGGTTCCAATGAAAGAGGTTCACATGTGAAATGTGATTATTTTCTTTCTTTTTCAGCTACCTGGGCCAGGAACT
The DNA here is from genome assembly GCA_017639245.1 of Myiopsitta monachus. NCBI lineage: Eukaryota > Metazoa > Chordata > Aves > Psittaciformes > Psittacidae > Myiopsitta > Myiopsitta monachus. Next base: position 96,725,151 of record CM029918.1, read on the forward strand.
GGGTTCTTTAAAAGTGCTTTGGTTCTGAAGCCCAGGTCTGTAATTTGGCACTTTCTGATAATGTCCCAGGGCACGGAACAGCAGAGCAATGAAGACAGCAGGCCCCCTCTACATGATATGCTTTGCCCCTCTGTTATCCTGGGCTTCATTTTAAGTAAAGAAATTACATACTGGCCCACAAAAAGCAGAGCAGAAGAGGCAGCCTGCCCCTCTACTGCCGGGTGGATAGGGATTTGTATTCATATTTCAGTGGGACTTCAGAGAGCACAGAACTGATATGATTATTCTTTCAAGTGTGTTGGCCTGAGGGTGATATAATATAACAGTTTCCCTAGGATTTTACCCCAGCTAAATCACATCTCAGGTGAGCTTTATCTCCATGGTAGAGCTTCTGCCTTTCTGCCTGATTACTCACACCCAGGCTGTATGCAGAGGTTTGTCCATAACAACACTGCTCTGCTGGTCCCTGTTACAGATGCTCTTGCTTAAAAAATCTGATCTTTGAAGGGTAAAAGCTGTTTCTCTCAAGTGAGTGATTTTCTTACATCAATGCAATGTAACTTTGCTAGCATAGGTGCCAGTTTAAGAGGGCTTGACCAGTAACGCAGTCCTGGGGTAGAGGTAACCCAAGTCCTGCTTTTCTTAAGGGAAGATGCACGGCAGTAGCCTGGTGAGCTTGGCAGAAGTTGAATGTGTTTGCAATGGACACAGAGTATTGCTCAACCTTGGAGGATTTTTGCTCATGTTCAGCATGGTTTATTTTGGAGTTCACAGCTGCCAGGAAATGCTGCAGCGGGTCTGTAAGACTTCTAAGGCACACGTGGGACATTTCCTACCAACCTTTTTCTTATCCCATGCACCACCTGGTGTCACCCATGCTTCTGAGTGCTCCCTTGCTGCGGTCTGGTAATACAGAACAGCACCAGCAGTTATTTTATTTGGTGAAAGTTATTTTGCCAGATGAAGACTATGGCTTAGGCAGAGTGATGGATTGTTTTTTCCTCTGTGTGTGTGACAAGTCTGCCCAAGGCTATCTGGCCATGCTTCATGGCATGGCTGAGACAACTTCCCTCTTGCTCACAAGTTCATCCAATTGTCCAACTTCTTCTTGTGTTGTCCCAAGCTCAAATGTTTCCCTTTTGTCTTCTAAGGCAGGAAGAGTTGCCAGCTCCCCACATGCATGTGTTCACATGAGCACAGAGAAAGCACTGTTTAATACTCACATGCATTATATTCAACATCTGCACAGCTTTAGCAAAACAGAGGTCAGACCAAAATGGTGCTCATTGTTTTCAATAAAAGGAATACCAGTCTTGCCAGATGTGGTGTATGTTTTTTTCCAAATGAGCTAGAACAGTGTCTGCAGCTGAGTATTATATGGGCTTGTGCAATAACATCACTTGTTTTTGCATGCCCATGAATGGCAAGGCGCAGACTGGTGTTTAATAGAAGACACAAAGGGTTTTCCTCATAAGAGCAGGATCAGCTTGAAGGAGATAGAGTACAGGCTTTTTGTTATACTGTTAACTCTACTACAGCAATAACCAGCCCAGGGATCAGGAGATGTTTTTAACAGCAAAGACAAACAAGGCTGATCTCCCTTATGATACTGTTCTCATGTCATACTGCTGGAAGTTGATGGTACCAAAATACAGAGATCAAGCTGAAGATGGAAGATGGAGTTGCAGTTCTGAAGAAGGTTGCTGTTCTGTTCTCCTTGCAAAGATAAGAACACCATAAACTGAGCAATGTATGAGTATATTGCAGACAAGGGAGGCACAGAAAGGTGTGTGAATCTGAGCTCATCAGAGCTTTCCTCAAACCAACAGCAGAGCCAGGAAACATCACTGATGTAGCACCAGGTCTCCACAGGTGTAGACTGTAGTAGTATCACTGGCTGTGCCTTGATCTTAAAGTAACATAGTGTTTCTAAAGGTTTCTCTGCTTAAGCCTGGACGCTGTTGGTATGACATCTCTAAGTCATCCCAGAGCTCAGCTTGCACCTCCACAAATAACGTCTCTCCCAACACCCAGGGTAGATGCGTGACTCCTTCCGTGTGACTAGTCCTGCTATTGTTTGACGTCTCCATCCACTGGCAACCTCTGATGTCCGGAATTTTCTGGGAAAGTGAAAAAACCAAATATGCCCATAATACATCACCTCTGAGCAGGAAGCCACAGTCATTCTCTCTCCTGTTCAATGTTAGGAGGAAAGGCAGGGTGTTAGAGTTAAGCAGGCTGCTTGTCCTCACCAGTGAGTGTAGTTGCCATGTTGATCTGCTTTAAAGCAGTTCTGCACATCACAGAGCAGATGGGTCCTGGAAGAGGGAGTATGTTTAGGGGAAGTCTAGGTATTACTGTGCTGTAAACAAACTTGTTCTTTAAACAGCTTGTTTCAGTGCTGGCTGTGGATAAACACCATCTTGTTTCAATCACTGGCTCATGGCGGCAGCAGCGCCTGCCACAGCCACTCCAGGTCTTGATCCTGACATCATAAAAGAACCAAATATTTCTTCTGCTCGCTGGTACAGTGGCTGTGACTAAATCACTTCACAGCTGGAGAATGGGTGCATGTATCTGTGTTTATGATGTCAATATGCTAATCTGGTTATTATCATCTCTTTTATAAAGCTAGTTGCTATAAGGGCAGCACAGGCAGGCCTGGCCACAGTGATTTCAAAGGCAGAGGAGAGTACTAGCTCAGGCAGAAGCTAATTGCTTCCAGGCAACCTCAGTGCAGCTGGCACGGTCCTAACTCCTCTGGCTCTCCGTGCCTTCTCCAGCAGGATCAGCCTTTACATTCTGTCTATGTCAGTGAAAGCCATTCAGTGGAAGAAAAAGAGAAATGTCTTATTTAGTGAAGACAGGGTCTTTAGGAAATGGAGTTTTGGAGGGAGATTCCCCTCTTCTGGGCAAAGACATGAATTCAATGTTTGGCTCGAGTAAGGGACAGGCGAGTCCCCAGGCTGGGAATTCACACTCTGCCAAAACCAAGTAATTCCTCATCTGGGGTTTCAATGCCACTGTGTTATCTGTGGTCCTTCTTAGACTTGTCACGGAGAGGGCATAATGAGCAGCAGTCACATGTGGCTCCTTGTCCTGGGTTCAGCAGCAGCAGTCATTTTTCTCCTTTGTAGTAGCTGGTGCAGTGCTGTGTTCTCGACTTTCAGCCTGGGAACAGCGATGATAACACCGATGTTTGTAGTTACAGCTTAGAATGTTTTGGTCTGACCAAGGACGTTCTGAGCCTCATGCTCTGCCAGGGAGGAGGGGAAACCGGCAGGAAGCAGAAACAGGATACCTGACCCAAACTGACCAAAGAGGTATTCCATACCACAGTATGTCATGCCCAGGATGTGAAAACTGGGGGCAGGAACCTGGAAGAGTTCAGTTCACGGCTCAGTCGGGTGGTGAGCGGTTGTATCCTCTTCCCTTGTATTTCCCTGGTCATTATTATTATTGGTGGTAGCAGCAGTGGTTTGTGTTATACCTCAGTTACTGGACTGTTCTTATCTCAACCCATGGGAGTTACATTCTTTCAATTCTTCTCCTCATTCCCCCCCAATCCCCGGAGTGGGGGGGAAGAAAGAGGGGGGAGTGAGTGAGCTGGCTGCGTGATTTACAGCTTAAACCACGACACTCCTCCATTCTGGTCCCTTGGGGAATTTGGGTGTGTGAAATTGCTGTCACAATCACAAAGTCATTCCCTACCAGGGCAACATCAAAGAGCTTTACTGGGAGTGGGATTGTGGCTTAAGAGACCCCCAATGTCCCCCTTGCCATGTCTTTCCTTTGAATGCTCCCATGCAGCAGCACCAGGGAAATGCTGTTTCCAGACCAGCATGCTGTCAGTGCAAAAATTACCTGGACTTTTTCAGAGGCTGAACATAATCGGGTTATAAGAGACCTGGCTGTTCTCATTGGTGCTGAAATCTACGGAGTTTTCTACATTCTTCTTGTTTCCTGTGTCTTCATCATGGTCTGGCAGCCCCAGGCATCAGGTCTGCTGTACCAGGATTGCCTTGAGAGGTACTGCTTGAATCCCAGGATGGATGACCCTGCCTTTCACCCATCTTCATTTTCATTCTGCAAGCTGAGAAGCCAGTGTAAGCAGATTTTAGTTGTGTTCAGGACCTAGAGGAAGATTTTGAAATGAGTTGCATACACAGCTTTCTCCACAGAAACTTGCCCATTGTCCAGCACAGAGCAGCATTTAGCCTTAGGTTGTGTATGTTCCCATTTTACGGCAATGAAAGAGGCAGCAATGTGAAAAGCTACTTGAAAGCTCTTTATAGAAAATGTTTCATAATTGCAGGCCATGACAAAATAAAAGTCACTGAGTATTTCAGACTGCACAATCTATAGCTCAGAACTCAGCAGCTACTGAACACTGAGAATTAGCACCTCCTGCACAAGCAGCTGGCTGGAGTGGCTGAATGATGTCATGAAAACAAAACACTGAACCTATTCCTTTAGTTCAGCTTCAGCTACTGCTCAGTAAAGCTTTTCCTACTGCTTTTTTCTCACTGTGTTAATTGCTATAATAGTCAATTGTCTGATAATTTGCCTATATTTTTCTTACAGATGTATTAATGTTGAAAGCAGAGTACAATTCTGATGTTGATTTTGGAGTCTATGATTATGGTTCTTCAATTTTTCACCCAGAAGACCACGCTTCTTTGATTCAGCCCAGGAGTGGATCTGTGCACTTCAAGGGTATGTTACATCTCCTTCAAGTATGACTCTCAACAAACATTTAATCTATGCAGACCGTAGGAGACATAGGTCTGTCATGTTTATGTGGTGGACATGCAAAGAGGAAAAGTATGGCAGGAATATCGCTACTGTCCAGATAAAATTCATGTATGTAGCTATAATGAGCCCTGCCCATGGCAGGGGGTTTGGAACTAGATGATCTTAAGGTCCTTTCCAACCCTAACTATGCTATGATTCTATGACACTAGTGTTGATACAACAGGCATCTTTACAAGTGATAATTTATTAAAAAGAATGTAAGAAAGCAAAACCTGAGAAGATTTCCAAGGAAAATGTCCATTAAATGAAATGCAACTCTGCAAAGAAACACGGAGCTCCAGTAATGGAACAAATGCATTGCTTGAGAGACAATACGCAGTAATGACCAAGCCATCTCACTTATCGACATTGGACAGAGTTAAGAATGTGCAGGTAAGCTTTATTTGTATTGTAGTCCTAAGGCAGTCATTTTTAATTATTTAGCTTATCAGCTCATTATGTGAAAATGAGTTAAGTATTTTTAGGTACCCCTGATTTTACACCACCCAATCAGAGCTCTCTTGCACTTACATCTGTATGGATTTTGGGGATAAAAAAAGTAAAGATGATGTTACAGCTCAGGAAAAAGGTCTTGGAGCCATCATTGACTGCTCTCTTAAATCGTTGACTTAAGTGAAACCAAAACATGGACAAAATGCTGGAGCTGATCAGGAAGGGTATTGAAGTTACGACAAAGGGTCATTTTGCTGTTACATTCTTAGTGCTTTCATGCTCTGAGTCTCGTCTGTGATCCCGGTTTCTGCATCTCAAGGACATTAAACAGTGAGGGTAGGTGTGAGGAAGGCAGCCCAAATAACCTAGGGTTTGAGGAAGCTGCCTTATGAGGAGGCACTCAAAAGGCTGGGTCTTTTCTGGCTGAAGAGAAGATGAAGGGGGGATATTATTGGGATTTACAGCCTCAGGGAGGTGATGGGCAGCGTGACTGCAGAATGGTTACTGACCACATCACACAATACTGGAATTACCTAACACTGAAACCAGTTGAGCACCTTTTAAAAGCACATAAAAGAAGTGATAGTGTGTACTGAACTTCAGGCATTGCTGCTACGGGAGATGCAGCAGGCCATTAACAGCAGTCAGAGGGAACATGAACATCCGTATTGCAGTGAGTGTTGATGCTGGGGGAGTGTGAGGGAAATAAACTACAGATAGTAAATGGGATCTCCTACCAACCCTGGTGGAATAGATGGATGATGGGTCTGATACAGCAGGGTACTTCTAATAAGCTTATGCTGTTATGCAGAGAGAGATGGTTCATTATAACTTCTGAAGAAAAACAGGTAGATTTTGAGCTAAATGGAGGCAACTTCAGGGAGAATTTCAGGGAGATATTGATGCCTTTAAATAGAAGCTTAGTACTGAAAAAACCCAGGTATCTTTAAAAAACATTTTACCTCTTAATAGACATTCTACATAGCAAACATTTAATTTTTATGTACCCATAGAGTAACTGGGGTTGGCAGGGACCTCTGGAGGCCTCTCAAAGCAGGGCCAGCTTCAAGGTTATATCAAGTTGCCTGCTGTCCCTTTGCAGTACACCTCTGAGAAGTCTGGCTTCCTTTTCCCTGTTATGCTCCTTTTAGGAACATAATAATTCAATGAGGAGTATAGAAGTGATGTGAAATTTTTTCCATGTGTTTTTCAGCAATGGGCTGTGACCTTGCATTAATACAAGTGTCCTGTGGACGGATGTATTTTCTATGAGTGTTCCCTTCCCATCTCTCTTCCCACAGGACTTTCTCAGAGCAAGTGTTGAGTGAATAACTCATTTCCTTGGAAAACGCACACTCTATTTTATAGGAAATTCCTATAGAAACATAAAGGGGAACCTCAGGTCTCAGAACTGCTTCCTCTTTTCTCCCAGACTTCTGCTATAAAAGTGGTGAGAAAACAAAGACTGATTCTGATCTGCTCCGTACTGGAAATGATGAGGGATTTGTACGGGCTGATTTATAGCATGTGTAGGGAGGGAAAACTGCCAAGGATATTCTTTTACATAATGCCCTGACAAGGGAGAAGTGGATCTGCACCTTCCCAGGGTCTTGCCAGGATAGTGAAACAGGAGATCAAGGTAGCTGGAGAAAGGGGAACATGCAAGCTGACCACAGATCGCATCTCTTGAGTGTAGGATATGATGATGGGTGGCTTCTGAGTAAAACAGACAGGGAGAGGAAAAGGCTTTTTATGACTTTCTACTGTAACAGCACACATATGGACTTTTACAGACAAGACAGCATTGTCCCAAGGGCTGTGGGAAAATACATAAATTACTCTGTGTTGAGGCTGTCATTAGTCAATGCTGGGGGATGTGAGAAACAGGTATTCTGGACCCTAAAATCCTGCTTTCTAAGGCCAGGCACTAAAGATACTGTACAGTGGGCCACCATTGTGACAGAATCCATACATTCATCTATGAAGATAGGACAGCCATCACCTTAATGTTTTAGTGTCACTGGACACCATGTCTGTATAAATTCCACAGGGATCACTATATAGAGTCCAATTACATAGGAAATTGAAGGTGCAGGAACAAAAGCACTTCAGACAGCTAAGCTGGGTAACAAGAGTAGTAAGACATGGTTTGGTGTATGCTAGCCATCAGGATTTGTCCCTTGATGGCTCCTATTCGGTCGAGTGATGTGCATGGGGTTCACCAACTGTGTAGGCAAGTCCCTCAGTGACATCGGTTAGTGGTGGCCTTGGCAGCGCTGGGATAAAGGTTGGACTTGATGGTCTTAAAGGTCTTTTCCAACAGAGTTGATGCTATGCTCTGCTGTGAAATGCTGTACCACCAAATGGTGTCTGGTGCACATGTTCATGCTTGACAAAGTGGGCCAGTATCTCCAGCCCTATGGGCAGTTGCCACTAGCTGGAGCAGAGGGCAGCTTTGAGAACACGGAGGTATTGCAAAAGCAACGATGGCCCTCTCAAAATGGCTGTTTGCATTCACTACAGGGGCGTGCTTCTGGAAGTAATAACACTTAACACTGACACAGCACTTCATCCAAACATTGGGTAATTAATCTGCAAAGCAGCAGGAGATGCTCTTTGCAACTGATTCTGTAAGCACAGCTACGGACTAGGGAGAAGAGAGCCATTAAAAACCATGCTCACATCCAAATTGTCCCTTGGCAGCTAAAGAAAAACCTCCAGGACTTACCATGTCCTATTTGTTTTATAAGCCCTCTTAATATTCAAATGAAGAGAAAGTTTTCCAGAGCTGGTCCTCAGCCTGCCCAGCTTGCAGAAGCTTGGCGGACTTCAAAGGAGCTGCAACAATTTATTGTGGTTCTTACTCCAGACATTTTGTGAGGATGAATGCATATTCTAACTGGAAAATAGTTCACTTATAAAGATCATAGTATATCCCAGCTAGCAGAACGCTGTAGATTATCTGTTTTTATAGATTTACCCCCTTCCCTCCCTCGAGTCTTTGTAGTTTTAAAGCTCAGAAACAAAACTGCTTTTGCCAATGAGTTCGTTTTCCAGTTAGCGAGCACTGACTGCTTTTATCCCTCCCCCCGTGAAGCTGCACAAGAGCAGCCGTGGGAGGAAGGAAAGAGTTTTGTGGTTATGGCTGAGATTTGGCAGCGGGGATACCAGGGCTCTGCTGCTGCTCCTGTCCCCTGTTTCCATGTGACTCGGAGCAAATCATGTAACTCGCTTTCCAAAGCGCTCCGTTAGTATTTACTCAGTGCTCTGTGTCATGGTGTCCCATGACTGAGTACTCAGACTGATATCACACAAAGGATTTTCACTGTTTTTATACACATTTCTCAAAGTGACCACACCTATGGTTTGAAGCTTACGAGGAGGGTAATTATTTGGCCTTCTACGGATGCGATGGGCTCTCACTCAGGTAAGGGCACTGCCTTGAGTGTCTGAGGTTTAGTTTCCCAGGGTAAAATCCAGCCTCCTTTAGGTCCAAATCCTCAGCATCCATGTGACTGTTTTTTGTGCATTTAGAGCTGTGTTCACAAGGAAGCGTAGCTGTGGCAGCCCTTGGTTTAGGTACTCCAGCTCTTTGTACTGTATGGACAGGTACGGAGAGACGAATCCTTGGGCAGAGTGTTCTCAGGAACTGTCAAGATTAAGCCTTATGTCTCACTGGTGAGGACAAATCACTTCAGGCAAGTCAATCATTTTAGACAGTCTCATCCCTGCACTTCATGGGGGAGTAAACACTGACTTGCAGCATAGGAAAGGCTCATGGAAAGAAAAATGTTAGGATCTTTGCCCCAGTAACATAATGGTGTAGGCGTGGATCTGGGGCAGATCCCTTCATCCGTGTGTGTTGTTGCTTTGTATAGAAGACATGCTTCAGACAGGAGAAGTTAAAGCCATGCCATTCTAGAAAGTTCCCTCCTCCAAACCAGAATCACCAAACCAGAAAGTGGAAAAATGCCTTCCCAAAGGATCTCCCAGTAAAAGTGTGGAGTAGCAAAGCACAGAGTGCTACGCAGGCCACTAGAAATGGTCCAACCTCTTCAACAGCAGCTAATGATATGTCTGAGAGAGGGTCATTGAACTTCATAGAAAAAGTGAGCTCTGAAGGAGATACAGAGAAATGAAGGTCATTGACCATGGAGGGAGAAGAAGATGGAAACCAGCTGGGATCCTGCTCAGGATGCCAATCTGGATGGGTATTTGGGCAGCCAGAGTGAAGGGCAGGCCTTTTGTGGAAATAAGTGTGAATGCACTTTAAAAACAGACCCCAGAGCACTGATGAGGGAAATGGGACAGTCTCGTTGGGGCAAGGTGAGGAGGTGCAAAGACAGGTGAGGCACAAACACGATGGCTTTTTGTTTGGCTTCTCTTGCTCTTGATTTGCCTTTTTTCACAGTGCATCCAGGACCATGACTAATATCTGCCACATGCAGTTCCCCCACTCCCACTCCTCATGGGGATGGAACTGCATTCCTGGAGCAGGGTTTGCTTTAATGAGCTCCCTGATATCCTTAAACTGGTTGATTTTGTCTGAATAAACTTCTCATTTTTCTGTTGCTCACTGTTTCTTTAAGAAAGCTATCGCTGTGGTTGCCATGGAAAGCCCTGCACATCTCAGGAGACTGAACCACAGAATATATAGTGCTGCCACAGAAAATATCTGGAAATCCGTTTGCCTAGGAGCTGCAGTCCTCAGGAGTTTGGCAGTCTTGTAAATGGAGATGCCCCAGCTGGGAAAGGGGGTTTCTTTTCCCCAGGCAGCTAATGTAGTCATGGGCAGGAGATGGTGCCTGGAAATCCTTTGCCTCTGTTAAGGGAGCAAGTGAGAGCTGGGGAGCAGCTAGGGGATGTCAGGATGGCATGGTGCCACTGCGGCTGCAGAGCAAGCCAGCAGCAGGACAAGGACCACGGCTGCAGCATGAGTGCATCCGTGCCTCTGCATCCTGCTCACCTCTGCTGGACGACAGCCTCGAAAGGCTGACAACAAAGATACACGCCAAACCTGTGCACAAGCCCTGCTGCTCCAGCCGCTAGCTGAAGAGCTGATTCCCACACCTTCCTCTAATCTAAAAACCACAGTTTCCCCTCGCTCCAGCTGCCAAAACCTACAAGTTCCCCCACAACTTCCTTAACACAATGCCGTGTTTCATGCTGAAGTGAAGTTTGGAAGTGAAAATCAACTGGGATGAATATTGAATTAAAGATAGTGCATTGATTGAACAGTCCATTTCCATTTATTAAGTTTTTTTGAAAAAGCCCATTAAGAATGCCTCAATCAATGATAAGGTTGGGGGTCTGGAACAGAGCTAAGGCCGAGCTCTGCTTAAAGACTCCCAAACTGTCCTCTATCTCTGCCAATTTCTCATATTTTTTTAAGAGAACAAGATTGGCTTATTTTTCCAACCCAAGATTTAAAGAAAAAGTTCAAGAATTAAAGAAAATAGAGAAGAAGAAAGGCCAAACATTCCCATCTCAGCAATCTCTTTCTGAGGATAGATTCATTAATATTCTGGTGTCTCTGTGCTCAATGGCAACCAAAATGTCATTTCAATGCATAGATTTGCCTGAGAGCAGTTTAAGGACACTGAATCCCTTCCCGGGTTTGTGAGCAAGAGTCACAGGACTTGGGGATGGAACAGTTTCGCAACCTTCTCCCACCCGTACAGTACAGCTGCCTACAACCATGCTGTAGCTCAGGTCGTCAAACATTTCCACTACAGATCCCTGCTTTTAAACTACAGCCGTTCCTGGCGAGAGTCTGTCAAAACCAGTGATTTCTGAAAATGCCAACTGAAGTAGTTCTGCTGTTCCCAGGAGTGAAGCTGGGGACACATGGCACAACCTGAGTTCACTTTGCGTAGCTCTCCAGCCCCTGGAAGCTGCTTTAGATGCCTCTTGCGCCCAAAGACGGTGAAGCATGAACCAGGGCCCCGTGGGAGCGTTGTGGGTCTGAAAGGGATCAGTTTGCCCAGAAATAATACAGCTTCCTATTTCTGCAGTGCTCTGTGCCTTGCACACACTGCAAAACTTCACATGCAAAAGAGTCACACGCAGGCCACCACTTTAGGGGCGCTGGCAGTCACTGAAATTAACTGTAAAAGCTGGCAAAGTCCTCATTGCTGTTCTTATTCCTTGTTCTAAGGCAGATGATCTTAAGGACCTTTCCAACCCTAACTATTCTATGATTCTATGCTGGGCCTTTCATACATACAGAAAGGTCGTGTTGTGGCTTAGCATCTCCTCACCCTCATCAGCTCCAGCCGCTTCTCTCCTCCTCAAATATCCACTGTAGTAAATGCTTTGGTGAAAACCAAGCTCTTCTCATTCTGGCTTTTCTGCTGGTGCTTCTGCCATGCTCCTATATACATATCCAGTCCCCACACATGCTGTTGTTGGCCCTAAATATCCTGCGAGCCCTCAAACCCCTCAGCTTGCCTTCCAGACCCCACCTTGGCTCACAACATCTCATTGGGAATGGCTGGCCGGGCTTCTGAACATGAACGAGCTGGTTTAATTTGCAGTTTGAGTTGCCCCGCGTCTTCTCCAGACTGAACATTTCACAGTTTCCAGAGTCCTAGTTTCTCCTTCAGGGCTTTCTCCCACCCGGGGCTGTGGGTGGCTTCAGTTAGACCTCAGCAGGTACAGTCTCCCTCCCAGCTTCATCTAGGTCCAAGGCGCAAATCTCTCTACAAATCCCCCCCTGTACTTTCAGGCTGTTATTCCAGGACCATGCTGATCTGCATCAGGCTCTCTCCCACAAATGCATTTCTATTATATTAGCCAGAAAGCAGAGGTTTTGTGGGCATAGGAGAAAGGACAACAAAGCTTCTCTTGTAATATTGGGTCGACTTTAATCAGGTCCCACTGTTACGTGATGCCTAAAGTCTGGCCTGAGCCCAAACTCTCCAGCTGGAAGACGGGTGAATGGGCACAGAGCTGCTCCCCCTCCAAGGATTAGTTTGTGCAGTGACACACTCATTTACTACCCTCAGTTTTCAGAAAGTTGAGGGGAAAATGAGTGCTCTGAGGTTGGCTTTCTTTTTACTTTCAGTTTCTAAAGAGTTTTACTAACAAAATGCTTCTTACTAAACCTGGCAATAGGACTACACTATGAATGAGGCCTGAAAACCATTTTCAGAAATGCTTCAATTACAGTTTAAAAGGAGACCGAAACAATGCAAACATTTTGCAAATAATACCAAGTTCTTTGCAAGTGCTCTGCACAGAAAATCTGTTTTGTGTTTGAGGCCAAAGATTTGTCACATGAAACAATTCTTGGTAGCTGGAGATGCAGCTACACCCAGCGTGGTGCACAGGTTTGCCTTTTGCTGCTACGCGCTCAGGCTGGAAGATCTTGCAAATTGAGTATTTCGGTTGTTTCCCACTTCAATAAATCTCCCTCCCGTCTCCATCTTCTGGGAATCTGTGCTCACAGCAATCACATGTAGATCAGAAATTCCTCCTGTTAGAAGCCTTTTGCTGCTGGTTACTCTTGATGGTGTTAAAAGCCAGCTTGCAAGCTACCTTCTCCTTTTAGTGGCACTGGTAACATCTTGGTCCTCCCGGCAGCAAGTAGCTGTGCTGGGCTGTCCCGCTCTCAACAACAGCGTTACCAGAAGCACACTGCACGGTGGAATTCATCAGAAAAGCTCCATCTGTTGCATGCAAAAGAAAACATTACTTTTGGCACAGTGTTTTGCACCAGAAGCCAGCTGCCACGAGAATACAGATGCAGAACTTGCCAGAGCAAACCTAATTGCAATACTTGGGAGGCGCTTTATATTTTTCTTCCTAACTGTGCCCAGGTGTGTTGAATTGTTTGAGGGAAACTCACAGTGTTGAGAAACAGAAAAAGGCTGTTTAACTAATGATGGGAGCAATTCATTCTGCTGATCCCGAATCTCTGCACTGGTGTTTTGCTTTGTTTGTTCTACTTTAAGCATCATAAATCCAAATAAGCAACATTGCATCAAACAGCTACTTCTGAGATGCTCGCTATTGGAGTTCATGTCTACATTAATATATGAATTAGTGGATTATTTCTGAGTAGTTCAGTAATAGGTGAAAAGGAAAATAAGGGAAAGTGAGGTCAAAATTATATGAAAAAATTCCGAATACTTAAAATGTTTTTAGGATTTTTGATCCACAAAATATTTTCCTTTTCATTCTGAATATTTTAATTCTGACCCTTCATCTTGGTTCAGTATATTCTTCTGAGCTCCTGAAAATATTTGAGTGAGAGAAAAGTTTTCTCTTGTCAATTGTAAGAGTTATTACAAATGGGATGACTGAAAATGAAATATGCTGCACATAAGATCTACTCCTCCAAAGTTCTCCTCCTGTAGTAGTTTCTTTATTGGTAACATGGAGATAACCACAGTCTTTTTCCATGGCCAAATATTTTGCAGTTTGCCAGCACAAGCAGAGCTGCACTTAAGAACCAAAAAGTGCTGTTGTTACCAGCAGTGCCCGAAGAATGAAGAAAAGAAAATGCTTTAGGACGGGTGAAAATGAAAAGCCAAGGGAAATGTTGAAGGAATCTGTTTCCTTTATTTGCATGTGGATGCACAGAGGCTCTTTTCACAAAGCCTATTCCAATCTGTGAAAAACTCATTGAGTTCAATAGCTCTTTTCAGTTTCATTTGCTACCAAAAATGCATGTGTGCATCTTCGTAGGATGGCCTCCTCAGGTATTGAGAAACCATTAAAAGACAGTTATTAACTCTACTGAATAGGTATTGGGGTTTTTGAATTGATGATTGTCTTTATTTACCTGTGAAAGGCTTTGTTTGCAGGCGGTGCTGAAATGAGCCATGACCTTAAAAATGCACGTCAGCTTTATCTTGGCAATAATCCTGCTTCCTGACAAGCAAAAGAAGGAGAAAGTCAACAAATCCCAACATTAAGGCACTGAATATAGAGGCCGGGGCAGAGAAAAATATTTTTAAAGGCTGTGAGGAGCTCCCATTTCCTCACACATCAGGGGTTGTATGTGGTAGGCAGAGAGGCTGGTCACAAATAAAGCCATGGTCTTCATCAGACAAGTTGGCAATTGCCTATTGAGTCTCAGATTATCTTGTTTCACAAAATGGGTTACGTTACCACAGGGAGGCCAAACGGAGGGAAATTGCAAGCAAAACAGCTGTTTGAGTGAAGAGAGATCATCTGCGCCAGCTCTGCCTGTTAGGCTGCTGGTTGCATTGCCCCTGTAAGCCCAGCTGTGGGGTTGAGGTAGATGGGCTGCCTTGGAGGGCAGTTTCGCTCCATGCAGTGCTGCCAGATGACACCACCTGGTTTTCACACCTGAATTTCCATGGTTCAATTTTCAAATCATTGGGTTTGGATTCGTTGTTGGACTCGTTCAAAATTCGTTTGAATTCGTTGAATTCGTTGCTATTCGTTGTAATAATAATAATAATTATTATTACCTAATAGTGTAATGACAGTGAATGCTGGTTATCTTGGCATTGGTTCACTTCATCTGCCTGAAGCATTCCCTGAGGAAAAAAAGAAATCCACTGCCTTCAAACTTCAGATAGAGGTGGGATAACAGAGAGGCTATGGTCCCACTATGGGGACTGTGCATTAATGTATCACTCAGCAGCACTAATTCTGATTGAGTCCCAGCATAGAAAAACAAGTGTGAGAACTACTTTTCCACTGAATTAGCTAAATGCCACCATGAAGTTTAGGCTGGTCGTTTCCATGCTGGGTTTAAGCATGGCTTTGGGATGACAGAGGTCTGTCATCAAGTTAAGCTGTGGAAGCAAGCCTTATCTTTTTCCAGCCTGAAGCCTGTCAGGGTGAAGTCAGACTGTCCACAGGTTTTGAACAAATTTGAGATGGGAGAGTGAGTTTTTATCAGGTAAGTGTTTTGTATTACGAAGCTGTAGTGGTCTTTATTTGACACCAGGTGTCCTAAAGCTGGATTTATTGTATGATCAAGATTTGCTTTCAGTGATTTCTCTGTCATTTATAGTTTTTTCCTTGTAATTCACAGAGGTTTTGCTGAACCAAACCTCTGGGCTGAGTAAATGACAACCCATTTCAGCTTGTTAGCTCTTACAGTAGTGACTCTTTCATGGTTTGGGAAACGACCTGGCAAACTGGTTCAGGAGTATGTTTGGTAGAAGCTGTGTTAGGAGGATCAATGCCTGTGGTAACTGTTTCTGCAGGCTTTCAATTGCAAGGCTGCCTCTGCTATGTTTCTCCATCATTAAGTCGCTTAAAAAGACAAGCAAAATATTGCTTCTAATTTTTCTTAAATACAGTTGGTGCATTTATCACAACATTTTGCCTTTTCCTCTTGCTTGGTTTCGTTCCATGTCTTTCTTGGTTGCGTGGGTTTCTACATTTCTATGGCTGTCCTTTGACTAGTGCTGTCACAAACTCCAGCTCATTACTCCGTCAAGAATAGCTTCAGATATTTGTACCATAAAACAAAGTCTATGTTGTACGCTCCAACCACTGGTGCCATTTCTACCTAATGTGCATGGTGCTGAATAAAGACATTCTGTGCAACAATCTAAACCAGATGCAATGATTTTCTTTTCTTTTTTTTTTTTTTAACCTTTCCTCCTCAACTTAGTATTTCCTCTTCACTTTCACAGGGAAGCTCCCTAGGAGAAGGTGAACAGAAACCCATCTGCCGCCTGTATTTCTCTGGAGGGCTTAAAATGCTATGGTATTTCAACAGATGATACCATGGTAACATCAAAGATGATGTTAGGATCAAGGCAGCTGAGAGAGACCATGTTCTCAACTTGGATCCGGCTTTGGGGTTTCTTGGTTCCAAGGAACATCACAAGGGATGGCCATTGAGTTACAAAGGCCAGGGGTGGGCCTGCATTGGTCTAGAAGCATAGACAATGGTCCATACCAAGGTGTTTCCCTAGAGTGGTGTGCAAGACAACTTGCAGGTCTACACTGAATCTCCATAAACCCACTGTGATTATCTTACTGGCTGCCCAGGAAACAGCAATGCAGAAGGAAGGATGACACAGAAGACGAAAGTTGAAGTACCCATGGAAACACACTGAGGTCTTAGTGAAGGTGTCAGAAAGCCACCACAATGAGATGTACACACATTTTTGAGACCGCAGACGTTCCTCAGGACACATCTTCATGTTTTGTTCTTTATCTGACAGATCCTTGAAGACACCAAGTTTTCCCTGTGACTCTCTCAGAGTAGCACAGATTGAGGCAATGCTTTGTATTCTTTTTTCTTTCATGCTGTTCGCCCAAATATTTGAGAATATTTTGAGAAGATCCAATGTTCACAGCACTGCTCAGGCTTAGCGCCCAGACAAGACGAGCAGGCTGGATAGTAACTGACATTTTAAAACCAGTCTGCAATAGTTTTGTGGGCGTGCAATTTGGACGTTCAGATCCTTTCTTTTACCGCTTTAGCAACGCCTGGGCAAAATTATGCAACGCTGTCTTGGAAGGAAGGGCCAGGCCTGGGGTGATGAAGTCGCTGGAGGTGGGAGGACAAGAAATGCTGGCGTGTGGAGTGACCGTCTGCAACCCTCTTCCTCACTGCCTTCCACTTACTCCAGAGGCTCCAGGAAACAGGGTGAGAATGTTTGAAGGAAGTTATGAGACTGAGGGGGCTGTAACCTGGAATGGCTCTGGGAATTTCAGCAATGGTAAATGAGAATAAACCCCAAATGTTAACTGAACAGAAATATCCACTGTCACCCTCACTAGAAATGTTTCTAAAGAGATTTCTTCTGCACAGAAGATCAGGAGACCAAACGTGGTCATTTGTAATAAGTGGGCCCTCGAAGCTCTGACTTCAAATGACTTTTTGAATGTAAGTAGTTACCTCATGGTCAGAAATGATGCACCTAAATTCCTCTTCTGCCTTGAGGCCTATTGACATTTATTTCTTGATGTTGGTTCAAGTACTAATGAGATCTCTCTCCTGTATTCAGCAAGGGCTTAGCTTGCTTTGCAGCTAAGGTGAATCTCTCACTTCTACTGTTCCTAAGGATGCAGTTGCTTTGGGGTATCTTCCCCCCTCTGAGGTTTGGTTGAGATTGGCCTGTGGGCTCGGAAAATCCAGTGGTGGTTGTTAAACGGAGTTGGTTGTTGCTGCAATGCCAAAGCCCACTGCCTCAACAAGGCTCCTTGGGAAAAATGCAACAGTGCTGGGTGTTAATGGGGAAACTGATGGGCAAAACCAGCCTGAACATACGGATGGAGGATGCAGGAGCAGGGCAGGGCAGGTTGAGGAGGCAGGCTGAGATCTTGGGCTGGGGCCCTTTTTCTCACTAACCTTATGCACTACGTTGGTGTTTGGCTGCTGTCTCCATGGCACATTGTGCTCCCTCCTCTGGGTCCCATGGGCTTCAAAAGCCAACAACTGGGGAGATGAGAATGTGGCAGCGTATCAACAGTGTGGAAGAAATGTCTGAGCTCACATAAGGAAGTGAGAAGGAGGATGTGCCAGGAGGGAGGGAGCTTGAATTTAATGCAGAGAGGCAGGAAGACAGGGCTGTGTGACCTGGTGAGGGCTCCTGCATCAAACTGCCTTGTTTGTTTCACTGTTGGTGTGAGAAAAATGTGAATGACACAAGAATTGCATCACCTGGGGTAGTGTCCTGATCTGCACTTCCGTATGGGCTTGGGAGAAAGATGGGGAAGAGTAAGAGATATTCATTTCTCTACAGCTGCAATCATAGCTGCTGCTCACTGGGAAAGTGGTGACCAAGTACTCTTTTGGCTTAATGGTTTGAAGCTTACAGGATGACCTCGCAATGTGGGAAATAACCTGCCAGAAAAACGTCAAAGCCATGGACAACACAATGCCTGGAACACCCTTTCATCTGCTGCAGTACAGAAAACATGCGAGACAACCCAAATAACATCCTTTGGCATTGTGTGACCCAGAAAGACTGAAAATAAAGACAGAGAGCAATGTAATGGAGACAAAAAAGAACTGTTTTTGAAGATGCTCGTTAGTGGTGACTTCTGACAGTCTGGAGCTGCAGCAAGCCTGGGCTTACATGACTGTGAGCTGAGGCTGTTTTTGGAAGCACACACAGCTGCTCTCAGAACCATTCTCCAGCTCATGGTTCTCCTGTTTCCCTGCTGTGCTCAGAGGCCAAGATCATTGTTTTGGGAAGCAGGTCCCTTGCCTGGAAGACACGGGACTGGAAAGGGATTTGTTTGAGTGGGACAACTGGCATCTGACTAATATGATCCAGTCCATAGACTGGTACTTCTTGCTGGGTGTCTCTCTGAGCATTCTGGTCATGCAGTCTAAAAATGTCTGAGTGAGCCTCTGGCCATGGGATGCACTTCTTCCCCTATTCAAGGTTACTTCTCAGCCCTGACTTGCTTCTTCTACCAACCAACTACATGGGCTGTGGACTTTTTAATGTTGCAGTGATTTCGAAGGTCCAGACATGAGAGTATCAGGATCTGGCCCTGTGGGAACAATAGAAGCTGCTCCATTTTCTTTCACTTAACTCAGCTGTGCTCTTGGCCTTTTCAAACCCACCTCTCATAGCCATTGTTATAATGATTTAGCATATCATGGAGTGCTTACTGTTGTGCCTGGGGAGACACTGATTTCATAATTGCTCATCATGGCAATAAAGCAAAGCAGAGCAGCCCTCTTGTTCCCTGCTTTGAGGGTTTATGCGCTGCTGGGAGTGCAGCAGGGAACAAGAATATTTGTGTGAAGGCTGCAATGTGTGCAGAGAGGCTGAGGAAAGCCCTCTGACTGAAATACAGACACAAGGGATTGCTTCCGTCCAATTGCTGATCACGCGTTATTCTAACCAAGAGCAGTCGGGCATTTCTGACAAGCAGAAAAGTCTTCACTCACATGCGCTGGGGCAAGAATTTTGTCAAGGAAAGGGTCAAGTTCCAAACAAATTATGGTGTTAAGGATAAGAGCTCATAGATGTAACCATGAGGACTAGAAAGAGCATTTAAAGCCTTTTTTATCCCAGGGCAGTAAAGGCTTGAGGGACAGCTTTCCATAAGGTTTGTGCCAATTTCTTCTTGAGGAGACATCTTACTTTTGACAGAAGCCGGCCAGTCTGCACAGCACAACCAGAGCTATTCCTCTGCTCTGTTTGCTGGAGCTGAGCCCTATTGTGCTGCAGAGCCAAATGCCACATCTGGCTGCCTCCCCTCCCTCTCTGCTGCCTCTGAAATGAAAATGCTGGTCTTTCTGGAAAATGATGGTCTCACACTCAAAATGCACATAGGAAGTGACAGCAGTGGTACAGACGGTGATAAAGCGAGTTGTTTTCTGAATCGCCTTATTGGAAATCTTTATGAGAAGTAGCTGTTTCACTGGTCACATTGATGACTTCGTGTGAGCCTGAGGTGGCTGGTGGATGTGTGGTGTGGGGGCTGCGGCCACAAGGCCTGATAGCACGGACTGCAAGCAAACAATCAGGCATGACAGCACTGTCCAAACCAGAAAAATCCTGGGTTAGTTGCAGCAGGAAGAGAGGCAGCAACATCAGAGCACACCGTTGCTTCCAAGTGATTGGTGACTATTACAGGCTTGACAGTCTTCCAGAGCAAAAAGCTGTAAGCAGCAACAGTGCAAGCCCAAGACAAGGAAAGCAGATGTTCCCGGCTCCTCCTCCATCCTTGTTCCCATATGTCAACTAAGTAGGTTTTGTAAAACAGAACATGCTAAAACTCAGAGCTGGGCAGAGTTCTCCAGTTGGGTTAAACATGGCTTTTAGGGTGCATCAGTAAACCACTGTCATTTACAAACAAGGAGACTACTGCTTTAAACTGTCCCTGAATGACTGCGATAGGATCCAACTGGAATAGCACATGCTTCACTGAATAGTCCTTACTCTTTCAGTACTATATTTTTATGTAATCCACAATTTCATGGATTATTTGTGCTTAAGGATCCCATTTCAAGGTCAACTGAGCAAAAATTCCCAGCAACTACTTGAACCTGTCTGTCCTGTCCTTTGTGCTCCGTGCTACTGTGGCTTCCCAGTGGTATTTTTTGCAGGAACAAATGGTCTCATTTTGACCATTTAGCACCAAGTATTGCACAATACTGTGATTTTGAGAAAGCCAAATAAAACCAGTATTTGAATAAGGATGTGTGTGTTGTGTCTCAAAATTAAGAGTTTACACTGCACAGTACAGTTTGCAGAAGGCTGAGCTTTGATTGTCTAGGGATTTTGGAAAAACAGGAAATATTCCCAAGCAACCTGAATTGTCTGTTGAAAAAGCTTTTTTAGTCATTGGTTCGGTGTTCAGGAAGCTGCTTCCTCTTGCATGTTACTTGGAATCTTTAGGTTTCTTGTGAGCTGTTGCATCACTCTGCAGCTTGGCTCTCCTTCAAATAGTCCCAGCCCATTTCTCTAGAGAGAGCTGGAAATCTCACCCATGAAGAACAGGAGGGAGAAGCCCCATCAGGCTGCTCCAGGCTTCATGCAAGGACCTGTTCTCATGGCACCTGCCTGGGTGTGATGCTGAAAACCCACAGTCTGGTCTGGCAAATCGTGTACTCAGAAGGGCTTCTTCCTTGTCATACATTGACTCAATCGCTTCATTAAGATTTATGATCCTGAAAGAACCTGTAATTAGCAGTTGAAAGATAACTTCATGAAATCGATACACGCTAATGTAGTTCGTGTAATATACAGCCTTTTAGCAGTATATAGATTTTCTTTCTTATGAATGTTTTATCCCCTGTGTTCCCCTTTTGCATAGCTGAATTAAAAAAAAAATAGAAGCTTTAAAAATAAAAGTTTTCTTTGGAAGGAAAATCTTTTATAGGCGATCAAAATGGGCTTGGAATCTTCCAGTACACCTTTATTTTCTGACAGCCCAACTGGAAATACACACACCCCCATTTTAGTTCAAAAAAAAATAAGGAAATAGTTCATTTACAAATGTCACATTCAAAAAAAAGTTACCAGACTCGAAAAATTTGGAAGGAAAACATGCTGAGAATGAGCGATTTTAGTCAAAACAACTTATTGTTTAAATAATACACTTTCGTAAACAGCTAAGCAGTAGTAAATTTTAAATGAAACGATTCAAAATAACTGAGATCAAGGAACCCATAAGAGAAAAATATTTATTTACTGTATTTTAGTGAAAATTTCTGAAGTCTTGCTATTTTCTTTTTATTTTTTGCAATTCAGAATGGGAATAAGCTGCTGATTCTCCTGAAATGATCCACTTCTATGCCCCAATTAGTTTAAAAAATCTGTCTTTTACTTGCGACAGGCCAATAGAAAAATTCATTTACAATAGACTTTTGGTTACATACTTTCTCCTCCAACCTGGGTATGTAAGGAAGAATCCAGGTCTTCTCCTGATGGGATCCTTCCTTCACTCTACACAGCGCTGTTGAAGCACCATCCCGGTCTCCTGCAGAACCCTGTCTAAATCCTGCCCCAAGCCCCAGGGTCTGGGGACTGCTGTTTTAAACTTGACCGTGGGGCTTGTGACACGCTGAAGAAAATCAATTTCTGATAACGAATCTTGTTATTTTCCTAAACTCCAAGGACATCTGTGGCATTGTTGCTGGTCCTGGAGGATAGTGAAAGAACACTGCTTAATGAGAAGCTGGTGGGTTAATTAGGCTGCTGTGTGATGTGCTTAGTCAATAGGAAAGCAACACTCAGATTTTGAATGTCTTAATTGTGAGTGACCTTCGAGTAGCAGTGGCCTGAGCAAGAGGGGATTCTGAGCAAGGGGGGATTAGAAAGACCTGTGCTGATGTCTCTCGGCACAGTCTGAAGCAGGAGAACTCCAAAAAGGAATGTGTTACTGAGGCTTTCAGTAGCAGAAGAGAGACTGCAGCCTTTCCAGCTCAGTACGTGGTATCTTCTTGGTGTACTGATCCACAGAGAGTGGGTGCACGTAGTGGGGCAACACATACTGGATGGAATATAGAAAGGAAAAAAAGGTGGGGATCTGAAATTCAGGTTTGTCTCATTTTGACCTACTTAGACATCTGAAAAGGGTTTTTGTTTCCTCTCTCTGGCTCAACACCCCAGTCATATGCCACCAGACTACCTCCTCTAGTGACCCTTTCAAAATGCATGGTTTTGCAACTGGTACTTCTGCCTTTCAGCTTTATGACAGATTTTGCACTAACCACTCTTTTTTTGGCCTTTTTTTTTGATTTTTTTTTAAGGCATTTGCTAACTTGAAGCTCCAGGCGTATGGTTATTCCTTTCACAGTCATTTTGCTGTGGCCTGCTAAGTTGTGTAGTCCTTCTACCTGCAGGTCTTTGAAGAAAGCTGCCGTGACGAGCATGTTCTTGCTGTGAGTGCAGGATTCGCCTTCCTGCTGTGCCAGGCAGCTCAATGCAGTCCTCATTTGGGTCTTCTCATACCTTCCATTTTCTCTGACTCAGCTGATTGCTGAGCATCTTGCAGCCCTTTCCTGCCTCTGGCCTCAGTTCTACAAGGGATCCAGCTCCCTGCCATTACTTTCCAGTAGCGTTTCATTTCATATCCTGTCCCGAGTTTGTTGCTATTTCGTGTAAGCCAGCCAGATTTGCCTCTATGATTGTTCTTTTGTCCAGACGGATGCCTAGCTCAGGCTATTTAGTGCTGATCTGGTTTTCCTATTGCTTTGTGTGTACCCAGAGGAAGAGGTTTTGTATTAAAATTCTCCTGGATTGCTGAGTCACTTGAGTTCTGCTACTGTGTCATGTGCTCAATTGTTTGAGTACGGGACCTGGTTATGCCATATCTTGCAAAACGCATTTTCTGTTTCCCCATTGGACTTTTGCCTGAATGGCTTCCAAATTATCCACCTACTGGAAGCTGGGAAAGTTCTCTCTCATAACGTAATTCTCTTCTTAAAGGTCTGTTTTGTTCTTTTCCAAGAACTCGGTTGGGATTTGATAGCTGGGATACTCTTTTGCGTGCTTTGCCTTTTCTGTATATTGCCTGGCATTCAGGAGCATTTACTTCTTCTGATTTGGCTAGCCAGGTAATTCCCAAATGTCAACTGTTTGTATTATTACCCCATCAGATTACAGCCACGTTACTGTGTGCTCAGACAGGTTATCCTAATGAAGCAGACACTTGATTGCACTCTGACAGACATAGGTAAATCTTGCTGGTTGGGCTTCTATTAGTGACTCAGTGTTCACCAGGCCCTCCCTGCGGCTCACTGAAGATAAGCCCAAGCCCAGAGGAATTCATTATCCACAGCACTTCCCAAAAAGAATTGTTTTGATGCAATGCTCAGCAGACAGTTTTGCCTTGAACAAACCAAATGCTCTGGCTTCACTCATTGCTAATTAGCAGTGACACTTTTTGTTGTGATTCTGTTCAATGGTTTTGGGTTAATGCAGATACCCAGCAGGTTTTCAGTGCTATTAGACCAGTGAGTTAGTCTGTGCTAGTTTCCAGAGGTGTAACAACCCATGTTCTTTGCAGCCTTGCAGCTTCCTTCCTTAGCGACTACACAGCACATTTCTTATGTCTCATTGGCTGCATAGAAGCTTATTTATAGTGTCCCTTCATTGTCTTGTGTCCTTGTCCATTAAAGTACTTGACCTTCAGTGGCTGCTGTCTCGCCCTGAGGACATTCTCTGGCCCTGTTTTACAAGATCAGGGTTTATATTGTCCTGCGTCATCCTGGGTCCTTTAAACCCCAGGCGATACATTTTGTAGGAGTTTCTTAATGCCAGTTGTATCCATCTGACGGGTTTAGTGTGGCTTTTTGCATATCACCAACACATAGTCACATTTTTGCAGCTTTATACTAATGCCTATGTTGACGGGATGAGCATTGCAGCTGACTCCATTATTTGCATGGAAATGAATGAGTTGTTGATCCTGCAGGCTCGCAGTGGGTGTTTTGGTTGCATGGCTGGCAGCCTTCTATTCCAGGCAACATGAGGCCACATTAGCCAATTGAATTGACCTGGGTCTGTGCTGTTTCTTAGTTAGCTTTAACTTTAACCTATCTTTGCTGACCTCACGGCTGCTATTGACTGATCCTTTCTCTTCAATAGATCAGCAGCCTTCACAATTTTTCAATAATTGCCCCAGATTTAGATTATTTCTTCAAGCTTCTGTTTCTTCAAGAATAAAACACCTATATGTACTTTACCTGTAGGGGTCTACACACACACACAAAGTGTCTAAGCTTACATTATAGACACTGAAGGTCCAGTCCATACAGCTAAAACACCTCAACTGGCCAACTTTGGGTGCCTACTTTGGGGCAGAATGGCTGAGTAGCTCTCCACTGCAATCTCCATTGCCTGTAGAGACAAAGGAGGGAGCACTGTTGTTTAAAACAAGGCTAATGCTGTTTGAGGTCTCCTGGGATACCTAAGATATCTGCAGTGGATTCGCCAATACGACAGAGAGCAGCACATGGGGACCAAAGCAGATACTCCTTAGAACCTAAAATTACATTGGACACATAAACCTCTGCAAACAGGACTTTAGGCATGTACCACACATGCAGATGCCTAAGTTTGGTTATCCCAGTATTGGGAAAGAGTCTGGGTTTACTTGAAATGCTCTTGATGCCCTGCTTAGCCTCCAGTTGCTGTTTCTGGGCGTTTCATAGGGCACTCAGTTTGAGCAGTTGCATCTATCTCATCATGTTTGCAAAGTGCCAGTGCATCATCTCAGTCGATAAATCTGTTACATATCTTGACAAACAAACACTGTTATTTGTTTGCGTGCTGGGTTGTTTCTTCCCCTTTCCCCAGTGAGATAATGAAGGAGTTTTTCATGATTTTCTCACCAGTATTCACAGTCAGCTCTGAACACAGTCACACCATCTCATTACCAGATTTCCCTCTTTTCATAGAATAATTGAGGTTTAGAAAAGACCTTTAAGATAATTGAGTCCAACTGTTAAAGGATTGTATTTATGTATTTTCATGCTTGTGCTTCTTCATTGTGCTTTTGTATTTTCTTTCTAGAGGTCACAGCTGTTCCTATATTTTCCTACTTATTTCTCATTTTCACCCCATTCAAAATGAAATGGTCAAAAAGACCTCACTTTCTTTTTTGTGCTGTATTGCAGCTAATAACATTTAGTCTTCCATATCTCTGCTACTAAATGCTATTTGCAAGCTCTTAGTAGCAGAGCTATTTAAGAGTGCAATTCATATTCTGCCATATGCACTTAGAGAGGGTTGGGTATACCTCCTCCAGACTTTTTCATCTTCCAGTTCTGACTTCATCTTCCAAGATTCAAGTACATTTACAAAGGAGTAAAATAGAAACAGTTTCATAATGCTAAAGAAGAGAGAATGCTGGCAAATATCCTAGTAGCCATATTCATAATGATTGTTTCTTACTGTTGATATTGTGGTTCCAGATTGCATAAAAATAAATATTTCCTAATTATAACACATAGAAAACGTAAGAATGTGTGTATATTCAATGATTGAATGCGCAAGTGTTTTATTTGATTTTTCAATTGCGTCAAATAAAGCACTTAATTGCTCCAGACACTAGCTTTGGTCTCGGACCTACATTTGCGCCAAGAACTGCATGAAGACATACGAAAGTAAAAGACAGGAATGGTTTTAGTAGCTTTTCCCAGTTTTTATCTGATTAATATCAGAGCGTCTCTGAATTAGAGACAAGTGTCACCCAAGCCCAGATCCCCAGTAGGCGCAAATGTTACTCACAAGAAAGGGGGCTGAAAGATTTCAGGTAAAACCAACAGCCCCCACCTCCCCAACCCACTCGTGTATGTTAATTTAAGAAAAGCAAACATTTGCAGAAGAAAGCTTTCCAGCCAGAAGTGTCAAGAACATGTGTTTTCCTTGTTGCAGCACAGCCAAAAGAGACAAACTTCCATTTACACAGTATCATGTTTTGCCAAATTAACAGTAACAGTACTATTAATATTGAATATTTATATGTCACTGTCATCAGGAGACCAGTTGGGTCTGATCCCTGCTGGGTGAGATGTTCAGACACCAACTATGATTTAGATTATTTTATTTATGTTGAGGAACCATTGTAATGTTCTACAACCCCATTGTGCCTGCCGGGATGTAAGCCCCAGCTCCAAAGGGTTTAGGTGCAATTTTAGAACTATTTGCTTTTATAACTGTAAAAGTTTCAAGTGAAGTTCTTTCTCTATAGCTTTTTGAAATAACATTAAAAGCTGAGTTTTGCATGCTGAATCAGACTATTAGGGGATCCAGTTCTGGTAACTCCTTTTCAGGATGCTACTGTATAGTGGAACAGCGCATTTATCATGGCTGGGATAGAGCTGCAGAAAGGAAGACGGATATATTTTTTTTGACATGGAAAACTTGAGCATCATGGAGTTTTTTCTTTGTGTATGGGTATAAAAAGACACTGGTTTGAACCTCCAGTGAAGCTGGTGAGATGTTTTGGTTAGCCAAAGCCGTGTGAATTTTCCAAAAGATTGGATAGCCACATGAAATGAGTCTCCCTGGGGCTTGTCCTAACACTGCGAAAGCTCTGTCCCCCTCAATTAAGGCATTACAAGACATGAGCTATTTGCCAGTATATGATATGGGTCCTTCAGTACAACCACCACATAAGTAAAGATAAAAGTGTCACTTCTACTCATACTACTATCACTACCAATTTTCCATCAGGCATCTCTCAACTCATGATAATATCCTTAGCTTAAATTTTAATATCTTCTCTTTCAGCATAGACAGGTTTGATTTGAGGTTCAACCTGATATTAACTGATCAGGAAAGTTAGTCTCTGGCTAGTTGGGATGGTTAAGCCCCCAACTCAATGTAACTGTGTATTCCTAGCAGGCTATCTAAATTGCTTCTTCAGTGGGATGAAGAGACTCCAGAGTGAGCACCATTTTGGTAGAGAACTTTGCATGAGTTAATTCGCCTGCTCCTTCCCAGGGAGGGAGTTGAGCAGAGACCCTATGGTTATCCCTCCCAGCCTGGAACCCACAACACTCCAGCTGCCATCACAAAGGCATCCATGATGGCTCACAGCTACCATGGGAGCTGCACCTAGGGCTGTAATACACACTGTGGTCATGGCTTTGGTGGCTTGGAGTAGTCTTCAGGTTTATCCACCATTGTGAGAAAGGAGCTTGGAGGTTTCTATAAAGCACGTGGTTTCCTGAACTGTGTTAACAGTGGGGAATTTGAAGTCAGGTATAAGCAAGATTTTAGCTTTGAGCTTTGTGCTTTTGACTTTCCTGATTGCCCCCACTCTCTGCATTTTGGTTTGCATCATTTGCCTCAAAATGCAGATGAAGGCAAGCCAAATTATGTGCTCCAGGTAACCAGGCACCTAATGTGCTCCAGCAATTGACGGGATTAGAGCTGCTCTGTTGTAAAATCACAAGTCACGTGCAGAGCAGATGCTAGGTCCTTACCACAAATGGTTTTGCTGCTGTTGCAATCTGCAATAGGATAATCTGGTGCTTCTGTTGCACCACTTTACTTGCCAGTGCAGACATAGCCTGGATCCTTGTATGTTTGTATCCCTCAGCAAGTTTGCTGATGACACCAATCTTTGTGGTTTGGTTGATCCTCTGGAGGGAAGGAATGCCATCCAGAGGGACCTTGACACGCTTGTGAGGTGGGCTGATGCCAACCTGATGAAGTTGAACCATGCCAAGTGCAAGGTCCTCCACCTGGGTGGGAGCATTCCCAGGCACAGCTCCAGGCTGGGCAAAGAAGAGATTCAGAGCAGCCCTGCGCACAAGGACTTGGGGGTGTTGGTCGATGAGAAAATGAACATGAGCCGTCAGTATGCGCACGCAGCCCAGAAAGCCCAACTGTGTCCTGGGCTGCATCAAAAGGAGTGTGACCAGCAGGTCCAAGGAGGTGATCCTGCCCCTCTACTCTGCTCTCATGAGATCTCACTTGGAGTATTGTGTGCAGTTCTGGCGTCCTCAACAGAAAAAGGGCATGGAACTGTTGGAACAAGTGCAGAAGAGGGCCACGAAGATGATGAGGGGACTGGAGCACCTCCTGCATGAAGATCGGCTGAGAAAGTTGTGCCTGTTGAGCCTGGAGAAGAGAAGGCTGCGTGGATACCTCATAGCAGCCTTCCAATATCTCAAGGGGGCCTATAGGGATGCTGGGGAGGGACTCTTCATGAGGGACTGTAGTGATAGGACAAGGGGGAGCAGGATCAAACTTAAACAGGGGAAGTTTAGATTGGATATGAGGAAGAAATTCTTTACTGTAAGGGTGGTGAGGCACTGGAATGGGTTGCCCAGGGAAGTTGTGAATGCTCCATCACTGACAGTGTTCAAGGCTGGGTTGGACAGAGCCTTGGGTGACATGGTTTAGTGTGAGGTGTCCCTGCCCATGGCAGAGGGGTTGGAACTGGATGATCTTAAGGTCCTTTCCAACCCTAACTATTCTATGATTCTATGATTCTATGTCTGTAAGGAGGTCATTGATTCTATGCCAAAGCCTGTCTCCCAGAACATCAATGATTCCCATGGCACCTAGGAGCCTGGGAATTCTTCTTTGGCGAATTACAGTAGGAAGATGTGTGTGAAATTTCTGTCATCTAGGATTCTTAGTAACCTTCCTGTGACAACTGCACTGAGGAAAACCAGGTGAATGGATGTGTAAGGTGTTTCTTAGAGCTATATGCAATGACAGCTCACTGCATGTATATAATTCTTTGCAGAGTAATTTTACTTGCATTACTTCCAGAATGCTTGTTAAAGAACAAATTCAAGCAAAATAAATAATATAAATTATACGATATCACACGATGATTTTGCAAACATTATTTTCCTTAGCCAGCTAAAGAGATATTCTCAGCTTTGATGACAACAGAAGAATTTTTGTCATCGTCTAAATACACCTATCATTCAGAACCTGGGAAGCTAAAGCTTTGAACATCCAAAGGCTCTGCTAAGCCCTTTGCTGTCCTGGCTCTTACAGGACTTTATTCATGTCCCCAAGTTACACTGTATAAGCATAAAAGCAAACTTCATGGTCAAATCAAATGCTTGACCTAAATTCTGCTCTCTCAGGGCAGGTACTTTTAGGTAGGAAAGGGGCACTGTATTCCACATAGCTTGTGAAGAAACACCATATCTTTAATGTGAACTTAGCCTGGCTCACCACAGCTGTTGACCCTTATCTTTTTTTAGAGACAGAAATGTAATAGCAGTTAGGACTTTTTTGAGGCACTTCACAAGAATTTTACCTCTTCAGCTACCAATCCTGAGACTTTAATATATCATGGACAGATTCCAATCTCTGGCACAGTTAGTAATGACTTTCAACTTTAAGTCTCTAATCCTAAACCATAGAAATCGGGTGAATATTTTTCACAAGTGTCAATTCTAATAGATCTGTTTGCTTGCAGTAAGACGTATTTGGGTTCCTATGCTCCACTTCCTTCCAACCCGTCCATCTACTTCTCCACCACATCAGAGGTTTCCACCTCCAATGGAAATGATCGCCTACCAGAAGGCCGTTCTGGACCATTTTTCCCATCAGTTTGCTAACAGAATCTGTTATGCACAGCTAGATATGGGTAAGAAATTGTCCAAGTATGAGGAGGTGTAGAAAGAAGACGAAACATGATTTGTGTAATGTTAGAATTGAACCTAAAGCTGTGAAAAAAACCATATAAATAACATAAAATATGCTTGGGTTTAAGTAAGCTTTGGTTGTTCAGTGTTGTGCCTAAAAGTGGTATTTCAGTGGGCTTAGAACTGTTCCCAAAGTCAGGATAAATTTCTCAGTTTTGAAGGTGAGAGGAAGAAAAGAGGAGGTATGTAATGGTAGATTGCTTGGTTTAAAAGCCACCTGTCTCCTTTCTTTCAATAGTTTATTTATCAAGAGAGTAATTCAAAATGCAGAAAATGAGGCTTTCATCTGCCTGAGGAGATCTAAGCCCACCTTAATTTCCCAGGAATAACCCCTAATCACCAGACCATTCAGTAACTCTCATGGGGGGAGGGAGAGGGAAGAAAGGTGTTTTTTTTCAATACCTTCAATAGTCTGTCTGCCTTGTTTACAATATTGAAATATTCATGACAGTGATGTCCTGCCTTTCTGCTGCAGAGCCTAAACACCATGATATAGAGTTGATCTCTCTGGCTTAATGAATATTTCAATATTCTATATAGAGTGGAACAACATCCACAGGGGAAGAAAAGCAAACCAGCAAGTATTTCCTGGCAGAATATTCCCCTGTGTAACAGTTGTAACTTCCTACTTTAGGTTCAGGAATTTGTGTGAAAAGTAGGAACTGAACCCCAATCTTCCTCCTGCGGGCTGTTCTCTGCAAGCGCTGAGTAAAGATGTGGCAAAGCCTGTTTGGGCATATTTAAAGAATATGATTTCCATTATTTTTTCCCTTATGAAAAAGTTCAGATTTTTTTCATTTAATCAAGAAAATCTGTAAATGCTTCATATTAGTTCATTTGGCCGCACCAGGTTTTGTTCCCAGACTTGAGAATTTGTTAATTTGTGTGCCTTCTGTCTTACAATTGGTAGAAAAATATCAGAGGAAAGTAAGATAAATTTTCAGCTGTCTCATGTGAAGGGCAAAAATCACTGTTTGGAAATATAGCGTTGGCAATGCTGGAGCTGCCTTCTGATTTTCTCCTGATAAGATCAAATGTAGTCCATTTCCAAGTTAAATCTATATTTCTCCCACTCTCCCCCTTTACTGTTAGATACAGAGATTCCACATGAAGGTTATTTGGTCTGTGAACATGGGGAGCAGACCTTTCAAATAAGGACTATTTCTGAACACATGCTTTTCAGGGTATTGCTGCTGTTTTAGAAAAGTCTGGTTGGATTTACATCAAAGCTTAGCAGAAAAATATCACTTCTGGCTGTACACCAAAATACCTGAAATTTCAGGTTGCTTGGGGGTTATCCTGCCTATTATTTGCCTATTGATCAAAGTGGGGGTAAGAGGTTCACAGTCTGGTTTATTAACAAAAAATGTCTTAGAACTTTAAATATAACCCTCTTAGGTTTTTACTGGTATACCTTTCTGGTTAGGATGAGTCGCAATTCATGCCAAAAAGTGCCCTGCCAGCACGGAGGTTTCTGTTCTATTGCTTTATTAGGTTATGAGCTACATGGTTAGCCTGGGGGATAGATTCACAAATAATTGCAGCTCAGCTAGGGAGTTTCCTTAATCCATGCCTCTCCCTTACAGAATCAAAGCCATACCAAGAGAAAAGAGAGTAGAGAAAATGATCCCTACTCCACAGAGATCTGCAGAGTGAGTAGGGAAGTGAGTAAATGGGCATGTTTCTACTGGAAATCTTGTAGAGTCTAAGACGCAGACAACTGTGCTGCAGTGATGGAACTACTCTCTCTTGACAGACTTAATCTAATTTAATTTCTTTATCTTTATGTAGCAAACTAAGATCTAAACTGTCTGGGGCATTGGAAAAAGCAAGACCCAAAAGATAGTTGTAACCAAGCTACTGTGTGAGCAGTACTATGGAAGTGCTGAGAATGATTTTAGTGCTAATTATTGTACATAATGAAATATATTCACCTCCTTGCTTAGGAAATCCTGTGGATGTGCTTCATTCAACCTTGCCTATATCTCTAATACTTGCTTCATATATACTTAGTAATATTTTCCATGAAGAAAATGATAATAAACATTACATATGGAACCCAATTACTTACTTATTTACTTTAGCATAATTAGCAGTAGTTTCACAGAACTCAATTGACCTGAATCTCAATTGATCAAATTACTCTGGAGTTATTGGTTGCAATAGAAACCTGTTCATTAATATTAGTTGAAAAACTGGTTAAGTGATGCTAAAGTGGTATCAAATTAAATGAGAAGTGAATCTAATCATAGGATCATAGAATAGTTAGGGTTGGAAAGGACCTTAAGATCATCTAGTTCCAACCCCCCTGCCATGGGCACCTCCCACTAAACCATGCCGTCATTGCCAACTGTTAATTGTTTTCATACCTACTGTGGTTTTCTGGTAGTGTTGTGTGAAATAATTCAATGAGTATCTTACAGCCAACCAAGTAGAATCTGATGGGAAAAAAAAAGTCTGTTTTCTAGCTGCAATGAACCAAATTCCTTTAATACCACTCTTCTCTGCCTGAAAGCTTTTGGATGTGCTTGGGATATATTTTGAGACAATAGGATTTATTGTGCTAGTTGCAAAAAAGATTTTCTCTCACTTCACCAGTTTGAGTTTCTGAAGTCAAGCCCATAGGGTAAGTAGGTCTACTTTAGGAGGTAAAATGCAAAATTGAAGGGAAGAAAAACATGACCCTCCATGCACACGAGTGTGTTTGTACATAATTGGAGCTCAAACGAAGGTTGAGGGAGCAGAGGCAAGATAAATGTTTTCTATAAGAGCAACATGCCCAGTGTATTTTTTGCTATTTTAAAGCATCTCTCTCCTCCAAAGAAATGATTGTTTTTATTGTCCCTTCATTACTCTAGAGGTCTGTTTCCTGCAAGGATTCAGAATAAAATATGCCACTTCTAGTGACATAAACAGTGTTTTATTTCTGCTAGCTGTGCAGAACAGCACTTCAGGGAGAGGGAAGCAGGATTTTGCCCTTCCTTTTGCCTTATGGAGGGAATATCTGACTAGTTTTTCATCAAGACTTCACAATGTATAGCCATAAAAGTTGTGTAATTACAGAGTTGTATTTCAGAAAATGATTTGAAGCTTTACACATGTCAAAGGCAGGCTGTCACCTTGAAGGGAGATGGGTAGGAACTGGCACGTATTTGAAAGTCTGAAGTAAGTTTGTAGTGCCGGTGAAAAGCAATTACAGAAGTTCACAGTCCTGAAGGAAGGCTGTGAGCCACCAGCCTGATTCCTTTTTACCCATTATTCTAATTGGTTTGATAAAGGTTATGGCTCCGGCCTATGAAACTGTCAGTATCACTTGTCTTCATGTTAGATACACAGGTTAAACATTTCTGCCTGAAGATGTACCACAATTTCAAAGGCTGAGTTATTTTTAATCTTTTCTTGGTATTTTGTGCTGTTCCTCGTTGATCGGTTTGGTTTATTTTAGTTTGATGTTGGGTTTTTTGGGTTGGTTTTTTTTTTTGCAATGACACTCTCGGGAGCAAATACAGGGCTTGCCTATTTGTCTTCTAGCTCCCTATTACTTCAGTTGTCACAGCTTGATGCTCAGTTATATATAGGTGCCTGACTCTGTCTGTGGCACTCATTTTGCTAATTGCCTCTCCTCTGCATGAAAGGAGAGCTTTAGGTAACTAAATGCTGCCTCAGAGATGCAAATATTAAGAAGAGCTGAGTTTATCCTATATTTAAAATTTCATGGCTCTGAATTTGTGCATTCAAATAGAGGAACCTAAAGGTGATGATCTGGGCTTACTGATGACAGTGGGAATTTTGACATGGGAGTTAATAAGGTGCAAAACTCCTCCTCTGAGAACTCAGGATAGTCCTTGTTGGATTTCAGATATTTACCCAATGAGGCCTCATTTAAAGATAGATCTGTTTTGCCAAACACCATTTGTTATAGTGAGGCATTAACAACAGAGGGACACAGAGCTGGCACATAGCTTACAGCATGCACCTCCCTTCGGCCCTGCATCACCTCCATGGGGGAGTTGTGGGTCTGTATGAGCATATGGCAAGAGATTGCCTTCTTCAGCGAGGCTGATTCACCTAATCCTTAAGTGAAATAACACCACACAGAGCAGCCTTCTTTAAGCTGCATATTTGTGTTTGACTTTACAGCTTACAATTATAGCAGAGCATATGGCAGTGCAGATGAGCAGTCAAGGTCTGGACCCCTGGGATGAGTGTAGCCGCAGTCCTACCTCAGTGAAACCCAGTGGCTTATGCCAGGGCTGACTCTGGTCCCAGGAGCCATCTGCTTCCTTGCTGAGGAAAGTTGTGTTGGAGCTGGCTGATGAGGAGCAGAGCTCAGTGCCCAGATCAGATGTGTGGCCAACAGCATGCTTGGAAATGCAGAGTAACACCACCAGATCTGCTTTTGAGTACCTGTGGTAGTGCCTAGAAGCAGTTGAACCCAGACTATGTATCAGTAGCCTTCTGCAGTATCCTGGGGCAAAGGGACAGAGGAAAACAAGGTTGTTGTCAGAATGGTCACTTTTGCTTGTACTTCTAGTAAGTGATCTTTCCCTGCTACCCAGTGTGCTGTTATCTCTTTCAGTCCAGGAGTAACATGACCAAAAACCATATTCAGATCTATGCTGCTCATTGCAAAGACAACTGGCATTTCAAAAGGATATTTGCTCTAATATTTACCTTTCACAGATCTGCCTTTGGAGCGGTATATACCATAAATCTCCTATCAGGTAAAAAAGCCTAGCACAGGTTGCCTGCCTGCTCTCACTGCCTGTAAGAACCGTCTGTTAGCTCAGTTTCTAAGGACAGCTTCTAAGTCTGCCATGGTTTTGATCATCCAGAGCTGCTCCTCTGTCGTCTGTTCACTTCTACTACAGATATCACTCTCCTACCAGTATTTAATTCCTGTTCAGCCTGTGGACCTTGTTCTTGTGCCGCTTGGCCCAGCATGTCAGGGGTGACATTAATTGTGCCACTGCAGCAGATCGGTTGTCTGGGGCAAGTCCACATTCCTGGTCTGAGGGTCTGATTTTCCCCCACCACATATGGGGCATGAAGGAAGGACCCTCAGGTGTTTTCCCTGTGTTGCGTATGGTATTACTACTGCTTTACGCAGTGCAAGTGGCTGGTGACATGCAGACAGCGTGGCCGAGTGCAGCTATTTTCAGAAGGGCCATTGCAATGTAGAATTTATCCTGTGTTTATGTAAATGGAAGCAACTTCTCAACATTGCTAAAGGACAGACAGCAGCATTTTCAAAGGAGAAGGTTGGTACCACTATAAATGCTATAGAATAATGGGATTTGTTTGGGGGAAGTGTCTAATCCCTTTCATAATAAACTGATTTATGAATGGCAGATGTGGATAAATAATGAATGCCTCCAGTCCAAGATGAAGGATTGGTGAGCACAAGAAAATGCTATGGCTGAATTTTAAACACCACTCAAAATCTCAGAGTTCATCTATGAAGAACACCTATTCGATCAGACTGCTCTGCCCGTGCTGTTTACTTCATTAGTATTAAGTACTTATAATTCTGCAGGCACAACTAAAAGCTGAGGTGGGCTGAGAACAAAGAAATGCAAAAGATAATAAGATTTCATGCTTTATCCAAAGTGTTCTTTAAAGCCGTTTAACTAGAAACACTTGAGCACAAACAGTATGTGTTAATTGAGTTGAATCGAGTGTGAATGCGCACCTCAGGCTTGTCAGCAGTAGTAGGACCAAAGAGACAACAGTGGGGAATTTGTATCCGAAGCAAAAATTAGTTTTGAGAGGCACTCAGGGCTTGATAAGTTCTCCAAAGCATGTAATGTGCTTGGGATTTGAGCACATATGGTAAAGTCTTAAAACAGAAATTAGAAGAGGGATTAACTTTTACTTATTCGGTCATCTTCTCAATCTTGTCGATGTAGGATCTTTCTTTGAGGTATTCCCTTCATGGTTAGCTTTCTAGTGTTTTGTTAATTCTAATCTGGGGATTTTGTCTGCAGTGACACAGTGAATAATTAACTCAAAGAACTTGCTGAAGGTTAGCCTTGGAGCAAATTGCTTAGTAGTTCTTTAAAAAGGCCTGGATGCATTTGTTAATAGCATCTTCACCTGTGCTATTGGCACATGAAGCAAGGACTATCAATCTGGCAGTAGCTGGTCTCAAGACAATTTCCTTAATGGTATGCTATGGTTGGATTAGAAGACATTTGCAGCAGCATCTAAAGCATCTCTCTGTTCACTTAGAGACAGGAAATCAGGTTTTCTAACCAAGTTAATGTATGATGTTTTCTAGGCTATCCATCAGCAGTGTAGCTAAACTGCCAGTGTCAGTACAGCAATAAATATGAATGCAATCATGTTAAAGGGTTCACAGTGTGATTAAATCAGCTGCATGCTCAGCACGAAAGATACACTCAGACCAATCTCACAGTAGATGGGCCACATCTGGCATACGCTAAGAGAGGGAGTTATAGAGAGTGACACTGGCCGAGGGTGAGTCCCTCCTGGCTTTTTGTCTGCGTGCCTCATTGTTACTAGAGCATGGTGAAGAGCTATATTAATACCAGGAATTTAAATGGTATCAGGGAACATCTGTAGGAAGCAGAACTTGATAACTTGTGTTGTGTAAATACCAGACTAATGCCCGGCACAGGTATGGCTTGGCACAAATTGGCTGTTTCAAGCCTCCTCTGAGCATGGTCTGGGGCATAGCATTGGACAAGGGTCCTTCTTCATGCGTGGTTTCAATGTGGCCACCCTACTCCATGAGGCAGACACAGGTGGTTCTCCAAAAGCTGAGAAACACCCCTGGGCACGTGTGACACACTGATATGTGTTTAGGGTGGGTTAGGGTGTCTTGTCCCCACTCCTGTAAGAAGGAACCTTTGAGCTTGGGTTCAGCCCTTGCACTGCTCTCAGCAGGGTTGGACTATCCAGAGACAGAGTGTGTAAGAAGCAAAGCTTATGAGAGTTCATACAAGGATTTGGGAAGTCCTTGCTGTCAGAATAATGTTGTCACCCTCGCACTCAAGATCCCATGTGGTTGGTTCCTGCCTCATTGCCTTTTCACAGAGCTTTTCACAGTTGTGTGCCTGACACAACAATCAGCATCACCCTTTGTAGTCTCCAGGCTTGCAGCCCTACAGACCCCCTGTGCCAAAAAATAAATCACTGTTCCTTTTCTCCTTTCCATGGCCATCCCTGAAATGCACCCTTTCCAAAAAGACCTAAGAAGCCCAGTTTCAATATAGAAGACTGCAACTTAATAGTCAATCATATAAAGAGAATTAATTGCAAAATATGTGGTTTGCATATTTACCTATGGAGATGAGTATATGTGTGTATGTACCTCCACATTATCTATCTATCTATCTATCTATCTATCTATCTATCTATCTATCTATCTATCTATCTATCTATCTATCTATGTCTCCACATATGTAGATAGGAAGGTAAATGTAAACCAAAAGGGCAAAAGTAAGAAAATATTTGAGGTTCTTCCTTGACCCTCCTCTCCCATAACAACTGAAGCCCTGACAAATTTAGTGTTATCATCCCAACACTGCTTCTGTGACAAAAGGAGAGGAAATAGGCAGGAAGAAATACAAGTTGGTGAACAGGGACTGGATCTAGCTTGCCTGAAGCCTGTTCACCAGAGCACTGCAAGTGGTGTGTGCTTGACCCACATATTCCTGGGTCCTGTAACTGAGCGAGCAATAATAACAAAGACCCACGCATCCACAAGATAGATTATCTTTTACAGTTCATTTCAGGGGATTGTATCTGAGGTTTCTATTTAATAAAAAACCCTCAAACCTACTGTCATGTAGACTGATGTGTAGGACTAGGAAAAAATGTTACCACTGAAGTGATTTAGGGTTAGTAACCCAGACCACCTACACATTATTGGGCTGAAAAATTTCCAAGTTCAGCTTTCAAAATGCTTCTCTAAGAGTAGCCTGCATGCCATATGTCTGCAAATGTTGCCTTCTACAGTACATACAAGGAAATCCAACAGCCTTGGAAAGCTCATATTTCATTTGATGCTGCTGCTGTGTTTATAAGAAACAGAAGAAAAATAATGATCTGATGGCAGAATATGATTTATAGCTTTATGCGTAGGAGTGGGATGAAAACCCTTCCTCCTGGCAGACAGCCTCTTGTCCTGCATCTTTCCAGTCACTTTCAACTCAGCAACAAACATCTAAAAGGAGCACAGTTTGAGCTGACTGAGTTTTCCATTTAGGAAAGTCTGGGAAGTGGCCAGATACCTAAAAATGATTTTTGACTGAATAATCTAAGAGCAGACAGAAGCATTTCCGTTAACCTTCTGCAATGCATTTTACTTTTAACTACATTTTGGGTTTGGTTTAGGATGTAATTGCTGACTTTCTGCAGAGCTGACAGAGATGCAAAGTGAAACCAGCAAACTGGATCGAACATTTCACATGTGAAACTGGTACCAAACTCCAAAAGGAAGCAAACACAGGGAACCTGAGTGGTAAACAGCGACAATGCAAGTCACTGAGAGGTTCAGCGATGAACATCTATTCAGGGCTGAGGCCAGTTTAGGCTGTGATAGACGGACATGAAACTGCACAGAAGATGGGCTAAGCGTCTTCACTGTGAATGATTGAAATGAATGGTTGTGGCTTTATTTTCCATTTTGCAGTGGAAGAAGTGCATTTGACATCATTTAGCTAAAACCAAAAGTCTTGCTGACAGCAGGATGATGCTAGTTAAATGTTCTCAGCCACGACGAGTCACTTGCAAGCCCAGTTTTTTTGCTTTGAATAAGATGTAAGATCTAGCACCTTTGAAGTCCAGCGTTTTTAAATATCTAAGCCACCCATCCGCCTTCAAATGACTTCAGTGGGAGTTAGATACTTACCTGTTTCTGAAGATCTGGCTGAAGTGATGTATAAAAAATGTGACTTCAGTTGTGAAAGATCTCAAAAAGATTTGATCAATTTCTCTTTCCAGTTCTGTAGCATGTAAATGTGGTTTGGCAAAACTTTGTCATAAGGTAAAACCCAAGGATGAATTTGGATTTTATTTTTTCTTATACTTTCCAGCATCAATGGTAATTTTGTAATTGGGGATGGTTTGGAGCCATTCCTAATCCTGACACAGAGCAGAGGGCACTCGATACAAGACCATGAGCTATTTTTAGAGAGTATAAGAGAAATTAGCTACACAAACGGCTGCACAACAGAGTGGACTGAAGAGTCTTTTACAAAGAATATGCCAAGTCTGGGGGAGGGAGACATATTTTCAAGACTTGTAATCCCAGTTACTGCAAGGTGAGGATTTTATCCACATTTCTCATTCAGGCGCTACATCAGTGACTCTCGTGACCATGCATATGAACAACCACCAGCAGATGAACTTCTCTGTCTTTGTAAGCTATGGCATAACCACTGCTTCTTGTCTAACAATGAGTTGTTCTCTTTTGTAGCCACTTCCCCAGATTAGCCCAGGGACACATGAAACCCTTCACAGCGTTGTCAAAACAGAAAAGAAATGAGCTCTTCAACCAACCCGGATATTATTTAACATTAATATTGGTGCTACTGGTACTTTGAGACCAAGTGCAGCTGTAAAGCTGAAGTAAAGTAAGAGGCCCTGTCCTGTGCTCATACAGTGCAACTAACAAACATTTAAAGATCACCATTTTTAACTAAATCACATCTTGCCTAATAGATGAT
This sequence comes from Myiopsitta monachus, assembly GCA_017639245.1. Classification (NCBI taxonomy): domain Eukaryota; kingdom Metazoa; phylum Chordata; class Aves; order Psittaciformes; family Psittacidae; genus Myiopsitta; species Myiopsitta monachus. Next base: position 96,764,637 of record CM029918.1, read on the forward strand.
ATTGTAGATGTGACTGTTTAGTGATCTCTAGTAGTCGATCTCTGGCAAACCTCTACCTTAATCATGGATGCTGTTGTGGTATAAGCCACAAGCCCAAAGACGTAAGTGGCTTGAAGTCAGAATTGCTATTTTCTTGCACTGTGGTGTTTTCTGTAGGTCAGAGCAAGGGAGTATCAACATGGACAGCAAGAGGTCAACCTCAAGCTCACTAAGAAGCAGCTTATGCTAGAGCAAAATCCTTGCACAAGGCTGACTGGTGTGGAGTATCAAGAGGCATTTTCAAGGCATTGTAAATCCTGTTTTCACCCATCCAAAATCATCTTACACAGAAACCCTCAAACATGCAAAAAAGAAAACTGGGACAAAATAAAATTAAAAATGGAATATTTAAAATTTAATCTATATTTTTTATTCAGTTGGCAATGAAAAAAATTGCTACAACATTGCAACAAACTTTCTGTGAATACTTTTCTTTGTGTATTCTGTTTCCAAATGAACAGTGTGTCCTTTAATTAACAAGGGTGGGAAACACTGTCCTGAGGTCAGAGCAGCGATAAAAAGTACACAGCTCTGGACTCTGAGATAAGACACAGGTCCTTCATCTACCAAAAGTCTATGTGTGTTATTAGCCAAGTTTCTTCACAACTTCCCTGTATCTATGGCGCATTTTTCTTCTTCAGTGTTTATACATATAACTGGGGCATCAGAGAAGTAATGAATTACAAACACAACCCTGCATTTAAATAGCCACAAAAAGATTAATGGTTGGTATTTGAGCCACTGGTCTGAACTTAGCCAGGTCCAGCTTTTGGCATTTAATAGAGAATCTCAATAAACATGGACATTTTTTTTTTAAGAAGCAATTTTTATCTAATGAACTGTAATTGATGCCTACCGGCCTTATGCTTGCTGAACTTTAGAAGAGGGTCAAAAACCCCTACTCAGATAAATGACCGAGAATAGCTTGAAAATCAAATATATTTTTAAAAAGGGGAAAAGGAAAAGGAGAGGAAAAGTGAATGAAATAGAGAAGCAGATTAAGAGAGAAAGAGGTTAAGAAAGAAAGAAAGAGAGAGAGAATATTTTCTTGTTGCTGGCAGAAAGTGTCTCATCTTTTTGGTTTAATGCAAGTCCTTTCTGCCCCTGGAAGACTCCAGCATTACCCACTAGCGTTGCTGAAGTGAAGGTCATGCCTGCTTTTCCATTATAAATCCCTCTATCCCTCTCTTCTCTCTCTCCCAACCTCTTTTTCTTCCCAGAGTTTTATAACTCAGCTGTAAGAAATTGCTTCTGGCTGAAGCTTGGCAGCAAAAGCTCTATTTCAGGCCAGGAATGATCCCGTTCCCCTCCTGATTTTCAGAACCCTTTTCTTTTGGTCAGATTTAAGCCACAGAAGAGCAGAGCGGAGCGGGGAGAGCAGCACGATGGATTCAGCACAGGAGCTGCCCGGCTCTGGCTGCTTTCATAATGCTTTAGTGGCTCTTTATTTTTCCAGCTGAGATAAGGATGATTTCTGCATAATGTTGCAGGGATGCTTTTGTGTGTGTTTGTGTTTAAGCAGAAAACGGCTGAGTCATTTCTGCTCGAAAGCATTTCTGCTGCGTGAGCCGCTTGTTTTCTTTCTGCTTCTTCTTCATTTCTCTTTGTGTTAATATTTAAAGGGAAGGTCCAAAATAATGCAGTCCTCTTTGGGCTGGCAAAAAAATGGCTTCACAAATGCTTGTGTGTGCATCCAGAGTGCTCCAGTGTGTCAGAGATGAACAGAAAAATTGAAATGACAGTATTAATGCTGTTCTAACAGTGGTGACAGTGCAGACCTGGGAGTACTTTTTTAGGTTTTCCTTGGATTATGAGAGGGCTTAAAAACCCAGAATAAACCAATGTGTGAAAAGGCAGTGAGGATAAGTCCTGATTTAATAGCTACCAGCCTAAAAAAAAGACAAAATACAAGGAGAAGCAATGCAGGGTCTCAGGGGAATGACCTCCATAAGGTCTCCCAGTGGCTGTTGGCACATTTGAGCCCAGCAGCAGCAGCAAGGAGAGCACCATAAGGTAGCCAGGGGCTGACTGGTGCTATGTGTTTTGTGCTAAAGTTCTACTTGTGCCTGCAGGATTAAAGGAAGATGTCTGCTGCTGGGTGATGCTCACAAAAGAAGAGGTAATGCTGATGTTAATGATGGCTGCACAGCCTCTTCTCAAACATCTGTATGCATGTGGGTGAGGGTCTTGTGCTGATTGTGATCAAGCAAGTACTTGAGGAGGGTTAGCCTTATGCATCAGGTTGCCTTATAGCATAGCACCCGCTGGCTTCAAGTACATACATTCCTCTTTATACCTGGGAGCATTAAGCCGCATATCCAACAAAAAACATTACTTAGAAAGAAGCTGTGAAATGACAGGAAACAGTGATTTCCCCATATGACATCAGAGGGCACGGGAAAAGACCTGCCTTGCTAGATTTAAGGCTTTGCTTTTGTCAACCAGGTGAGCATCTTTGCTGCTGCTTTCGCAGCTCTGCCCTGTTGTCCCTGCATCTGTCCTTGCTGTGTGAGCATAGTATAGGACAAGGAAGAACGGTTTTAAGCTTAAAGAAGGTAGATTTAGATAGATATTAGGAAAAACATTCTTCCATGTGAGGGAGCTGAGGCCCTGGCACAGGGTGCCCAGAGAAGCTGTGCCTGCCCCATCCTTGGCAGAGTTCAAGGCCAGATTGGATGGGACTTGGAGCAACCTGGTCTAGTGGAAGGTGTCCCTGCTCATGGCAGGGGCTGGAACTGGATGATCCTTCAAGTCCCTTCCAACCCAAGCCAGTCTGTGATTCCATGACTGCTGAGGGCAACAGCCTTTGTGCCCAGCGCCGCACCCAGTCCCTGCATTGAAAATGGTCATTAGGCCCTGTGGAAAAAATACTATGTGGTCACCTAATTAAAGTTTATACACAGCGGGGCCAATTATGGTTGCCCTGGCAACTATATTTCTGGTATTTCCAAACTTCAGGCTTTAGGAAGTCTTTTACTTCTGTTCAGCCCCTTGGTTTTTACTGTTTGCAACTGTATGTTATCTTCTGCCTCTGATCACATCACCCTCTTCCTCCTCAGCAGCTCTGTGGCTTCTGAACCTCTTCTCTCTTTTTAACTCCCACCTACCGATACCCCACACAGTCTCCTCCCTGACACTTGGGTATATTTGGGAACCACAAATATTTGTGGTGGAACTGGAGGGAATAGTTTGGTCAATCCTTGCATCTGCTGCCCAGAGCATGGCCTGTGCTGAAGGAACTGCTGCTGATTTCATCTGACTCAGCAAAATTCAGCTGAGAGGAGTGTGTGCAGAAGGAGGTGTTTCAGGTATTTTCATGGGGAGTAGTAGAAAACATGTTCTTGCTATATTAGTGACCCCTCAGTGAAGGTCCCTGCTTCTTGCTGTGAAGGATAATGCATACCCCTGAAACACCGCCATAGTTTTTGTTTTGAAATACCCAATTAAAAGGATATATATTAATATAATATTTTAATCCATGGGACGCACTTTGAAAAATAAAATATATATGTTGGGCAGTCAATTATCTCCTATGAGTGAGCTCAGGTAGCCACTTCTTACAGCTCACCCTAAGATCCAGAATCACTTAATGATTGCAGTGAAGGTATCCACAGTTCTCACTTTTCCAAGGGACAACTGTTGAAAACATGAGGGTTCAGCCTAGATTCATCCAACCCTTGCTTAGGCACATGGAAAAAGATGGGAGGGTAAAGGGTACAAGCTACTTCTGGAGAGATTCCTGTTGGACACCAGAGGAAAGTTTTTCACAGTGAGAACAATCAGCCACTGGAACAATCTCCCCAGGGAAGTGGTGGGCTCCCCAGCACTGGACACTTTTAAGGCTTATCTGGACAGGGTGCTGGGGCATCTAGTCTAGGTCATGCTTTGCCTAGGAAAGCTGGACCAGAAGACTCTTGAGGTCCCTTCCAACATGGTATTTTATGATTAATTAATATATCTGTGTTAGGGTCATGACCGTCAGAAAGCTTTTTCTTATAGACAATGAAAGCATCTCCAGAAAGTCATTGGCTTTTCGCCCTGAGGCCTGAGTCCTCTGCCTTCCCTTTTAATGATTACATAGCTGTGGTTCCAAACTCAGGTGCATTTGCTAGATGTCTTACAAGTCCTCTTGCCCAGCTCATGCAGTTGGACACTGAAGGGGAAGGCAGCTTGGAGGGAAGCCATCAGGAGACACAGCTTGACATTTGTGTTCAAAGCATGTAGGGAGTTCTCCCTGTGGTCTGAAGTTTTGCATAGCTCAGGGATGCTGTTGCATTCATTTTGCCTCTGCTCCGAACTGTTAGGCTTCTTGCTGGCAAACCTCCCCATCTTGGGAAGCTGAACTGCCAGCCACAGGCACTCAGAAATCATGACCCAGGTAGCAGAGCAATTATGTGACGGGACTAAAAGCAAGGAGGTAATAAAGACAGAAGAAGAAGAGAAAAGAGGAAAAGGTACGGTTCAATTCTTCTGAGTTTCCTTCTGGTTTCTGAGGCTTTTAAATTTGACTAAGATTCATGTTTTTCAAGTCATGTGCTGCAACAGTGAGGTCTGGAAACTTAATTTTCTTGAAAAGAAAGCTGAGATTTTTGTGCAGTGCATGTTTCCAGGAGCAGGGTCTTTAAGAAGAAAAAAAGAGAATTAATGTGAGATGTAATAAAACCCATTGAGGTTGGCAGCACTGCAGAAGTGATGGTAGGCTGTGGCTCAGTGAGAGCAGCAACGACGAGAGAAGCATAAAGCGTTGGTCTGAACTTGAACTCCTGTGCATATACTGAGCTGAGCTACGTGTGTTATGCCAGACTGGGCCCATAGGAATGTTGAATTTCCTCTTTTTCTATGTATTTAAAGCTCTGAATTTTCCTTCACATCCCAGTTTTATTATTTAAAGGAGAAAAAAATGGCACTAAACCAGTGCTGTTCTATGTGGACAGCTCAAAACTATTCCCTCTCCCTAACTGGCGTCTCATTTATTGGACTTGTTCTTAATATTCCTTCCCCCTTTCTTTTTTTCCAATAGGAGTGGCCAAATGAGACATCCTCACTCAGCTCCTGTGTCATTTGTGGATGGAAATTTACAGCTTCTGAAGCTGAGCACAGATGAGACAGCAAAAGAAGGAGTTAGGATGTAACTGGGAGATCACGTCTTCATAGGAACTGCTCTGATTTCCAGTGCAAACCCAGAGATGTCCCCAGATGTGATCTGCATGCCTTGATCCCTAGCCTGTTGCAGGACAAATTTCCTAGGAGAGAGAGAATGAAAGGAAGAAGAGGCAGCAGTTTAATGGGATTTAATCTTTCCCTTAGCAGTGCTCAGTGCAGTGCTCAGCCTGACAGGAGAGGCAGTGATGCTGCACAGCTCTCATGAAGTTTGCGGCTGCATCCTACAGTGTAGTGCATCTCTATAAACATCTTTTTGCTGGCCTCTCTCAAACAGTAATTGGTAAAGAGCACTTTAAATCTGTTCCAACTGGCAGTAAAATCCTCCTTTTCAAATATTGGACGGAGCAGCTTATTTGTATGTTTTGAACAATGCAGCACGAGCAACTGTGGATGCTTTTGAGAAAAATTACATTGTGAAAAAGCCCCAGAGAATCTCTTTGTGACCATTAGGATTTAATTGTGGAAGGCAGAAGAGGAAAAAAAGCAAAGGACAGCAAGTAATGGATCGTTATGACTCATGTTGCCTCAGAGGCTTTTTCTTCAGCGGGTGCTGTATATATGGTTATTAAGTTATTTCACTATTAAATTTGGACTGATTTCTTAAGCTAACTTTGGACTTGAAAATTATCAGACTGGTAGCCACGAGATGTGTGTAAGAGGTGTAAAATATTGATAAGAGGATCCAATAAGGGGAATAGGAAGGATTAAGCTAATGTAGAAGTAGTTTTTGCACATTAAACCTGAAGACAGAAAAAAACTTGGAGATTTACTGGGAAAAAATATATCTCATTATCTAAAAGGCAAAACACTGGGCCTGAAGAAAAGTAAATTTAAAAGGAACAGATCTGGGCCTTCTACACCAAAAAAACCCAACCCCACAAACAAAGAAACCCAACAAGCCAAACCAAACCCCAAAACACAAGCAAAAAAGCCCTCTGAAAATGAGGAATACTAAGATATGGAAGATATGGAAGCCCTGTTTTACTGTGAACAGGTTGCCCAAAGAAGTGTTAAGTGCTCCATCCCTGGCAGTGCTCAAGGCCAGGTTGGACAGAGCCCTGAGTGACATGGTTTAGTGGGAGGTGTCCCTGCCCACGGCAGCAGGGTTGGAACTGGATGATCTGAAGATCCTTTCCAACCCTAACTATTTTGTGATTCTAGGTTTCTATTTCGCTTGAGATCTATATGAAATACTTTGCAATCTTACCAATGTTTATGCACTGCCTCATTTCTGATTTTAAAGCAATTTTTTTTCTCTCTCGAACCTCATTTTGTATCCTGGACTGTTACTGCCCAGCACGCGTTTCCCATTCTTTGGCCTCCCCTCTCACTCTTAGGCTGCAAATTTTTTTGAGGAGAGGGGCTGTCTCTCATTAAGTGCAGCACAGATTTGAGCACTGCAGATCTCCAAAGGCTCTAATTCCCAGTGAAACTTTCTGCCAAATTCTGTGCTGGTGGCCCGTTTCTGATTTCAGTTTTCAGCTCCAGACTTCATTCCTTGTTGCAAAGCCAACTTCTGGAACTATACTCAGGTTTCCTGGGATTTTTGAAGGCCCGGTGATGGGGATGGAGGTCAGGCTATGAACAAATGGGGATGACAGAAGGCAAAAAAAACCTGACACAGAACCGTGGAGAGAGGCTGGAAAAGCTGTGCAAAGAGGATGGGAGGGGTGAAAAATGGTAGATCTTCCTTCTGGGACAAGATGCTCCTCTCCATCCTGCTCTCTGCTTAGTAGAAGCTGTTACCTTAACACCTCCCATATCCTTCTTCGATGTAGCAAATAATAATAGCAATAGCAGTAGTAGTAGCAACAGCAGCAGTAATAACAACAATTTATCTTCTTTTCTCCAGAGGTGATCCGTCACCAGGTGAACCACAGTGGACTCTCACTGTGGTGCTTTCTAAGGACCTTTTATATAGTGCCTTCATAACAAGTATTTGTGGCGTGCCTTATCTGTCACTCTGTCCAGCTAAGGCTGCATCAGTGCTAATATTAAGGTTAAAAGTAACGAAGGGAGCAATAACTCAATTATCATTCCAGGCACGTGGTGTAATTGTGCTGCTGGCTGCCAGCCATGTGGCTCTTGTGGTAGCAAACAGTGATTTCCCTCAGCAGTGACTGCCGCCCTGTTTTCATATGGGCTGGGAAGGTTAGAAAAATCAATGAGAAATATGGGATGCTGATAAAAGCCAAGTCCAAACGCAACTTCAGAGACACTTTTCTGAAAGATTAATGGATCTTTAAAAACAAATGGATATCTGTATGATTTTTCACAGCTGCTTGTGCTTGCTGCTTCTATTAGAAAAAGCCAATGTTCTCACCCTGTACAGCAGCACTGTCTCTTAGCTGCCATACAATCATACATCAGACAGGGATTGTTGAACTTATCCATGCAACATCCACAAAAATTAGCCCGTCTCCAGCTGAGATGGTGTTTTGGAAGCAAACAGACACATCAAGTTGGCTGAAGACAGCGACAGAAGCAAAGCGCGATTGCAAGAGTCAGCCACCATATACACCATGATGTGCAGATCCCACAAAGCTGGAAGGCCGCAGGGTGAGGGACTGGGCTGACATAGTTCTAGTTTTACAGTTGGAACAGGGAGTAAACCTCAGGTTTCTGAAATTTATGGCAATGTAGTGCTACCTTGGGCAAGTCACCTTTCTTTTAGTGGTCTCTAATAGCAATAGCTGGCAGAGGAATTGTAAAGTTTAATGAAGTGCTTCATTCTCCTATTTTTAGAGATGCCAAAGACTGTAAAGTATCATTAAATTCATTGTCACCTGGCTAAACAGTCTTCAAATTGTTTAATCTAAATTGCACCTCTGCTTTCTAAAATAAATATTTAATTTCTTTCAGGTAGGAAGGCACAAAGTAAAATATAATCTTCGCTTCCACTATCCTAATTTAAAGTCATATATAATATATATTTGTTACATATTCATACTCTTTTCCTTACTGTTTCCTTTTCTCATTATAAGGGAAATGATTTAGAATGGCAAATGGTATTCAAATTGTCCCCTGGGCTCATCTCGGGATTTTCATACCTAGCAGTATCATTCAATTACAGTTTTGCTCCTTAATAGGTGTTTTATATTTTAATGTGCTGAACAGTAACAAAACCACACTGGGCAAAATGACAAGTTCTGATGACTCTCCAAGAAAATAGAGCTACATTTCCTAGGCTGGGAGAACAGTATCCACAAATCACATCTGATCCAATGACATCTGCGTCATCTGTAGATCATGTTGTATAAAGAGGTCAAGAAAAGTTGCCATTCAGCTGATGTGCTTTGTTTTCCTGAAGCGCTGCCAAAAGCAAAAAAGCCAGTTCTGTAATTTATTGAACTAGGTAGGAATATGGTCTCTAGTGAAATGAGAAAGGAGAGATAAGTAGGTGAATCACGGACCTGCGGGGATCCAAGCAAAACCTTTTAGATCCCATCATGCTGAGCAGCGGTTGAGCATGCCCACATAAGGAGAAGCCTTGTACTCAAATGTGGGGTCACCAACCACACTAGAATGGTCTAGAAGATACTTGCTTAAGGGAAGGTTTCATAGGAGAATCATTAACATTTACCATTCGGTGGAAGTTAAGAGTATTGCGTCTCCTTGGAAACCATCTTTTTTCAGAAGGATTCTTTCCCCTCATTTCTTTATTAGGGAGTATGAGAAAAAAAAAAAAAAAGAATTAAAAAAAGGAGAAGGAAAGAATAAAGGAGTTTTCATATGTCTTTGAGCCACTTGATTGCCATTATTCAAATAGATCACTGTCTCAAGATGCTCAAAAAGTGCAAAGCCTATTTCTGTCTCAAAGGCTGGAAAATGATCATTAGGAAAACAGCTCATTTCTGTGATGTAGGGGAATCCCTGATAATTTGTTATAAATGACATTATCTTGGCTGGGGAATAAGCAAAAACTATATACGGCAGCTAATTATCTTAATGCGATTTGAAGTTAAGATTTTCCTTACTAATCACATACACACAAGGAGAAAGCATCAATTTAGGGAAAGAAACACAGTAAACTCTGAAAAAAAAATAAAAGAAAAAGAGAGAATTATCCCATTTTCACCCAACAGGGTACAGATTGTCAGTCTTCTTTGGCATCCCTGTGTAATTTGGTTTTGTCCAGTAAAACAATCATTCCTTTAACTATAGCAAAGAGCAATTTACCGATTATCTGTTTCCTTAAAGCATTGAATGCTGAGTATCCTGTTCCATTTCCTGTCAGATATTCACATGCAATTAGATACAAACAGTGGGAGTGTAATGTGAAATGGGTATTTTGTTCTGAAACATGGCGCTGTGCCGGTGCACTTCCCCATCTCCTTAAGCAAAGTTCACATGCCAGAATGAAAGACATGTTCAATGCCAAAGGTGATTCAAGTTCAGGCCAAAAATAATTCCAGACAACTCAATTCTGAATTATTTTCCTTCTAAACAATTTTTTGGGAAATAGAAATACTGCTGGGTGTTTGAGGCTGGGATGTTAACAGCAAAACCTCTTGCGAGCTATTCAAAGTCAGCCACTATTATGTACGAAGTCGTCCGTATCGCCGTGGAATTTGGAAGAGGAAGCCAACAGAGCAGCCAGATTTACAGCATACTTGCAGAATTTTCCAGAAACGCTAGTTTACTCTGAAAAAAAAAAGAGAGATGTGGTGAGAATGTTCTCTTCTTAGAATATTTTTGCCTGGCTTCCAGGAAACAACTTCCCCACATAAAATGTATATATATATATATATACCTGACTTTGTAAAACTGCACTTCAAGAAGACAGCCTTGATAACTTACAATTGAAGTTAAGAAATTACAGGTTAAATGCTTTCTGTGGAATCAAGTACACAGAAAAATCCACATTTGAATATCTGAAGAAACTTGTTTTTCTTGAATACTACTGTAGAAACCCCAAGACCTTTTCTCTTCTCATTTCTCTTGTTGCGTAGCACCTAAGCCTAGTTATTTCAAATGGCTTCACAGGCAAAACAGAGAGATTTGTTGCTCACAATGATGATTTTTTGAACCACATGTCCAATGGAAATGAAACATGAAGCTATCGACTGTTTTCCCAGCCTCTTCAGTGTGAATTTTTGGATAAGTCCTTCTGTCTGAATAGATTTTAAAGATAGAATTGCTTTAGAGACAGGGATGTGATATGTGATACAAGCCGACCACAGTCCATGGAGGGCTCTCAAATCAGATTTTGGGTTTTGAATTAGATAGTACTGTGAGGGACTCATTGAAAAGGCTGACATACCAGTGGTTTTAGCCCTATCTGCTGAAGAGTGGTGCTGATGAAGATGACATATTCGAAATTTTCTGACCAATTTATTTGAGCAATGGAATATTTGACCAAAAAAGTGGTAGTGGGAGAATTAAAAAAAAAACAAAACAAAACAAAACAAAACTTTTTTTTTTTTTTTTTTAATCAGGTTTTTCTCTGGCAGTGAAATGTGAAACCTTCTGTCCACCTAAAAAGACTGCTACTTATTTTGCCTGAAATGCAATAGCCAGAATACAAAGACTTCGCACCTTCTTGATTGCAGTCAATTATGGAAATGAAGAGGTGAGAGTCATAATGGGGAAACGACTCCTTCCAAGGACTTGAAGACAAATGCCCTTGCAAGCTTCTTGGGAAAGACCAAACAAAAGAATCAGAGGCTCAGAAACAAAATGATAAATGAATGGAAGGTATAGAGGCGGCATGCAAAAATGTGCTTGGAGTAACCACACCTAATGGAGGCAGAAAAGCTGGCAGAGTGATAGTCTGTGCAATGCTGCCTAAAGAAAACATCTACTGAAAGCAGCTCCAGATGCTATAGTGCTGTGCAGGTTGAAGGACAATGGGGATTTCTGTCTTTGCTGGCACCACAGAGCCTTGGGATTAGGACTAAGAATCCTGCAGGAGGTGGCTGCAAGGGCAGTCATTTCCTAGAGGAGCCACTTCTGAGATGAACACCACAAGGTGTAGTTATATGATGGGTACAGAGACACACACTCACACTAATGCTTTTTTGAGGTGGCTGTACTTGAGCTACCTCCCGCAAGAAACTGTGGAGCATTGTTTCATGCTGTGCTGAGCTTGAAAGAGGATGCAGTATTGAGTTCTTGGGCTCCCAACAACCGCAGTGAAACCAGACAATTTCTGTGCTGGAACCTGCTTGTCTCTGGCCAGTTAATGTGCATCTATCTGCTTCTCTGAGACATGCTGTCAAAGAGTCTCAGCAGGGAGACCTGTGAGAAAGCTTTATAAATAATAATATATGGAAGAAAGATAGAAATCTATTAATAAAAATGGAGTAGCAAGCATGAAACAAAAAAATTATTAAAAATGCATGACCAGAGTAATAAGACTAGCTTTGTTTCAGCACTGGCAGCCTGCAGAAAAAAAAATGGAGGAGGAGATTCATATTACACGGATGAAAAGGAAGGAAGGCAGATTAGATAGATAGCTATACACTTTCATTTCAGGTATTATCATTGAAAACCATACACATCTAAGAGCATTAAAAATCAGGAGTGTCAAAAGGGGCAGTTGGATGATGAAGAATTTATTAAGGATAGAGAAATACAAAGGTGGAAACTGCACTTCCCAGGAAACAGAGAAAGGAGTATGAAATCTGCTGACTTTGGTAAAATCAACATCTGGATCTCCTTGCTTAAAGACAATGAGAAGAGATGTGAGCAGCTACTTGAAGACTCTATGTAGCCTATATTGCACTGTTACTGTAAACTGCTCTTGAACAGTCCTGAGAAATGTTTCCAGTCTTCTGAGAGCTGAGGATCCCTTCAGGAAGATGCAGCCACCCACTTTCCCACAGCCCTTCCATGTGCTGTGCCAGATGTTTTCATATTGGGATTTGCTCTAACCACCCTTTCCTTCCTGCTGCAAAGGAGGGCTGGTGAACTGGTGAAAGTACTTCCAGATTGTGACACTTGCTCTGATATTTTTAGAACTTTTTAGGACAAGTGTAAGACTGTGGTTTATGCATGTAATTATATATATAAATATATATATTAATGAAATAATAAAGTAGTCATCCATATTCCCTAGATGGGGAGGTTTTTAAGATTCTCTGGCATGACCTGGGACACACTACAGGCCATAAACCACCGCCATATCTGCACTAAGCACATCGTTTCTTTCAGTGTTAGCTGGCATTTCCGATTAGCTCCACTCCCAGGCTTTCTGGCTTCTGTTTACTTCTGTCTATCAGTACAGCAGAGCAGGCAGACCCCTTCCACATGGCAAGAAATCAGCTCAGAAGGAATTGGCCAGTAAGCCTGGATTATAGCTACGGCTGAAATGTGCCAACTGGTGGCTTCTGGAGAACTTCTTCAGCCACAGTCACTGTTTGTCATGTTCCTTAGTGCTTTTGAATAAAGCAGAGGATTAGCGGTGGCATCTGTGAAGAACTTGAGGCTTCCTGTTATGTTCATCTCTGAAGGAGCATAGAGTAGAGCACCATCCCATCCTTCTGGGCTGCCTCCCTGACTTCCCAAACTGGGAGCACTCCAGGGTGGGTTAACCACTCAGCACCAAAGGGGCAAGTGGTCAGACACACTTGGAGAGAGAGGCAACCTCCCCTCACTTGAGTAAGCCTGTGATATATGAGCCCATGGCATTAAATGGTCTAGAAAATAGTGTCTATCCTTCTCTTTTTTTGCTTCAGCAGAATATAGCGCTGCAATGCCCTTAGGTGTCCTCTCCTTCACACAGCTCCCTTCACTTCTGAGTTTTGTCAGGATGCTAGATGGATATTTTCTTAATTAAGCCAGAGCCAAGCTCCAACTTTGTTCACATGGACAGAGAAGATTAAAACAGAACAGTAGAGGTTAATAACACTTTACCTCTGTGTGAACTTCAGAAATGAGCTAGCTTGATTCCAAAATACCTTGGTAATTCTTTGAATGGATTAGCAATTCTTTTTAGGAGAGAAAACAAACCCAAATCCTCCTTGGCTAGGTTTAACTCTCTGTGCCACATTCCGCAATTCCACATTGAGCCAAAACGGCCAGATTCCCTGTCGTCAGATTATAGAAACTAGCTTAAATTTGGATCTGGGAGCTAAGTCCCTGTGTGACTTTGAGCTGACGCTACACTGTGTAAAGTAGCTGAAGGCTGGAGCCTGGAGAACAGAAGCAAGGCAGGTTTGAAATGAAGCAGCAGAAGTGAGTTATGAATCCAAGGATAACAGTGTCCGTCCTCAGATCCACTCTTGCCGCTACTTGCCCTGCTGCATGAGAGGCCAAAGTTAGTAGTTATCTGCCAAAGTATTCACAATGAATGCTCTTCAGCATTGTGACATGGTCTGTGTTTGGAGTCGATAAAGAAACACTGCATAAGATTTTACTGCAAAGATAAAAGGTCCTAGAGTGTGTCTAAAGGGAGAAAATCAGGAACAGGCTGGCTTTTGGGATTTAAATACCTAGGAACTACTACGGTAATCCTAGCATATCTAGCATCCAGCTTAATATTAAATGCGCAAGAAGAGCAGAATCATTGAGGTCAACTCCAGTTCTCATCTCTATCCTTGCAACAGAGAAGTATCATCCTTAGTCTTTCCTTGCAGCGAGTCCTTGTGATGAAATGGCACCTGCAGCCTTGTCTAGTTGGAGGATGCTTCCAGTCTCTGCACCATTGGTTGCCAGTGCGGCTCCCACAGCAGCAGGGACACTCAGAGTCTCTCTGTTGAACACATAATGCTCAATACTGTCTGTGCCCAGAGAGCTGGTTGGCAACAGAAATAAACACACAAGGACATGGCTGTTTATAGAATAACACATCAGAAACCCCAATCCAAATGTGGGTCCTGTTCTGCTGCACATACAGGGATTGGTAATCCTTTTACTTTAGAAAATGTACTGCCAAGCTAAACATGGCAGGCAAACGGTGGGGAACTGAGGTTTGGTTTTATATCATTACTTAGGAAGGACTGAACTTACTAATTATCACCTTTGTTCCAAGCCTTCACCCCAAACATAGGTGTTCAGAGCATCACAGTAATTGCTTTTGTTCCAGGTTTGCCCAGAATAAATCTCATTAAATCATTCTTTGTTAAATTCACATTTTGATGAAATAACTTTTCTTTTTTCCCTTTTTTTTAGTAACAATGAGCAAAAAAAACCCAGTCCCCAAACCAACAGAACTCTACAGGCACCTCCGGCTAAAGTTCGCTCCATGCTACCAGTTTGACTTAGAAATGTTTCCTGGAACTCCTGTTTCTGTTCTGCTCTCCAGCGCCTGGCCTCCTGTGAGAAGCATGTTTGCTCTCCAGGAAGTTTTAGCTAAATCAGAGTAGGCATTTTTGAGGCAGGACCATGAAAAATGAAAGGATTTAATACTCTCTTTTTTATTTTAGGGGAGGGAGGAGAAGAAGTAAGAAATTAAAATTCTGGGTCTTCGAACTATCAAAACCTAGCTTAAATTATATATATATATATATATATACACACAAACACATATACATGTGTGTATATGTGTGTATTATATATATATAATTTACCTCATTCCTGGCTAAAATCTTTGAGTATTTACTACACACACAGGCACATACATGTGTGTGTGTATGTATGCGCGCGTGCATGTGTGTGTGTAATTTACTTCATTCCTGGCTAAAATCTTTGACTATTTACCCAGGAAGCTGATAGATTCATTTTGATGCAATCTGCAGCAAATGCTGTGAACTCTGAAAGCTTCTTAAAAACTCAGTAGTATTTACCACATTTTCCATAGCTCAGTACTTGTGGAGTTTTCAATAGCTACTGGTAGAATTTGCGCATTCCATCAGATAAAGTGCTTTAAAGCTCTAATTTTCTCAAATCTCACCAACACAGAAATTGAGTGAACTGTATGTAACGTCTGTTACTGATGCCACCCATGTACGTTTTATAGCCATGTTTGAATACAGTGAAATTAATCCTGATTTATTTTCATATCTGTGAAATAACAGCCAGGCATTTAATTGTACAATCTTTGCAGCAATTAATTATTTCATCAGATTTTGCTGTAATCAAGAAGGAAGTCAGGGAAGGAAGGACTGTGTTGCATTTTCTGTTATACTTGCAGACACAGCAATTAGTAGAGACAGGCTCATGAATAAATAAAAATTTACTGATGGCCTCTCATCTATACATATTTTAGGCCCTTTTATAACTTCATGGAAGCAATTAATTAAGACCCAAGTACGAATCTGCATTATGACCACTTCTGAAATGTCTGCAGTGAACTTCCAGCTCTACACCAGCATGTGAAGTGATGGACCACATTTTAAATGCCATATTGACTCCATTCCAAACACTTGGCTACATACCAGTTACCTAAACAAACACTTTCCATTGTGTCATGGTTTCTCAGAGAACAAGGAAGATCCAGGTTTCTCAAGAAAAGCAGTTTGTGGATATTGCTACCTCCTGTGACAATAATCTGTGGCAGTTGCCCTTCCACTGAGCTGTCACATTCCCAGGTGAGATCCTGGGGCTCCAGATGTGGTTGCAGTCTACGGGGAAGAGAAGAAAACGCTTTTGCTTGCATTTTTGGTCCAAGCCAGATGGCAAAGTGACATATGGGTCAGACAGGACGAGGTAGCTAAACAGTGTCTTGCAGCCACTTACCTACCTCAGCTTCTTGGCCAGTGAGGAGCTTGAGGACACATTTAACTCTTTGTTGCTAAAAATGCAACTTAGGCATGTACTTTTGTTAATCAGGATTGGATTTCATTGCATGCCTTCCTAAACTAGTGCCTGAGATCTTTTGGTTGTTGGTGATAAGGCGTTGTCTATAAGCTGTGCAACAGAAGCCCATTCCTTTGAGACTCTTGTCATGAGTCTCATGACAAGACTAAATGACCAAAGGAAGTAACAAATGTCAACATTTCTCTAGGACTGGGATCTTAATCTTCTTTTTTGTTTATTATATATATTCAAGTCTATGTAAACGTAATAAAGCATGGGACTATATCATATGATTGAAAACATAAATATTTAAGATGCTCATACTGTAGAAGATATTTGTCCTGGTGGTGGAATTGAAGTTGATTTTTATTTCAGTACAGACTGTCTAGAAACAGATGGCATGTTGAGGATAGATGTTCACCTTAATACATTGCCCCAAACTAATGCCTTAAAGTGAGCTGTTTGCTAGATAAATCTTCTTTATCATCTGTTTGTTTTGACAATGTTACTCTTTTCATCTTCAGAGCTCCATCTGCCTGTCCTCTATTAAATTTACCAGTAGGAAAAGATCAATAATCTATTACTCTCCCGATGACCCCTTTGTTGCATTGGAAAGAAATGCATGTTTGCCAGCTGAGTGTCACTTGCACCATGTATGCAACCTATAATTCACCTTTTAAGGAAAGAGCAACATACCAGTGGCACTGTGAAAGTAAGAAATGGCAGTGGCAGTAACCACAGTCTTAGTTCATCTTTACCTGCAGGGTCATTGTGGGTGTCTGTGGCAGCTGTTAGTAAAGGAAATGTAGAAGTTTCTCCACAAAGAGTCAGTTGTTTTCTGTCTTTTTTCACCCTTGTGAGTGCCCTTTGCTCCCACAGCTTCCACTTTGACTAAGCAAACCCCAAACTCTGCCCACATCTCAGCTCCCCGGAAGCTGCTGTGCGGTTTGTTTCTCACACAGTCACCTCGTGACTGGGGGGATGTCAAGTGGTGTAACTGGAAATTAGACTGGGGAAACGACTGTTGCAAGCTTTACAGTTCTCCTTCCTCCTGCACTAAACCTCCTCTTTCTGACTCAGCAACAGTTAGAACCTGCCCCTCCCCATAACTGAGTATACAAACGTATTTTTCCTGCTTTGATTCAATACACAGAGCAGTGGAATATAGAATGAAAGAGTTTCAGATACTGTAAGCTTCCTGTGTACCCTTTCCTACATAATCCAAAGCACTGAGTCTGTAGATAAGAGCCTGCTGGAATCAGGAAAAAAAAAAATCCTGTTTATGCTGCTGTTCACTACAGTAGCTCAGAACCCTGATGGATCGTGTACATGCAAATAATGTTTACTCCAAAGAGAAAACGTGAAAAAATTCTCAGTGATTGTTATTCACAGTGAGTTACTGCATTGGCTCTGGGGATAATGAAATGGTTCTTGGTTAAAAAAAAATAAATCTGGTGGTTTAGTTTGCTCAGTTGCCATTGAGGATATAAAACTGTGGAAATTTACCAGGAAAAGAAGTCAGAAGTTCACTCAGTTGGAGACATCAGAGACATACCAATATCAAAAGCTGATATCCAGCACCCCTGACTGAATTCAAATAAATAAGGCTTCTAATTTCAGCTAATCCATTTAAGTATATGGATCCAAACGACCCTAACAGGCATCTTCCACTGTGCTTCATATCCTTAACTCCTGTTGAGGTCAATGCCTGTGTTTACTGCCTTTACTGAGATGGCTCAGCCCAGCCCTACCCACCAGACCTTCGTTAAGGTCCTCCATTGAATTTATGTGTAGCCCACCGGAGCATGTGGGACCACAAAGGAAACCTTTAGCCACACAGATGTTGCTGCTCAGTACATTTTCATCAACATAAAAACTGCAGGCTGTTGACAAGGTTGCTGGTATGGGTGGAAGGCGAACAACATGAATATAAACATGGACACCACATTTTAGTGTCGCACAGACACAACTAATGAGACTTGGGGACATACATGAAAGCTAAGTGAGGAATAGCTACTCATCCCAGTGACTACTTTTCTAGTGAATAAATAATACTTGGCCAGAAAAGGAGAAAGAGCTTGGCTGAGTCTCAAGTCTTGCTGTTTGCCTTAGGGTTCAAATTCCTACACCAATAATTATTCAGAGAATGCAGAATAGCTTTTATAAAAGATACTGAAGCACAGTCAATACAGAACAGCAAATGGGTTTCTAAGCTAATCAACCAGGTAACTAGGCAGCCAGGTCCAAAGCTGTGATCTGGGTGTGGATTTGAGTTGGATGTCCTGACCTCAACAGGTGCCCTAACAATAGTATATTTACTTTCCTAGAGGAGGGAGAAGTATCTCTCTTTCCCTTTAGCATTTTGACCAGAAATCCTATCCTACCATGGAAACCTCTTATGAAAATTTCATCAAAATTGGCTTATAACCAAGAAAAGTCTCTATTTCAACAAACTGGCATTTTCCAATGATAAACTATGTTTCTGGAAAATGCCCAAATAACTCTAGTGCTTGGCACCTGTTTCAGTTGATAAATATTGAATCAAGTAGTTCACATTACCATGGAACACCATAGCATTTTTCATTATACGACACTTGGAGAAAAGACAGCTATATCAGGGGTCAACTTTTTCTGGGAATATCTCTTCTGTAGTATTGAAGAGCACTCTGGTCAGCGTGATCAGATCAGAGGTGATCAGATCTTGGGGGTGATCAGATCATCAAGCATGTGAGACTGCCAATGCATGATCAAACCCCTCAGGTTTGGCTGCCTAAGATGAAGCATTGGCAGCAATGCCCACCCAAGGTGTACCTGCCCCCTTATGTTCTCACTCCCACATAAGCGTTGATGTGTTTTTGCACAACCCTTGGTGATGAACTGTACTGGTGAATTTAAACTGATTTTAGACATATGTCCAAACTGTGTCTGCGAAAGTGGGCTTGGTCCGCCACAGTCTCTCTGATAGTTCTGCCCACACAGCTGAGAAAGTCCAGCAACCAGCCAGGAACAAGTGCAGGAGTGAAAAGGGGCAAAGCGGACTTATGGGGCCCTCATAGCTGGAGACAACCAGCAAGTCTGTGAGGCTGAAGACCAAAGATAGAAAGTGTGACATTGCTACTACCTCCAGTAAAGACCAGTTTTAGCCTCTTCTTTCAGGCTTGATTTGAAACCCACCAATGTCCACAGAAGTCTCTTTTTCTGACTTCGGGAGTTCTGATCTCCAAAGTTACTCTATTTCCAAGCCTGTTAGTAGGAACCAAACCAAATTAAGCTTGCTTTTGGTAGTACACAAATAGCAAATCCCGAGGATATTTTCTTGTTTTCTTCAGAGATTATGAAGATTTCTTACTCAGATGTAAACCTCAATGGTGAGATTCATCCTTATGTATCTAATATCTTTACATAACCAATGACTGGACATGATTCATCTCAGCTATCTGAGATGTCTGCTTTGGGATGAGATGAAAAGAACCCCAGGCAACATTGGTTCTGTTGATTACCTCCTGTCTGACCATTACAGATGCATCCTCTTCCAAACGCTGGAAGTAGAAAACAACATCTCTTCACAGTCACGTTAACATTTGTGCCATGGACCTTTTAGCAAGTTTCTTCATAGCTTCAAAGGGATGAGCTATGGCTAGTTTGGAATGCTTATTTTCTTTTTGTTTATGCACACATATGCACACACAGAGCTACTTATAATACACACATTCAGGAAGTCCATTTTTTTTCCATAATCAGTAGACTCTGCACTGCTAAGAGTTGACCTCTTGATGCCTGGCACCCTGTAGTGTCTCTTACGTGACGGCAAAGTAAATGCTTACTCCTGTTGTGAGCTTTATATCTACTTCACACAGCTGTGAATGGCCAAATTTAGTACAGGGTGGTAGAAGACTGAGTGCTTATGAGTTTTATTCTCTTTGAGTGAAGATTTTTTCTCCCCTTAGTACACAGCTACATCAAGGACTTTCCAGTCAATCAAAATGTATACTTACCCCAATGAAACTAAAGAGACAAACATTTTCTCTGACAGCAAAATGTGTGACTAACTCAGGGCATGTCTGACAAAGTCATCAAGAAATCATGAGATACATAAATACATGTGAATTTTCTTCCTCGTCTCCCATTTCAACAGCTACAAATTAAATGTAAATGGTTATTAAGAAAAAATAAAATTTCTGTGTGACATTTATTAGCTGTAGGGCAGTTGGAGGCTGACACTTTCTGTTTATTCCTACTGCATATGGAAGATAAGCAATGGCACTGTGGGACATGGTGCTGTAGAAAGACCCCCTGCTATTTCCAGCTGGTACCCTGGGTCAATGTGTATTCATTGACATCTCTGCTATGGTTGTTAATGGGACTTCTTCTGATGTGGGTTCCTACTCACTGGAAATGGGGCTCTTCTCATCAGAGTGGCATGTTCTGTAGTGTTAGGACACCCCACTGAGCAAGAAATAGATGAATGGCAATCTCTCCCTGCTGGTGG
Source organism: Myiopsitta monachus (assembly GCA_017639245.1). Classification (NCBI taxonomy): domain Eukaryota; kingdom Metazoa; phylum Chordata; class Aves; order Psittaciformes; family Psittacidae; genus Myiopsitta; species Myiopsitta monachus. The sequence continues at coordinate 96,785,008 of CM029918.1, forward strand.
GATAATTATAGTTTTAAATAACCTTAATGACCTGTTGCTCGGTGAGGAGAATACTGTGAGGAGATTTATATTGGTATGGCAAACAGCAACTGCACAGTCCACCTCAGATGATGGAGGCTGCAGAGGCATGATTTGGCCATTGAGAAAGCCCTCATGTTGGTGGACTTTCACAGTGGGCAAGTTTTCATTGTCTCTGAAGTTTTCAGGGTATCCCAAAATGAAGAATTGAAGGTCTTGTAGATAATACAGGCCTTTTCTGCTAAACACTGGATAAACACTGACCAATCCAACTCATATTTAGGAACTTTACAACAGAAATGAACAGGATTCAGGAGTGCTGGTAGGATGGAGATTTTAACAGATTTTTTTTCAACATTTATCAGTGTGTTTAAATTTGGGCCAATATTCAGCAGTAAGCCAATAAAGTGACCTCAGAGTAGCATGTCTGCAGAGAGCTGCAAGGCTGAGAAGATTCATGCGCTCCTCTCTACCAAGGAAACACCATGGGAAGGTAAAAAATGTTACAAAAGGTCTTTGAAGAGAAGGCAAAGTTGGGGTTCATACTGTCTGAATTTGAATGTGAGACTTATCCTACACCACACAGAGGCCAACATCTGGGTTAGTGCTTGTGTCTTGACATGCTTACTTTCCAGCTTTGACACCTATTCCCAGATACAATGAATTGCCCCATGGAAATTCCCATTTCTCTCCACTAACTACACAGGGAAGCTAAACAGACATCTCCATTGAAGCCCCGATGCTAGCCATGGTAGCATTGAATGCAACAAGGTAGCAGAAGCAGCAGATTATGGAGATGGGAATAGGATCTAAACTAACACTATTAGAGCCAACGTCTAAAAAAGGCCATGCGTCCCCTTCCAAAGGAAACATCGCTTTTCACTGCAAGAACTCTATGTAGAAAAATGTACCATTCTTGCAGCTCAAATCTCAGAGTAGCTCCCTGCAATGACAGGTGGCTAATACATCGAATTAGGGAAAGGCTGGAGTCTGTGTGGCTCCCAGAGGCAAGTGGAAAGCTGCTCTGTGCCCATGTTTTCTGCAAAGACTCCAAAATAGGTTAATGGTTGGCTTATTTCCAGTTAGGAATTTGTAGCAGTGACTCAATGCTTCCAGGGTTAAGTCTCAACCTGAGGGAAAGTCTTTTGGGAAGGAAATCCTTCTTAGTAATTACTGAAAAACCTCAATCTCTGCAAAATTAAAATCAAATTCTTTGGGGAGAGCAAGGGTTAAGCACACATGGATATTTCTTTGTCTCTCTGCTTTTTTTGGGGGGATTGGCTCCCTTGGGAAAGACTGGATGCATTTTCCTTGGAAGTCAAGGAAGAAACATGAAAGTATGAACATAAAATGAGAAGATCTTCAGTCAAACGGTTGGTTCACAGTCAGAGGGAGTGGAATACCCTAAACATATAAATATCAATGAGACCTCTGTAATATGCCTTGATATGCAGTTGTACACCATCTATCAAAGGTGTTAAAGAGACAGCTAAAGTGAGAATAAAAATCCTTAAGCTGAATAAAGTAAAAGTCACAGATCAAACCTTATTAATGCCTGTCACTTGCAACACCCACATCAGAGGAAGAAATTAGTACCTCCTGACACATATCCCACATGTACAAAAAGCAAGTAATGCACACAAAAAGGCACAAAAAGGGATGGATATTAAAGCAATCACTCAAAGGGAGGATTCATCTCCTACTCCTAACTACGCATGAAGCAAAAAATAAAATGTCTATAGAGATATTTTATAGGCAGAAAAGCAGCTGGGTACACCAGGGACCAGAGTCAAAGTGTGGAAGCTGTGAAGAGCAGATGAAGAAGAATTAGTTTGATCAAATGTAGATGAATAAATATAAGTGAACTGAGAATTAATGAACACTTAGATGAGGAATGAGGTTAAACATTGAATTAAAACTAAGCACCTGTTTAGAAGGAAAAACAATCATTTTAAAGTACCAAAAAAACCAAGAGGCAGAAGGCAGAGCAGTGACAAACATTGTTGTGACAGACGGCCCCTACAGTACTCTGGCTGGATAGAGATAACAGAGGTAAACAACTTTAAAAGCATGAATTTGAGGGATGTGCATGTTTGATTCACTCTCTCCTTCAGTACAGGTCAAAAGGACTGGAGTTTGGAATCATGTGGATGGAAATGAAAACATCAGAGCAGAGTTAGAGAAAAGGAGAATTGTTCTGTGTCTAATTTACTGTGAGTTGAGGGAAAACATAGTGATGAGCCATCTAGTCTTGCTTCACTGTTTTGCTGCTCTGTACAGCTGGACTAGCAACTGATGTCTGGTCATCCGTTAATTTTTGGTGTCTATAAATATACCATCGCCTCTTGCTGGAAGCAATGATCAGGTCTCTGAAATCCTCCTGATCTCTAAGAGGACAACTCCAGCGTCATCCTACAACTGCTGGCTGCCCCGCTTTGATTGGCTTTATAGCCCCCAGTATTAGCACAAATTGATGATCTACTGAGTTTGAGGACCAGACAGGATTTGAATCTCCTTTTCATGCTCATCATGGCTGTGTTTGCTGGCAGTCTCTCTCATTCAGGGCTCACTTGCTCCTGGCCTTGTGAGGCCAAGGATGAGAGCATGTGCGCATGTGTATCTTTATAAAGGGAAGACTGGGACTGTATTTTTTACTGAGGGAGTTACAGATGCTGCAGCCTACTCACTCTGTTCTCTTATACTCCTATCCCCATCAGCAGCTAGAAATACTCCAGAGACTGCAATAACCTATGCTGGCTGGGAATGATGCCAAAGTGGCTGTTGGCTAAGAGCTGTTGGAGTCTGCTTCAGCGTGGCCTTTCATACCCTCTGCACGACCTTCCTAAACCCTGGGGGATTAGTACCCCTCTGAGCCCCATTATACCATCCATCAAAGAGCTTCCCACATGAGGGAAAATCTCAGCTGGCCAAGGAGAGCTGAAGGCTGGGTAGCACAAAGACCTTCATTCACTCCCCAGCAGAGGCTCTTAATTTTTAAGCTCTCTGACTGCATGTATACAGTACAAAATGCTCAAAGTGACTACTTCCTAGGATTAGGAATTAAAACAAACAAGTAAACAGAGAAGCAATGTTAGCCTGTGTCTGCCTTACTATTAAAAACAGTTTTATGACCTGAAAATTGTATGCCAACTGATTCCGGCAGCGACATCTCAACTAATCTACTCCTCATATACATGCATCTGTCTTCTTACTTACAGCATTAGCTGCTGCCACAGGACCCTGCCTTTATTTTCTTCAACAGATTTTTAGTGGGCTCTTCAGCCCTAAAAATAAACAAGCTCTGCTGGGGCATGTGTTTGTCTCTTCAGCTCCCGTGTGCAGGTTGCTGTATGACTCCTGCTGCCTGCATGGAAGCTTACATTCTAGAGCTCCGTACGGACCTGCCATTTGACAGGAGTGGAAGCCAACAGCTGAATTATGGAAGTTGTTTGGCGTTGATGGCAGAAGAGCACTGTCTTCCATAGAAACATGGGGACTGATCTTGGTTATCTTTTTGCATGAGATGCCATTGTTGGGGTACAGGCCTTTCTACCTGGGACCTTCCCTGATATCTGGGGCCTCAGGACCCGCTCTGTTACAAACCATGGTGAAAAATACACTGATTTGAGCCTTTTGGCATTGCACAGGTCTCAAAGACAGAAACTACTTCCTTTTTGCACACACCTTCAGTTCCCTCAGAAAGTCAAATCCTTTGGGTCTGCGGAACTCAGAGCATTAAAAGACAGCCTATGAGCCCTACTTCAGTATGTGAACCCAGATGATGGGTTTAGGGGATTAAATCTTTTAAATTACTGTGCTCGAAGAGCTGGCCTACATGAAGAACTCTGAATTATAGAAACACAAAAAAGTTTACGTTGAAAGAGTCCTCTGGAGATCTAGTCCAACCTTCTGACGAAAGCAGGCTTTAGATTAGGTTATTCAGGGCCTTGTCAAGCCAAGACTTTAATATTTTCAGCGAGGAAGACTTCACTGTTTCTTTGGGCAACCTGTTCCAATGTTTTGCCGTTCTCACAGTGGAGCGTATTTTCTATATCCAGGGGGAATTTCTCTTGAGGGCAATTGTGCCCATTGCCTTTTGTCTCTCACTGTGAATCCTTGTGCAGAAAGTACCTTCATCTTCTCTACAGCTACCTTTATGCAATTGGAAGACTGTGATTCGATTTCCCCTAGAATTTCACATAGCCTTCTTTTCTCAAGGCTGAACAAACCCATTTCCTTCAGCCTTTATTCATGTGTCAGTTTCTCCAACCCTTTTACCGCTTTGGTGGCCTGGACTTGATTTTTTTAGCAGCTCCAAGACAAACTGCACTTGTCTTCATTTCTGTATTCATCTTGGCACTTACTGGCCATGTCAGGTCAGGCACAAAATGCAACCATGCATGAATATGCCTCAAAAAAATGACCTGTCTCCTCCTTCATAGATCCTGAGGCACCTTTACAGCGGTGCTGTGGGAAGGTTCCTTGGTTGTAAAGCCTGCAGTGGATCTATCCTGTTCTCAGGTCTCTGAGACTGCCAGGGGAGTACTCAGCTCGTATGTGCTAGGAGTACTTATGGACACCCTCACATAAAGTCCTGCACTCAGAAAGCTGGTTTAACTGATTCTGCTTGGAATGCTTAGGCCATATGGTTCTGATTATTTATAAAGATAAGCAAGTGTATTTTTCTCTGCCTAAAAACAACCAGTCTTAGGGAAGGAAGATACTTTTGTGTAAATATTTAAAAATAGGAAAGCTGCTAATCCCTTGGGAAAACCCTCACTGGGATTGCACATAGTTCCAGGAAGCCCCTGAGACAACAGGGTGTGGGGGCCTGGCTGCTCAACCATGCTTCAACCATGTCCTTTTACACCCTCAGTGTGACCACCCTAGCTGCTCCCCTTTTAGTTAGTGCACATTCCTGGCTTCTTTTATCCCTCTATACTCTGAGTTTTCAGCAACCCCACCTTAAATTCTCACCAAATGAGGCTCTAATGAGGTTGGAAAGTTGAATGCAACCTTTTGTGGCTGCTCAGTTGTCTAAGCTTGCAATGGTGGAAGTTGCTCTAAACTGCCCAGCAGCCTCAAGTAGGATAAGCAGCATGGATATATGTGATGAGGAAAATGCAGGTTGAAGATGGGTAGGTCTATATAAGGTCTAAACTTGGTTGAATGAGGTGTCCCCAGGTACAGTTGAAGAATCAGAATCACAGAATCAACCAGGTTGGAAAAGGCCTTCAAAATCATCGCGTCCAACTGTTCCCCAGCACTGCCAAGGCCACTACTAAACCATGTCACTGAGAGCATCGTCTACACGGTTTTTGAACACTTCCAGGGGTGGTGATTCCAGCACTGCCCTGGGCATTCTGTTCCACTGCCTGAGCACCCTCTTGGTGGAGAAATTGTTCCTAATCTCCAGTCTAAGCACACAACATCCCTCCTCTTCTGCTCCTCCTGCTTTGTGTGCTTTGAAGCTGGTGTCTCGAGCAGGGCAAAATATTACCACGGCTCCTTGAAGCCACCATGTTCCCTATCTATCCCATTCTTGTATGGCTATGCTGCATCTTGGTATAAGTATAGAAGGAAGCTAGGCCATGGCTGCTTTTAAGTGGGGATGTTTGTTGTTCTTGGCAGTTGGCTGTCCTAGAAACTGTGTCCTCCAACTGTACCTATGCCTACTGAAACATGTCAAGAGGTTAAACATGCTAACACTTACAAGGCTTCAGATGCAAGTGTAAACATGATGGAAAATGTGTATACTGTTCATTCTAGTACAAATAAGCCAAAAATCTTCGAATTTCTCCTCAGTTACAGCATCATTCCTTGTGACATTCTTCACAGAATAGTGTTGCCTTCTTGCTGATGCTGAGCAAAAAGTCCTCTTTGCAAGATTTATATTTGTATAGATCTCTTTCTAGCAAGGACTTTCTATGGAACAATTCATAACCTTTTTTCACCCCTTTTCATCCCCAGTCTCATCCTGTAAGGAAGTGTTTCTTGAGGCTGAAATTGTGAGGGACCAGCTATTTCTGTCTCCCTGACATTTCTCATTACAGTCTTTCTTATTCCTTTAAACAGTTTGTTTCTGACTGTCAGCATTGCACAATCTCTTTTATGACAGTGGAGGGGATCTGACATTTAGCTGAGCTTTGCATTGGTTATTTGGGTGTAACAGTGCAGTGAATGGTTATTATTAATATTATTGTCATTTTCTGCAGCTGCTGTAGGAACGTAAAAAGTCATCATTCTGCATCTCAGTTCCTGTCTTGTGGTAAGTGTTGGCCTGGCAGACTGCAGACTAGTGCTAGCTTGCTCCAGTTTCACAGAAGATCCAGACTTGTGTACTATCCAAGGCTTAAGATCCTATTTTCATGGCTGTCACTGCTGCAACATGGGAGCACCTCCCCATTTCATCCTCCCAACACTTCTGTGAAGCAGGGAAAATAGAATTACATCCATACTGCGCACAGGGACCTAAAATGTAAGTAGACCATGTAATTGGTCTTCGATTCCACACTGGAAGTCTGAGGGAGGTCAAGAACTCAGCTCAAATTCCCCTGCTGGAAGCAAGCGGCCTCACCGCTGGATGACCTCTTCATCTCTACAGCTACCCCCTTCAAGCCTATGGGGATGTCATCTTTTGCTTCTGTTTCTCAATCACTGTTTTCACAGCAGAGCTCAGGCTTGGAGCTTTGCGTTGGGCTGTATTATAGAGCACTGACTTCGCATTTGGTTATGGAGATGGCTGCCAAGCAAGTGGGGTCCAAAGCCTCTCAGCAGCCTGGTGGATGACAGACAACCCCAGCCATATGGCATTTTCTTTGTGCACCATGAAAGCAGGGAGAGAGGATTAGTTTTCCCACTTCCAATGGCCAGCAATATGTAAGTGATTTCACTTGTGTCTCATGAAAGACCAGGTCCCGTTGTGCATCCCATCAGAGCTCCTTGGGTTCAGGTGCAGCAGATGAACTGCTCTATCACACCACTGGGTTTATATATGTGTAATAATGATTAACATGGTGCATAAAATTTCTGAGATAAAAATCTCAGACTGTCATTTGATCTATGGTAGAAGACATCAACAAATGTTGAGTCAGGATCCCCTGCTCATTCAAAACAGGGCTACAGGGGAAACTTCAACTTGGCACCTTCTATTCCTCTGAAAAGTCCCTGTGAGTAATTACTGGAGGGGGGGAAAATAAAAGGAAAAAAAATAAAAGGAAAAGAAAAGGGATTTCTGCTGAAGAACAGCTAGGCCCTGTTTTCATGCTGGTGCCAGAACTGGGGTTATTGTTTCAAATCCTCGAAGGATATATATTAATTAGTAGCAACAGTGAATTCCAGAGATCCAGCGCGGAGCCCTGACCCATTTCTCTAACACAAGGGCTGTCACTGTAAGTTCTCCTGGGAGAATTTTAAAACACCCCAAGCAAAACCAAGCCTTTGAAGCAATGCATCGCTAAGATACGTTCAGTGTCACAAGGGACAAGTGTTATTTCTGTGGCGTTCTAACTAAGAGTCATTCTGGAGTCGAGAGAGAATCACAAAGATATTTGAAGATATTCCTTTGAGCTGACCTCCTCATTACCTTCTTCCTTCACAAGCAAGCCCTAATTGCCAGAAATCATCCTTTTTTTTACTGTTGCAGTTGATTTCAAGGGCTAAGAAGAGTAAGAAATTTTCCTCCAGGCAAAGAAAGGTAGCTGGAGATTTACACATGTTTTCAGTGGAAGTACACTAAATTTGTATGTCTACATTTAGAAGCATTGTCTGTTGGTTTTGGACATGAAAATAATGAAGTTAAGCTTTCTATTTTACAAAAGAATAAGTCTAATGGAAGGAAACCAGTCTACAGAGCCAATTTGGGATTTTCTCCTACATTTTTTTTAGATTTAAAGAACTTTGAAAGGCAGGTTAACAGAGATGAAAGACATGGAAAATTGTTATTCCACTTCCAATTATTTAGCAGAAAATAGGGCTACTTTGTTTCATATTCGTTTTCAATAAATTTCCTAAATTCTTGTTTTTTCTTCTCTTTGGGGATATTTTTCTTGCTTGAGTTTATTTATTCAGTAGAGGTGTAAAAGCCTATCACTAATTTTAAAAGTAGTACAGGACCCTGAAGCCTTAATAACTTCACTCGAAAACTTCTGTTTCAGAGTTAGTCAACTGCAGGGTCTGCAGGCTGGGAAGAAAATATATACAGAAGGAAAAGTACACCAACAAGTCAGGTTAGAGCTGAATTTAAGGCCTGTGAAATGAAGATTCAAACCAATTGAAATGTTTCTGTATTTAAGCATTCCAATGAAAACAATTTTAATTGGAATTATTCCCTTGCTGGGTTTCTAAGCCAAACACTGTATCATTTTTCTAGACAAGAAGAGCCAGATTTGTTAGCTTCCAGTAAGTTTCACAGTCTGTTTTCACTCTTTATGTGAAGTGCAGAAAGCAAGTATGGAATGACAAAAATTGAAATGCAAATTAAGTTTTTAAAATTATTTGCTGTGAGCAACATAGAAATGGAAATGCACTGAAAAGTATGATCTCAGGGTTGAATATTTCCTCTGCTTAATTCCAAATCAGAGAGGAATTTCTGTATTTTGAAATCGCATTTTACAGCCGATGTTTGCAATGCCTTCCCAGGTGCATAATACAAAAGAGTGTTAATTATTTAATGATGTGTACAGGCAGTCCAAGGGAATGAGGAGAGTGGGAAATAAGCAAGATGAGTGGAAGGAAACACAGAGAGCAACCTAATGTAAATAATGAAACTTGTAAAGCACTGTCCTAAAAACCTTCAAGATTGCCATAGCAACAGAAGACAGGAGCATGGCATGGGCATCTCCATCCCCCTCAAGAACAGCTGCTGCTGAAGGGAAGTGAGCTTCTGAGATGAGCTTTGCAGAGGTTTTTTAATTTTGATCCTTTGCCTAGAAGGTTGGAATCTGTTCCTTTACATGCAGATGCCTTCCAGGAGATGCATAAATGTCCCTTCTGGCACTCACTGCTTTTCTTTGGCAGGGTTTGGACCCTTCCCAAGCAGTGAGTGCTTCCTGGAAGAGTACTGTCATAAGGAACGATCTTCTATACCTAATCCAGGCTTAAAGCCAATACAGACCTTCACAGCATGTTTTTTCTATACTTAGAACACAAACATCATACCCTGTCTCAGATCCTAGACTATAGCTAAGCTAGAGTTTGGGGGACCAGATCAGAAAGGACTGGAGAAGGTGAGGTTCCAGCAATGTTAAAAGTCCCTGCAGTGGCTGGAATTGATTTTAGGAGTAACACCAGGATGTTATTGGTGTGTCTCCACAGATCTTGAAAGCCAACTTTGTAGATACACGTATCTCACCATGGTAAGGAAGCAATTTCCATTTAAGCAATCCTACAGGTTAATGCAGCTTCCGCTGAAATTGCCAGGGGATGTATTTTTGTCCTCAGTGGGAGCAAGTCTAGATCTTTATTGCTTCATAGCATTTTGTCATACATGCTAGAGCTTTGGAGAGTTAGATACTTTATACACCAAATTGAAATAATAAATAACCAGCGAGGGGGCTTAAAATTCCCAGTACGTAAGAAAAGATGGATCATTATAGCTTACTATAAAGCTCCCCTTATAGCGAAGCCTTGGGGTTTGGTGCCATAGCATAATAAAGCCAGTGAAACTGTAATTAAACTCAGCTTCTCTGGCCCTTGAAATTCAGAAAGGAAAAATGTAGGAAGGGGATATGATTCAAACTGATGATGGGAGGGAATGGTAATAACACAGAGTCAAAGAGAGGTCATTTGGAAACACACCTTGGGGACAGAAAGTGTGGTAATAAATTAACTGTACATACTTCTTCAAGGCAGGTCAAAAGAGACACAGAGAAATTCCAAAGAAAAGTAGATTGCACATGGCAGAGCCTGCCAAGCAATAACCTGCTGATTTAGGACCCATTCTTGGAGGTGCTCCATGGTCAAAACATCTACAGAAAACTGAACAAACAGGGCCAGACTTGTTCTTGCACTGCAACCCCTTTCCTGCGCTGGTTCCTTTCCAATACTTATGCCTCAGTCACTGATAGACCAAGCATGGTGCATTGGTCTACCAGTAACTGAGGTGGCTCACTCTGGCATTGAAAATACAAGGTGCCCCTGGAGAAGTTTTGGATCCATCTCTCCTTCTATACATACACATAAATAATTACAGTGCCACCCAACCTATTTAGTGGCCCACTGCTGTGGGCCTGAATTCCTATTACTAGAAAATGTCTCTTAGAGAAGTGCAGTAGCCTGGCCTCTCCAGCTAATCCAGGCAGGAAGGGATTTCATCCCTTTCCTCCCTTTATCATGGAGGGTAACTCAAGGGATCAAGGTTTTGAGGTACAATAAAACTCACTCTGCCCTCCCATTTGCCTTCATCCTGACAAAGAGGAGCACAGAAACCTGATGGTGCAGACACAAAGACCTAAGACTGCCGTAGCCTGGTGTTTCCACCCAAGACTCAGGCAGACTCAATCACTCACACAACTAGGCTCATTACTGCTCGTTTCATTCTCCTCCAATCTTTTATAAACTGCGTATTGAAAAATCAATGCATGAATTGCACCATTTTGAAAACTGTGCGGAGAACCCACTGAACAATCAGGAGAAACACACTCCAGTGTCAGTGATTGCTGAACAGACAGTTTTATGACTACAGCCCCAAGGCTTTGGAACAAAAGAAAAGATTTTACTTGTAGCAGTTGCTGCAGTTGAATGTTAATCACCCCAGACTATGAAGTTTTGTTGACATTTGCAGGCTCTGAAATTACATGATCTAGATTCTGCATCTTGCTTTTCTCATTACAGAACTCCAGATTTGAGAAGAAGCTCTCTGTGACCTCTTAATGATCTGCAATTTGCACAAATGAATGGAAGACTTAATAGACAGCCTTCGATATTTTCTGGCAAGGAGTTTTGCTGTGGACTCCCTCTTTTGATCCTGTTCCATTATGCTGAAAATATATGAAATTTTGCATATGCAAGGATGGCAGGATTGAATCTTAAATGGGAATCAGTGATTTTCTGTTTCTTCTCCCCCAGTGTACATTGTTTGTATAGATGTCACAATATACTCAGATATAGTCTTCTACTTGATAACATCTACAAAATACATCTCAGCTGATCTGAGAGAAAGTGAGTAATTTGCCTGTCTGGATTTCTGGAAATGATTAACTTTATAGTGAAACAAATTCAGCTAACCTTCCTAAAAAGCTGCATTTTGCTGTAAGTTTGGAACATCAGTAGTTTGCTTCAATTCTTTTTGAGAGAAAGGGCTTATTTAACATTTTGTCAGATCTCTCCCTGCTGAAAGATGTAAGGGGCTATAGAAAGAAACAAGACCTCTTTAGTTAACGTTTTTTTCATGGGAATAAATGGGAGAAAGATTCATGATCTTGCTTTCTAGGTACAAGTTTAATTCAATATCAAGAGTTGGTAATCAATGGTCATAACATGCCTTGGATATTCCTGCCTGAAGAGGAAGTTTTTGCCTATAACATATCAAAGAATTATGTTCTTGAGGAATAGCTGATCATCTTCATATGTGTTAAGAGTAGAGATTACTTCCTTGAAAACTAGATCCAAGCAATAGCACAGCACCTACTATCACAGAAATGAAAGTTGTATCACAAGGGCAGGAAATTAGAAACAGCTTGGAAAAGGAGACAAAAGGAAATTATATCTCTATGTGGTTAGGTAGTGGAGAACAATACGGAAGAACTAACTGGAGTGGAGGTTTGACGAAATGGGCAAGAAAATAACTTCTGTCCAATTCAAACTGGGCAACTCAGAAAGTAGCTAAGATTGGCCAAAAGAGGAGAAAAGACTTAGGAGAACAGAGCAGGTCTCCTGCAAGAAGAAGAGTAGAGTAGTGCAGCTACTTTAGGAGGAGAGGAAGCTTTTATCAACTACAGCTGAAATCCTGAAGTATGGAGAGACAGTGACCTGCCAGTGATTTGCACTGGAACTGGTGATATCATAGGAAGCCTCATTGCATAGATCATGGGAGACATTGTAAATGGGAAGGGAAATTTCTCTCAATGACAGAGAAGCAAGACACTGAGGAAGATAAGAAGATCCTTTCTAATCTGTGATATTGGAAGGGAAAGGAAAAAGAGGAGACACTTTTCATCACAGCTCATGTTAACTTTATGGGGCCATATGTAATTCCAGGTCAGAGAGAATTCTTGAATACTTACAGATTTGAAATACTAAAGTGTAAGATGTTTAGCAGTTACCGATTCTGCCTGGCTTTCATTGGGCAACACAACTGTCCTCTCCTTAAACATCTGTTTGCCATGTTGGAACAGATGTGGCAAATCTTAATGCATACTATAAATTGGTTATCTGAATACTCTTGAAGGTCATAAAATCATGAACCTGCAAACTCAATAAAGTTGGTTTTTTGGGGGGTAAAAAAGGCATCCTGTAGAAAAAAGCACCTGTGAAACATAAACATTTCCCAAATGTAAAGAACAGGAAAGAAATGGGATTTGGTAGCCATGAATGTAAGTTTTAAAACAGAAGTGGTTGACAGAAAAAGCTAAAGAATTGGTGGAATAGCAACAATTGCCAGGATTACAGACAGTAAGAACAAACATTTTAGAGGAGAAAAAAAAGCTAAGGTCAGGCATAAGTAATTTACTGGATACAGATGCAAAATAACATGTAAGTGTAAAATCACACATAGTAATGCAGAAATGTTCGGCGGATATTTCTGTTTGTTATTAGAAGGACACAAAAGAGAGAAGAAAACCTCAGCCCAAGTGATGCTGTGGATGAAACAGAAGCTATGAAACGGCATTTAATACAAAACTTCTTCAAATAAACAAATCAAGAAAATAATTCACATTTATGAGTCAAGAAAGGCTGAGGTAAGAATTACCCTAACCCTCTGTGGTTAGTTGGCAATTAATCTTGGTAAATAAGGCAATGTCACATCATTAGAGAATCCTTTTGTGATTCCTATTGTTAGAGTTAGAGAGAAAAGGGATAAAGTGGAGAAGAACAGTCAGCCTGATGTTCCTTATGGGCCAGACAGAAAATGAGCCACAGGGTAGCATGTCTCTATTGGAGTCCAGCTGCACAGGTCAAACTAAATGCATTTGTGTCAATGCCCACAGCATGGGCAACAAACAGGAGGAGCTGGAAGCCATTGTGCAGCAGGGAAATCATGACACAGTCCCCTTCACAGAAATGTGGTGGAATGATTCGCGTGATTGAAGTGCTACAATAGATGTCTATAGGCTCTTCAGAAGGGATAGGCAAGGAAAAAGCTTGTGAGGTTACATTGTATGTCAGGGAGTGCATTGACTGCCTTGAACTAAATGTTAGGAGTGAGAGGGCTCAATGTTTGCGGGTGAAGATGAGAGGAAAGGCTGACCAAGCAGATATCCTGGTAGGAGTCTGTTATAGACCGCTCAGCCAGGATGAAGATAGAGATGAGGTGTTCTTCAGACAGCTGGGAGAAGTTTCTTGATTGCTTGCCTTTGTTCTCAGGGGGGACTTCAACCTGATAGATGTCTCTGGAAGTATAACACAGCAGAGCAGAAACAATCCAGGAGGTTCTTGGACAGTGTGGAAGATAACTTCCTAACCCATCTGGTTAGTAAGCCAACTAGTGGCTAGATTTCCTGTTCGAGAAGAGAGAAGGTCTGGTGGGTGATGTGATGGTTGGAGGCTGCCTTGGGTAAAGTGATCAGGAAATGAATGAATTTTCAATCCTTGGATAAGTCAGGAAGAAAATCAGCAAAACCTCACCCTTAGACTTCAGGAGGTCTGACTTTAGCTTGTTTAGGATGCTGATTGGCAGAATTCCGTGGGAAACATTACTAAAAGATGAAGGTGTCTAGGAAAGCTGGACACGCTTCAAGAATAAAATCCTTAAGGAGCAGGAGCAGGCCTATCCCTATATGCTGCAAAATCAAATCAGTGAGGAAGAGAGCAGCCTGGCTGAACAGGAAGATAGTGCTGGAATTTAGGAAAAGAAAGAGAATTTATCACCTATGGAAGAAGGGATAGTTACCGCATGAAAATTGATAGGTAAAGGATGCTGTTAGATTATGTAGAGAGAAAGATAGAAAGATGAAGGCACAGATGGAACTAAATCTGGTCATTGCCGTAAAAGGCAATAAAAATACTTTTACAATTATATTAGCAATGTTAAACAAGTCCATGATCTCTTTTCCGTAAGATTATAGGCCTGGATGATTAAGCCAGATGTGCTGAGGTGGTGCCTTTGGATTTCCTCAAGGCGATTCACTTAATACTGCCTGACACACTGATTAAAATCTTACATTAAAGGGAATCAACAGGGCATGAAATGGATGAAAAACTGGCTCACTGACAGACCTTGAAATGCAGTTGTTAATGTAGCTGTTTCTGAGTGAGGCCATTAGTACAGGACTTGTCTGGACACCAGCTCTTGGTCTGGTATCTCATGATGTTTTCATCAGTGATGTAGCAGGTGCTAATAAATATTTGCTGGTCCAAGGTTATTTAAGAGAAAGTGGCAATGAGGGATTTAGTCCTATCTGTGTTCCTGGAGATTGTTAAGAACAGAATGCTAAATACATCAGCAGTTTAGGTGAAGCTGATACCTTCCTGGAAAAAGATAAACTAAGAGACCTCTCATGGTCTTTCTCAGCCTTGTCCTCTATTATTTTATGACATGATGGGTTATAAGTTAGGAAAAAAGGCAATGTCCTAGTTGTGAGGTTCATTAAACATTGGAGCAACTGCCAGTAAAGGTGGTGAACTCACTCTTACTCGAAGTCTTCACAAGGACATTAGCTATCTCTAGTAAACACATGCTTAGTCCAGTTTTTTTGGGAAGAATGCAATGGCCTGTGCCTCCTGGCCTTGCACCCCGACTGTTAATCTACAGAATGAGAATACTTCTGTCCACGTACTTTTTCTACTTACACCTCTGTGCATCTTCTTCCCTGACTGACTTTCTATGTAGTGCCTGAGCACTGTCTTCTATTAATTTAATATTACAAATCCTGAGGTTAGGTCTCTTCATGGTGCTTCCTCAGTATATAGCACTAACGTCACAAAATTACCTTTGAAACTATAAATCTGGACTTTTCTGAAGTATTTTACAAATCACCCATTCTCTCTGGCTCGGGACTTCTCGTAAGGTAGTATTGCAGTTTTCTTCTGAAATGCTTGTATCAGGGGAATCTAGCTACAACTAGATGATTTAAAGTATTTTGGACCTTTTACTTGGTAAAACAAACAACATAATGTTAGACTTGAATCCTCCATAAGTAACTGAAGGGTGAATAGACTGGTATTTTGGGTACAGACCTGGGGCTGCCACAGATAAGCACTCCCAGAGGTTCTGTTTTCCCATTTCTTATGCTCTTTTTTACAACAAGGGTTTATCTCTGCCATATGAAGAAATGCCAGTCATATTTGGTAAAATTCCAAGAAATGAAGTGTCTTGGAAGAAAATTAATACGCCTTTGGTTCTGAGCAATCATGTAATTATTATAATACAGTCTTCATAGTTATAGTTTACTACATTATTTAATGTTCATAAAGCAGGTAGAAAGTAAAGTGCAGTCTTTCATTACTTTGCAGAACCCAATGATTAGAAGTCTTCTTACAGTCTAGTTCTGAGAAATAATTGTCTAGTTTTGGTTTGTTTGGAAATAATCCCATATGATTGCTATTTTTGCATGAACGAATTTTATGTTTTTCTTGGGCATTATTATTTCAAATGATATCCTGAGCAGTGTCACCCTGTAATGACTTCGTAATACGGCAATGGTAAATTGTAGCACTAAGAAAAACATATGGCAGGTTTGGATAAAGTCACAAATTATGATGCAACAAACAAAATTCACCCTCTCTGCAAAGCCTGTTTTGCAGGACTTCCCCACGGGAAATCCTGAGACTGAAATATTGCTGTGAGTGCCAGTACTGATTAAGGAGACCAGCAGGGCTCCTAGGGAGGGACCACTTTCTTTTCAATGCAGTTCAACTTGGCCTTTATGACTTAGTGAGAAAAGCTGCAAGTCTTGTATTACCATCCGTCTTTTGCCTTTTTTTGTCCTTGAATCAACATTTCCTTTAGCAAACAGAAGATACAGCACAGGGCTGCTCAGTCAGTGAAGCTTTTTTTCAAAGAATGGATGCTGTCAAATCAGTGTGCATGCTCATTTTGTTTTGTGAATTCATTACCAGGTGTCTCAAAGCAACTTCTGATTTATGACTCCATGAATAATTACTTGAACTATTAAGGCTCATGACGTCTGGTGTGCTGCTGATAATGTTTCTGTTGTAAATATCTTAAAGAAGAGTTGATGAGTCCATTGTATACTACAAAACCTTATTCCCACAGATTTCAGTGGGAGCAGGGTGCAATCAGTTGATTCCTACTGATTTCAGCAGGATGTTAGGAGAAGTTTAAATAGGAATTAGAAACCTATACACTTTGTTATAACAGGGGCTTAGGGAGTAATAAGATGGATTTCTGTTATAAGCTGGGAGATCATCAGCAGGGAGTAACTTAAGAGAAATAAGATTTGTGTGCAACAGTCAGATAAAAACTGTGCATAAACCATAGAAATGATGCAGGTGTGAAGATGGCAAAGGCAATCCTGGAGACTCTGAAGAAAAGTATTTGCAGCAGGAAAATGTTGAGTTGTGCTGCACACTGCACAGTTCTCATCACCTGTTTGAAAAGAAAGATGGGTTTATACTTCAGATCTCACAGAGAGAGGTCACGGTGGTGACGAAGGAAAGGAGAATTTATCTAAGTGAGCTGTGAGCTTCTCTGGTCTTACAGAAGATAGAATGAGAAGGGATGTGGCTGTCAGCTATAAATACACCAATGGGTGAGCACCAGGGAAAGATTAGAACAAATTAATTTGAGACATACAACTAGAAGAACAATTAGGTACCAATTGCTTATGGATAAATCTGTCTGGAAGTTAGAAGAGTCCTAATTGTTGCAGCAGTGAGATTCTGAAAGACACCCCAGGAGTGGTGATGAGGATAAAAATCCCTCCTCACTTGTCGTTTGTTACTTTTTAAATGTGAAACATAATCAGTTCATAAACTGAACTCAATGATAGGCGGCAGCTGGGGATGAGTCTTGTCCCAAGAGATCCAAGAATAGGTAAAGTCTCCTATTCTTAGGGGTTGTTCGGTATTATTTAAACACAGGATTGTCGTCTATGTCTCAAGGAGGTAGAGATGTCCAGTGGGGGCTAATACCTGCCAACATTTTGTACGCGACAAGAAAAGCCTGGGTCACAACAAAGCCTGCCACCATCTCCAGTGTGCCCAGCCCACGGAGATCTCCCATGCTTTCTGGGGCACAAAGTCATCCCTGAGGATAACTAAGGAAAGCTCAGGAATGTAGGTAGAGGTCAGTGCCAATTTTTAAAGTCTCAACAAAGATGCTGCTGCAAGAAGTAGGACAAACGAACAAAGAATAAAGATGAAGCCAGTTCTTTCACAAGAGATGAGGTCTGTCCTGCGTGCCCCTTTGGGACTATATATCTTATAAAACCCTGTTTTTCTCTCTCGCTGTTTATTACTGCTTGTTCCTGAAATAAGCAATACTGAATCTGGAGGCCAAGGTGGTATAAAACTTTGTATGCATTGCAACAGCCTCATGGTTATCATTCTGAGCCTAGTGGCTTTTGTTTTGTTATTTTGGAAACATGCCACAGAGTGGTCAAGGCAATGCTGGCTTCTGTGTTACCTTGCTCAGCTTGGAGACCTGTGAATGCCCATAGGGAGGCTGCTTATATCTTAACAAGATGAATATGAAATCTCATCATTTCCAATAAGCCTTACACTGCTTAGGCTTGCGCAGCTTAGATGCCTGTCAAATGAGGCTTTAGGCAGATTTGCTTATGACCTTGAGAAATGGACAATACTAGAAGAGCACTGAGTGAACAACGCTTTCCATTTCAACGTGCTTCGCCTTGCAGGGCACAGCTCTGCTATGATCACTTAGTTAGGAAGAGGGAGACTGAGGCACAGGGGTAGTTTACAAGAGCCCTCTTTAATTAAAAAGAAAGTACCTGTGTGAAAGTATTGTGGTTCTTGGTTTGCTGGAAACATCTACCCACTCCCTTCAGTCCTTCGTATCATCCTGAGCTACAGTTCAGGCTGTTCATCTTCTAAAGGCTAAAATTTGCCTTTAGGAGTAACAGCTAACTAAATTCTTTAGTATTCTTTGCAGGAAAGATAGTTACAGAAGGTGCTCAAGGTTGATCATCTGATCAGACAAGCATCCAGCAGGGGCAATGTGCCTGGCCACTTGAGTTAAATTTAGAATGATATGGGATTATATTTAGAAAGAAAACCCAAACATTTTATTCTAGTATTATTTCTTCTCTTTATTCTAGTACTATTCCTTCAGTCATACCCAGGGGATCCTTGGGCAAACTGGGCTCATTGTGTCAGATTCTGTACATTATGTACTGTAGGACTCAGGAGTGTGGCTCAAAGGCTCTCATGATCAAAGCAATAAAAATGTGAGAGTGGGCCAGAGTTGCTGGCAATTAGTCTATGCTGCGAGCCTTGCTTTATTGGCGTAAGAATTCCCTACTCTGTGCAGATCCTAGGAAATGAATCCTGATGTGACTCATTTATCACCCTCCTCTGTTTCAGATGTCAGAGTAGCAGCTACAGCTGAAATTAGGCATCTGTCACACCTATACCTGGCTTTGAACAGGGCTGTAATTGGAGAGAGATAACATGGTATTCATCTCACCCTACTTTAGACACCTACACTGTAGAGCGCTGCCTACCAGACAGGCAACCTCTGCTCCTTTCAGTCAGTGCAGAGATAGAGCATCGATAGGACATGTCACGCTAAAACAGCTGCCTAAAGCAAACCAGACAAAACTCCTTATGAAAGTGCCCATTTCTTTCTGTTCACTGTGAAAGGAATCCAGGTGTTGATGCCTGCATAGGGATGTCCTCCTTTTCTACAGGTGAACTGTGTGTTCTGGCAGGGCTGTATCTAGATTTGGTTGGTTCCTTGTTGGCAGATATTTTTTGCCTTAATTCTTTATAATTGGCAGATTTTTATAACAAGGTGATCACTCACATGACCTGGAGCAGATTAATACAGCTCTTAAACAGACTAGAGCTTCTGTGCATGCTAATGAAAGCAGAAAAATGAGACACAGAGAAACAGGCTAGAAATACAGAGCAAAAAGCAATACAGCAAGTGTCAAGAAAATGCTAGTTGCTTTCATACAGTGTGTGGAAGATAGTTTGAGCACAGTCATCATGATGGTGGGGGACATATAATTTGTCACTTTGATATTATCAGCCAATAAAGAAAAGCAGAATTGCAGTTAAAGACCAAAGAGGTAATTGAAGCACTTTGTAGCTCTTAGTTGCTGTAACTGCACTGGGCATATTACATGAAGTTCTAACTACTGAAAATAAGTAGGCATTCAGGAGAACAATAAAAATTATTAGGGGCATGACATTACTGACCTAGGAAGAAAAGATGAAGTAGATTAAACCATGTCCTTGAAAAGATGAAATGATGAGCTAATTGCTCCACAACAGGCTCCAGATGTGGTTTTCCACACCACCCAGAGCTTCAAAGGACCACAGTGTAGGTGAATGCCAGTTCTGATATGTTAGTAAGCAATGTAAAAAAATCCAGTTTAATCCAGAAACACAAGCTTTATTCATGTCCAATGCCTTCTGACCCTGAAACGTTTTTATAACCACAAACCCGAGGGATGAAAAATCCCTTTGAATTTCTTCTTTCAGCCTCGTCTTTTCCAAGTACTTGGTGCCTTTCTTTTAGGACAGAAACTCAGATCATATTGGTGAAACAACAATGCTTTTAAAATCTTCATGCAATACTGGCACAAATTGTTCAACTCTCTTCAAGGGCCTTTAGGCAATCTTCCTGTATATGTCAATAGGAATTCAGTGAATAGTTTGAAGGAAAAATATTGTCCCGAGCAAAGAAACTTTTTTTCGCAACTCTGATTTGTCACTGCTCTATTTTGAGGTTTAATTGCCACCTAGAGCATTTAGATGCCAACAGAAGTTAAAGAATTCATCTGTAAATATTTCACCAACGCCAGTGGCAAGAACCTCTAAAAATACACAGCATGAGGACAAAAGGCTCGGACTGAATATCAAACTTGTGTCTGAAAATGCCAAAATCCAGTGAATTCATTTCCCACTTGATGGTATAGCCCTGAGCACTGATTAACCTGCACTGGAGCAAACTAGAGGATTAGGTATTGTCATCATGCAATATCCCCTCACGGGCAGTATTAAAGTGCACTGATAAACAGGCTGTTTTTCTGAAGGGTGAGCAGCACAGGGCCAAGAACTCGAAGCTGACGATGGACTCTTTGAAGCGGGAATGATTATTCACAAGAGCTAGCTGTTATAAATAAACTAAACCACATCAAAGCTGCAGAGGTTATGTAAGGATTCGAACATATACTTGGCTTTCCAGAACCCACAGGATCTGGACTAGGCAGACCTGAGCCAGATTTACAAGTGCAAACTTAGTCTGCTCTTAATGATCACACCACATTTATAAATCAAATTCAGATGTACTCTTTTGCATGGACTCATGTCACTGAGGAGTTCATAGGATTTAAGCAAGAGTCATTTTGCAGAGTAAGCCCATGGCTAAACGCTTTCTGAAGTAGGGATGCTTTCCTGGAACACGATTGAAATCAGAAAGAGAAAATACTGAGAATGAAAAGGAACAGTGTGATAAAATAACCCAATCTTCTCTCTACCAGATGCCATAAGATGTCACCCAATTGGAGCCTACACATACAGTATATTGTATATGATATACTTCTGTGGAAAGCTAGAACATAATTTTGGTTTTGATTTAAAGGTCTTCTGTGACAGAGCTCTGGCCTTGAATTAGTGGTGCCAGTGATTAGTTAGGCTGTCAGAACGTTTAAAAAGTGCCTTGTTTCAGCAGTTGTTCCTCACTCTGATCATTAAAAAAAGAAACTGTTGCAAAATCCCAATGCCTTTTAGGGATAAATATGTAGGTTAAGAGGAATTGCTTGAACAGAACCCATTAACCCACCCACCCCTCCCTCCCTCTTCCTCTCTGGTCACACCTTTTAAAATCATTAACTCCTAAGACCTGGGTTTGCTCCTCCTACTTTGCATCAAAATCATCCAACGTGCTCAGGCTGTTATATTAGCCGTAGTTGATAGCAAAGCCCAAGGCTCAGTGTCGTAGTTCTAAATCAGAAAAAGCACCCTAGGAGAGGAATTATATCAAAGAACATTAATGGATGGAGGAGCAAGAGTCTGTGCTGCCAGCAACAGCTACTGAATATTTGACAGCTTTACTCTCAATATGATCTGCATTCTACTTTTTCCCCATGTCTGCTCTGTGAAAAGCATTGTTTGCATCTTCTTCCAGGTAGTTAAAATTCAACGTTATTCTATAAATTTGAGATGTCAAGTTAGATCAAAGCGCCTAAAGCCATTCAAGGAATGAGCTGCAAACACTGCATGCTAAGTGCCCGCAGGTTTTCACAACCTGCCAGCCAGATACATTTTACCTGAGCACACGCTCAAAAAAGGCAGGGAGTAATTACAGAGGCAGGCAGAGGGATAATTACCAAATCATTCATTCGTTCTCCAGGGATGCTAAATTTGCAGATAGTATCAGCAGATCAGGTCTCTTCTTCTGCAGGATCCAAAGTTGAGCGTACTGACAGTGATCAAAAAACCAGCATGTCACTGTTGCTCAGCGTCTTTAAAACGATGCCTACACTGCAGTCTTATGGCAGTGAATAGCAACTAATTCCCATAGAGGAGAAACAGCAGAGTCCTTGTATTAATGTTACACCTGAGCTGGCTGTTCTGCACTGTATGTGCTCAAGGGACCTGATGCTATTTCTTCTTTGGAGCCTTGAGCAGAGAACCAGTCTTCTTTTACCCTTTGGAAGAAGACATGGTGAAATCCTGTGAAGCCAGTGAGGACGTTGTCAGGAGACCTTGCAAGGCTTTGGGACTGGGCAAAACTGTGACCCAATTCCATTACCTGCATCTTTGTTGGTGCTTTTGTGAGAGAGATTGGCTTGAACGAGTGTACCAGGTGTCAAAGGGTCACTGCCAACATCAAATGTGTTTGAAAAGTGACCTTTACAACTGCATCAGCTGGGAGAGCTGAAAATGGCCTGGGTCACTCACATGGTGCTTTGGGAAAGCACAGCAAGTACTTCTCAACATGTTAGAAGACTCAGATTCACGCATCACTTCTCACCCTTTATGTGTACCCCAATATTGAAACAACTTCAAAACATCAGCATGGTTTTCCTGGCTTTACATTCTCTATCCTCGCACACAGAAGCACTCTTTAAACTGAATGTGATAAAATATGACTGTCAGTTATTGAGATGTTATTTTGCTTGATGTTCAGTTCCAACTCCTCTGTTCCTTTCCTGCCCTGTCCTTTATTTTTACCTCAGTTTCTCACTGGATGTCTCCTTTGATTCTTTCCCTGTTCCTCTTTAAGTTCTCCCCAAAGTAAATATTGAACACAAAAGGTCCAAGTTCTAATCCAACATCTGAAATCACCAAGCTGACAAGAAAATGTTCTGTGAATATATTAGAAATATAAAGAAGGAAAAGAGAGTGCAGAGCTTCCCACCATTTAATGGGAAGAACAAAAAAAAAAGGGTTGTTGCAGAAAAGACTGAAAATAATTGCCATCTTTGCTTCACTTTTCTTCCCCCCAAAAGATTACTTATGCCTAGATCCATGACAAAATTAATTTTAAGAAAGAGACTGAAATGCAAAGGAGATCAAGGAGTGAACCAAAAGTCAGTGGTTATTTATATAAAATAGGTGTGCTCAGCTCAGCAGGGCCTAATAAAATTGAGCAGATTTAAGGAACTAGCCAAGGCAGCTTGGGATTGTTGGTGATTATCTTTGAGGACACAGCAAGGACGCTACTGGTCCCAGAGGACTGGAGGAAAATGCACATGGTATCAGGGACATCAAGATCAGCTTGTTTAACTTTGTTACCCAGGTAGGTACCAGAAAAGATTATTAAATAACCAGTTTCTGCAGGTTTGAAGGATAATAAAAAGATGCTTAAAAAGCAATGCATGTAGGTGACATCAGCGACTAATTTGGCCACACTAATTTAATTTCCTTTTGTGAAAGAGAATTGGAAAATTGTGTGGACACAGAAGATGAGATCTGCTTCGCAAATCATAGATCCAGCTTTAGTGATAGTCCAGTCAACAGTAGCATGCAAACTAGGAGAATACAGTTTAGGTCCCTGATAGACAGTGTTCACCAACATAGGAGTGGGGCCGGACAGGTAATGGGTTGTTAGTCTGCTCTTCATTTTGATGTTGTCATTTTCAATTAAGAGGGTCCTAGGTTACAGACCAGGGTCTAAATGATGTCAGTGGATGTAAACATGGATTGAAGAGCCACAGAGAAAGAATGGATTCTTACAGTGACAGAGGTGTTCAGTGGGGCTGAGTGGGCCCTGTGCTGGTCATTATTTTTGTGAGAGATTTTGATGATGAAGAGGAAAGATGCTTAGGCCAGCTGAAGTGACCCCTGGTGGAAAGGGCCTTTAAGCTCTTGGTTGGAGATCAGCCTTGAAAATAGTCTTGATGAATAGCAAAGGGTGTCTGAATTCAATCAGGGAAAATTCAGTGGAGTCAGGAGCTGAGTGCTGTACTTTGAGAAGAAAAATGGAGAAAGGGGTTAATGCTTGCATTAGTACAACAACTGCCACAAAGAGCATGGTAAGCACAGCAGCCCACAAACTGAAATGATGTTAAAAGAGGATGGTGTTGCAAAGTTGAAAAATTTTCCTCTGAGATGTATTGAGCAAGGTTTTGGATGTAAGACCAAAGAAGTCTGACTTCCAGAATAGCTTTAAAAAAGGATATAGGCAACACCAAAAGAATCCAAGAGGAATCTACAGAAACAATTGAATTTTGAAAAGGATGGGAAAAGTCTGTTAATTTAGACAAGAGCAGGTTAAGTCATGGTCAGTCAGTTTGCAAAAGAGTGTGGTGTGGCCAAAGAGAATGTCATCATGTCCACTTATGGTAGAATATGGAGAACTCAGTTCACTTCAATCAATTTAATCAGCTAGGAAAAGGTAAATTACTTATTAGGAAGATATTTCAAAATACAAAAGTTGCGAAGCACTGAGTGTGCAGATTTTGTGAGATCTTCCTCCCTGACAATTTCTAAGAGTAACAGGACAAAAGTGTATCTCAGAAAACTAAAAAGGACAGAGGACCTTTCTGGCAAAATGGTCTCTTGTCATTCCTTCTGGTCCTATAATTGCATGCATGCCTGATCAAGTGATGAAATGAATTCATCCATCCATGCTGGCTGCATGCATGTAAAACATTGTCAGGATGTGCTGAAGCAGGAAAGGGAATGGAGTGGCTGTGGTGTCACACCAGGAAGGATCTGTCTCTGGCTTGTAGGGATAAGAACTGCAGAGACCCAGTTCTTGAGACTTTTTAGATATGGCTCACAGAGTGCAGCTGGTGCCATCTTTGTAGACATCTTGTCGAAACTATCGGGTTGGGACTAAAAAATGGCTCTGAAAGAAGTTAAACTGAAAGGTTTAGAGAACAGTGAGTACATGCAAATCCAAGTGATACATTGCAGTAAGCTTTGAAAGGATGAAAGAAATGGGATAGTGCAGCACAGAAGAGAGTAGGAAAACAGTGGCCTTGTGGCCATGAATCAGGAAGGATCCAAAAGAAGCCATATGTGATGTCAATGGTTCTCCATGATGGTATTTCAGAAGTGAGTAAACTTTGGATAACGAAATTGAGTTTATACAACCTTTCGACAGAGCTACAGTGTTCTCCCTGGTATCCAGATTTTCTCAGTAGCCGCATCTAATGTTTGAGTTCCTGATCCTCTTCATGTCTTGAGTTTCTGGACCTCATTTTAGGCAAAGGCAAAAATAAGCTTGGAAAAATTACTCAAATATGTGTTTATGCTAAAAGCAAACCACAAATATTGTAGCCATCTCTTGATTCCAGGCAAAATGGGTGCAGTGCTCAGGCTTCTCTGTGGGAAAAGGATCCCTTTAAACACCATCATTCAATCTCACTGATAGCACCTAATGACTTGTGATAGAGGGATAATAAGAAGATATGTAGGGATAAAAATGTTTTAAGTAATTTGTTACATGTCAGTCTAGAACAGAATTTGAATCTCTTTATTCTGAGATTTAGCTCGTTTTAAATGTTCATCTCTTGTAAAATAGAACCCATCTAATTTTTTATAATGACTTTTTATTCTAGCACAGCATCAGTGAAAATCCTTCACAACTGAGCTCTATTGACCTAAACTTGTTAAAATGCTATTTCTATTTCATTAACTCTGAGGGCATTTCTGCTTTTTTACTGCCTCTTTTTGTAAGACTTATTTTTTAAGGTGATTTTTGAAAGCAAATTTTAATCCACTATTTTCCACTCTTTCATATTTTTTTTTCCCTCTAATGAATACTAATGCTGGCAAAGAGCACAAGGCTTGACCCAGAAATAGTTTTATGCAAAACCAGCTTGTACACTCTTGCTTTAAACCTAAGGGGACAATAGTCATTGTCACTTCACTTCTATTTCCACTGTTCAGATTAATTCGTGTTCACAAAGGGCCTCTGAAAATTTTGGCTAGAGGTGCTTATATAAGTGCTAATGTTAATATTGTGAAGAATTTTTGTCCTCTTCTGTTTCAATAGACATCAGTGTCAGAAGGGAAACACAATGGAATTGATGGCTAGCTTGCTAGTATTCTGAGACAGATGATTATTAGTGGAGATGAAGTTTTGCTGAAGCCTTTCAATCTTTATTGACAGATGACTGACAGCAATAACAAAGGTCTGAGAGGGAGCAGCTTACCTAGGTGGCTTGTGTATGCCAGGGCCTCACACAGGTAGTGTTTGGGGTAGAGCTGTTGATTGCTACTATTTTGAGGTGGAGTAATTTAGAGTTTTCTTATGATATTCATATTTTCCTACCCACAAACACTGCACAAAGGGACAGACAATATTTTTACTAGTCCCAGAGGGCTGAAAATTAAGGAAATTTTCAGGTTATGCTTGTTGAATCAAAGAAGAAAGGACATTCTACCATGATGACTTCATTAGGGACCCTTAATTAGAGAGAATACTGGAGGATCTGAGGTTTCTAGTGCCCATTTTTACTTAGTGAGACCCTTGTTCCTTTCTGCAAGCTGCAGCTAGTTTTCATGGGTAATATATTCTAAGTCTACTTAGAGCTGTAATGCTTAGAATGTAATATAATAATTTAATGTAATATATGATGTAATAATAATATATTATGTAATAATAATATATTAGAATTTGAATTTAATATAATAATTTAATGTAATATATTATGTAATAATAATGTTAATAACAATATTAATAATAACTAGTGTAATATATACTAAGTCTACTTAGAGCTCTTGCAATGGTCTGCTTCAAAGACCACCCAGGCTGTGGAGCAGTTGTGGAAAGCAGCATCTCCTTGACCTTTCAGTAATGCAGGTCTGATTCAAGCAGCTCTGATAAAATAAAATAAAGCCCCTAAAGCTTCATTGAACAAGATAGCTGAAGAAAACTATTAATGATTTATACACAGACATAGCTCATTTGTCAGACCTCACAAGTATCTTGTCTCTAAGTGCACCAGAAACAGGTCATGGGACTTGGACAATGTGCTGGGTTACATGATGCTTGGCCAAGGCTGTCTTCTAGTAGTATATGTTCAGCCAGTCCCCATGGTCTTCTTCAGTTAGGAGGTTTGACCCTTCTCACTAAAATATCTGTGTTATGATGTTGTTTGGTTTGTATTTATATTGTCTGACAAGCAACACAGTGCTTGCATATATCTGGTCAGAAACCACCCATGAAGCAGCCACAAGACAAAATGCCAGAACACAAAATCTATCAGTTCTGACTTCTCTTACTCATTGGCCATTTCACTGTGCTGTGTTGCAGATTAGCTAACTGGTTTTATAATTTGTTCCTACACTTAACAGTGAGAATCACACTTCTGGTATGTGCCCACCTGTACAATGCTTCTGACTGTTGTTTCAAAAAAGGTCAGTTACATTCCAGCCATTCTGTTTCTCCTAGGCTCTAAATTGCGGGTTAAGTCCTGTCCATGTAGGAATTGCCAAAGCTCAGCATCACACACTCCAGTATAACTTCCCTGTTTGAGGAGTTACCCCAATGGATAGGTTTGCTCATTGCCGGGACTCATGCTTATGGCCAGGTTCACAGCCAAGGCTTCTTCAAACACCGCTTTCCATTTTCATGGCACATCAGCAGCTGTGACACAAGCCTGTGCCCTTCTTCCATACTGTGGTGAAGCAGCACATCCTGCATAGTCCCCTTCACAGGAAGAGATGAACCTGGGAGGTCCGATGAAGACAGTGGCTGGGAATTCCTGGCTGTGATTCTCTGTATGTCCTACCTGTAGGGTAATGCAAGACAGAAGCCAGTTATGAGACTCATGTTCAGTATGTGAGGCTCTGCAGGTTGGTTTTAAATGTTTATGCCTTGGTAGTAGCAGTGTTACGGTATCTGCAGCAATTGCCATCTGGTCTAAGGGAACTGATGAAGCCCATCTTTTCTGACCTTGTCCATTGATCTAACAGGAGACAAGCTTTGCGTCCCCAAACTTTGCTTCCCCCTATGTGCTTATATAAACAGCTACTTTCTTATAAACCCAAGTGCTACACATCTAAAGAGCATCATAGGCAATTCTGGCTTATATTTTCCTTGGATCTAAGTGTGGTCACCCTGATGTACTTTCTGCAGGAAGCTCTTTCATGTGCAATATGGAATACAAAAAAAGATCAGTCTACTGTTCCTATTTATCTTCAAGATATAGACTTTAAAAAGATTTTAAAATATCAGGTTTAAACTGGCCCAGTGATTATTATATTGTTGTAAACCAACAATGGGGAACAAGGGAAAAAAGGAAGGAAACCATTAGAAAAAATAATAGAATAATTCAGTATTTCTTTATATAAAGAAAAATGGGCCCAGGCTTGTCAGAGTGCCATTTATTAAACACTATCATACTTTTGTTTTGCTACTAACTTCAAATGCCAAAGAATCTCTGAATTGGCAGTGATGAATGGAAGTTTTCTGGCATATAGCACCACTGAGTTCAGAAAGAATAAATGTGATCAGGCCCAGTAAAACATGTTCCCTGTTTCACTGTATGCAGCCTCTCTTATGTGTTTATTTAATTTCCCTCTAGTCTTACAGGACCAAAATGATGAGATGCGAGGCTACCTGGTAGCCTTCTTGCAAAAATATTGCTATTTTGACCCATCTCAGCTGCAATAATGTCTTCAAAACAGATCTTTGGCTTAATACAATGCTTGCTTTCAAGGTAGGCCTAGGTTATAATAACAATGATTAAATCTTGTATAGAGAATTATCTCCAAGTTTAAAAGCACTTTGAAAAATTAAAGTTCTTAATATTAGTAAATCTTTTTTCAGATGGGAACAATGAAGTGAAAGTGAAATAAGTTCCTTTGGTAAGCAAGGCAATGGCAGAGCCATGAATAAAACTTATTAGCACTTATTAAAACTTATTTTAATTTGAGGCATCTTAACCAACATTAGACTATAAAACTCCTGAAAGGGGTCTTAAAGTTGATTTCAGTAGAGCTGTGATGTTTACAATAGTTGAAGAGTGAGGCACTTCTGTAGAAGCATTACCTTATACTTTGCACTAGGGAACAGATCTCATTTGACATGAGATCTTTGATGCCTGCTTATGTAGACTCATAGCAGAGTTGTTAAAGCTTACGTGTTCTCAAATCTCAGCAAACTAATAAATAGATGGTCTGGAGTAGCTTACCCATGATTTGATAGGCATGGGCTGCCCTCAGGCAGAACAGGTAGTCAGAAGGCTCTTGGCTGCTGCCATAAATAACAAATGTTATTGCAAGACGTCCTCCATGTTGCTTATGCATGAAGGCAATGCTGTTAATATAGCAGCCTTAGTCCAAGAAAGTCTTCTGAAAATGTATGTGTATTATGCAATAACACCCAAATGCATGTGCACATGCTGCATTGTTGAGAAAGGAGCTCAGGTTTTAGCTTTCACCTGCAAAACTGAAGTGATGGTCTCTTTATGGCATCGGTATCTGGGCAGTTTAACCTACTGATAAATGATAAAACTGTGACATCCAGCCACTGTCTTAGCCAGAGCACATCCCATGAGGCTAGTATGGTACCACAGATATATGGTACTTGGTCACTTGATGTTTAGGATTAAACAGTGTTTGACAAACCCTACCAGAAGTTAGCAAACATGGTTTGGTCCTTCCAGTCCATCTGTCAGAAAACAGGTTGCATAAAATGCAAGCTATTTCTTAAAAGGGCCACTTTTGATATTTCAGAAGAAGATTTAGCTCTGAAGTGGTCACCTGAAAGTCCCTGTCTTCCATCAGCTGTCACCTTGGTTTCTAATAGACAAATTGTTTCAAATCCTTAAACAGAAGTTAAACCTCTCTTTTAAATCCTCTCTTTTTAGTCAGTTTAGGGCAACTTGAACATTAAGACTGTGCCAGGCAATTGTTTGTACACTTTACTCTTGCTGAGTCCCAGACCTTGACAACTTGCTGTATCACAGGGGAAAAAAGCTTAATTGCATGTGATATATGAAAACATTACTGGGTTTGAACTTCCAGTTTTCAATTTTGGTGAATACCTTCTTGTTCTTCAATGAGAACTGGCAGAACAAGCACCCACTAGCTTCCTTGGATGGCACATTGTTTCTACTTCTTGCCAGGAATGACTTGATCAGGGACTGAGAAGGGTTAAAGAGCATCCACATCCTCTTGGCAGTGGTAACTGCTGCTGCACCTTGGCCAGTCTGCTGATAGGACTCTCAATGTGGTACAGACACCACCCTGCACAGCCTGGGGCCTTTCAGGTTACCAGTCCTTGACTCTTCAGCATCTCTTCAGATTGACAAAAGAAAAGACCCCTAAGAGATGCTATTTTCCCAAACCCCTGCTTTGATGCAAGGCAGCAGGAATGATTGCAGCAAGTAATGGCCTGATTTGAGTAAGTTGATGGAAAGGTCTTCATCTGGTGACAGCCCACACTCTGCCATTGTCCCTGGTTGGTCTGCACTGGGTCAGTGTGTGGTGGCTCTGCAGCAGCCCTAAGAGAGCAACTGGGGGTTGAAATGACCCTTGCCAACAAGGGAAGGAATAGGAGAATTCAAGGTTGTCTTTCATCACAGGGGGAGGGGAAAAGCATTTCTTTCCGAGGAGCCTCAGTTGGCCCCAGCCCATTCTAACTACAAAGAAAGTCTGTCTTTTTTTTTTATAGTCCTTAGGAAAGTTGAATGACTGTCACCAGAGATGCTCTAAAAATATCCCTGCAGATCTCCGGACTGCTCCAGGGAGGCAGTGAGCTGCCTGCAGGAGATGATAAACCAGGTTCAGGTCACAGCAGATCCCAAGTCAGGGATGCCAAGCACTGCCTCCCTCATTGCTTGCAGAATGCTAGCAGTTTAGAGGTGCTAACCAAAACTTCAGAGCAGTAAGTTGTCCTTCCGCTAGGTGGGAGGAGATATAAGGAATAAACAAATTTCTCAGCCCATTGCTTTCACTTAGACAGGCTTCAACCTTGTGTCTGTGAAAAAGATTGCCTAAATGAGCAGTGGCTTATGGTCACTGTGTCTTCGTCCTGCACTTTTTTCCCTTTGCCTTGCCGTTGTCACTCTCCTTTTCCTTGCACAAATCAAAAGAGTAGGATAGTACTTAAAAAAACCCAAATGTCAGCTTGTACATATAGTTCTTGGCCCCTATATCTTTGTATTGATTCATACCAGATGGTAAATCAATTTAGTTTTCTAATTACTATGTTTGGATATTACACATGAAGCATGTTTGTAAAGGCGACATTTTCCAGTATTATTATCTCTATTGGGAGAAGAGTTTTTTACTTTACTTCAGTAAAAACTTTTTACTTCACTTCAGAACATGTCAGTTCTGCTTTTCAACACAGACAGATACATGCACGCAGAAAAACATTTGAAAATTATCACAAACCCTGGGGAGGGTTGGATGAAGGAGAGAGGAAGGACCTTCAGTTTCTGTATGTGTGTCCAGCAACACACTTCTGTTCTTTTGTCTTTCCTAAATGTCTGATGGAGAAAGTCCCCATTTAAACATTCTGAGAAGTGGCAAGTGGGGCTGTTTCTCTCCATGAGCATGTCCCACATGAATAGACTGCAGCAGCAAAATCAAGAGGAGGATGCTGCACTCCAATATGGTCTCCCAGTGATGGCCTGGTAGGCAGCAAGGTTTGTATTTGGGACCTTCAGTCCTGCTGGAGGAATCCCCTGTGAGTTGTGAGGCGGTTGAGCCAACTTACTAACCAGGCTGGAAAGGTGAGAACCATAGGGACTGATAGCTCTTGGTGAACTGGTAAACATGAGGTTCCCCCTGGACTCAGTGGAGAAGAGCATGTCTGGGAAGGAATCATGGAAGAAAGTTTTCAGTGATGTGGCGCTTGGTTCCACTTTTCCAATGACTGGAGGAAACTTGGAGACTGAGACGGATGAGGACATGGGAGCTGAATCTTACCATTGTTGTTAAGGTTGCAAGAACCTTTGTTTCTATTCCCTTCTGCCTGGGAAGGCAAGTCCCCAGGGCTCTAGCGTTGACACATGCTTCATCAATGTGCTGAACTTTGCCTTTCCCACAGGCATCTGCACCTGCTCTCAACTGTCTGCATGAGCAAAATTTGGAGAGCGTATATATCTGCACATTCTGTACCATGGACTCAGGATTGCTTTGCCTTGTGAAGGTTACTTTCTCATGGCTATCTAGTCAGTGTGCATCAGTTTGGCAAACAAGAAGTTTGTTGAAGGGAATAACATTTAGAAGGAGGACACCTAAATAGAGGTTTCTGACCCAAAGTGACTAATCACTTCTGATAAAGGTCTGGGAGGAATTTGCACCAGTGGTTTCCGAAACTCTGCTGTTTCTGGTGTTGTGCTGACAGGTGAGGAATGAGGATGCTGCTGAATAGGGGTGTAAGCAAAAAGATGGCAAGTTAAAATTTATCATGGTTAAATACCAGGAGAGAAAACAAAGAGAGAGCAGTGCTTCGGAAATGTAAAAGGACAAAATGTGCAGAGAACAGGAATGTAACTTCGCTGTCTAGCTTCCAGGATTGCAATAAAATGAGTGATAAGCTGCACAGGTACTGTCTCATTAATATGAGTTTCCAAAGTTGCAAGCATTTTGATTAATAGCTCACAGAACCATTGTGAGTCAGAAAAGTAGCATCAGCCTTTCATAGCCCACATGGACAGGAGAATTCAAATTGCTGTTTGTATCTTTAAAGATGAGAATGAAATGATAGACACAAATGTTAGAATTTTTTTAGTGTACAAAATCCTGATTTTCTGAAATTAAATTAGTGATACCCCCCCCCTTTTTTTTTTCCAAGAACCATCCTAGTTTTAACAGAAAGTTTTTATTTTTCTCTGCAAGATGAGCTTTTGGACTCTTTCAACATGGTCCTTTGGGACTTTCTGCCCTGTCATGTTTGAACCCCAGCCAGCAACTAAATACCATGCAGCTACTCCATCAGCTGCCCAGTGGGACGGGGAGGACGATCAGAAAAAGGTAAAACCCATGAGTTTAGATAAGAACAGCTTAATCGTGGGAATTAAATTTAGTAATAGAAATAATAAGCAATAGTAACAGTAATAAAAAGGAAGATAACAGAGAAAGTAATAAAACTCAACAAACACGAGTGATGCACAATTCAATTGCTCACCATGAACTGACTGACGCCCAGCTTGTCCCTGAGCAGCAACTGGCCCTTCCCAGCCAACTTGTCCCCGTTTATATACTGAGCATGACATGATATGTTACGGAAGATCCCTTGTGTCAGTCTGTGCCCCCTCTCAGCTTCTTCTACACCCCCAGCCAACTCGCTGGCAGAGCAGGAGAAGCTGAAAATTCCTTGACCTAGTATAAACACTACTTAGCAACTAAAACCATTGGTGTGTTATCAACATTATTCTCATACTAAATCCAAACCAGAACACTACACAAGCAACTGGAAGAAAATTAACTTTACCCCAGCCAAAACCAGTACAGTCCCCAAGATTTCTTCCCTTGATCCCTTTGCTCTACTCTGCCTCTTTTTCAAACAGTCCTGGTGTGAGAGTCAGTCAAACCACTCCAGCGCACTGATCTTTTGTTTTATACAGTGATATATTTGGGGTGGAACTGTTACTGTGTTATCTTCTTATTTCCATAAGCCACTTAGCTGTTCTTATCAGTAGCCTACAAATGTAAAGATAATAAAGTCCCTATATTTATTATCTGGGTCAACTGGTTTCCAAATGCACAGATCACCTGCAAACTTCTTGGGTTTTGAGCGGCTTGGAGAGAAATCAGGGCAAGACTCTTATTGCTCCTCAGCTCTCCAGCTTTCCATGCTTCACGTTGCAGTCACACAGCTGCAGCAACTCCTGGATGCTGCTGGATATTTTTTACTTTTCCACATTCCTCCCAGACTACTCCTTTGACAGGAGCCACCAGATACTGCTATCCCAGGATCTTCTTGTGCTCTCTGCTGGAAATGAGGTCAAGAGGCATTACAGATGCTACCCAACAGATTCAGAAAAACCAAAGTGCTCTTATATCTTCCTTTAATTATTAACTCAGAAGACTGGTCCAAGACACCTAAAATGGACCCCAAGAAGATCCTGGCACTGAGAAGGAAGGCTTCTTGTAAAGGTTTTTGTCATCAGCAAGAGGTTTGTTTTTGACAGGGCTGTGGAGTTGTTGCTTTGTCCCCTTTAAGGCAGTCTTGAGTTCAGGCTGACTTTCTGCTAGTGAATCATTTGTGTCCCCCCCAAAGGGAAATTTCAGCTAAATTATGTATGATGAACAATTTTTAGGACTAACAAAACCAGTGTATTTCCTAGGGGCAATGTCCTCATCTGAAGGACAGAGTCACAAGGGGACCAAGTCTTAAAACAGTGATGAGATGCTTTTACGTCCCTCTTCCACCAAATAGTGCTCAGACACTAACCTCACACATGGGAAGGCATTTTAGGGTTCAGGACTGGGGAATAAACTATGTCTTTGCCCCTCTCAAGCCACTGCCATGGCAAACAAACCACTAATCATGCCAGCACATGCATCTCATTTTGATCAGTTCTTTGTCGCAGCAGGCCCGAGGCACACAACGGGCAACGTGAAATAAAAGTTTGCCCAAACTCTGTTTTCAGGCCCCTCATATCACAGAGCTGCACGTTTTGGGAGTGCAGCTGAGCAGATACATAGCCAAATGCAACTGCAAAGTTAATTAAATAAGAATAAGTAAGGGAATTTTTCCCTCCTCTTGTAAGTCCTCGTGGGCGCGAGTCCTTTACCCTTGTGATGCCTTTGCACCTTTTTAATTCACCGTACCTACCTTGCAATGAAATGAATCACAGAATAATAGAATCAACTATATTGGAAAGGATCTTTAAGATCATAAAGTCCAACCATTAGACTGGGATTGCACAAGCTCAGCACCTGTGACAACATGAACCAATTAATTGCAAAAGCCGGCAGTGAAAGCCTATCGAAGAGCTTTCTGACAGCAGCCGTGTTGTAAACAAGGTTTGGGTTTGGAACAATAATTATGTCAAGTTTTCCTAGCTCTCTAGACACATGGCATACAGAAATGGCCTTGAATGTGTTTTAGGAATGCAGCTGCTCACCTTTTCCTTCCCATCAGTGCTGTCCAGGGATGCTGGAACAGGAGGAGGATGACAGTGAAATGCCAGCTCCGATGTCAAGGTGCAATGCACACGTAGTTGATGCAAGCAGTGGTGCTGTCCACAGTGCCAGGAGAAGCCATTTGAGTAAATATGAAATGATTACAGGGCATTTCACTGCCCAGAGGTGTTTATTTGGGTGGAACAGCACGGTTGTTTTGGAAAAATCCTTTCCTCGCACTGTCAGGGTTAGTATGGGAATGAGACTTAAAGAAAAGATGGCATACCAGCATTGGCCTGATAGCTGCTCAGAAACAGCGCAAGAACGGCGACAGCACACCCAGACGGAGGACAGAAAGCAGCAGAGACCAGGGCGGGAGCGAGCCCTGATGATCCACAGCTGACAGCATCCCCTGAGCCTGGTTCCTTTGGGTACCCTGGCACCTCCCGGTTTCCTGTAGCCAGGGCTGTGAGACACCCTGCTGCGCCAGGATTTCCATCTCTCCCTGGCAGCAGGCAGGCGCAGTCAGCCGCGCAGCCCGGGCTTAGCAGGGGAGCAGCAATTCCCGCGTCGAGCCAAGGCTGGCTCCAGCAGCTCTCTTGCGAGCCCTAGTGATGGCAGGACCTGCCTGCAGACAGACGGAGCCTCAGACACACGCCTGCTCTCACAGGCAGCACTTACGAGATAAAGTACAAGTTTCATTCCTATTCTAGACAGGTTTGTTTTTCCATCCTTCTCTTCTCCTTCATGCTGGGCTGCATCAAAAGCAGCGTGACCAGCAGGTCGAGGGAGGTGAATCTCCCCCTATTCTCTGCTCTCTTGAGACCGCACCTGCAGTCCTGCATCCAGCTTTGGGGTCCCCAGCACCAGAAGGATGTGAACCTGTTGGAGCAAGTCCAGAGGAGGGCCACAAAGATGACCAGGACCACCTCTGCTATGGAGACAGGCTGAGAGAGCTGGGGTTGTTCAGCCTGGAGAAGACTCTGGGAAGACCTTAGGGCAGCTCCAGTGTCTAAAGGAGCTACAAGAAAGCTGGAAAGGAGCCTTTTTACAAGTGTATGCAGTGATAAAATAAGGGGAAATAATTTTAAACTGACAGAGGGTAGGTTTGGATTAGGCATTAAGAAGAAGTTCTTCCCTGTGAGGATGGTGAGGCACTGGCACAGGTTGCCCAGAGAAGCTGTGGCTGCCCCATCCCTGACAGTGTTCAAGGCCAGCTTGGATGGGACTTGGAGCAACCTGCTCTAGCGGAATATGTCCCTGCTCATGGCAGGGGGTTGGAACTGGATGAGCTTTAAGATCCTTTCCAGCCCAAACCAGTCTGTGATTCTGTGATTCTCTTCTCTATGAAAACACCAGTGAACTTCACTGACCTCCACAATAGTCAGCAGAGCAGAAAGACTCGTATTGCATTTGTCCCCAAGGCAGAGATAAGAAAGGGGCCAAGATAGAAGTGAGAAAAGGAAGGCAGAGCTAGCTGAAATAACAATGCATATTTCTTTCTATGACATCCAAAATCCCAAGATGTTTGCATGCATCATGTTGTAGACCTGGTAGCAGAGCTATTTAGACCCCCTTCCACTAAGCACTGAAACACGTGCTTATCATTCATCCCATGGTGAATGGTTGCCTGGAACAAGGATGGGCACCTCACTGCTGTCCTGAATACAGCTACAGTTCCTAGCAAAACCCCTGACTTTCTACTAGATGTCAGAGAGGAAACAACACAATGCTGTAAATTCCAGAGGCCCTTTATCCTGCTTTTTATCACATGTTCACTCTAGGCCTTAGAAACTGGGATGCTGAGTATGATACACACATGCAGGTAGCCCAGGTGGCTTCTTTCTCAAGTAATGTTCTTATGATTGCAGTTTTGCTTCACAAGCAAGTCTGGTTCAATGGAAGATTCGAACACCCAGTGATTCATATCCAAGTTCATATCCCCAGGCAAATGGTGAGGAGGAAAGCAGAACATACAATGTGTTCCTTAATTCAGGGAATATCTAATACACCATCCCTGGATTAGAGCAGAATTACTTTTTAACCTTTTTATTCCTTATCTTTTCATTTTTATTAAAATTACCCAAGAAATGGGTAAATTTACAAAGAAAATTTGCATTTGCTCAGACAAGTCCTGATCTTGTGTGGTATCAACCACTGTATTTATATTGATGCTACAATAAAACAAAACAAAAATTTGATCTTTATGTTTATACCATAATAAATAGGATCAACATTTGGCAAAAAAAAAAAAAAAAATTGTGATCTGAATATGAAAAAACAAACCTCTCAGTCTTTAAATAAATAGACATTTTCCATCTGGCTAGTGCTGGGCCTGAAAATGCAGGGTTTTTTCATAAGGAGCTTCCAGAGCTGATACGTCTGAAAGTTCAGAGTTTCCATCTTGTTCTCAGCCAGTTTCTTTTTTTACTGGCAGTGTCTGGGCCAGCTGTAGGAGTAGAGCAACAAATCTGTTCTTCCTGGATTCCTAATTGCTGCAGTCTTCTAAAAAGCTGTCTGCAAAGGTACCGGATTTATCTTCGAGGGTGAAATGTAAGTAGTTTGGAGACAAAACAGTTGAACACAGGCCTCATTTTTCTTCTAGTACAGGCAGAAAGAGGTTTCCTACTGATATGAAAAGAAAGAAAGATGGAACTATGTAGAGCTTTGGATATGCTTCATCTAGGCTTACACACAGATGTCCATGCAG
Organism: Myiopsitta monachus; assembly: GCA_017639245.1. NCBI lineage: Eukaryota > Metazoa > Chordata > Aves > Psittaciformes > Psittacidae > Myiopsitta > Myiopsitta monachus. Next base: position 96,822,533 of record CM029918.1, read on the forward strand.
ACAACTCATCATTCCAGGTAATATCACAGAGTTTCCTCCAAACTGAATGTGAATAGGAAACCAAAGAGACAAAAATGTCAACTTCATCAATGTTAAGATGATCCTCTTTATCTCTGTGACTGTACTGTTCTCAGTGAAAATCCAGCATCCCAGATAAGTGAGATAATCCTTCATGTGGGGTGCTGTTATGGGTTCAGCAGCAGCAGTCATTTTTCTCCTTCTTGGTAGCTGGTGCAGCGCTGTGTTTTTGATTTTGGGCCTGGGAGCAGTGCTGATAACAGCAGTGTTTTCAGTTACTGCTTGGTAGTGTTTTGGTCTGGCCAAGGACTTTTTGAGTCTCATGCTCCGCTGGGGAGGAGGGGAAGCCGGGAGGAAGCAGAGAGAGGACACCTGACCCAAACTGACCAAAGAGGTTATTCCATACCACAGCACATCATGTCCAGGATGTAAAAATGGAGAGCAGAGACCCGGGAAGGGTGGGGTTGCACTGTGTGGTCAGGCTTGGAATTGGGTGGTGAGCGATTGTATTCTTTTCCCTTGTATTTCCCTTGTCATTATTATTATTGATGGTAGCAGCAGTGATTTGTGTTACACCTTAGTTACTAAACTGTTCTTACCTCAACCTGTGGGCGTTGCATTCTTTCGATTCTCCTCCCCATCCCTCCAGGAGCAGGGGGAAGAAAGAGGGTAGAGTGAGTGAGCGAGAAAACTGAGTGGCTGAGAGGCTTAAACCATGACAGAAGCTCAAAATAATTTATAAATTATTCATTAAAATTGTCCATTTTATCTCCTAAAACCTGCATCTGGGGAGCATTGCAAGCTCAGGCGTGTTGCATCCCAACTAGAAGAAAATGCAACAGGAGGGCCAGGAGACCTCCTTGAATGGATAAGGAGCTGCTGAGGAAAACCTGAAGGAAAAAAGAGGTTTATAAAAGGTGGAAGCTAGGACAGGCAACCTGAGAAGAATATAGGGATGTTGTGCGGGAAGCTAGGGACCAGGTTAGGAAAGCTAAGGTCCACTTAGAATTCAACTTGGCTAGGGATATTAAGGATAACAGGAAGGGATTCTATAGGTACATTGGAAATAAAAGGCAGACTAGGGACAATGTGTGCACCCTCTGGAAGCTATCAGGAGAACTGGCTACCCCGGACTTGGAGGAGGCTGAGGTTCTTAATGACTTCTTTGCCTCGGTCTTCACCGGCAAATGCTCTGACCACACCACTCAAGACTTGGAAGGCAGATGCAGGGACAGTGAGAATGAAGACCCGGGACCCACTGTAGGAGAGGATATGGTTCGAGACCATCTTAGGAACCTGAATGTACACAAGTCCATGAGACCTGATGAAATCCATCTGCAGCTCCTGAAGGAGCTGGCAAAGGAAGTTGCTAAGCCACTGTCCATCATATTTGAGAAATCATGGCAGTCAGGTGAAGTTCCCCATGACTGGAAAAAGGGAAATATAACCACTATTTTCAAGAAGGGGAAAATGGATGAGCCAGGGAACTACAGAGCAGTCAGTATCACCCCTGTGCCTGCCAAAATCTTGGAGCAGATTCTCCTGGAAGGCATGCTGAGGCACATGAAAAACAACAAGGTGGTTGGTGAGAGCCAGCATGGCTTCACTAAGGGAAAATCCTGCCTGACCAATCTGGTGGCCTTCTATGACGAGGCCACAGAACTGATGGACAGGGGTAGAGCAGCTGACGTCTTCTACCTGGACTTGTGCAAAGCTTTGGAAACTGTCCCATACGACACTCTTGCCTCTGAATTGGAGAGAGATCAATTTGATAGATGGACAACTCCGTGAATAAAGAACTGGCTGGATGGCCACGCACAAAGAGTTGTGGTCAATGGCTCAATGTCCAGCTGGAGACCAGTAACGAGTGGTGGCCCTCAGGGATCAGTGTTGGGACAGGTCTTGTTCAACATCTTTGTTGGTGACATGGACAGTGGGATTGAGTGCGCCCTCAGCAAGTTTGCTGATGACACCAAGCTGTGTGGTTCAGTTGATACGTTGGAGGGAAGGGAGGTCATCCAGAGGGACCTTGACACGCTTGTGAGGTGGGATGATGCCAACCTGAGGAAGTTTAACCATGTCAAGTTCAAGGTCCTCCACTTGGGTGGGAGCAATCCCAGGCACAGCTCCAGGTTGGGCAGAGAAGAGATTCAGAGCAGCCCTGTGCAGAAGGACTTGGGGGTGTTGGTCAATGAGAAATGAACATGAGCCAGCTGCAATGTGTGCTCACAGCCCAGAACGCCAACCGTATGCTGGGCTGCATCAAAAGGAGTGTGACCAGCAGATCGAGGGAGGTGATCCTGCCCCACTGCCCTGCTCTCCTGAGACCTCACTTGGAGTATTGTGTGCAGTCCTGGTGTCCTCAACAGAAAAAGGACATGGAACTGTTGGAACAAGTGCAGAGGAGGGCCACGAGGATGATGAGGGGACTGGACCACCTCCCGTATGAAGATAGGCTGAGAAAGTTGTGTCTGTTGAGCCTGGAGAAGAGAAGGCTGCTTGGAGACCTCAGAGCAGCCTTCCAGTATCTGAAGGGGGCCTATAGGGATGCTTGGGAGGGACTCCTCGTTAGGGACTGTAGTGAGAGGACAAGGGGTAACAGATGAAAACTTAAACAGGGGAAGTTTAGATTGGATGTGAGGAAGAAATTCTTGACTGTAAGGGTGGTGAGGCACTGGAATGGGTTGCCCAAGGAAGCTGTGAACGCTCCATCACTGGTGGTGTTCAAGGCCGGGTTGGACAGAGCCTTGGATGGCATGGTTTAGTGGGAGGTGTCTGTGCCCATGGCAGGGGGTTTGGACCTGGATGATCTTGAGGTCTTTTCCAACCCTAACTATTCTATGATTCTATTATTCTATAAAATAACAGATGGAGAAAATGAGGATGAAGAAACTATAAGTTCTTAAGAATATTTGCCTTCTCATCCTTTAAATTAGAGGAGAATGTCTGGTTCCCAGATTTGTGGCTCCCAGATACTCTTTTTGAATAATCATCTTCTCCTTAGAGAAGGACACTCCTTCAGCTCTTATGAATTTTCTTTGACCCAATATCCCAGCTAAACTCTACCTCAGGTTCTCAAACATATCTTCCATAGTCAGTAATTAAAAGGCGAGGCAAATAAGTCCAGGTGGTGCTGGATGAGGGACATCTTTGTCCTACCTTGTCCCACTGGGTTCGCAGAGCATGTGACAGCTTGAAAGGCTGAATCAGGCCTCCAGTCAGCACTTAGAGAAAAAGATGCTCACCTGATGGCCTACTCTGGGTGACCATGGAGAAAAAATATCTGTGGGTCCTTCTCAAAACACAGTCTTGGATTTTATATTTCTTAGGTTTGAGTTTATTTTAAGGTAAGAAAATGAGAGCAATGAAACTTATTATCAAGAAACTACTTTAAATTTGGTCTGGATAAAGTATTGCCATCAAATGATGCATAACAGGACTTAAAGTACCACCTGATAGCTAGTGACGCTTAAAGCTCAATCAAAGGCTTTAACATACAAATAGTAATGCAAATCATATTTTGTATCTAATGTGGCACTTTTTGCTTTCCAAGTACTTTTGTAACATTGGCTCATTAATCCTCATAACTGCCAACAAAGTGTCTTACAGGTGAGAAAACTCATGTAGAAAATCTGTTAAGAGGCCAGATTCGAGGCTGAAAGATAACTTCTAGTTTTTGCAAAAGAACATTAAATACTCAAGGTGCTGTGGCAAAAAGTGCAATTATACCATAAAAAAAAACCCTCTGCAAAAAAAATCCAAGTGTGAATGTGCAGTCAACTGTATATACAGAAAAAGGAGGAACAACATGTATCAACTTGTAAATCTCCTACAGAGATGTATAAGGCAGTTCTACCTGCCTGGTGGCTCATTTTGAGGTGAGACATACAAGTCCATGTCCTCTCTTCCTTACTGCAAGCCAAACCTAGACACTGCTGTGAAATAGCAATAAAATGGCCATTAACAGGTCATATGAAGATCTGGTGGTAACACCAGCCTGTAGTTTTTGGATGGTTTTTAGCTTTGTTTGTCTTGTGAGATTCATACTTCTACTAAATTAAAGTCTGACACAGGCACTTTTGTATATTAAGTCACAGTATGTTCTAAAAAAATCCTATTGCCTTTTTCAAAATATGAAATATTGTCTCAGCTACTCCTGTTATCATCCATTATTTTGGCTATTCATTGGCGTAAGGTTTTAAGTGCTTATGATAAGCTGTGTCAGGAACTTCGAAGATGCTTTTCTATGTAGTTTTAGTCCTGGATAAAGTTTTCAGGATCTCATATTTCCCAGAGCAGCTTAGGGGGTTGGGTGGTGGTGGTGGTGGTGGTGTTTAGATTGTTAACCCAAAGCTTGATTTTTTTTTCACCCACAAATATGAGCTGCTTTGGAGTTCTACATTTTTCTTGCTTTCCCTTTGGAGCCAGGTTTTCTCTAACAGCCAGATGGCTGCTAGAAAACAGGAAGGCCTGTAGGTGGTCTTTATGATTAATATTTTAGTAGATTGGTACAGCTGCTTATTTGATGGTCAAATAGAAATTATATCTGGCTACAGAAAACACGCTATTAACCAACAAACTGTGGCTGGTAATATAAATAATATAAAATGCATTTTTAAAATTTGGTTTCATTTCGATCTGCTGCTTATAGCAGGAACAAGAGCAGAGGATTTCATAACACGTATCTTTTTAAAGCTGATTAATTCCAGTCTTTTATACTTTCAGTCAATAAATAGAATGAACCATGCTGGCTTCTGAAGTCATCGCTATAAATTAATCACTAATACTCAACAAGCTGTGAACCACTTAGAGGTATGAGAAGCACTGTGTTAATCCACTGGTGAAACAAGCAGGAAAATGCTTATTTTACAAGTAGATATACACAACGTTATGTGAAGGTTGCAAATCAGTTTAGTACCCCTTCCTTACACAGATACTCCCTCTCTGGAGCATCTAACAGTTGGCTAAATTGGGTCCATGGCCAGCTGGTCAGTCCCATTAGCAGGCAAGACAACATATAATATTACTAAAGTGCTACATGAAAAGAAGCAGTGCAAAATGGAACAGATGGGATATAGAAGATTCAAGGAAAAAGCAAACCAAGAACCTCCACCAAATTGCTTTTTCGAGCTCTAAATGAATCTTATTCATCTGGGTTGCAAAACATAAAGCTCCAAAAACTCCTTACAAAACTCCTATAAAATACCTTTTTTGGCTTACCTTTTTTTTTTTTTTTTTTTTAAGTAAAGATTTACAAATGGATGATCTTAATCCGTATGAAGATTAACGGTTATGTCAAAAATATATTTTTAATGTAGGACAACATACATTCCCAATATTTTTTTTAGAATATTTACAAAGATATTTTTAGGGGGAAAAAAAATGCAATGAATATTAATTATTGTGGTGGGTTGACCCCAGCTGGACACCAGATGCCCACTAAAGCCACTCTATCCCTCCCCTCTTCAACTCAGCAGAGAAGAGAAAATATAATAAAAGGCTTGTGAGTCAAGATTTGGGCAGGGAGTGATCAGTTGCTAGTTTCTGTCATGGGCAAAACAGATTTGACTTGGGGAAATCAATTTAGTTTATTGCTAATCAAATCACAGCAGGAAAATAAGAAAGAAAGCCCTCTTCCTGGGCTTCACTTCACTCAAATTCTTCACTTACTCCCCCTCCCAGTGGTGCAGGGAGATGAGGAATGGTGGTTGTGGTCATCTCATCACACACTGCTCCAGTCCCCTCATCATCCTCGTGGCCCTCCTCTGCACTTGTTCCAGCAGTTCCATGTTATTTTATCTTGAAGACACCAGAACTGCACACAATACTCCAAGTGAGGTCTCATGAGAGCAGGGTAGAGGGGCAGGATCTCCTCCCTCGACCTGCTGGTCACACTCCTTTTGATGCAACCCAGGATACGGTTGGCTTTCTGGGCTGCGAGCACACATTGCAGCTGGCTCATGTTCATTTCTCATTGATCAACACCCCCAAGTCCTTTTGCTCAGGGCTGCTCTGAATCTCTTCCCTGCCCCACCTGTAGCTGTGCCTGGGAATGCTCCCACCCAAGTGGAGGACCTTGAACTTGACATGGTTAAACTTCCTCAGGTTGGCATCAGCCCACCTCACAAGTGTGTCAAGGTCCCTCTGGATGGCATTCCTTCCCTCCAGTGCATCAACTGAACCACAGAGCTTGGTGCCATTAGCAAACTTGCTGAGGGCGCACTCAATCCCGCTGTCCATGTCACCAACAAAGATGTTGAACAAGACCGGTCCCAACACTGATCCCTGAGGGCCACCACTCATTACTGGTCTCCATCTGGACACTGAGCCATTGACCACAACTCTTTGTGTGTGGCCATCCAGCCAGTTCTTTATCCACTGAGTGATCCATCTATCAAATTGATGTCCCTCCAATTTAGGGACAGAATCTTTAGGTTTTTAATCTGATGTATAAATCCATCTTAAGTAGCAATTTTTTTTTTTTGCATTGGCCATTGAGAGGTGATGAAGGAGGAGAAAACTCAAAAGTTGAGGTAGTTTCCCTAAGAATTTCATTGTGCATTTTGTGTTTTGATCTTCTTGACAGGATAATATTTAGAATTTCACTGGTTATCCTCTGGGGTGCTAAGTAACGCCAGAACTGAGGATAACAAAAATTCAGTTCCCAGGAGAGCACCCATAGAATAATGTTCTCAGGATAACACTTTTAATATCGCAGTGCAATACATGTCATCGGAAATGATAAGCTAAAGAATATCCAGGAAATGGACTCCTCCAGCAAAGCTGACAGTTTGCAAATTTGAACTGAAGCAGTCATTTTTAGAAAAAAAAAAGTGGGTTTCAAAGCAAGATCCATGCTGTCATATCCAATTGATACTTCCAGTTCCTACAGTAGCCACCACAGTGCTTCAATTAAGTTCATTCTTAGGCACACTGCCATAAGTCAACCATGCAAAGAAAAGCATGGCATCGGAGGCTAAGTTTATTACCAAATGATTTGGTCCCAGTGCAGGTGCAATCAAGGGGTTCTCTCTCTCCATGTGGCTGCCTCAGGAAGGGTTGAGGACTTTGTCTACACTTAACATTTGGGTATGACTGGACATGATCTACACGCACTGTGGAGTATATATATATATATATAAATCTGCTGGCCTGTGATGCACATAGACAATTAAGCTGTGAACACCTTAATTTCTCTGGTCCATGTGAAGGGATGATTCTTATTCCTGTTATTTCTATGGCAGCTGCACTTTCCACAGTGACCCATAATCCCATCCACCAGTGCTTCCTGAACCTGGTGGAAGACAGAACCTTTCCTCTTGAGATACTAATTTGATGTCTTTGTCTTCTCCTGCAATCTGTCATCCTGCAGCACAATGTGATGTTGAAAGCTGGGGTGGGAATTTTAACATTCCCTGTATGTGCATTTATGAACTATGAAAGAAATGAAAATTGGCATTTCTGTGCCATTGGCTGGGGGCCACAAGCTGCCTGAATGTTGTCCTCATTTATAAGTGCATTGGTGAAAGGAGCCAATATGAAAGCCCTTAAAATGTTTCTATCCCCATTTGATAGTGGCTGAACAACAAAGAAAGAGCAACTTATGTTCTCACATTAAATATTTTGTTCAATATTTAAACATCAACGCCTAAATTTTTAACATGGTGCAGAAAGCTTCAGCTGTGTGCCTCCCATGGAAGGTAATAGGAGGCGGGGAGCCAAATCCCACCACACCACATTTAATATTTATCCCTAAAGGCTCCTGCTGCTGAAGAAATTTTGAGCACATTGCACTTGCAAAGGTTTCTGGAAGGATTCCAATATCACCTAGCTGATGATGCTGTTTGCAAAGAGTATATTAACTTTATGCCTTGCAGTGCCTATGGGGTGTGGGGGGGAAAGCAAAACAGTCGTGCTGTACTGCAGGCAATAAAAGATGTTTGTAAGATTCAGAGCACAAACAGAAATTTTAGTTAACCAATCCAACCTAAATAATTTAATATACCAATCCAACAGGACTAGATAAAACAGACAAGAAGAATAGAGCCCACATATTCAGAATCCTATATTTTTAGAACTTGGCAGTAAAATATGTTTCTATTTATGTTATCCCTTATTTAAGCTCTTTTATGTGCCTGTGCAACTTCAGTGCTCAGGTTTGCAAAAAGTCTCTGAAGAGGCACATGCTTATTTTCTGCTAGATAGTTTGAGTCATTTTTATGACATGCTCCTTGGTTCCCACTCTTGCCTGGAAAAATCTGTCCCAGTTTTATACTCAACAGAATGTACTTCTCCCTCTTCACTTCCTAAAATATAATATTTGGTCAGGGGAGCAAAATCTATACCCATTGACATTCCCCGGACTGCTGGGACAGAGAGAAAGAAGCCCGGTGCCCTCTGTGGCGGCTCTCCTGTGATGCAGTGCTGGGCGTGGACCATTAGTTTGATGATGCAGAGGAGCACAAAGAAAGATGAAGGATTGCCCCAGCGAGGTTAGGGTGTAAGTGGGAGGTTACGTGAAGAAGTCTGCTGTTGTACCAGTATGAAGTCTGTGGGCTCTCCCACTTTCAGCTTACAGATGCTGTAGCACTTCATACTTCCCATTCTGTGCTTTTCTTTCCCAAACTGTTGAGTAAATAAACTTCATGGTGATGGGATACTAACCTGGGCACACCTAATATGTAAGATTATAGTATGGACTGTTCAGGGGTCTGGTCTTGAAGCTACATTCAGCAGTGCAAGTGTAGCCTATTCTCCTAACATTGTGAAAGATTCCTCTGAAGCCTTGTCTACCTTTTCTCTCCTTGGAAGCAATTCACCAGAGTTACCTTGATTGAGACAGCCTGCATGTTTGCTATAGTCCCAGAAGGAATCAGATGGCATTTACAAATTCTTAAAGACACCTTCATACAGCTACATCTGATTAATGAGATGTATCAATTAAGCCAGCATATGGACTGTTACCTAGTAACAAGCTGATCTAGTGATCTACCAACTAGGAGATTTCAGGAGTCATGGATTTCCATATTTTGATTAGGGTTATCCGTGGTTTGTTAAATTATTTGATGGAAACATTGAGGTACAGTTTATAATTATGATGAATTTTCAGTATAATAATATGGAAGTAACAAACATTAAAAAATGTGAAAAAGTGAGAGAGGGCATTTAGTGGAGCTACTTACAACACAGTATTTAACCAGTATATTTCAGCGTATAGTTACTGTTTATTATGCTTATAAGTTTTTTAGATAGATGAGGAAATGAACATGCGATTCTTAGCGGACACTAAGAAATTGTTAATTTTAAATTCAAGCGAAAGTTTTACATAAATATATTAGAAAGTTCTCCTGCTGAAATATCCAATCCAGATTGCCAAGGAAATACTACAATTGTAATGCTAAACACAGGGTGTTTTTCTCAAGGAAGAGTGTCTGTGAGGAAGACTTCCTTCTTTCCTCCTGACTTATTCTCTCCACAGGTTGGTTATGCCTCTGAGCCAGGTCAGTCTCTTCTTTATCTTTAGGTGGAGCCGAGAGAGCGCTAAGATATACCACCAGCCTGACCCTGTTACGTATAGAATCTGATAAAAGAATAATATCATTATCTTTAGTGGCAATGCTTGCAACAGTGAATCAAGAGGAGTATGAGCTGTGATAGAGACTTGATATGGGATCTATCAAATAATGAATAAAAAGCTGTGGGGATCAGATTATATTGCAGCTGCAGTATTTTAATCACTGCTCACAACTGTGCAAACTACTTTATTTCATTTTGTATATGACCTTAATACGCTCCCCTTAGCAACTGGCTGTATGAATAGGATAGGGCCTTATATGTCCTACTGTGCTAGAGCTTTTCCAATCATTTTTAGACACATTTGTGATCAGTGAGGGCACTGCTTTGTTTTGGGACAGAACAATGAACAGTTCCCCAGTGGAAACTTTCAGGACCTTGCATGAAATCAGCAAAGGGTGTGCTGCTGAGGTGGAGAGGCTGGCTGAGGCTGTAACACTGTTATGGGTGATGTTGCTAAACTGTCACTGCTCTGCAGTTACCTCCCTGTAGTGACCAAAGGCTGAGAAATTACAATGGCAGTGAAAGGAAAAACAAACCACACAGAGGCTGCCTCTGAAAAAATGGGAGTAAAACCCCCTGCTAAGACCATTACTAAATTATTTGTCTGAATTTTAATTGCTGTGGATGGATCAAGTCTTTTGGCTGAGCCACATGCACTGAAAGTGGTTCATTGAAGTCCCTCAAAAATGCTCTGAAAAAGTTGCCATGTTACATTGCATTTCCTCCTTTGCTCCTGTCTTGCTTTGCACAGGAAATAAGTTGTCATGTTCCTTTGCAGCATGCAGCACTTCACAGGGGTGGAAAACCACTATCAAGTGGAAAAAATGTGTTCTTTTTGAAGCCGCAGGTCATGAAAACAACCATACAAAGTGAGGTTCCTTCTGGTCTCATGAAGTAAGAATTGAAAGTAATTTTAAAAGATCTGGCATAGTGAGATGAAGCTAAAATATTCTTTTTTCTCCATTAATTATGATTTGTTACTTTCATCTAAAATCAGCAACATAACAAATCAGTTACCCTTGAGAATAATGTCATGGTTTCCTCCACAAGTTAAAAGGGTGTTACCTAGATGAAGACTTGCTTGGAAGCAAAGCCACCAGAAATTGGAAGGATAACAGAAAGTCAGACTGATGGTTACTCTTAAGCCACGTTCTAATTTATTAAGTAGTGAGCTCTGCAAACCAGATGTGATACCCATCTAAGACAGGTAAGCCATCAAACACAGAGGAGGAAGCAGCCCTGACACACGATGAAGAGGTATTGACCAGAAGTAGAACACCAGTCAGAGCTGGCAACAAAGATTAACAAAACCTCTAATTGAGATATCTTCTGTTAAGACTGCTGATTGGAGTTGTGGAAAATTATATTAGGGAGTCAATGAATGATTCAACCCTTAAGGGAATAAGAAAACAAATTTTAAAGCTAATTTAGTCACAGACATGGTAAAAGCTTGTTCCTTGGGCTCTGTAACTACCTGTGAAGATTCACTTTACAAGGCAGTTATCAATGAATTGGTCAGAGACTTAAAAGTGGATTAGTAGAGACCATATTGCATTTGTTTATGAGAATGTTAGGTAAGAAAGTTTAATATAACTTCCTAATTTTCACATATCACGCTTACATGTGCTCTTCTGAGGTGCTAATTCAGCTGACTATCCACATAGCTGGGGAAAGAGTAAGTCTTGCTAACTCCAGCATTTAGCTTGCTCCAGTTGTTTGCAATAAACATCTTACAGGTTCAATTCTCATGGCGAAAATTTCTCCCCTTTTTCTTAATTCTCACTGTTCCTCAGCTTGTGTAGAATTATTTAGCTAAGTAATTATATTCATTTTGTATGCACTTTTATTGCTTTTGAGGCATCATTAACCAAGTAGAACCAGAGAAGTGATTCCAAAATTCATTCTTGTTAATTTTGCTTTGCATAAAATACTCCACTCTTATGAGCCCCCACCTGCAGTAATGTATTCAGTTCCATGGGCCCCAACATAAGAATGATGTGAACAAGTCCAGAGGAGGGCCACAAAGACGATCAGAGGACTGGATCACTTCTCCTGTGAAGACAAGCTGAGAAAACTGGGGTTATTCAGCCTGGGGAAGAGAAGGCTCTGGGGAGATCTTAGAGCAACCTTCCAGTGTCTAATGTGGGGCTACAAGAAAGCCGGAGACTTTTCAAAAGGGTACATAAGGATAGGATAAAGAGGAATGGCTTTAAAATGGGAGAGTGTAGATTTCAATTAGACATTAGGAAAAAATTCTTTCCTGTGAGGGTGGTGAGGCACTGGCACAGGTTGCCCAGAGAAGCTGTGGCTGCCCATCCCTGGCAGTGTTCAAGACCAGGCTGGATGAGGCTTTGAGCAATCTGCTCTAGTGGAAGGTGTCTCTGCCCATGGCAAGGGGTTGGAACTGGATGTGCTTTAATGTCCCTTCCAACCCAACCAATCATGGAATCCTGTGATTCTGTGATTCTGTGAATTTACATTAGGTATTTAAAGTGTGCATCTTCTGGATAAAATTGCCATTTCTTTGTAAGGAAAGATATTTGAATACTATGAGCTGATACATCTGTATGCGATGTGTGAGGAGAAGCTCTAACGTGATGTTGCATAAGGCATTGTCTTCATAAATTAATGAGAGGAAAACTTAATCTGCTTCATCTGAAGATGCAGCAATGTCAATCACAGTTATCTTGATTAGATAGCAAGAAGTTTAATTGCTGGTTGAGTGAAATATCTTCACTGATTGCTGACTATGTAATTGTGAGAGGTTCATAAAACACCCTGGCAACACCGACGTTAATGCTATGCCGTTTTCCCTGGATTTTAATGAAGGTGCAAGCATATGGTCGGTAAATAATAGTATTGAAGCAACGTATTCATTTTTTTGTCATGGTGCACTTCTAGGAGCTTCCTGCCCATGGCAGGGGGGGTGGAAATAGATGACCTTAAGGTCCTTTCCAGCCCTCACTATTCTATGATTCTATGATTAAAAGATAAATTTGTAAATCCTACTCTGTGTGAACTGAAGAAGCAACCACGTTAATTGATTTAGAAGGATTGGACCTTGGATCTTTCATCTTTGTGTAGGTCAAAACTGACACTGTAAAAGCTCAAGGGGAGCTTTCCATGGGCCAGAGATGTAGGATATGCATTATAAACTAATCCTGTGAGTAAGGCAACATCTCAGGCCTCAGGTCAGTTATGACTTTATGACATTCTCTATGATCTTTCTTAAATTAGGCTTTTCATACAGTAGCTGCTGGATGCACATGTCATACATCTTAAAGTAATACAGATGAAACACTTCAACAGCCTTCTGTTTACAGTGAAACTGCTTCATGGCCTTAAAAGGACAGAAGTTAATGAAGACAAATCTTATTTGAGGGTACATTCTTTCTGTTAATGAAGAAGCCCTCCTGGCTTTTCAGGGTGAAGTCTTCCTTTAACGTACCTGTGCAGGTTATTTCCTTTGCTGAGGGTTTGAGAGACATTGCAAACTAAAATCTTTCCGTTCCCTAGGGATGACCTGATTAACTTTAGTTTGAGAAGCAGGATATTTTTAAACCTCATTTTACACAGTTTCTTCTTAGTGGTGACAATTCATTATGATAATGAAGGATAATAGAGAGGAACTTGTTTCCAGCAACCATAAGAGATCATCTTTAATTTTCTGTGTGATATCATTCTGAAAAAAAAAAAATGAATTCTGCTTGAATGATAGCCATCATACTTATAGAAATGATAAAAAGGGAGTTTCTGAAGAGAAGTACATTAATATCAGATTCAACATAAGCTAGAGAGGATGAATAGGTGGAGCCAGACATCTGACCTTGCAGTTCTCCTTGAACAGAAGAGATGATCTTCTCTCCAGGATCCTAGTTCAGCTTTGCATTACATTACCAGCAGCTTTGTATGATAGCCACTGCCCACAAATGCTGGGATGGAGATATCTGTGGAGGGATTTATCTCACTTAGTTTTAGGTATTTATGCTACAGACTCCTATATGGGACCTTCAGATCTCTTTGTAATCTGTGGAGATCTATTCAGTAGAGTCAATGGAGTGTGGGGTGTGATTTGTCACAGTGAAAGTAGGTGCACATATTTGACCAGCTGGGTCACCAAACAGACTTTACTGACTTGCCATTGATCACCTAGGCAGCTGGTCAAGATAGATGCCAACAGTCAGGATGAATTCCTGGTTGGGGTCTGCCTTGCAAGGTGACAGCCCATGAGTGAACAGACAGATACATTGTGGGTTAAACTCTGTTCTTAATACTTCATTGTGCTCTCTCATAGTTTTTTGTGCCCACTTACCCTAAGCATTACAGCTCTGAAGATTCTGTGTTTTGGCAGTGTAGACCTGCGTAATCTTACACATGGGTTGACGTAGAAATAAACTAGGTCCAGAAGTCTTCAAGTAGAATTAATTTCAACCAGATGCTTGTGGGATTTAAAACTCTCTGTTATTTGTTACCAGTGCTGCCATCTGTATTGAATTTAGTGATGCTAAACATTAATCATAATATCTTTGTAGGTGGTTGAGGCCTAGTCAAACTACAGGAAGGTGCTGGCTGGTTTAATAGGAGATAGAAGTGTTACTTAGGCATTAATTGTGAGACTCTTTATTATAAGCTGACAGAAGAGTCATGGTTTGTATCACTGTCATGGGAAGGCTTCTGTTGGAATAAAATGAGTCCTCTTCAGGGACTGTCAATTACTCATGTATCTCTTCAGAGAATTCCTGTTTTACCACCTCTGTAAAATACACATCCTTAGTGTGCTAGTTCAGATATTGTCAGAAAGCCTTCCTAGACTTGAGGTGCACAAATGAGAGCTTGTGTACTGAGACATATGGGAAAGATATGAGAACTGTATGCAAGTTTTTGCAGAAACTTCTCTCACTTTAAGAAGCAGAGACTTACAGTCTCTGTGCAAGGCTGAATGAGTTTTCTGCGAATATCTGTTAAGGGCTAGCTCTGAGCAGATGACAACATATGCTTTTTTGCTAATGTTTCCTATGCAATTAGAAAAGAATAAAAAACTAGTCAAGAATGTGAGAAGCCACTGTTTTGTAGTCCAGAAGCACCTCTTGGATATGAAATGGACATTTAAATATCTTTAACTTTTGAATCTGACCAGTGGTTTATTCTTCCTGTAAAACTGTGTCTCAAGGCAGTGATTTCAATGTTAATTACATTCATTCCTAATTAAAGCAGGCGGTTGAATTAGTGGTCTATTACATAGATCATTTCCTGTTCTAAGACCGGTGCACGTATAATAGTGCTGCTGTTCTTCAAGCCACCTAATCACAGGTTTGGAATCAATTTTCCCACTCACAGAGCTAGGTAAAAATCTGTGCAGGCTCTTATTCCTGTGAATAAATAGTTTCTCTGCTGTCTGAAATTCTAAATCTCTCACAGCCTAAATCTCTTAGCATAAAATCAATTGAAAGCATAGAAGAATATCTCCCCAAGTTAATTAGCCCTCTTAGCCAAGCTTTTAAACCATATGGTTTGAAGCTCATGGGTCACTTCAAAGCTAAGATATCTGCGAGGTCTCTGTAGCCATTAATGCACAGCTTTGCAGCTCAGGTAATGCAGACATCAGCTAGAAAGGAATAGTCTTGTATCTTGTCCTGGGTTCAGCAGCAGCAGTCATTTTTCTCCTTGGTAGCTGGAGCAGCGCTGATAACACCAGTGTTTTCAGTTGCTGCTTGGTAATGTTTTGGTCTGACCAAGGACTTTCTGAGTCTCATGCTCTGCCGGAGAGGATGGGGGGCCAGGAGGAAGCAGAGATGGGGCGCCTGACCCAAACTGACCAAAGAGCTATTCCATGCCACAGCACGTCATGCCCAGGATGTAAAATACTGGGGGCAGGAACTCGGAAGTCTCTCTCTCTCGGCTTGGTCGGGTGGTGAGCAGTTGTATCCTCTTCCCTTGTATTTCCCTTGTCATTATTATTATTAGTGGTAGCAGCAGTGATTTGTGTTATACCTCAGTTTCTGGACTGTTCTTATCTCAGCCCGTGGGAGTTACATTATTTTTGTTCTTCTCCCCATTCCCCCCCTTCCCCCCCCATCGGAGTGGGGGGGGGGGGGAAGAGAGGGAGAAGTGAAATTTACAGCTTAAACCACGACACCATGTTAATGGTCTAAGAAGGCTGAGTAGGCTGCTTGTTAATAGGATTCTTTGACTATTGAATTGAAGGGAAATGTGAAAATCAGGCAGGTCGAAAGTAATAACGATAAAAGGACAAAAGGCTGCTAGTGGATAACAAAATGGGGTCTGGTTTAGAGGAAAAGAAGCAAAATGATCAAGTGAAAATGATTTTTGTTTCAGGCAGTGGGTTGAAGAATATTAAAAAGTAATGATGCCAAATGACATGTAGAGAGAGTAACATACCAGTGGGAATGTCGTAGGTAGAGCTGACAGTGTTTGGATCAGGAGATACATTCTTCCTTTCTGTCCTATTGTCATGGTTTAAGCCCTTCACCCACAAAGTTTTCTCACTCACTCACTCACTCACTCACTCACTCCCCTCTCTTTCTTCCCCCAGTCCCGGGGGATGGGGAGTAGGATCAAAAGAATGCAACTCCCGCAGGTTGAGATAAGAACAGTTTAGTAACTAAGGTATAACACAAATCACTACTGCTACCACCAGTAATAATAATGACAGGAGAAGTACAAAGAAAGAGAATACAACTGCTCACCAAGCCCAACCCAGCCAGTGCACCCCCCAGCAGCGAACCCCTCAGTGCACCACCACACCCTTCCGGGTCTATGCTCTCTGTTTTCACATCCTGCACATGATGTGCTGTGGTATGGAATAACCCCTTTGGTCAGTTTGGGTCAGGTGTCCTGTCTCTGCTTCCTCCCGGCTTCCCCTCCTCCCTGGCATAGCATGAGGCTCAGAAAGTCCTTGGCCAGACCAAAACATTGCCAAGCAGTAACTGAAAACACTGGTGTTATCAGCGCAGTTCCCAGGCCCAAAATCAAAAACACAGTGCTGCACCAGCTACCAAGAAGGAGAAAAATGACTGCTGCTGCTGAACCCAGGACATCTATTCACTAGAAATCTGCAAGTTTTCAACAAGCTACTACTGAAACTTTTGGTCTGCATAAAGGAACTGAGTAAAGCAAAATGATCATTTAGCTGAGAGATGTCAGTCTTATCTATGTATCCAGAGCATAACTGTATATAGAACGCTGTACACTGTACATTCAAAATGATGAAGGTTCAAAGAACAAAAAAATAAGGCATTTGGGAAACTGGCGGAATTAAAAAAGATTAGATGCTAAATTAATCTAGTAAAATAAGGTCTTGTAACCAGGACTGGGTGGACTTGCAGAGCAGACAGACAAGATCTTCTCGTCCATTGGATATGGCGGGAGGAAACAGGGTGACAAAGGCTGAGGAAAAGGCTAAGGTACTTAATGCCTTCATTGCTCAGTCTTTAATGGTAAGACCAGCTGTTCTTGAGGTACACAGCCTCCTGAGCTACATGACAGGGACTAGGGAGCAGAATGAAGCCCCATAATACAAAGGAAAATAATCAGTGACCTGTTACATAACTAAGTGTGGTAGTGTACACAGAAGTCTGTGGGGCTGGATGAGATCCACCCAAGGATACTGAAGGAACTGGTGAAAGTGCTCAGCAAACCACTTACCATTTATCGGCAATCCTGGCTAACTGGGGAGCTCAGAAAGGGCTGGAAAGAGAATCTAGAGATTCAGAGGTGTCAGTCTGACCTCAGTGCCAGGGAAGGTTATGCAGCATGTCATCTTGAGTGCCATCACATGGCATGTACAGGACAGCTAGGTGATCAGGCCCAGTCAGCACTGGCTTTTGAAAGGCAGGTCCTTGCTTGACTGACCTGACATCCTTCTACAACAAGGTGACCTGCTTAGTGGGTGAGGGAAAGGCTGTGGATGTTGTCTACTGAAGCTTTAGTCTTGGTTGGACTTGATCTTGAAGGTCCTTTCCATCCTGAAGAATTCTATGTTTCTCTGATTCGATACCCAGATGAAGCTTGTTCCAGTCCTTTCCTTTTAATTTGAGAAATTTGGAACTGGAATTATCCTATACTCTGTGTCATACTCCATGGATAGCATATGAAGTATATAACTTGTAAACATACGAAGGTAAAAGAGACTTGCTCTTTGTTGGTGCTTATATAGGACAATGTTAGATGCATTTAATGAAAGAAAAATATATGCTTTCCTATTCCCATGATGAAGACAACTGAGAAGTTTTTGAAACATGAAAGTAACTAGGGGAAAACCGTTGTGGATCTTCCAGCCATTGCGTAATACAGTGTGATTCTGCAGCTCCTTAGATTTTGACAGATTCTGTTGTAAAAAAAAAAAAATAAAAAAAAAAGGGAGAGAAAAAGAAATGAAAGTAAGAAAAAAATAAAAAGGGAAAATAAAGAAATAAAGAAGCAAAACAAAGTAAAAGCCTGGAAGTGAGATACATTATCTTCCCCAGTGAATAAGTATATTGTTAGTGCTCCCAGACAAGCTGATGTGGTGAATTCACAAAGTATGAATAAGCAAGGGCTGTCAGTGCAGTTTGGCAACCAGGACTCTTCCATGTGTCCCTGAATAGCTGCAGAACTGTATGTGCTGCTCATTGCTGAAAATCAACAGGTCAGATGCTAATTGGCATCACTTCTTTTTCTCATCATTTAAGCTGTGTGTTGTGGGCGTTATATTCTACTGTGGGGCCAATGAGTGAAAAACTGTGATTTGACATTAGCTTCACCCATTTTGACAGATTTAATAGGAGAACATAAGAAAAATAACTGTAGAAATTAGGACCTGAAGGTGTTGGGTTGTATTTAATGCTCAGCGCATGAGATAGGTTAGGTTGTTTCTCAAATTAGACATGAGGAAAATGATGGCTTATGGGCTGGAATTTCTATGGGTGTTCATTAATGTAGCATCAGTTGATGCAACAGAGCTATTCCAATTTGCACTAGTCTGAGATTTACAGAAATTTGCATTGGTTTAGAACAGCACCCTGATTCTCTTTGCACACCTTCATCACATGCCAGCACAACAGGTATTTCTGTTCTTAATGTTTGGACTGTTTGTTAATGAGATATGTGACAGGTGATACATGAGTTTATTGAAGTGTCACTGATTTAAACAAAACAGTAATTACTGTAGCAAATTAGTGATGAAAACATTTCCCTGACTCTACTATAAAGTAATGCTCTCTCTTACTGTGTACTGGTACACGGTCAGAAGAGGTAAAGAGAGCTTGGAGTTCGCATGGGTGGAGAGCATTAGCAAATTACCAGGCTGTTTTATACACAGAATAGCATTCATGACCCTTAGAAAGGCACTCAAAGCTGCTTATGTTAAGCGCTACATGAACACATAGAGTATTCTCTGGCCTCAGAATGCAAACATTATGCAGTGTGGTCAAGTGGGCAGAATACTGGTTTCCAATTCAAAGAATGGAGTTTTCTTGCCTGCTGTGTGACCTTCAATAAAATGATTTGCCTATCTGTGCCTTAGTTTTCTCATCTGTAGGTTTGTGTTACTGACCTCTATCAGAAAATATTTTGGGATAAACTGCTTAAAAGGACATCCTGGTGATGACTACTGCATTATAGACTCACAGAATCATAGAATAGTTAGGGTTGGAAAGGACCTTAAGATCATTCAGTTCCAACCCCCCTGCCATGGGCACAGACACCTCCCACTAAACCATGTCACCCAAGGTTCTCTCCAACCTGGCCTTGAACACCACCAGAGACGAAGCATTCACAGCTTCCCTGGGTAACCCATTCCAGTGCCTCACCGCCCTTACAGAAAAGAACTTTCTTCTTATATCCAATCTAAACTTAAACTTATCTCTGACAAAGCCTAGCTAGAGCTCTTTAAGTGCCGCGGTCATAGTAGCTGCATCCATTAAATTGCTGCAATTCACCCTCCTGAACTAGGGTCCTGGCTTACAACACTTACCACTTTGACAAGATACTTTCTATTGTTTTCTGCAAAACTAACAGGAAAGTAGCTGTTCTACATTGCTCCAGCATCATGAATGAATTGCTTGATGACTAACTTTCCCACTCCATCTGTCACATGCCCTCTTCCAGGATATGTGATCTCTCCCTTTTAACTTTTTCTAAGTAAGTAAAGTATTGCAGTGAATTTACACAAAGAATGCTCTTTGTTTCTTTGATCAAAAAGTCATTAACACAAAGCATTCATAGCTGTCCTGGATTTTGGAGTTCACATATATTAAAAATTGAGATGCAGCACAGCCCAAATGGAAGACCTGTAGTGATATTATCCTTTGAAAATAGCAGGGTGCTAATGGGTACCTTTGAAAATGTTCTCTCAGGTGAACTCACTATGTTTTCAAATGCCCGCATTTATATAAAAGCCTAATATTTGGGATTACCTTTGCAGTGACTCTGAAGTACCCTAGAAAATGCTTTGGTTTAATGAATAAATCTGCTTGCAAGAAAGAGAGGTAGAGTAACCCCCCAAAATCCATCTCCCTTAGGGCTGACATGTAGGATACCCAAGGCACACCCAAACAACTAACCTGGCCTGCTTGTATGTGCCACCATCACTCAAAAAGAGATCTAAAAGGGGGCTGTAGTGGATTTACAAGAAAGTACTCCTTCCTTTGCTTGGGTTAATGATCACTCCAAAGCCTTTATCTGGTTTTATTGTCAGACTAATGTCAGTCCATGTCCAAGGAAAAAGACTTGGCGCATCATGGGAAGAGTTTAGGGTAGTATAAAATGCCTGAGCTCTGGAAATAGCCATTTCTGAAAAGTGTGAACACTGCCTGCTTTGTTTGTCTTCCTGAAGAGATAAACTTTAAATGGAGAGGAAAAAAGAGACAGAAATAATTCCAAGGTAACATATTACAAATGTCTCAGCTGATGCCATTTTCAGTGCCTTAATGACAGGCCATGTCTCACTGCAAAGCTGTACCTTCAGAGCTGTGCAGTCCCACAGGCTTTTACAGCACTGTGTTACAGGGATGACATTAGGACCTTTGGGTGTCAACAGGTTTATGTCACGTAATCTGTGGATATTTTCCTTGACAGTCGAGCAAGCTGGAGGCAGCCTTGGCTGCAGCTCATCCAGAGCTGATTGCATTATCTGCTCTGGGCCACCCTGTATTGGATAATAACATTTGGTTACTTATAAAGAAAGGTCACGTGGCACCATTATTCAGAAATCAAAGATGTAAATAAAATAGTACAGTGAAAGGAACCCTACTATGACTATGAAACATTCAGGTCAATCCTGATGATTTTATAAAGTTATAGTGTACGCACATGATGCTACTTGGAGAAGACATTCTTAAATTGACTGTGACCTTTGTCATGCATACAAACCTAAGAAGCCATTATAGGATCTAGTTTATGACTATTCTACTTACTTTAGGATTTTCTGTATTTTTTTACTTATTTTAGGATTTTCTCTATTTTTTTCCTTATTTTGGATGAGAAGACTGTCTGCATGGAGAAGCATACTGTGTACTTTTTATTATCATAATCATTTCTGTGCAAGTACAAAAGTATTCCCATCATAACGAAGAAGGGTTTGCATGACCTTCAGCAGGCTATAAACAGATAAACCTAAGAACAATCTCTCTTCAGCTCTTTTTTTAGGGTTAAACCTGCTTTACCCTAAATAATATATCTCTTCTTGGAAAATATTGGAAAAGAATGTACTTGAAGAGCTGCAAGTCATCTGTAATGCGAGCAGCGTGCACAGTACCACTGAGGTCCTCAGAACCGATGGGCTGCAAACTTGTCCTGTGGCCTAAGTTTCCAGAAAAACATGTGGCTCTCAAACACAATGACAGATTATGAGGCCACTCTTCAACCTTCAACCTCTATGGGAATTTGTGAGCATTTAATGTCTTCGTCATTTGCTTTTCATGTCAGTCTGTTCATAACTGAACGAAAAATTTGTCTGTTCATCTTGTCTGATTCTTTGTCTTCAAAATCTAGTATGGGACAAATCTCTCAAGAACAGGACTGGCTTCGTAGCTAATGCTAGAATATTGATTTTTGTGTCCTAGAACCCATGGAAGTAAAAATGAGAATTCTGCATGAGCTGCATCAAGTAAACAATTGTATATATAGGGCTTTCTCGATATGAAGGAGGTGATCCTGTCCCTCTGCTCTCTGGAGACCTCACTTGGAGTATTGTGTGCAGTTCTGGTGTTCTCAACATAAAAAATGCATGGAACTGTTGGAACAAGTCCAAAGGAGGGCCACGAGGATGATGAGGGGACTGGAGCACCTCCCGTATGAAGATAGGCTGAGAAAGTTGTGTCTGTTGAGCCTGGAGAAGAGAAGGCTGCATGGAGACCTCAGAGCAGCCTTCCAGTATCTGAAGGGGGGTGTAGGGATGCTGGGGAGGGACTCTTCATTAGGGACTGTAGTGATAGGACAAGGAGTAACGGGTTCAAACTTAAACAGGGGAAGTTTAGATTGGATGTGAGGAAGAAATTCTTTACTGTAAGGGCAGTGAGGCACTGGAATGGGTTGCCCAAGGAAGCTGTGAACGCTCCATCACTGGTGGTGTTCAAGGCCGGGTTGGACAGAGCCTTGGGTGTCATGGTTTAGTGGTATGTGTCCCTGCCCATGGCATGGGGGTTAGAACTGGGTGATCCTAAGGTCCTTTCCAACCCTAACTATTCTATGATTCTATGAATCTATGCATGTTCATGCAGACATATATATCTATACGTTTACATAACAGCACTGTATACAATATATATTTGCACGTACATGTATATACCAATATGTATTCATTCAAAGAAAAATTGTTCTACACCTGTCCTGAATGATGTTGTTTTACAACATGGATATTTTGCAACATGGATATTTTACATTTGAGCTGTTTTATCATACAGAGACTGGCACTAAGAAAAAGCCTAATCTCATGAAGAAAGTGTCTGAAGCACAATCACGTTTCTTTTACACATACCTATCTGCACTCTAGGTGAATGTAGAACAGGGTATGTTTTGATGAATGAAGCCTTTCATTTTTTCTTCTGAATGGACGTTTTGTCTATTATCCCACAAGAGGGCAGCATAGGAAAATGGTTGCCGAAAGGCAAGACAAAAACATTCAAGGGCATTTAAGCATTTAAGTTTCCTGCTGCGCTTAATAAAATCCTGCAAATACCATTGTGTGGGAACTAGGAGAGCTTGTAGAAAGCCACCTGCTGAGAGAAAGAGCATTCAAATGCTCTTCAAGCTTCCCAATCTATAGAGAGCTTAATGAAGCTACTTGCTACTACCCTTAAATATGCTCCCCAGTCATGTGGTAACAGCACAGCAGCTAAGTGAGGTCTCCTGGGCTTCAGCATCCTAAACTCTAGTGCTAATTGCTCTATTCTCACAGAATTTAAGTGCTTTCCCCCAAATCCCTCCTTCCCTTTCTAAACCAGTATTTGCCTGAGGAAGCACTGACACAAATGGAAGAATAACCTGATGACAACAAAACTATCACGCTTTTGACAGTTTTACCCCAAGATTCCACCTAAGAGAAAAGGAATCCTGATTTGTTTTGTTTTGCCTTGGTTTTTTTTGTTATTTAGAGGCCTTACCTAGAGCTATTTAAGCAGAAGTTAGGGTGCTATAACTGGTTCGAGTTGCTGGGGGAGTGTCTGTGTGCCACAGTGACTGTGCTGAATGCAAATAGAGATATAGTCAAAGAAGTAGTTCCCTGCAGCATCCTGCGTTTTCACTCACGCATTTTGCAGTTATGCAGGCAACCAGGGCACCAGCCTGTTAATTACCTTTAAAATATACAGGAGACTTTTCCCATTTCAAATGCTTCAGCTTCTAAATAAATGACAAACAGAAGGCAGAAGAAAAAAAATCTATCATAGAAAAATGAAGGCATCTTTCCAAAGGCTGTATCGGAGCTTGGATGTGGACCCAAATCTCAGTCATTCTGTAGCCTCAGGATTGGAGCTTTTTCTGCTACTGCTGCTGCCATATTGTACCTAACAGAAAGTATGCTCAGGGTGATATTGTGGAACACAAGTTAAAAGGGACCACACAGGGACAGGTTTATTTGTTCAAGATTTGTTCAGGATCCCACTTCATGATGGTTGCTTCCAACGAATGCGGTCGAATGAGCTGTGAAAGGCAGCAAGCCACAAGTGTAACCCAAAGCATTATGATTTAGCTGAGGCTGAGAACACAGGTAAACTATTATTTTAAAGGATGCCCAAGAGGTTTTTAGTTAGGGTGCAAAACCAGGCATGTGCCTGATTGCCAGGAAAGAAACCTGAGCATCTGCCCCAGGTGAAGCACCAACATGCTCCAGCCTGCTGCTGAGATGGAGAAGTGGACTGTGTCCCCACCACCATCTGTGGTAGAGGCCATATGGAGATGATGTCTTAACAGGGACTGGGGAAACTTTGGCTGCCTAGATGGTTGCTCTAAACCAGACTGCTACCTCTGTTTGCCTCTGTCTCCCTGCACCTTTTGCTGCAAAACCATCTTATCTCTGATTTCCTAGTGAAACCCTCCTGCTCAGACTCAAACTGGAAGTGATAACCATTGTGCCTCCTATGCTGCGACTCACAGGCTGACATGGTCCAACATTCACTGCAGAGCATCACACTCTACACATGGCTGTGAGCAGCAGGCTGTGTCCTATTGGGGACCTGCTTGCAGCTGTGCTAAACTGTTCTCATTACATCTGCCTGATATCAGAGCATCATCTCTTTATGTGGTTCTTGTGTCATGCTTCTGCTATGGCTTGCATAGGGTGCATGGTCCTGTCCCTTCAGGGTTGCAAGAATTAACTCTAAATCTATTCCAGGGCAGAAAAGACCCTGGACAAGCCCTGGATATGGCCAAAAGAGAAACACACATGGAATACAACTGTGCACTTAGTGTAACACTTTAAAACAGGGGAAAATAAAATCTTTTCCATGTTAAACTTAATGTCTAAAATAGTAAGTACCGATCAGCTCTCCTGAGCTCTAGCAGATGGATGGGCTGCTGTTTTTTAAGGCACTGTGAATCTCTCCAAGCAAAATGCCACTCTCCTTTATTCTGAGCTGGAAGAATAATGAAAGAATCAATCAAATCCTCTAACAGTGACAGAAAACAGACAAAAATCCATGTGAGTCTTTTTTGAGACTCTAAGAGGATTAAACTCCTCAGGCAGGAACTCTTCTACAAGGGTTTGTTTATGGGGAGAAATAAAAGTTTGACAGATGTGTGCGGTCAGTTGAACAAAGCAGCCTGTAAAAACCTTGTATGCTATCTGAAGTGACACAACCTGGTTCTTTAGGTCTGGGTTAGGATCAAGGACCTAAAATGCAATTTTGACTCTGGCACAAACAAACCAAGAACCATCAAACAAATCCCTCCAGTGCTTAGGGCTTCTCATTTCCTTCTCTATTCATCCCATTTGTCTACTTTGGTAGAAACCCTTCAAGGCTGCCACTGTAGACACGTTTTCAGCAGTTGCAAGTGAAGTAATTAACCCAACCTGAGACCTACTCAGGGAGTCTTGCATAGTCCCACCATGCTAGGTCTGTGTGGAGTGATGGAGACAAGGGGTACCAAGGAAGCCTCTCCTCCTTTAACAGTGCCTTCTGGGGTGCTGGTACTCCACTTGAGATTGCAGTAGTGAAGAATACTTCCCCTCGTCCACAGTATGACTGCACCTGGACCTATGTCTGATAACATTTCCAGGGACGCTGAAGAGATAGCATATATCTTCATATTTACATCATATAGAGTGATCAAAATGGGATTTCAATCTTAGCTAGAGATTGTATTAGAAATCAACAAGTGCCTCATACAAAACAGAGTAAATTAGCCAGACAGCTTGGACGTTGCATTCTGTTCATGTAAAGTAAGGTTTTGGAGATATAATGCATAAGGTAGAGTTTTCAGAGTTTTCTAGTGTAACAGCTCCATTAGAAAGTGGTTTTTAATATTAATCTTCCTCTTAACATTAGAAGGTGCTGGGCTATGTATTACATAAGGTGAAACTACTAAGCAAGTTTTATTTCTCCCAGGTGATTGAAATGACTTCCCAATGACTGATGCCACTCATTGACTTTGCTGGGTCTTAGGCTATGCTCTCCTGATCAGAGACAACGGAGGTCCCAGCACTTCCTGGATCACAATATATCGTGAAGGTTGTTTTAAACAAACAGGTATTACTTTGCAATTGTCAGGGACTATCAGCAGGCACCCAGTCAGTGGCAACTAGTACCATTGTGGAGAGCAACAATTAGTCTGTGCAGGTGGAGCAGGCCTCTGTTGACTACTGCAGCATCTTGTGTTAGACATACAGAGATATACACATTGGATTGCTGCAGTTTTATGAAGTTCAGGGCTTAACCAGGTCCAACAGGAACAATGGTGATATCCTGGGTGTTCTACTCACTGTTACTTTCATTTCAGTTTTCATGGTACATCTAACTGCTCTATAGGACAAAGATACCAAAGCAAAATGTGTTACAGGCTGAAGGGAAACACAGGAAATGCTGGGGATTGCCAGGAAAGAATCAGGTTAGTAAAATCCATCTGTTCTCCCTATCCCCCTCCTTCTCATTTCAATTCCTGTCCCATTCAAAGCATGACGATTTCACGTCAAAACCACACATTTTCCAATTGCCAATCTTCTGTAGGTTAGTTTGAGTCCCACAGGTGACCTGAAAAACCTCAGAAATGTTATGTGACCTTCTGGGAAACTGATGTGATTGTTAGCAAAGTCAGATGATTTCCATGCACATTAATTTGCACTCTAAACTTTTTGCTCAGCTATAAATACTGTAGCATTATATTTTTAGACTTATCTGCCTTCCTTGTTCCAGGCAGAGGGTGTTGAGTGTGAGAAGAGCATCTGATGCTTGTTTGTTAAAGGCCCACGTGAGTTAAGAGCTCCTTTTAAAAAATGATGCACTGTAGAGGACTGAAAGCAGCTGACCTTTCTGCACATTAACGTTCTGTGCTGGTAAAAGAGTGAGTGCTATTTAAGGGTGGCACAGGAAAGCAAGAAAGAGGGAAAGTTGTTCATAGCTACCTAAACAATGATTACAGAGTAAATGGATCTCTCAGAAAATCCTGAAAGGTTTTCTAATGGTGGCGGTTTTCCTCTGTGAGCAGCATGACACTTTTTCAAATGAATTAGACTGCAATAGTCAGCAGATGTGATTGTTTTCCAGGGCCATTTTTAAGACAATCCTACTGAAATTCTCTGATTTTTTTTTTTTTCCCAAGCTCTCTGCCTTCAAAAAGAGATCCCATTGTCTCTTTTCAGTTCCACTCCCCCCTACTTTCCCCCCATCTTAAGTGTTTTGGTGTTATTGATTTAAAATTGAGGTGGCACTTAGAAGTGGCTTGGTTTCATAGCAGCTTGTTTTGAAGATCCAGGTGTGAGTCTGTTTGCCCATGTGCATGTTCTGCGTGTAATTTTGCAGCCTTTCTATTTCTGTACCTATGGCTTTTTATAAATTTAATCATTTTGATCATGATACTTTACCAAAAGCAAAAGAAGAATTTCCTCTGAACGCTAACAAGGGTTCAGGTAATACCAAATGTGGGAAGTTTCATCTAAAATCGTTCTATAAGATTGTGTTTATTACTAGTTCAGCACAAGACTTGATCGGATGCAAACAACTGCTATATCAAAGGTGAGGAAAAGTGTCTGTTATGATCTGATTGCTCTGGAAAAAAAGCTCTTCAACTTTAACAGTCCCTAATGTGCTTTGGCAACCACAGTAATGAACATTATACTCTTGAGGACTTGAGTCCAGTGAGAGTACAAGATTCCACATAAAGAGTGCCAAGATTAGTCCCTAGATTGGCCTTTCAATACATGATTATGAGGGAAAGTCAACAGAAAAGGTTGGATCAGGAGGAAAATCCACAAAGGTGTCTGATATGTCAGTAAATATTTTATGGTTTTTGGCTTGGAATGAAGGATCTCAGTTGAGGTGGCTAGCGTGACAATGGAATTTTGGGCTCATTACAAGGGCATGTAGAAACAGGACAAGGGGAAATGGTTTTAAACTGAAAGCAGGTAGATTTAGATTAGATATAAGGAAAAAGTGGGGGTGATGAGGCACTGGCATAGGTTGCCCAGAGAAGCTGTGGCTGCCCCATCTCTGACAGTATTCAAGGCCAGGTTGGATGAGGCTTTGAGGAACCTGGTCTAGTGGAAGGTTTCTCTGCCCGTAGCAGGTGGAGGTGAAAACAGGTGATCTTACAGGTCCCTTCCAATAAAACTGTTCTATGATTCTATGATTCATTCCTATGGCTCTCCAATCCATCTCTTTGTGACTAAGACTTGCATCAGCAGAGTGGCATGGAACGGGTTAAGGAGATTTCATACACAGCTGGGAGGAGTTAGGTTTCCATGAAGGCTTGAAGGAATGCAGTGTGTGTACACTGAGGAAAATATTTTCTGTACCCATGGTTGGGATAGAAATTGCAGGACTTGTTAGACTGACAGGCTGCAGGTCATAGATTAAAAGCAACTGAGGTCAGAAATGAATTCTAATTTTATGTTGGGTTGTAAAGATCATTTATTCACATTATCCAGCCTGAAGTGCTTTCAGTGCAAAATAATAAAAGCCTTGGTCCATGGATGTATTTGCAGAAGGACTGTGCCCATGGGCAATGTCCGCAGCTGTTATTCCTGCATCTCCTTGTGGTGGCATTGCAAAGAAGGTGCCTACACAAAAACAGCTTCTAGCTGGCTCATGATGAACAGGCTGAATTTATCCTAATCAAGGCTACTGCCTGCTGTAGGAGTCAAAATTAGTAACATGGGCAGCTGCGTGTGATGCATCTTTTTCATGTTTTGGGCCAGTAGTTTCATCCTGCCTGCAGGTGCAAAAAGATACTGCTATGTCACTTACACCTGTTTCAGGTTTTAAATGCTCTCTTCTTCTTTCAAACAGTAAAAAGTGAGCTTCTGCTACAGAAATGCAATCTTACATTTTCTAGGTAAATGAATCTAATAAGACAGATTCATGATTCCCCTGCAAGCTGTGACACCTTGAATCTTTTTAACTGCCTAAGACAGAGGAGATAGGTGAGGCTGTAAATAAAAATGTCTCTGGAGAAAGAGCTTTTTACATAGTTCAGTTGTTCAGGAGCAGCTGCTGAAGGGCAATACACAGAATCATAGAACAGTTAGGGTTGGAAAGGACCCTAAGATCATCCAGTTCCAACCCCCCTGCCATGGGCACGGACACCTCACACTAAACCATGTCACCCAAGGCTCTGTCCAACCCGGCCTTCAACACAGCCAACAATGGAGCATTTACAATGTCCTTGGGCAACCCATTCCAGTGCCTCACCACCCTCACAATAAAGAATTTCTTCCTTATATCCAATCTACACTTCCCCTGTTTAAGTTTGAGCCTGTTACCCCTTGTCCTATCACTACAGTCCCTAATGAAGAGTCCCTCCACAGCATCCCTATAGGCCCCCTTCAGATACTGGAAGGCTGCTCTGAGGTCTCCACGTAGCTTTCTCTTCTCCAGGCTCAACAGCCCCAACTTTCTCATCCTATCTTCATACGGGAGACACAGCTTACTCTAGCCCGCTACATCTTAAACCTGAAACTAGGTTAGAAAGTTTATATTTCAGAATATCAGTATTTCAGAACATTCATTTAGACACAGCAAATACATCACTGAAAGCCCCCTGAGTCGTGCTTGTTGGTGTTTCCAATGAGTCACAATGATTCCAGGTCACGCGTAACAAGTATCCAGCAAAGTACTTTCTGATTGTCTTAAAGAAGCTCCTCCTTTTCTTAAAAAATACCATTCAAGCCTGTTAGATGTATTAGAAAAAGGCTGAACATCGGAACCTGCAGGATAAGCTGCATAAAGACAACCAGCAGAAAGGCATCACAGTGCATGTTAATTCAGATACAATTATGTGTTTATAGAATTAGAATTTTCTATTACATTTCTTAAGAGAACCTGAGGGGTTTAGTAGCATTAAACTCTTCTCCTTCTATTTAGATGCTGCTGAAAATGTTTTACCAAAACAACCCATATGAAATCCTTATTTTATGCCCATGAGCAGGATGATATGTCTTTAAGAAGTCTGCCCTGCCCTGAAACTACCCCTGGTATGAAACAGCTGGGTGGACTCAGCAGTTTTAAAAGGCTTGAAGTACACTGGAAACTATTCTCCCTTCTCCTAAGGCAGCAGAAAAGAGAACAGAGTGACTGGCATGTGCACTGCAGTGATGCACTATTAATAATTCAAAGCAGCAGAGGCTTTTATTCTGCCTTGCCATTGTTACTTTCCAGCACAAATCTCTCACCTCTGTCATTTGGTGGGAACTGCTAATCCAAGTGAAATACTAGGATTTGTTCTCCTCTTGGTGACAGAATTAGATAATGGTGCATTTTTGAGAGGAAAGGGGAAAAATTCTTCTTCTCAACCTTTGTGAGAAGTTTGAGAAACGCACCATGAATTACAGGTTGCAAATAGGTAATTGGGTTATTTGGAAGATGCTTTCTGAGCATTTAACATACCTCTCTTCCCTCCACAGCTTCAGAGGAAGCTTTTATTTCCATTTTTCTTTTACTGCATCCCATGTTTTCTATTCAGCAAAGGCTTTTCTTATTATGGAACAAAAGCCTCCAGAAGCCTTCTCAGGCTGAGTATCTTACCTAAGGAATTCATATGCTTATATAAAAATGGCAGAGAGATACCACGATAAAAAATTACTCTTGCAGCAAACTCTTCATCCATTTAACTTAAAGCCACATATTTAGTTATATGGGAAAGTACGAACATCCTCATTGTAGCTAAGGTCAAACGACTCTGCTACTGCAAAGTTTTCCTGAGATCTCACTAAATCCTCTGTGAACAGACTCCTGATAAGGAACAAATGTTCTTCCCCAGTGTGTCTTACAGCCCTTAGAACAAATGCAATGGTGAGTTATTTCTCTGAGCGCTGAGGTAAGGAGAAACAACACTGCGAGAGGTGGTGGGGTGAGAATGATGGAACTCAACTGGAGAAGTAATTCAATTTCTTTCCTGATGCTTGACTACAAGGTTTTTTGTTAAAATCAATGAAGCAGATCTATAAGTGATAGGGAAGCTAAATAGCTTAGTAGAGCATCTGTCAGTGAGCTGAGTTACTGGCTTGCAATAGCTTCCGGCGCCTTCCACAAAGGGAGACATATAATAAATTATGTTTTTTCCAGGCTCTGAATTAATGCATGAAATGGAAAATGTTTGCCTTCCTCATCCTCAGTCAATGCTAGCAAGACCTGTGAAACATTCTCAGGCCTGAAGATTTTGCTTTGTTTTGGTTGTTTATCTCAGTGGTAAAGAGAGAACGGCAAATTCATGGACTTAGGAAAAAAATTCTTAAAATGTCCAGGCTCTCTGTCAAGACTTCACAGATCATAGAAAGCCTCATTCTTCCCCTATCAGTGGACTCAGGCACTTGTATTTGAATAAAGCATAATTTCCACAAAGGTCTCTATAATCTGATTTTGAACTCTTCAGGCGATAATAGAGTCATTGTTTTTCATGGTGGTTTGTTCCAGTGGTTAATCATATTTGCTGTCAAAAGTGTGTTCTCTATTTCCAATTTGATCTTGTTTAACTTATCATCATCATTTTTGCTCTGCTTTTCCACTCTAGCATACAGAGGTCTCAAGAAACCACTATTTTTGGGCCATGAAATTATTCATATATGGGAATTAAATCAACTAACTCCAGCAAAGCCTTTATTTCAATGAGCCACACTGCTTGACTCAGTTCTGCCAATGAGCAGAATTTTTATGAACACACTTTTGTCACCTCTGACAGTCTTAAGGATCACAAGATCATAGAATCACATAATCTTTTAAAGGTCTTTTCCAAATAGGTTGGAAAAGACCTTTAAGATCATCAAGTCCACCTCTTAACCCAACACTGCCAAGTCCATCACTAAACAGATTCCTTAAGTGACACATCCACACATCTTTTAAACAACTCCAGGGATGGTGACTCATCCTGGGCAGTGTGTTCCAATGCCTAATAACCCTTTCAGTAAGGAAATTTTTCAGTAATATCCAATCTAAACCTTATAAATACTTCTTATACGGGAGAAGAGACTGACAGCCACCTTGCTCCATTGTCCTTTCAGGTTGTTGTAAAGAGCAATAAAGTCTCCGCTCAGTCTCCTTTTCTCTAGGCTAAACCCCACCAGGTCCCTCAGCTGCTCCTCATCCAGCTTGTTCTCTAAACCTTTCCTGAGCTTCCTTGCCATTCTTTGGGCTGGTTCCAGCACCTCAATGCCTTTCCTGTAATCAAGGGCCCAGAACTGACCATCAGAATTCAAGCTGTGGCCTCACCAATGCTAAGCACAAGGGGAACCATCGCTCCTCTAGTCCTTCTGGCCATGGAGTAACGAAGACTATTACAAAATTGTGAACCATGGCTGGAAAACATCTAAAATGGATTTACACAGAATACAGGTGCCCAAATCTGAAGTTATGATCTTGAGCAAAGGTAATGATGGATATTGTCTAGATGTTGTGGCTTCCACCTCAAAGGAAGAACTCTGGTACAACACCAGTCTCTGCTGCAAAGACAGATTAAGGGTTTTGTTTTGTTAGGGGTTTTGTTCATTTGTTTTGGGTTATTACTTGTTTGCTTGCTTTCTTGTTTTTCTGATAATTTATTAACCATTGGAACATGGAGGAAAATCAACTTCTTGCCTACTGCATTGATGCTAAGATGAAGTACTTTCTGACATCCACAAGATATATCCAACTGCATTTAAGAAAAAAAAAAAAAGGGTAATAGATTGGATCTGTAAAGATGCTTTTTTGGAATCTGAAAGAAAAAATATAAATTAGGGTATAGCTCAGTGTCTGAAAGAGGAAGTTCATATTGCAGCTGTTGCCATACAATTTTTCTATCTTGTATATTCGTCAGGTCATGCTCCACAAGAGATAATATAAAGGTATGGGTTGCTATGCCTCGGCCAGGACTGGCTGACATCAATATGCTGCAATGAACACATCATCAACCTTCTTTGAGAGGATAAGAGGAAGGTATGTTGTTGCTTAAGTTAATTTTTACGTATTGGACACAAGTGTGATTTTTGTGTCTGAATACATTCTGAATGGATAAATAAAATGGAAACTTTGAAAACAGAGGTTTCTGTTCTTCAGGAAGAAATAAAATAAAGCCTTGGGCAAAGAAGCCCCAAACCAAACCAAACAACAGAAAAGGCTTGTTGGAGGTGGTGCCATGAAAACTTACCTGCTTAAAATCCATACAATAGTCTTTGAGAGGTAATGGGTCCTGTGAAGTTAACTGTCAGGAAAGGAGGAATTTAATGGGGCAACAGGTAACTGCATACTGCAGTGCCAGCTATGGCAGACAGGAGGTATTCTCTGTGTCCTCATTACCCTCTGAGCAGGTCTGGGATGGCCAAGCTGCTGAGTGGCCACTTACGTATAATTAGGCTGTTCACAGAGAATGAGCTGGAAAGGCAGCATCTTGGTTCGCCTTGTGGGATAGGTCCTCTTTCCTCTCTCATTCAGATGGGAAAAGTGTCAGGCTACAGCTCCCACCCTCGCCAAGCCCCTGGTCTTGCCTTTCACAGGACATGGCTGAAGGGAAAGAACTGGTGCCACTGTGATTCTTATCCCATACACAGTGTTCTGACCCTAAAGATCGGGATCTGAGTCCTGGGCACAACTTTATATCATTGATCTGGGCACATCCAAAAGAGGTAATAACTCATCTGAAGAAAAATTACTTGTTGATTTATGGAAACTTAGGAAACTGACACCCTGTCACAGTAATCTCTGTGAGGAAAGATGAGTAAGAAAATTCTGTTGTATGTTCATTATTTTAAGTAACTGATGAGTTAATTAAAATGATACTTAATATCTTGTTGCTGTGAAAATATCCTTTGACATGCTCCATGTCACTGCTGCTGGGAGTGGGTTTTCCAGTCAAAAGTCATTTCACACATATGTCATTTGGTTTAGAGCCTTAGTTTTCAGCGAACCAGCTGAGATTTCCTTTTACTTTTCTCCATGTCAGAACAGTGGTGCGCCTTCATAAAAAAAAAAAAAAAGAATAAAACATTACAAAGATGAGGGGGGGACTGATTTCAAGACCCTCAGAAGGTACAGGAACTATGAAACAGAGATGTTCAGCATATCAATATTAACATATTTACCAGCCAGGAAAGAACACTTTGGGCTGAAGGATGTCTGGGTCAGCAGAAGTGTCATGAATGGCATTTCACAGGAGATGCTGTCTAACCAGCCCTGCACGCTGCTGTCATTGTCACATGAAAGCGGTGAATGAATCAGTCTCAGGATGGCTCTGTAACTCTGACAGTGATCACCCAAAAAAGATCTGAGTGGAAAATGCTCAGAAGGAAAGAATTTTATTTTGGTTTTTTTTTTAATTGGGCCTTATCTGCTAAAGTTACATAAACCAAGCAAACATTTTTTTCCTACCAGGAGAGCTAATGAGAACATTCCTGAAGTACTGACTGAACTGCAGTAAGTTTCAAATGCCTAGAGATATGCATATTGAATTTTCACCCCTTCCCTCCCATCTGCTCACTGCTCTGCTGTCATGTTTTTTCCCCTCCTGCCTCAAAGCATAGAGTTGGGGAAACTGCAAAGTCTTACTCGTTTCGCTGCCTTTGAGCAATAGAAAAAGTTTAATGGGGAGGTTAATAAGTTGCCTGTGCAATTATATCACTTACCCTGTTCCACTAGCGATGGTTAATGTGGTTATTTCCTGCTCCTCTACCATTCCACTGCATGTTTGGGAAGTACAGCTCTGGAGCTGGGCTCTCTGCTCCCTGACTGCAGCTTGGTGGCGTGCAGTGACAGGACATTTGGCTATTAGCCACCTTTGCTGTGCTGTGTATTTGTATAAACTCCTTGACTCCCTGTGAAATAAACAGGAATGAATTAAAGCTGAAAACAGTGACTGATATTTTTTCCATGTGCAGGAGCTATTTTCTGAATTACTTTTTTTTTTCTCAACACACACTTCTATGTCACACTGCTCTCAGCAGAAGTAAACTCTCTTCTGTCTTGTGGTTTAATGCGAACTAACAGTAGATACCTTAACAGGTATCAGTACCATACTGCGACTTTCTGGATAGATATTAAAAAAACTGGTGGACAGCATAAATTAAATAACACTGAAACTTCTTCACTGTCCTGCAAACAAACACTCTTGCCACGGATATAGGTGTTTGCTAGAATATAAGAGTGACAGTTGCAACGATGCACTTAATGATTTTAGTACAGATCTATTGTCCAGATAGTCAATATTCCGTCTGCTTTAACAATTATGAGCGAGTACTTCAAAGCTGGCATAAACCACCCTTGATGTAGTTGAATATATGTTGCTTTACAGGGAAGGAAGCTGTGGATTTCAGCCTGTTTGCTTAGAAAACATTGAAGTCATCAGAGCTGAGGGCACGGAGCTTGTTGGAGCGACTGAGGTACAAATTTCTGAGCAAGCAGCTGGCTGCTGTTTGTTTCTGTAGCACACATTTGTAGAAATAAATAAGGTGACATCAAAGAGCGCAATCAGTTTGTGCCAAGGCTTTCTCCTCCTAATGGGGAAAATCTAGGAAAGCTCTCAGTGTTGGCTAGCTGGTTTGGCCAAAGAGTTACAACATCAAGGCAATCTGCCTTTATAAACCCAGGCATGCATGTTCCAAAGGATATTAACCAGGTGTTTTGTCCTCATAGGTCCTTTGTGTATGAGCAATTCTATCCTCTACGAACAAGAAACATTGAAGATAAAGTTGTGAGGGAAATCTGAATACTCTAATGGTGCCATAAAGTCATGGAATAAAACTGGAAGACTGAGAGCATAGATAATAACTTCTGTTCCACTGAAAACAGATGCTACAATGAGAGATAACATTGCTGAACCTTTAAGGTCGTCACACTTGGAAAAGGAACAAGCAGTGTAATTGCCGGGATGACAAATAGCCATCCAGCATAGACAAATAGTCCCAAGCAGAGATTTACCTGTGACAGCCACAGGTGGAATTCCTCACTAAAGAATTAGTCATGGCAATGAGCTGATTTAGTGAACTCTTTATCTGGGCAACACAGACTCAGGATTCATTAACACGCAATTTTGCTTGGGCACATGGTTATGCTAATGGGGATTTTGAGAAGGATAACAAAGAAAAACCACCCTTATGCCTATGATAAAAACAGGCAATTTGGGCCCATGCTAAGACGCAGTGAAGTTGCCCTCACAGATCCAGTACAATTCTGTTATCTAGTTAACACCTTCCACTCACTGTTAATGGTCATAGAGCTTGGCAGCAGTGGTGAGAATTAGAAAACCAGTTCAGCTGGGATATCAGCAAGAATTAAATGTTTAGGGAACAAGGACAAGTGAACACATCCAGCACAGAAATAAGCCGTGAAAAAGAGGACAACTGTTAATAAGCTGTTTAAACCAGCCAAAACTTACTTCTTTAGTGCCTCAAATACCATTATGAATATGAAATTATTTAACTGCTTCAGCTCTCCTGAAGGCTGAGGGGCTCAGCTTTCTCTGTGTGGAATAAAAAATTCTATTTGAGGGGATTCAAAGGAGTAATCAGATTGAAATGAGAGCTCAGTTCCTGCAGTATCATCACTGGTGATATGGAGACATGGTGTCTCCCAGTGTCTGTAGAACATGGAGGAAGAGGCCACGACAGTAGATGTCTGCCCAGCTGATGAGGAGGAGGAGCGCCGCGCACTCCTCACTGTCATGGCAGAAGAGGAGGAGGAAGCGTCGGCACCAGTTTCCCCTAGGTTTGACATGCTCTCCCGTCCTGCACCCCTCCTCTGCCGCAAAGGCACTGATGGAGAGCAGCTCGTGAGGAACTTTCCCAGTGAGCAGCTGCCAGAATCAGCCCCAGAGTCTGAGTGATGGGCCAATGCACCACCCAGCCGAGGCGCTGCTCACAGCAGCCTGGGGCACTGAGTGGTGCTGCTCAGCACCAGCAAGTTGAGACAGGAGCAGACACTCCCTGTGCCACCATTGGTGACATTGGCACCCCAGCCACCACGTCGCTCAGCCAGGGCAGTCGGCAGCTGCTGCAGGCTGCTGCTTGTAACACCAGCAGTCCCTGCTGCTTCTGGCAGTGCGAGCGACTCGGCCATAATCACCTCAAGCACTAACCCATGGCAGCTTCTAACAGCTGCTGCCCAGGTGCGCCTGTGTCCCCAGTTACGGCAGCAGAGATGCGCTGGTGGAGACCTGTCAGCCTGCTCTGCTCAGGCCCATGGTCTCTGCTCCCACAACTGAGAGCTCAGGGAGCACGAGCACAGTGCTGCGCAGGTACAGCACCGGGCGCCAGGGACCCTGCCAGCAGCCAGCAGGGACCCAAATGTGAAGATACCTCCCTGGCAGGCAGCAGCAGCGAGGCTCCACACTGAGGAGCGCTGGGCGAGCAGGCAGAGCACCTGACAGCAATGCCAGCAGCGGGCAGCAAGGGCAGCCTCAACAGCAAGTCACTGGGAATGCACCAGAAGGTGTTTCCCCTGCGTCTGCCCTCGCTGCCCCACATCAAGACTTCGGAGCAGCCAAAGAGGACTCAACAGCCATGAGCATCCCGCTTCAGAAGGGCTCTAAAGGCTCTGCGCAGGGCTTTCTGCTGCTCCTGCATCAGGCCGCAAGCAGAGGAGTAGTGCCCCACTGACATCTCCGGGCCCGAGGGAGATGTGCTGAGGACATCGTGCTACAGCCTGTGCTCGCTGTGGACATTTTCTCGGGCCAATAAACCATATCCCTTTCCCCCAGTGCTTGCCTCTGCCTGCTCCAGCTTTTCCCTCATGTCAGGTAGCATGGAATCCTGCAGAGCGACCTCTTTCCTTGCAGCACTTCCCAGCTGGTGAGCTTGCAGTCCTGCTGCCTCTTGGCAGCTCATGCTGCCCATTAGGAAAAGTGCATCCCAATGGGATGAAACAATGTTTGATGCAGTGGCACCCACTGGCTTTTGAAGCCCAGTGTGTGCTGCAGCCTGGTGACCGGAATGAGAGGGGTGTAGAAGGGACAGTAGGAATAAGGAGCGAGGCTTGGAGTTTCTAAGGCCAGAGATATGGGATGAGAGACTGTGATTCTCCTACTCCTTTTGCACTCACAAGCACCGAAACAACACAATGAGAAGCTGGCAGCGTTTCCAGAAGAATTGTAAATGGGCAGCAGGTGGGTGACCCCGCTCGATCCCACCCTTCCCCATCCTGCAGCTTCCAGTCGACCAAGTGTGGGAGATCTGGCAGCTGCCCGGAGCCATGGGCCTGTGACCCCAGGGTTGCAGCAGAGGAAGGACAGGGAGATGGGCCTGAGGCTGCAGATGTTCTTGTGCAGGAATGTGCGCTCAGCTCGTGGTTTGTGTTTGGGGTTGGGAAACCGCCTTGTACTCCTGGCCACCCTGTGTGTGGCTGGCACGCGAAGCTCCACCGTGCAACTGGAGCAAGCGGAGAACAACTTGATCTTGCTGGAAACCAGCTATAAGACCATGTCTGGGAAGCTCTAGTGTAGCACGAGCATGTGCATGGCCTTGGCTTCCCTCCCCGACCCCATGTACCCGGCTCTTTCCTCTCTCGGGGCCTGTGATTGTGAAGGCAGAGACAGAATGCATTGAGAGAAGGTCCCAGAAGTCGGAAAGGGAAGTCATGGGAAGGGGCTTGGAGCAACTTCCTCTGTTGTGGTGCTTTTGGCCATGCAGCAGTGAGGCTCCTGGGCTCTGCGATATCCACACGCTCTGGGGCTGAAGTGTCCCCTCTGCAGGTGCTCTCCTCTGCCAAGGAGCTTCACCTACAGAAGCTGCCTGCTCACGGCCAGGAGAGGTGTATTCTTCCCTGGGTTGGACACTGGCTGGATGGCCGAGCCCCAAGAGCAGCTGTGAATGGTATCACATCTAGTTGTCGACTGGTCACTACCAGTGTCCTCCAGGTGGGACAGTGGAACAGGTTTGCTCCATGAAACTGTAGCTGCCCCATGCCTGGCAGTGTTCAAGGCCATGTTGGATGGGGCTTGATGCAACCTGGTCAAGTGGAAGGTGTCCCTATTCTTGGGGACTTGGATGGGGCTTGGAGCAACCTGGTCAAGTGGAAGGCAGGGGGGCTGGAAATAGATGACCTTCAAGGTCCCTGCCAACCCAAATATTCTATGATTACGATTTCAGAATCTCTTTGGTCTCTGTGTTCAGACTCATTATTCTGTGATAAAATTTTGTGTGGAATTTATTTGGACATTATTA
Source organism: Myiopsitta monachus (assembly GCA_017639245.1). Taxonomy (NCBI): domain Eukaryota; kingdom Metazoa; phylum Chordata; class Aves; order Psittaciformes; family Psittacidae; genus Myiopsitta; species Myiopsitta monachus. The sequence continues at coordinate 96,861,396 of CM029918.1, forward strand.
TTATTTTATGTTTCTGAAGGCAGAACTCAGTTGATTACATTTGGCCTCACAAACCAATCCATCGGGTTATTTTACAGTGAAAATCATTATTTTTATCTGCTTACAATTAAACACTTTCTTGGTTTGGTGACTCTTTTCTTAGTAAAAGTAGTGTCTTATAAAATATGGAAATCAAGATTTCCTAACCATATTGTCCATCTTTTAACAATGTGTCTGATCCAGTGGTGATGTTCCCAAGAACCCTCAATTTTTGTCAAGGACTAGGTTGCAGCCTGCAAAAAACAAGGCCTGTATTTAGGAATAATCCATATGTTGCACTATATTAGTTGTGTGGGTTTTCATCTGGGGATTGCTGTGAAATTACAGGTTCTGCTGCTTCCATCTGTGATTTACTTTAAAGAAAATATTTACTGAGATAAACCCAGCTCATTTGAGCATACAGACTTGATGAGAGATGCATTTGTGCATTTTACAACTCACGATGAATCATGGCACTTTGATATACATTTACCACTTTCAAGGTGAAGTTGATTAGCCTTCACCCAAAAAGTTATCCTCCTTTTGACACAGGGTTTATAGCACCTAGGTGTGCCAGTTTAGCATCCCAGCAGGACTGTCTCCGTGGTGGCACACTAATATTTTGGGGTATTCCCTATCTTGGCCTCTCCTCCTCTTGAGACAACTGAGCAAGAGTTAGTAGTGAGCTTTTGTCCTTCAGCACATACTCATTTTACAGCTTTAGACAATTGTTTTAGTGAGAGCTCAGATTGGTGAAGGGTTTAAGAGCTAAACTTTGGACAGTGACTCTGGAGAATTTGATTAGTACCTTCATTGGACTCAGCTGGAAGCTCCAGGCTTGTCATTCAAGGAGTGATTCTGTTATCTGTTGATACGTGTCTTGTGCTGGCCAAGGCACATACTGCAATTTGAGCCCTCCACAGATATGGCAGAGTGCTTACAGTAGAGCCTGGTCCTCCTGGCTTGGGTACAAGAGGTCAGGTAGATATCAACATGCATTTTATCTGTCCACGGAGCAGCTATGCACATGTGAGGAGGACACCTTAGGCTATTTTAAGAGCCTACATCCAGTGGACTCAATGGAATCAGGGGGTTTAAGGTGAGATTAATCTCTTCTATCCACAGATACATCTGGGCAGATAGCAGACCTTAAAATCCTTTGATTGTACTGACTAGCTTTTCCCTGGCTGTTATAGAGACCAGGCAATTAGCTTAGATGTTAGAATCACGGGGGGGGGGGGAGTGGGGGGAGAGAGATGCTGGCACCATTTATTAAAATGTAAGGAATTTGAATCTCTTTGAAACATTACACCAGAAAATAATCACTCTTCTTCTAAAAAAAATTAAACCCTTTTTATTTGTATATTTATTTTTTATATATAAAAGAAATACAAAAAAAAGAACACAAACAAAATACTGATTATGGCAATTCAGTTTTATCAGCCCCCTCTGTCTGGGCTGCTGCCTCAGATCCACCAGGAGTAAGCAAAGTCCTCCGGTTGTAATGTCCTTTTATGATTCCAGAGTTATTGTTCTCATTAAGGATTTGCTTCTGTTTTTGCCTGTTAAGAGACTGTACAAGTCCTAATACAACGGCTGCTAATGAATACTGTCCAGTCAGTTTTCTTGGTTGTAAGATTAAAGGATTTGGTTGAACTCTTCCTAGAAGAAAATATGTTTTGATTTTTCCTTCCTGTTCACTGATACCTTTGACATAAATCTCTCCTCTGTAGTCGAAGGCAAATCCCCGGTCCTTCAGGATCAGATACGTTTCTTCAGGCACTTGTATTCTGTCACTAACACCTGTGCTGTCCATTCGACTTGCTAAATTAACCGTTTTGCCCCAGATATCATATTGTGGTTTCTTAGCACCGATAACTCCAGCTACGACAGAGCCATGGCTAATCCCTATTGCAAATACAATAAATAAAATAAAAATGAGAAGAGATGGCCAGTCAGACAAGAATGGTTAAAAAACATATTTGCACTTAAGAAGCAGATGAAACCTGGTTCCGATACATTTATCTCTAAGCTTAAGGAAGAGGTGTGTATACAAAGAAAGTAAAAACAGAAGCCAGAAAAGCTGGAAAAAAATGAAAAGTGATATCCACAGCAACCACAGTACTTCTGTATCATCTGTATTCTGCACACTATTGCCAAAGCTCTTTCAAACTGATTCTTATGGGGTAGGAAAGATCTCTCTAGAAGGATCTCTCTGGGTCTGCTCTTGTTGAAGGAAACCTTGTTGGTGCTACACAGTCAAGCAGGTGTTTTTTTTTTGTTCTTGGACACTGATCCAGTCAACATAAGAAGCCATCAGATTTACTCCTGCCGCGTACCATATATTCAAGCCATCTATTCATGTCCTATCCTACTAGCTATCCAGAATATCCCATCCCAGATAATAGCTTCCCCACCACAGCAATTCAGAGCTGCTGACACTGAACCGGACAGAACTGGAATTCAGTTTTTGTGCAAAACCAACGTACTACACACAAGGTTTAGGATAAGCTACTATTGCTCCTTTACTGCAAAAGAATCTAAGAGAGGGAGATTAATTAAAGACTGCAATCACGTATCAAGCTGGGGTTAGGTTTGGGCTGCCCGCTTCAGTTTTTGTGTTGTATCCGTGGGATCTTTGCCAGCCTTTCTAAAGACAGTAGCTTAATTATGCTACTCATTCACAAGCCACTAAAACTTAGAACTCCTGCAGCCCCCAAATCAGCACCCATATTTTGCAAACAGAGTATTTCTTGTTTCTAAATTTGCCTGGAATTAAGTCAGCTTCAAAACAGATAATACCATATTTGAAGTCTCTTTAAATTGTACATGTCCTTGCAGTGCTTCTGGGTTGCACTTATGGAGCTGGATCCTTGCAGTCAAACCCCCATTTTAATTCTCATGTTTGAATTATGCTTACCAATACGGAGTTCGAAGTTGTTAAATGAATGCTTGTTGATCTCCTGTATGCTTTCATTCAGAGCTATGGAGAAGTCGGCCAGAGCACACAAATGCCCCCATTTGTCTTCACATTGCTGAGGAGTAATTTATAAAGTTTTAGAAGTTTTCTATTTGCCCAGCTCCCACCCATCCTTACCAAGTTCTAGACTTGGAATTTGTAAGAACAGTGTCAACACACTAGATCCAGGAGAGGTAGAATACCATTAACAGTAATGCTACCCATCTATGTTACAACAATTGTATACCTGGATACAGAGAAGCTTAGGGTACAAAAGAAAGTAATTTCCTGTCAATAGTCCGCCAGGCAATCATGGGCATTAATAAGGCATGTGAAACCTATGTAAGGCTGAGAAAGGAGGTATAGAGAGGATTGAGAAGCTCAGATGCAAGGGACAAAAACTAATAAGAACTAGGGATAACCCACATAAGCAAAAGAAGCAAAAAATGTAATTTCCCTTTGCTGAAACTGTTGCCCAGGAAAAACACTCAATTCCAGTGCTCAGAGTGATGGACTAGTGGCAGGAACAATTGGGCAACCCAGGCAACCTGGAACCGGTTAAGTGGCAGAGGAAAAGCCATTCTGTAGCTCATTAATCACCTCTGCTTAGAGCAGTCAGGTCACTCCCTGCTCCTTTCCCTCTGTTTCTATTCCTACAGGGCAGTTGATATACAGAGGGGGACCAGGAGTAGGTTTTGGTCTTCACAGAACACCAGCAGAACAGATGACAGGCCAGGGACTCTCAAGGGAAAAAAGAGAACTCCTTTATTATTTCTCTGAGTAAGCAGTGGAGTTAAGAACAGCTGTGGTTTTGGCCCAAGAGTGTCATGATTTCATCTCATCTGTTCTGAAGCCAGGTAATTCTTTCATCAAACAAATTTCCAGTCCATAGGAACAGACCATTGCAAGTCCCACCCTAGGTAATGCAGCCCAGCATTTTGCAATTTTTCTCAACCTCAGTGTTTAGTACTGAACATAACCACAGCAGAGGGGTGGAACCAGATGATCTTAAGGTGCTTTCCAGCACAGACAGTGGTCTATGGTTCTGTGATCTCCCTGGCATCATCACCCTGTTCTGTTCACACTGCACTCAGTCCTTGTCCTCAGCGTCATTCAATTCACAACACGTCAACCTCCCTCAGCAGCCCTCATCTCTTAAATGCTGACAAGGTGATAGACATATATGTATGAAGATTATTATATTTAAAGCATACATAAAAATTCCATGAGGCTATTATAGTTCAAGAAAAATGATAAGTTAATCAATCTTGGAAATGCATTAAAGATTTTCTCCCTTTGCATTTTTACCCACGTTGATTCAAAAGGAGTGGTTAGGAGCTGTGTAGATACAACCAGCTACCTCCCTGATGTTCAATCCTTCTTTGCTCATCTCTGCACAGAAATATTTTGGGTTGAAACAGACAAAAATCTCATGCTTGTCTTGTTTTGTGGATTTCTAGCTGTCAGCATCTCTTGTTACTCTGTAGGTGGGAGATGCTCAGCTAGTTACACTCCACATGTTTTATAATGTATTCTAAACAAACAATGGAAATTTTCTAGTTTATAAAGCTCACGCTAATCTGACTTCTGCTTTTCTGGCAGTTGGAATCAACCTGGGGAGATCTGATTCCCACTCTGTGATTGATCTGGGCAGCACACCATTTTTTGTGGTGCTTTTCCTTAGGGAGAGGTGCTGGTTACCAAGCAAGGCAGATTTCAGCAACAGCCGACTTCTTGATGGATGTATTTTAGAGACTCGTCTTATTCCTTTGGAGACTCTGTTTCCAAGCATATTCTTGGGTGTAATTATGAATAGATTTCTCTCATCTGACTTATCTGAGGCTTATGGCTGTGAATGTGCATGCACCCTCTGCGGCTGATTTTACCCTCAGCTTGGTTCGTACCTCTACAAGTGAGGGCGGTGTGCAGGCATCTGGCTTCGTGGTGTTCTTCAGTGAAATTCATGGGTCTGCTTTCTTTATGATTTCTAGTAGCTACATCTGTCTGCAGATATATGGCTTTATATGTAGCTACACAATCACAAAAATGTATAAATTCAATCTTAACCTTGCGCATGTATGTTGCCAGTTAATAGATCCTCTACCTTCCTAGATTTTTGGAGGCTATCAGTCAGATTCCAGTCTGTTACAGTGGTAACCTTAGAGTATGTCCAAAGACCTGCTCTAGATTCACATCAGTGTGATTGAAATGAATTTTTTTTTCTCTCTTATAGACCTAAATTTGAGGAAAGAATCCATCTGTTTTTTGTTCCTGAGCATAAGATGGTATTTCAATTCATCAAGAAGTGCAACTGTTGTCTGCCAGAACCCCCAAATGTCTATTTTATTTTAACAAACACAACTCTGCGAACATAATAAAGATAACACCAATATTCTCTAATATGAATGGTCAGACACAACAGAGCTCTGCTTCTTCAAGAAAACCATTCTCTTACCTGTTTTTCGGGTGATAATCCTGACACGGCCATGTATGTGCTGCCAATCGTTTTAATTTTTTCAATATCTTGAAATCTTTCTTCACCTAGTAACTAATACATACGTAAAAAAATACTTTTACTTCTGTAACTCTTGATTCAAAATGCTTCTACAGGTATTGAAATGAATCATTGCACTCATGTTATCTTCCAGTTGGTCGTGATGCAGAGTTCATTCTGGGTTCAAGGGCACGCTGATCTGGGGCTCTATGCAAATCATCAACACACAGAGAGCATTCAAACTAAGCTCTGCTGTGCTCTGTAAAGCTGTTTGATAAATTATATAATGGATAATATAAGACATGCATATTCCAGCCTAACCAAAATGCAGATGAGTCCTATAACCATTGAAAATTAGTGAAGGAAGACTTTTTGTGTATGCATGTATGAGTATAAGACGACTTGATCACTTAAAAGTTTTTTAAATCTCTTTTGGAGAAACTCAGTTTGCAAATTAAGTGCAGCAACAATTCAGGTGACAAGACCAGTGCTAGAGGGAATTCAGTCCACTTAAACCAACCATTTTAACCATCTTGCACAGTCCATGGATGAAGGTAGATGCCTGCAAAGAACTTCTATGAGAAATCAAGTTCTCCTGTATCCCCTGCTTTCCTGTACTAGCTGTCAGACCTAACAGTGGCATCTCAATTGGGTCTTTCAGTCTGCACTTTTGTTATGTATTTTCCCCTTCTACAAGAAATACAGGGAGCCAACAGGAAGTGGTAAAATCCATTATCTATTTGGGATAACTATAGGTGCTAAATAGGCATAAAGGACTTGTCAGCTTGAGAATCAGCAAGAGGAAGATAAATTTAGTCTAGTGACTAAAGCTATGACTGGAGTGGGAGTGACAGTTTGGTCTCTATTTCAAGTCTGCATTGAGTTTATCTTAGGGCTTTCCATGAAATAGAAGCCAGAGCCTTACAGTCCTAGAAAGACCTAAGCAGAGTTTAGGTTATGAATCAGTGAATGATAACAGAGCTTTATGTGGGATATGGGTACATATCGTCTCATCACAGGCTTTAAAAAACTGTTTGCTGATGTTCATACCCAAATGCTTCATGATAAACAGTATGGTATCTCATAAATTTAAGTACCAATATGGTTATGCAGTCCTGAAGGAAAAAAGAAGTTCATAGAGAAGAATTTCAAACTCTCAGTTGTAAAGGTTCAACTTAGTTGGGATTTGAATGAAAAAAAAAATCTTGCTGTGGTCAAGCAAAAATTTAATGAAGCACTTCATCCTTTTTTATACACTGTCATGCTCCCCTTTTCTCATCATGTGGGTTTGAATTTCCTGCCAATTAAAACCTAAAAGGATTGTTTCATTCAAAGGGAGAAACATACCAAAGGCGTAACTTGAAATATCCCAAGCCATTGAACTAACCACAGTGTACGTCAGCTGGAGCGTCAGGATCTTGGAACCTTTGCTGTTCGTGTACAGATATCGCACCATCTGTCTCTAATGGGAGGCTGCATAGCATTGTGAGCAGGGAATACAAAGCCATATGGTTAATAGCTCCCTTCCAAGTCAGGAAAGTCCAAAACCTTGACCTGCTTCTCATTTTTCTTCAAACTGCCAGAAAAGCCCATTATCTACGTTTCCCTCCACAAGAGCAGCTTTTCCAACTGCTCTCTTAAAGAAAAAGACATCTTTTGTACCTCTAATGTTGTGAGCAGTCTGAGAGCACCAGGTGTGGGGGCAAAGGGAGAATATGGTCTTGGTTAAAAACAGACTATATTTTATTTTCCAGATGGTTGCTGGAAGCAAACAGCACAGTAATTTAAAATGTATGATAAATATCTAAAATTACTCTTTTTAAGAAAGAATGACCTTATTGGCTGTGAGAAAATTTAGATGAAAAAACCTCAAGTTAAATATTTTTTTCTCATTCATTGTTGTTTCCAAATCTCTATTTTTTTTTTTCCCTGCTTTGTCTTTTAGTTAGCTTCTTTCCTTCTTCAGGTAATGGTCTATTTACCAGTTACTTTCTTCATAGTATGACAGGGTGATGGATTTTGATATTAGGAAAACATATTCCAAGTCAGTCTTAAATCAGCTGCTGTTTGCTACATTTAAGTAGGTTTGCTAATTTGACAAGCTAGTCCAAGAACATTTTCAAACACTACGGTGTGGTTGGTATCTGAAAAGCAACTAATGGCTTGATGTCACAATTCATGCACAGCCAAGGTTATAGGGAGGTCAGACCCTGGGATATACACATACAATGAAACATGTACGAAGTAGTACAAAAGAGAATGTTTCAGGACATGGCGCACAATTGAGAAGTAATCAGCAAAATCTGAAAGCAGGATCCTGAATTCTGCTGAAACCTCTCTTTCTGGCAACATAAGATATTAAAATCTGTTGTCATAAACAACGTGTAAATCACTGCAGGATAAAGAAAATGGGGGAAAAAAGAGCCCATGAACTAGAACGCTCTTATTAAAGCACAAATCCCAACTGTAGCATCACTAAGGTACATAAATGATAGATTAAAAAGTCTAGAAAGAACGTTACATTAAAAAAAAATCCTTAGAGACTCATAATCTTCAGGAAAAATGTTCCAATATTATTTTTTTGTGCAACATCTCTAAGATTCTATATGTCTCAGGAATATAGTTATAGAAAAAAATGGGTAAGTATAAAAGTAGATTTGCAACGGTAATATTTAGTTTTGATGAATGGACTGTTCCTGTCAGCATCTATGTGCTTGGGTACAAAATAAGGAGTTATCTACAACTGTATTCTATAATGATGCTATATGTCTAATTAAATTAAAAAAATCATTTTTTTCAGTGTAAAAACCAGATTTGTGAGCCATCAGAGAAACCAAAATAAAACAAACCCAAACAAAAGCTCCGAGTAACACTGTGCTTTGAGAAGAGTCAGTCACCTATTCCCCAAGGCCAACTTTTGCTCCAGGTTCTCCCAGCTCCTTAAGAAAGACCCAATCACAATGTGAGTCCTCTGTGGCCTCCTACCCCATGAAGTTTCTGGCGGCAGGATCTATTTCACCATTCACTACTTTTTGTTTGACTGACTTTGTCTCTCTAACATTTCACCTTTGAGATTGCTTAGACAGAAAAAACTAATGGTATGGCCAATCTAGAAGTAGGTTAGCAGTCAGCAGGGGATCACGTAATTTCATTTACTACCTGTAGCAAGAACATATCTATTATTCAACTAAATATGTCTGAGACATAATAAGGTCCCAAATTAGGTCCTTTATTAATTACAGAGCACATGTTAGGGGCTTGAATGCAATATTGTGTTAGGCTTTTGTTGAAAACCTTGTTTTCAGTAATCGCCACAACAGCAAAGGAATTTTGTTGTGAAGATTACATGTACATGCATGACAAAATATCTTAAATTAATTCATAGCAATAAGCTTCACATTAAGTTTGAGCCTTAATCATTTTAATCAGATCTGGAAAGAAAAACAAAACTATTAATCAAGAAGCATGCTGACAGCTGTGCAAGATCTCAGGGTTAAGAAGCAGGTATTTATACCTATGGGGAAAGCAATGCAGGAGCTTAGCAGGTGATTGAGCTGTTCCCACAGGAGAGTAGATCTGTTTTTTATTAAAATGCACAGGGATGCATCCCTGTGAATTCTTCTGTTTCTCACTGGTAATTTTAGTAGCTGATCAACTGTATGTTACCTTAAACCTGGTCCAGTATTTATGAGCTGCTAGTCTATAAACATTCCCCATGCAGATTGCCCAGGATGAAGAAGGATGAAGGTGCAGTTAACACTCTGATCTGGGTTCATACTTAGGGTCTACCTCCGGGCATGGGAATAGGTCTCTTTGTTTTTAATAAAAAGGCAGGAAATTAGATAACCACTTTGTGCCTTTGTTTTACAATTACGAAATGAATATAACATAACTTCCACCAGGGGAGAAAATTGAAAATAAATGCTTCAAAACCTGTGAGAGGCCTTAGATACTTGCTGCATAGGATGGAATAATAATTAAAATAAAGAATAAGGTTCTTTTCCCTTATCTCTTTTTCTCAGCTGTATGCCTTCCACTTTCATCTTTTCCTCCACTACTGTTCTCTGAAGCCCTTGGAGATAATTGCTCTTCAAAGCACAGAAAACCAACCAACCAGAAAACCTCTAGGCTAGATTTCCAAAGGAATCTTTTAAAGTAGGACTGTTTAAAGTAGGACTGAGGTAAAACTAACTAAATAATAATAATAAAAGAGACACTGATTCTCAAATCTTAATTCAGCTGTATTCTAAACCCTGGAGAGGTCGGAACTCTGCCAATGCTTCAGTTTTCTGGAAAAAGTTTCCTGTATGCTTAATCTATGGACAGAATCCTGATCCAGATTAAATTGAAAGATGAAAAGATTAAGTATGCCTTCTTGTCTTCTTTCAGAAACTTGATCTTTTGCATTCTGATAATGCTTTTTAATTTGCGAGCCAAAGTGGTAAAGATGTTCTTTTTTTGACAAATCGCAACCTAAGTGGAGTTTTTCCCTTTCTCTGTTTAAAAAAATTGCTCCATGGTTACATAGTCCATGTGGGATGTGAGATCCAGATCTAGCTCCTTTTGAGGGAACAGATTCTGTTTCTTTGAATTGCATCTTAATTTTAGGCTGAGAATACACTCATCAATTCTCCAGTGGATACTCTATCACAACACAGAACTGAATTAAAAAAAATCCTTGGGATAAACAGATTAAACAGAACATGGTTTACTGGGTAGGATTTCTTTCTGTTTCTCAATGAGTTTGTGCCATCCACGTGCTGTCTCCCCTGTTGTCCAGTTTAGTACTAATCTTGTCTTTTCGCACTTTCTTTTTAAATAACCCTTACAAACCTGGAGTCAGAAAACAATGATACCAGTGCTACCTCCCCCTTTCCTCTCCTCTTTTCTTTCTGTACCATTCCAGTCTGGCAAACAGATCCAATCTCACTGCTAAGTAGGGATGGCTCAGAGTCCACTTCTACCACTTGAGGAGCTCAACAGGGCTACACGCTCCTGAAAACTGCTGCAGTGTATAGGTTGTGTCCCCTTTTTGAATTCCTCTTAGGCTCGTTGCAGGACATGGTACCACCTGTTTAAGCTTCCTTACTAACTAGCTGGCAGAGATGCAGTACCAAATATGTAACTTGCTGCTTTCTCTTCACTTTCCAGGTTTTCCTTGCCTTCCCCTGGCAACAGCTACACTGAGGATCTGACTTTTCTTCTCCTATTTATCTTACTCCTCTTTTGCTCCCTTTCTTAAAGGGATATCCTTTCCTAAATCTCCCTCCACCTCTGAATTCCTCAGAAAAGCAAACAGCTTTATGCCATTTATCTCTGTATAACATACCTGGCCAGACAAGTTACCCCAGTTAATATGTCACCACCTCTTACTCTTTACCCAGCATTTGCTTCTGAGCTGTGTGCTTCACATTTAACTTGACACTCTTTTACCTTTTGCATTCTTTGAGTCCATTCAACCAGTGTCTTCCAAAACAAGTGTTTTATCTGTTTGGATTTTTAGACCACTACTTTCCAGAACTGTTGCAAATATCTTCAATCTTCTTTCTTCAGAACTAAGACACATTCTATTTCTAGTTACACTAGAGCAGTGTGCTTTTATTTATGTGTTTACACTCAAGTAACTATTGACTTCAGTCTCTATTTCACTAGGTCATTAGGACCAAAGTTTGACAAGACTCAGCTGCAAAAAAGTTAAATAGTTATAATTGGACTAAAAATATCAGACATTCATTGGAAGCAGAAGAGTTACTAAATTTGATCATTTAGGATGATATATTTATAATTTGGGAGTTCATCGTAATATCAACAATATCAGATTTTCTCTAGTAGCTGGTATTACCTCATCAAAGTCTGCAATGATTTCATTCAGCAAACGCAGGCATTCTACTCCTTGGTTATTCATCTCAGTCTGTGAGTAAAAGTCAGCAAATCCAGGAATAGAAGCAAACATCACACCAACTGCATCATAGGACTGAGAGTATAATTCCTAAAAGAACAACGAAGAATGAGTTGAAGTGGTAACATAGGGAAGAGAATGCAATTGGCTTCTTAATTTTTCCATGCATGATACCTTGATATTTGAGGTTAGCATTAGTATATTGTTAGCCTAGTTCAACAGGAGGAGGCTGACAGCTTTCACATTTTTATCACAGATTATACACAGGGTTTGCCCTTTCTTTGAAAGCCTGCTCTGCTCTTTCTGCTTCAGAGGTCAGGAAGCTACACCAACAAAATGGAAACAGAATTCTTCATGTTTTGTTTCTCTGGGAACCACTTATAGAATCATAGAATAGTTAGGGTTGGAAAGGACCTTAAGATCATCCAGTTCTAACCCCCCTGCCATGGGCAGGGACACCTCCCACTAAACCATGCCATCCAAGGCTATGTCCAACCTGGCCTTGAACACCGCCACGGATGGAACATTCACAGCTTCCCTTGGGCAACCCATTCCAGTGCCTCACCACCCTCACATTAAAGAACTTCCTCCTTACATCCAATCTAAGCTTGCCCTGTTTAAGTTTCAACCCGTTACCCCTTGTCCTGCCACTACAGTCCCTAATGAAGGAAGAGTCCCTCCCCAGAATGTGGTCATTTCTCTGAAGCCAAGTGCATTTTTGGGAACAAAACCAACTTCAACTTTAAAAATGTCAAGGATAGAACTCCCCCACAACTCCTAGTAGGCTTTTCTAGTGGCCAGTATACACAACCATATGCATTCTGTTTTGTTTTACATTTTTCTAGCTTCAGCTTCTGTTGTTTTACCCTAATGGTGGATACTTCTGTTTCTGTTCTGGGTCTTCTCTTATGACATTCTGACCTGGAACAGCTGTTTCTCAATGTTCTTTTTTGTGTGCTTTCAGAAATTTTAGTGCTTTGGTCTCATGATAAAAGGGTTTACTGGTGGATGTCATACAACACCTAATGTGAACACCTCATAGTCCATCCTTCAGCTGGATTCTCCCCTGCCCTGCACTTTTCTATGCTGCAAATGTTGCTACTCTGTAGATTCTTTTACAAATCATCCTACAGCAGAACTCGTAAAATTCTGCTAGTTTCCAAAGATACTGCAAAGCTTCAGAAAAAAAACATGGTCGATTGCCTTCCTGCCCTTACACTTCCTTTCATTGAAGAATATCTATGGGTTAATGGAAGCTATACTCTAAGGACACTCTTATTCCCTTTTGTAGGTACAGAAAAAAAGAAATACACACATTAGTTCATGGATGCTTATGGAAAACTCAACAATATATGCTGACAGAAGCATATATATACCCAGCCATACTCTTTGATCAGATCGTGCAGATAGAAAACAACTGGCTGAGCTTTCAGCTGCTCCTTTTTTCTATTTTTGGTAAGAAGTCTCAAGACAGAAATAATATATCCATGAGAAAATGCTTACAGTACACATTTGGGAATTCATTTTTTGAGAGCAGAGAAATTAACTTAATAGCTAGACATGAACTGCAGGATTGATTGTACTGAAATCTGCTAGATGTTACAGCCAGTCAGCTCATGCATAAATCATCCCCAAGTATAGTCACTCTGGAAATTGCCTTACAAAAAGCAGGGGTGGTGGAATTGAATTCAGTGGCAAATTATTGAAGCATCAGCAGTGATCCATGGGGCATCTGTTTGCTTCTGAAGATTATTATGCATGTGAGTGTATGTGAATGAATGTGTAAGAGGGGACACTTATTCCCTGAAAATCCATAATGCAGATATCTCAGCACACACTCATGGCTGGTATTGGGGTCTGTTCCATTTGCAATGAAGCCTTTTAACCTGGTTGCTTTCACACAGATATTTTCTCATGTGCAGAGTGGTGTTTTTATGGCAGTTTAATACCCACTGTGTAAAATTCCTCAAGAGGCAGGTTTCTGCAGTGCCTTTTCTTGTAGCTTCTCACTATGTTGCCCTTCCCTAGGTGATACTTGAAATCACACATTCAGAACACAGTGATCCCTCATTATACAGTCTAATTCTTCTGGCTACATCTATTTCCAAAAGGTATAATCAGAAAAGGGTAGTCTTGACTCCTTTTTTGCCGCACAATGAACAGATACATTTGGCAGTCTGAATCTTTCAACATCTGCAATCTCTTCATTATAAAAGGTAGTTCAAAAATTGCAGTAGAAAACCTCAGTTTCACCATACAATAGCCTTTATTCACAGATGATACTATAATACGTATTTGCCTTATTTCAGATAACGAGTAAGTGACTTACTGCTGGTTTCAGAAACAAATTCTGAACTGTCCTTTATCCCTTCAGCAACCTTTCTTCAAACTCTGTCTTTGAAATATCCAGACATTCCCTTATCAAGCTTTTCTTTGTGTACTACAAATATCCTTTAAGAATATAGTCCACAAACTAAGTTTCTGAAATGGGCATTTTGTTAACTGCCCCAAAGAGACGATTCAGAGACAATTTGAAATGGTGAAAACGTTCTCTTGGGTCTGAAGATGACAGAGGCTCAGGTCTGTTGCACAGATTTCTTCTATAATAACTGGCAGGGTTGCAATAATACTTCTACGTCACTGGGCTATGTTAAGGTTTCACAGACATTATGTTAAATTCACATATCTTTTTTAGGAATACTAGATTTTCATAGACTCATAGGTTGGAAGCGACATGAAAGTCATCTAATACAATTCCCACTCAAAGCAGGTCAAGTGTCTCATAGCCTTGCTTCTTTTGAGGGTTGAGTATCTCCAAGACTGGAGATTTCACAACCTCTCAGAGACCCTCTATAATGACAATTTTTCTGCAGATTTTTTCCCCTTGTATCCAACTGAGATTTTTCTTCCTGCAACTTGTGTCAGTGACTCTTGTACTTCCACCTGGACACTGGAGAACAGTTCTGCTCTTTCATCTCTATACACACTCATCAGGTAGTTGAAGACAGTAATGAAATCCTCCTTCAGCCTTTTCCTCTTAAGTTTAAATGAACCTAGCTCTCTCAGTCTCTCATCATGCTACATGTCCTCATCCTCAGTCATGTTGGCTCTCCACTAGACTTGCATTAGTAGGTCTGTATGTCTCCTACTGGTGAGTCTGAGCCTGGGTACACCACTTTATATGTGGTCCTAGAAGGGCAGAATATTTTACTTTGAAACATATAATCATAGAATAGTTAGGGCTTGAAAGGACCCTAAGATCATCCAGTTCCAACCCCCCTGCCATGGGCAGGGACACCTCACACTAAACCATGACACCCAAGGCTCTCTCCAACCCAGCCTTGAACATCGCCAGAGATGGAGCATTCACAGCTTCCCTCAGGCAAGCCCATTCCAGTGCCTCATCACCCTTATAGTAAAGAATTTCTTCCTCATATCCAATCTAAACTTCCCTGTTTGAGTTTGAACCTGTTACCCCTTGTCCTATCACTTACAGTCCCTAATGAAGAGTCCCTCCCCAGCATCCCTATAGGCCCCCTACAGATACTGGAAGGCTGCTATAAGGTCTCCACGCAGCCTTCTCTTCTCCAGGCTGAAAAGTCCCAACTTTCTCAGCCTATCTTCATACGGGAGGTGCTCCAGTCTCCTGATCATCCTCGTGGCCCTCCTCTGCAGTTGTTCCAACAGTTCCATGTCCTTTTTATGTCTTTCAAATGTTGATCAAATGTAATATAATGACTTGTGTAATGAATCCTATCAAGAAATAAATTCTAACCAGTTCGTAACAGATTTGCTTTTCTTTTGCTAATCAGACAAAAGAATCAGAAATAAAGCTGATACTTACTTCATTATCCCGATCCTTCTCCAGGAAGTGACGGGCAACATGACTAGGTAAAATATTCCGTAGCATATTTTCGTTGTGCTCCCTTAACTCCTTCATTTCATTGATTTCTTCTTTTGCTTGTACACGCCACAGAAAATCCAGCCTTGCTGTGTATTCAAGCTGTAGTTCCAGACAGAAAAAAAGGGCAAAAATAAAACCTGACTAGAGAAGAGATGGTATTGTCATCCTGGCAGGCTACTCCTGACATATAACCACATTCAATTTCAGAAAAAGAGGCTATTTCTTTGCCTTGTGTATGGTGAATATCTCAGAGAAACCTTGGGGAAAATAATATTTGCCATATTACTGCTATGGTCAGTGGCTAGAAAATGCCACAGAATTATTTTCCTTTTAAACAGTTCTATATGTTAGATAGTGGAGTCTGACAGGAGATAAGGTATTGGAAGAGAGTGGTATTGGTATGAAATAAATATGTTCTCATTTTCATATGTGTTTTTAAATGAAATGTGTTTAATGAGGAAATAGCACAAGGGTCATCCTAAACACTTTGTGGAGACAGGTAGCTTATTTATCAAGGATGAGCATCTTTCAGCAAAATTATATATAACGGCCCAATGCACTCCCAAAGAGGATTTTCAAATCTGTGGCATTAAAATGAAGTATTTCTACTGTTGGGACATACAGATATTTGTAATTTAAGTCTTTAAAAAACCAGTGAAAGACATGCTATTTGGAACCCTCTTGAACGCTCTGTCCCTGATGTATTGAGAATCCAGTCTGCAACCACAATTTAGTATGTGCACAGTGGCAGTGCCTGACACCCTCAGAAACAAAACAAAGTTAACTGGTTTTCAGTGTCGTATATGTACAGAACAAAAGGAAGATTCCTGCACAGCTTCCGTATGCACATATATATGTATTGTGTATTTACATACATATACAAATGCATATTCATATATACATAAATGACAACTATCTGTTAGCTGAAACAAGGAACATGTTGAAACATCGTGTTGCTTGCCTGAGAGGCACATGTGTGTCAGCACATGGACAAGACCAACACAGCCGGAATTTTTGGGTGCATTAAATTGAAGGACACTTCTAAGCAGTTTTCAACTGGTGACTGGTTAAGCTACAGCCTTATTGAAAATGATGGAAATATATCTGTGTGCAGTAAACTGAAAGAGAAAATACATTTGTGAAGTCAGATGCTCTAACTAGAGATAATTATCAAACATCCAGCAGTTCAACATATTTTATCAACAAATAGATGGATTTTACAGTTGGGAGAGACCTCAAAGAGTTTGCCAAAAAGTGCTGGGATTAAGGAAGTGGTTGGGATATAATTCAAATATAAAATAAAACTGAGATAAATGGCAAGCCTGCAGTGGGTGGGAGTGACTAAAAAGGGATTGTTTAGTGACTCATCCTCTTCACAGTTTTTGTCACCAGCAGTGACCAATAGCAAAATGTTTAGAAGAAAATGCAAAGCACCTTGCAAAAGGACTTATAGGTTGACTATACTCCAGGGAGCTTTTCTTCCCAAGATATGAAAGTGTCCTTGGCTTTATATAGACTTCCAAAGCTTCTAAGCTATTTAGTAGTGGTTTACTTGCCCTCTGGATGCTATTGCTACATTTATGAACAATCTCTTTTTAATTCTCATATTCTGATCTTCCATCTTGTGACTCCTAATTCTCTAAATTAACTGCACCAAAAAGGTATTTTAAAATATTTTTAAGATTTTTTTTCAGCTTTTTTTTCCATTTCTTTTTGTCCTGGAAGACAGAGCCCATACCAGATCATAACTGACTTTCATCTGATCGAGAACAGGCAACACTGACTATAATTTTGCAAGAAGTTCTAAAGGTATTTTAGAGATTGGCTTGGAGCAGGAGGCGCTGGTGGATTCTAAGTTCTTTGATCCTTCCAATATTCAACAGTACTGCAATAAGAGCTTTGAAAAAAAACCAACAGTACAATTTTTTACAGCTGTACAGGATAATTTCACATCTCTAGGCTTAGCTCAAATAGCAGCAGCTAATCTTTACTTTTTAGATAACACCATTTTGATTATTTAAAATCGCATTGTAACATGAAATATTTTTCCTGCACCACTAGTGGACAATGGAGATCTCCCTTTCAGTTCAGAGATAAAAGAGTGTGCTACATATGAGGTTTGAAGATAGAACATTTCAAGAAGATGCTTTGCTGAGTTCTGACATTTGTTAGAACTAACAAATTGAGTTGAGTTGGGTTGAGTTTGGGGTTTATTTTGATTTTTTTTTTTTTTTTTTTTTTGGTAAAGAAATATTCCTGGGTATGGCAGTGTCAATAAAAATAATTATCCAACCCTAACTATTCCATCATTCATTCTATGACTGTCTGCAACATAAACCTTGAAATGTCCAGGTTTCCTTTCTCTGATACATAGCTCTATGAAACACTCCTAATTCCAGTAGCAAGTGAAGAAAATAAAGAAGATGTATTACACAGAAAGCCTAGTAGTACCTATGTTCTCTAAATGCTGTACAACCCCACCACTCTGCAGACAATTACCACAGGCAAGGAAAACACAAGGTAAGGATCAGCATTTGATGGATGGCATGTTCTTCTTTAGGGAATGAGAAAAGAGGATTTACATCCCAAAGGGACACCTTCAACCACTGAAAACAGTCCCACTCTGGATAAAACAAGAAAATATCCTTTCTTCACTGCACTAAAATGTGCTTCTAGATGAAATTTAATTTCTAATAGGGAATTAGTCTATTTAGTCTGATGTCATGCGGCATTGACAAAACTACTTTTAATTATGGTTTTAGCAAAAAAGACCTTCAAAATTTGTTGGCTGAAGCACGGGTAAGATTTTTAGAAAAAGCTGAGTGTGATTAGACAACTTTTCTTGAATCTGACTTAGAATGCTGGGTGCAAAACTGGGGATTAACTTTAAATTTCAATGGATAAGGAACAGTAGTTAGTTGTTCAGGAATTAAAGGCCCATTATTATAATCTTACAAAAGTAATCTTTTTTGTAAATCCACCTAGAATGGGGCAACTTTTAAGCTATTCAACTTCAGGACAATTCTGCAGTTTGTGAAAAGTAAAGATGTGCCGGAGGGCAAATTGATTGGAGTTAACGGTGCTTCCCATCAATTCAGATTAGTGGTAAGATATTTTTTTTAATGTGCTCTGGATGGAATTTTTATAGATGTTTTTAGTTGGCATTTATACAGAGACCTTTAGGTTAACTCTATAACCAAAAATTAAACAATACAAGAAAATGGTCCTGGGCACTGCCGTTGGATATTGTTAAATTGACCAAGTGGCCTTATGAATTATGTGGGAGGACATGCAGGAGTTAGCACGTCTCAGAGACCATTTCCAAAGGCAGTTGAGTTCAGCCACCCTTTTTATGGAAGGAAGATTAATAGGATGCAAAACAGGTCCCTGGGCTGGAAAATCCATTTAAACACCCCAGACTGGGCTTTTGTAGAGACAGATATTTGTACTCAGAATTGTGATCCTGAAGAATATTGCCTGGATTCTGCCTAATTCTTGCTTTACCTAAACACCTTTAGTTTTCTTATTACTTGGTCTCACTTAAGATGATTCCCAAGCCTGTAGATTTGTATCTTAGGTATGTTAAGAAACATTGGGAATATGATATGACTTATCACAAATTTGGGATATCAGTCATAAAGCTCTGAGGCCCCTAAACCCTGGTTGTAATCTAGGTCCATGTGGAAGAATTTTTGCAGGTAGTCTATAACCTGAAGAAGTTAGTGATGGAGCTTAACTGCAAATTTTTCTTATTACTTCAAATCTGTTGTTTTTCCTTTATGAACACACTAAGCTGCTGCATGGGAGTCTTATTATGTTCTGCTTGTTCTTCTCTTTCTTCCTCTCAGTTTTATGCCTTTCAAATGCACAGAAGCAATAAGATGCCATGATAAATGAAGTTCTGTTTGTTCCTTCAATTTCTATTAGGGATTTTAATATAACTTGTATATTGCTGAATAGCATGTTGCACATGTCCTTTAAGAGTGCCAGGCAGCATTAGAAGTGGGTTTTCTTTAATCATATTCTGCATAGGGTTTATTAAATTGTTAAAGGTCATATGCTCAAGAGGATAAAAAGGCAGCTGCTATTTTGAAAGTAATTGTCACATCCTGTAATTGCAAGTGATATAGGGAATGGTTAAAGCAAATGTTTGCATTACCTGTTGACCATGATAAAATACAGCTAAAAGGAACATTGCCATCAGTAGTAAAGATGCCTCCTTTGTACCCAGGAAGTCTGTGCTGGAAAAAAAATCCAAAGTAAATGACAGTTATTGATTTTTCAGTATTGCAATTGTTCAGAAGTTTCATTTCATAATGCATCCTGGCGCTGTTCTTTAAAAAATCCCCTCCATTTGGGAATCTAACTTAGCAATAATTAGTTCAAGAGAAAAGGAGTGCAATTGGAGTCCTCACTGTTTGGAGACAAATGTATTAAATGACTCAACTGTAGCCTACTGTAGGTACACACATGGTGATGATCTTTCAAATGTGATAGCCAAGCTGCTTGTCAGTCAGTCTGTTCTGGGAGCCTAGTAAATAACGATGAACACCACAACCTCTGCAGAGTACAGGGAGTGGGATCTGGATGGGGAAAGGTTCAGGCCAGAGCTGGGAAAGGGAAACTTCCAGATTGTGAATGTAAAAGCCCAGTGACTTGGCATGGAGACGAAAGATGAACCCAAGACAGATGCTGAAAGTTAAATATCCCCATATTGTGAGAAAAGTTTAGAGGACAGGTGAGTTAAGGGAAGAGGTGTGGATCAAAGGGGAACCAAACAAATGGCAAATAGTAATTAGGACTGGTTTTACTGAGCTGCAAGGAGGAACACAGAGAAGAAATGTCTGCCTACTACAGGGGAAGCAAAGGAAACTGCTGCACATAGTAGGGATGCAAAGATGAGCCAAGAAGGTACTGGCTATACAAAATCTGCTGTATGAAATTGCTGAGATGCTGTGTGTGGAGCATGAAGAATACGTGACAAAATAAGGTGAAAAGTGTCCAAAGCAGTTAAAGGGGTTCCAAATATGAGGAAAAATTACAGTTATGTGGAAAGGTGAAAAAACTGAAGAAAGTGAATATTTCTGTAATATTATGGGGTTTTAAAAAGACATGTTTCCCAGAGGAAAAGACATTAATTAAAAGGTTGGAGAACTGGTAGGGCCAATCTCATAGTAAAAAAAATAGGAGAAAGCACTAAATTTGGATATGAACCAAACATAGATACTTGGAAATTATTTTGTTGAAAGATGAGGAAATGATTAAGAAGTGCTTAAAGCTGTGAAAAAGAAAATATAATAAAGGAGTAAAAAAGGAGCAAAAGTTGGAAGAGACTTTCTGACACTCTTTCTGTCCACCTCGATATTCAAAAATAAATAAAATTCATTTTCATAATAATTTTGAGAAAAAGATCAGGTGATATTTGTCAGAGCAGGAGTCCTATGATTGAGATATGAGTGAAAGAGCAGAGCCACTGACTTTGTGGGCTTAACAAAGAATTTACTGTGAGGAAATGAGCCACTACGGGATGAGTCAAGAGTATAGAGGAAAAAGACAGCAGAAAACATAATTTGGAATTCGAATGTCTCACATTCTGAAGTTGTCTGAAATAAAACCTACCAAAGATTTTATTCCAGAAGAACCCTTTGTACACTGGCTAAATGCAACAGCCTCGAAGGCTTTAGTTATGAATTCATCTGCTTTCGTGTATTGTGTGATAGCCACAAATATGTGAGCCAGATGAGTTTTGGAGGGAGTTGCAAAACCTTTTATTCAACTAATTGGTATAGCTAAGAAAAAAGGTAAGTTTCTGGGCACACAGCTTTGAACCTCATGTTCCCTAATGTCAGAACAGAAGTTCAGACCCTTGTCCTGAGTATGGAGTATTTCAGGCTAAGCTCCCTATCCCCTGGGTTGTTGGCTACCCTAGAGGATATTCCTGTGATAAGGGTCATCAGGAGAGTTTTACTGATACAGGGAATAGAAACTACTCTGAATTCTCAAAGATTTTCATGCAAGGGAGAATCTTTCTTTACTGTGCTTGATTAGTGGCAATAATTAAAGACAATGAGCATGATTTCTACTTCTAGTTACTTAGCCAAGGTATTGGTAACTGCCATTTGTCAGTATTTGCTGGTATCTGCTGTGAATATGCTGTGTGTCATATCATTAATCTGTAGGAGAACAAATAGCATTAGAAAAAATAACTGCACCCCAAATCTTTAGTACCTGGCTACTGTAGGAAGCTAGCAAGGAAAGATATGCTTGCAGATCCTCAATATGTATAAAGATGTGGCTGTTGTGAGAGCTAATTGTATTGCAAATCCATGCTTTTCTGTTATGCTGGGGATCTTCATCTGGAATGTGCTGACTAAGCACAAGCAACTGCCGTACCAAATGGGTCAGTTATCAAAGACTGAAGTGTTTTTCTGAATGACCTGAATCACTGCTGCTCTAGATTAAGTTATTGCAACACTTAGTGCATCTCTGACTCTGCAAATTACTGTGGTTCTTCTGTCCTCCTCTTCAACTCCTCTTGCTGGAAAGGAAGACTGGGAGGAGGAATCTGTTCTTCAAATGCATTCCTACAATGGGATCATCCCTGTATCCCTTATATCATTTGCAACTACATGTTACAGTTTGGTTTTTATTAGATTAAAAACCTGCCCCTAAAAATAAATTGTTCACTCCTGTTTTCTTAAACTGAGGTGAGAATTTTAGTCAGTATCTCTGGGATTTTCACAAACAGACTCAACCAATGTATATGCATCGTAATACATATTTTTAGCAACATGGATAAACTATAGGAGACATATAAGACAAATCCTGCTCAGTACCCATTACCTTATTGAAAAGCAGCTTCTAAAGGGGGCTAGGAACACTTACTCTCCATTGTGGTTAAAGTTGTCATATTGCAGGAAAAGGGAAGCATAAATTGTCTCAGTCAGCAGAGAATAGATAGCAATCATGATGAGAAGTACTGCCAGCTTCAGGACAGAGTTGAGACGAAGAAAGACTGCACAAGTCACCATTGCCAGCACACCAGTGAAGACAAAATACTGAACAGAAAACAGCATTGGTTACTTTTGGTGATGAGTGACTACATATGGGCTCCACAAAAGTCTACATACATGATAAAAAAACCAGAAGTATAAAAAAAATTGCTTTGAATTTCAGTGGTCAGCTGCATCTTCTTAGGTTATAGGGAGCTTTGAAAGTAGGGGTTTTGCTAAAACAGAATGTGAAATTACAAATTCTTTATTTTGCAGGGCACCTCTATGTCAGTGGAAATCCTTCTAAGTGCCTTTATGGCATTCTCATTGCAATAGAAGGGAAAGGGAGTTCAGGTCATTAAAAAAGAAAGGGCGAGATGCTGCATGTAGTAGTTTTTCAACAAAAAGTCAACTGAGAGAAAATAATTTATATTCCTCCTAAACTTCTACAAGGTCCACATTAATCAGGATGGAAGAATAATATTCTGGCTTTAATCCTTTTCCCATGCTACTTGAAGAGAGGATAAAGCCACAGGTTTGGGTGGGGTTTTATTGTGATTTTTTTATATTATTTTCAATATTGCATGTCTACTTAGTTAAATTATTCTCTTAAAATTTGATGCCTGGAAGTTTTATTCATATCTCATTTTCTAATCTCTTCATTGCCCTGTTTTTCTCAATGATTAGTCATCTGTCAAATGCGATCCATGCAGTTGATACTGGATATAGAGAGACAATCATAGGCCATGAGCTGTTCAGATTTAAAATAGCAGCATCAACACCCACAGTCCAAATGTAGTTTAAATTAACTCCTATCACACAGCTTTAGGAGAGATTACATTCATTTTTCTGAGTACAGATTTACTTTAGTACCATTCTTCTGTAGGAATATCTGCATCCCTGCAATTTGCAGCATACTGCCAGTGGTATTATGACACTACCATATGACCTTCTAAGCAACATATTGCACCTATTTCCCTGTCCATGGCGGGGGGATTGGAATTAGATGATCTGAAGATTCCTTCTAACCCAAACAGTTCTATGATTCTATGATTTATCTGCACACATGATCAACCCATTGATTTTATTGTCTGCTTACTCATCATAGAGAGGATTTTCTTTGCTCCAAATGCAAATTTAAAATAAGTAAAGCAGAATGACTGATGGTTTTGCTTTGTAAGTATTAGCCTCCTTTAGATTCATATGAATTAAGTAGCATGTTTTATTGCACTAAGCTAATTGAATCATTGCTGGATGTGTTTCCAGCCTAAAGGTTCTGTATGAAGTACAAAGGTTAAAACTTCATTGCAATGCCCTATTAGACTGTAAGATTAATTCCTTTTGTTATATATTACACAGATATAATATATATGTAAGATTAATTCCTTCTGTATATATTATACAGATAAATGCAAAGATTCAGCTTCACAGTACTGTTGAGTCACCTGACTTCACTACCTGTACACAGATCATTGATTCTATGTAGTGGTTGCCACGTTATGTTTGTGGATCTGTGCCTCAGATTCAAAAGTACCCTTGGAAATACCTCAGGATAGGAACAGATGTCTGCGGAAGATGCAGATGAATTGAACGTCTGGTTCTTCAGGGCTACTGGCTTGTCAAAATCACACCATAGCTGTGAAGAAAGGAAAATAAATAAATCAGGGCTGCATTGTGCACTGGTGACAAAGTGTCTGTGTGGCTACTGGCTGGATTCAGGGATAGAACTGGCTGGCCTTCTGCTCTCAGTGCCAGCTCCCTAGCTGGCACCAAGGTCTAAGTTGACTGTAAGATGACATACTGTGGAGATGAATGGAAATGGAAAGGGAGGAGCTATAAATGCTACAGACATTCAGCATCTGGATAGCTTTCATATGTTCTGTTGTTGCCAAAGAGGAAAGATGAGCTCCTCTGAGAATTTCAGAAGAGTGATGTCTGACTTTTTAAGAATTACCCTCTTAAAATGCTTATATTTTTTTACAAACTATTGAATTGGAAGCATAAAATCAGATTTCATGCATGCACTTCTTTGCAAGCATTTTTTTATGCTACGTTGGAAGGGACAATGTTATCCTTCTAGATGTGGGACAAAATACCATGTTATCATGCATTATGGCTTGTGCCAAGACATAATGTCCTCCCAGAACTTCAGCTGTGATGCCTAGAATGGAAGAGAATGAAAATTCATTCATAAAAGAGTGGTTTTGAGAATATAATACTGTTCTTGCTGTTATGACCTGCATTCGCTTTAATGACATTTCAAACCAAGTATACTAAACAAAACAGTAGTGTTGAGTCGCAATACATGATGGTATTAGAACACAGGAAATAAAATCATTAATAGTTTCTTATTTTAGCAGTTAAAGCAGATGGAGTCTTGTGTTACACATATTAAGCCAATCTGGATGCTTATACTAGGTCATTTCATCAGCCTGGTATGTACAAGCTAGTTCCTCTGCCTTTCTTTCCAACAGATTAGAGTTTGTTTAATTAGGCCCAATTTCTTGTAATTAAATTCTAATGAATTTTGAACTTGGAACTCTCTTGTTTGCTCTTTCAGCAATTCAGTCATCTCTGCAATGCTGCAACATTAGCTAGGTTGTCTGTGCAGTCCTCTGTGAGAATAGATAATTATTAGTACCTTCTGAAAGTTTATGAGTTGTACAGCACCTCTCTGCAGGGCAGAATGCCATGAAAACCACTCTGCATGTCTTTTAAAAAGACCTTCAGGATCAGAAACTTTTCTGATTTTATAACAATAATACAGTTGATATCAAGAACCACAAGACTCATTTGCCACCCTGGTGAAAATGACGCCTTATAGCTCTTGTTAGAAAACATCTTTGTCCCCTCCAACTGGGTGTATTTAAACTCAGTGGACGCTGCAAGACTGAGTTACGCTACTTGTTCTTAAATGCATGCAGGTCCCTCCTGAGCAAACTATTATTATGCCAGAATTTTGATATATGGAATAATGAGGTTTTATGAATGTTGTGGTTTAATGTAGAGGTCAGGCCTTGGTGTCTCAAGTCATTGCCATGCTGAATTTGTGACATTAAATATAATTGTTTACTGCTTTATAGAAACCCAGTGTCATGACAATAAAGGAATTCTGTTTATTTTGACTGCTTTAGTCAAAAAATGGACAGTTATTGTCATATGGTAGCCATTCTACCATATTGCAGTGGACAGTCTTAATAAACCACTACAAGTCAGCGGAAAATCTTACTGCCGTCATATCCATAGGAATTTGGGTATGGATAGTCCATTAGAGATTATGTTGTTTCAAGATCATGTTTAATTCTACCCAAATCTTTCTTGACAGATATTTGTCAATCATGATTTAAAAACTTCTATATTCTACAACACATCTTAATGATCTATACTATAATGGACCACTGCCCTTGTCTTCAGGATGTTTTTAGCCTTACTGAACTTCCTGTCATTTACTGTATTTATATTTTCTCTGTAAGGATCGTGATCAGTGGTTACACTCTTCTTTCTCTCACTAACTCTCCTACCAGTGACTGTGGGGCATCACTAAAAAACCCAGATTGATGTTGAGTCCTTGGATACAGGCAACCTGAGTTCAGTCATGGAAGAATAACAGCAATGGAATATAATAAGATCTTATATCTGTTAGCAAAAGATGAGTCAGACTCTTGAGGTATCAGACTTCAGCATATTTACTCCAATGATATAATCATAAATACTATTAATTATTACAGGATAATTGTTGGTGCTACTGTGTTATTATAGTTGCTATTGTTTTTTTACTGTCAATAAATATTTTCCTGGTCTTGTCTAGAAGAAAACAAACACA
Source organism: Myiopsitta monachus (assembly GCA_017639245.1). Taxonomy (NCBI): domain Eukaryota; kingdom Metazoa; phylum Chordata; class Aves; order Psittaciformes; family Psittacidae; genus Myiopsitta; species Myiopsitta monachus. The sequence goes on from CM029918.1 coordinate 96,887,485, forward strand.
AAGTTCAGACAAAAAAGCACCTGCTACATCTCTAGGCAAAAACTGCCCTACAAGAGGAAACTGATGCAAATGTTAATTTTAATCAGCGAGATATTTACCTTCTTGTCTAAGCCTTCAATACCTGCCAGGCTGTCTGACACGACAATCTGCCTAATTCATGCAAAAGTGCCATCTCACATTTCTGAAGACAACAGGATAATCAGGGATCTATTCCATTGCATACAAGACCGTATTCTTTTACCATGTGTATGTGGGTCCACTGTGTTCCATTATCGCAGCTGCTAAGTGAAGCTTAGTGCATGCATTTCCTCACAGATATACTGATAAACTGCTTTAGATTTATCACTTAGTGCAGATGTGGAAATTAGAAGCCCTCAGTGGGCACTGGAGAGAGAAAAATCTCTTTACTGGGACCAGCATAAACAAAAGAAATCTTTGGAGATTCCTATTGTTTTACATTGAATGTAAAGAAAGCTAAGAGTGACTGTGCCCATGGTTTGCTACTTCAGATAAGGTGGATTCAGGCCAAAGGGAGTTTTCAAACCACTAAATGAGCAACACAAGACATGTTTAGAATTTATGCCTTTTAACTTCTTTTTTTGCATGCTGTGGTTACTGGCACAGATTGACCAACTCCATCTTTTCTTTGAAGATATTTTCTGGGTTTGTTGACACTTCATATTTTTTGTAATCTAATTAAAGGAAGAACTGTGAGATGAAGACTTTAATATCTGTAAGTATTTCTTGTATGGACAGTCTTTAAGGAATCATATGTCCAAAAATTGCAAATGGCCCTCAATAGGCAAGTACATTGAACAGAAAGTAGCAAAAGGGTTTTAAAGATAGATGACACTACAAGGGAAAAATAATTAGATATTTCAAAAATACATAGTTTAAGCAACAGATTTAATTTCCTGAAGCTGTCATACAGTGCCTTTTTTATATTATATTATAGCTGTCTTATAAACATATTATTTAGCAAGTCTGGTAGCAAGATTAATAATGTATAAATCATCTTTTCCTGTATAATATCACCTGGATCCCTATAAGCTTACAATATTGATGATGGCTCCAAGAAAATTAATCAGAATGGATGCAAATATAATGACATTCCTGGCCAGGTAGGTCTCATTAATCCAGCAGCAAGTTTTCCGGAGCATTAAAGGTAAACATTTGTAATCCTCTGCCGTAGTGATTAACACAAGAGCGGAGTGCAGCATAATCAGAATAGAGAACTGAATGACCATTGGTATCACCCTAGGAAGAACAAAAAAATAAAGTAAACTCAGCATTAAACCACAGCACAATAGTACTGCTGATCAAAATAAATCCTCACACAGTTCAGACTAAGAAAAATCAGTTGCTGTAAATCTGAGACCAAAAAACACTGGAAAATAAAGCAGAGAAAGCAAATATTTGCTCATATTCTACTGGACTGCCATTGCTTCACGTGGCTTTTTGCTGAGAAACTGCTGTTGAAGAAACAAGCCAAGGAAATAGTTGATGGTGCCTCTCTTGGCTTATATAGAGTGTGAGTGGCAAGCATGTTCTTTCTTTTAGTACTCAGTTGCCCCTTAAGCTTCTTTCATAGCAAATCTATTTAGCCTGTAGGATACTGATGACACTTATGTATGAGCTGGTTCCCACTCTAGTGTATTAGTTTGGCAGGATGTTATTTTGAGTACGATATAACACAGGTCTTAAGCTCATACTGTACCAAGGGTCATAGATCTAAAGTGAATACAATAAAGCAGCCTGGTTTCTGGAGTAAGTCAGGATATTATAATTACAGAAATGTAAGATTCCTCTCATTTTAAATTGCAGCTAAGAAACATATTGGCTTCTAAAAAAAGCAACTGATGTCCTATTTTCATTGAAGTCCTTTAAAATATAAAGCATAGAAACAGGTGGTTTATGATACAAACAAGTTCAAATAAAACATGTCATTTGGCATACCCTATAAATTTTGTTCTTGAAAATGTGATCCTTAACTATTGCTAAGTGTGTATACAGAATACAGGTCAATTCCTTTAAGGCCCATAATTTCCTCTACTCCAACTTTCATTATAATTTTTTCTAAATTTGTTCTTTTTTTTTTTTTTTTTTTTTGTTAAAAATGGGACCTGAAGTCAATCAAATAAGCTCTGTGTGATTGGGAAATGTAGTAAAGGATTCTATTTTGCTGAGAAGAAAGCACTCAGAACTTTGGAAGTCAAGTTCCTTTGTCCCCACTTCCGCACTGTTGCAAGTATGAGACACATGCATAAGATGATACTTTTTGTAGTATCAACCTACATTGCAAAACATTTTGAAATGTGAAAAAAGTGAAAAACATCAAAATGGAAGTTCTGTTCCCTAATTAATTGAAATAAGATAAATTACACATTAACTTTCTTTGAGTGCTTCGTGTGGTACTTTGAGCTTTGACACTGTTCTGATGATGTGCCATCTGCATGAAATGCTATCTTACACCTGGATCATCATTTCACTTCAACAAGTTTTGTCAGAGTTTTGTGTGTGAGTTGAATACACAAAGGAGCTTCCTAAAAAAGTCCCATCCTCTCCACTAAGCTCACCTAGAAGTAAAGCTTGCTTTTACAAAAAAAGAACAATGTAGCCAGTAAAAACAAACTGTATTGTGAAGGGAAGAGTGAATAATGAAGAAATAAGATTGGAGCAGGAGCCACAAAATACATCCTGTGTGACTAAGTTTTGTGGGAAGAGACTCAGGACTTGTCTGTGAGAGTAGCATAGCTCTCTCTGTCATCCAGAGGTGACTGAATGTCATCAAATCAAAGATTATCATCTGTTGATAATGGCATGTGGGAGTGAAGCATTGATGAAGAGTATAAGAACAGTCCTGAATAATGAAAGGAGTTAACCAGTTGCAGGACCAAAGAAGGCTGCACAGTCTCTGCTGTCAACACTCCCAGCTTCTTCTGGTTCTGCACTAGCCCCAGTTTCTCAACATCCATGAGCTTTGTATCACCTTAATGGCTTCTGTCCTCTTGTTTTTCATTTCTTCTATCTCAAGGCTTTTTGTTGCTTTGAGTTCTGTGCGTGAATCTTATTATAGAGGAGCCCTGTGGAGAAGGACTTGGGGGTGTTGGTCAATGAGAAAATGAACATGAGCTGGCAGTGTGCGCTTGCATCTCAGAAAGCCAACCGTATCCTGGGCTGCATCAAGAGAAGCATGACCAGCAGGTCGAGGGAGGGGATCCTGCCCCTCTACTCTGCTCTCATGAGACCTCACTTGGAGTATTGTGTGCAGTTCTGGCGTCCTCAACACAAAAAGGACATGGAACTGTTGGAACAAGTGCAGAGGAGGGCCATGAGGATGATCAGGGACTGGAGCATCTCCTGTATGAAGATAGGCTGAGAAAGTTGGGCTGGAGAAGAGAAGGCTGCGTGGAGACCTCAGAGCAGCATTCCAGTATCTGAAGGGGGCCTATAGGGATGCTGGGGAGGGACTCTTCATTAGGGACTGTAGTGATAGGACAAGGGGTAATGGGTTAAAACTTAAACAGGGGAAGTTTAGATTGGATATGAGGAAGTAATTCTTTACTGTAAGTGTGGTGAGGCACTGAATGTGTTGCCCGAGGGAAGCTGTGAATTCTCCATCGCTGGCAGGTGTTCAAGGCCAGGTTGGAGAGAGCCTTGGGTGTCATGGTTTAGTGTGAGGTGTCCCTGCCCATGGCAGGGGGGTTGGAACTAGATGATCTTAGGGTCCTTTGCAACCCTAACTATTCTATGATCCTATGATTCTATGACTTGCTCAAAGTCTCAAAGCCACCAAGCAGAGACACAATGCAACCATGTCTTGAGAGCAGCTTCTCTCTGTGAAAATACACAGAAAGCCAAGAAAGTGACAGTCAGTAAAGCCAGAAAGAAGCTGGACAATATGTTAATGGAGAACTAGTCAAGAGAGTCAAGAGAGCTCATTAAGAGAGCTGTGTAATTTAGGATACATCTTACTGCACAGCAGCCTTTTAGATTTATTCAGATAGAAAGGACCTTGAGATCTACTGACAGACCTGTTCTCCAGTGGCTATACTTTGAACTCGGGTTATAGACAACGACAGGTATGTATATGAAACAATTTCCTTCAGTTTCCCCACACCACAGCAGTATTCTGCAGTAGCCTTCTTGCTTTACAAGGCCAAGTGACTGAGAACCGTTTTGAGACTCATGGTTTCTTGCTGTATCTCAGATACACATAGAGACAGTCTTTACATGCAGACGTAACCTACCAATTCTGCAGACCTATCCTGACCTAGCTCTAAATGAAATCAAATTATGGCTTTCCAAAAGATTAGGGTCAAGCTTCAGGAGGTCAGATCTGAGGACACAAAACATGAGTGCTTATTTCGGACTGTCAATTTTTACATGTAAAACCCAGTGCTATTGAATTAAAGGGAAATAAATTTAAATTAGTAAATTGAAATAAAGGGAGCATCTCGGGACCTCAGTCTGGGATATCAATCCAAAATGCTGCATAAGCTGCGTAGGTTGCCTGAGAAACCATGGTCTTGTATTTGTTCATAATAAATACATAGACAATAAAAATTCTTCCACTGTAGCTGTTCAATTAAACATTGATGTGTTTGTCTCCTGCCTAAGCCTCCTTGAGATAAAACCAAAACTGAAGTCTGCACACCTATGACCTCCTAGAAGATCAATCCAGTATTTGTGCTAAGATTTTATTGGCAGGATGCTGATAGGATTAAGTACAGCAGAAGACATAGCCAAGGTCAGAGGAATAGGAACAAGCAGCCATTATACTCTTCTGTCTATGAACTTCCAGAGTTACAACAGCTGGGTTGGATCACCTCTTCATTCAAATAGAGATTCAAGACCAGAGGCTTTTTTTCCTAGGGGTTCCCTTACTGTCAAGATCAAGTGAAACTTGAAATGGAGCTTTTGCTTTCTCTCTTCCACATGAACAATTTTCTCTCTTCCACAATCACAAATCAGGACCTGAGCCAGAAGGAAGCATACACAGGTGATGCAGATGTTTAAATGAATAACTGTGTATCCCCTCACAAGAATAACTCAGTGAAAACCAGACAGAAGTAAGAGTAGTTCAGCAGTCTACTCCAATATGATTGATTGCCCACCTGAGCATATAGAAAGTGTATTGAAGGAAATGAACCAAACTCCCAGGCCTCTCAGATGGAGAAGATTAATCACTGCAAGGTTGGCAATGCAATGTAATGGCTTCATAGAGGGTAATTACAGTAGAAATATGGCATTAATTTATGTCACTTAGAGTAATTTCCCCAACTCAGTATGTCAAAGAATGAAAACTATTACAAAGATTTTTAAATTCAGCGATGTGTCTGCCCTGTCAGGGAAAGGTATGAATGGATCAAATATTTATCCTATGGGAGTCAAACGGAGATAAAATTCTGAAACACCCGTACACTGTAGGTGATCATAGAATAGTTAGGGTTGGAAAGGACCTTAAGATCATCTAGTTCCAAACCCCCTGCCAGGGGCAGGGACACATCCCACTAAACCATGCCAGACAAGGAAGGCTCTGTCCAGCCTGGCTTTGAACACTGCCAGCGATGGAGCATTCACAACTTCCCTGGCCAACTCATTCCAGTGCCTCACCACCCTTACAGTAAAGAATTTCTTCCTTATATGTAATCTAAACTTGCCCTGTTTAAGTTTGAACCCCTTACCTCTTGTCCTACCCCCACAGTCCCCAATGAAGAGACCCTCCCCAGCATCTAATAATAATGTAATACATAAGATTCTAAATAATCTTATAATAGGAAGATGATTCCCTTTTTTAACACACAGACTATGGCAACCTATCTAGGAAACTCCATGAAGATCTTTAATAATATATGTTTTATGTTGATTTAAATAATGTTTTCTTTCACTGAATTTCCAGAAAACCTCAAAAGATTCAGCTCAGAAAAATATTCTAGCATGTACTTCAGCAAACACAAAATTCCCCTCTTCTTCAGCAGATCTCTGAAGCATTCATTGAAGGACTCTTAAATGTGTTGTTAGGAAATTGTTAGGTTACCATAAGGAATGTTAATTATAGTTTGTTAGCTGTTCCATGGAAATGATGTGATGTCCTTGCATTTCAACTGAGGTAGTTTACTTCTCTGGTATCTGCCAGAGCTATAAGACATGAGTATGCAGTTATCTTCAAGACTTTCTGAATCCAAATGTTGTTTAACTTGGTGATAGCTTGTTTGTGTGCGCATACATTGAACTGATTTTAGAACTGGAACTTGGGAAATTTAGACATTATTTCCCCATTCAATATGTTTAAGCATATTGAAACCAATTAAAACCAACTAAAACCAACTAGAAACCCTTCATCTTTTTATTTTAGGGCAGCTCATCTGCTGACCTCCCCTCATTTAACAGGCATGCTTTTTTAAGCCTGAAACACACTTCCTGAAGCACAGCAACAGAACTTGAAAACAAAGACTGAAATTTGCCTTCTTAAATGTTGACAGTGATCTTCAGCTTCTGAAAGAATATAAGCACTGCCATAAAGCACCCATGTGGCTTCAAATCTTCTCTCACAAAAGGGATAATGGTAAACATCCTTTCCCTACATATCTTCCCAGGTACTGGAGATCAACCTTTAAGGGTATTCTAGAGGCCAAGGTTCCATACTTTTGTTTAAAAACTTCTGCTGATCTTACCTCATAGGGATTGATCTAACATTTACTTGAACCTATTTATAGTTATGACCTCATTAACACTCAGTGACAAAAAGGTCCCCAAAGCATTTCTGAGGTCCATGGAAAAACAGCAGACCGCTGTGCAATATGGGAAACTAGGAAGAGGGACAGTTGTAGGCAATATGGTTATGTGACTCCTTGTCCTCTAATTCCAACTGCTCCAGACACCCTCACGAGAATTAACAGAGATGAATCTGTGAAGGTACAAATAATGTCATGTTTGGTTTTTTTTTTTTTTTTTTTTTTGTTGGTACAGCAGTGATTGATATAGTAGCAGAAATCTTTTTTTGGAAAACATGTTCCATTAATAAGATCCATAAATTTTCTTGTACATATTGAGAAAAAAAATGTAGAAGTAACAGCTATCAGAAATAAAGAATTTTGGATGTGTACTGGGAGAGGAACTTCAAAAAACCAAACAAACTTCAAAGCAATATGGCACATAAAAACCATCAGAAGGTCATGTACTGTTCTGGGTACCTTCCCAGCTGAGAACTAGAAAATACATGGGACACCACTGCTGCAGACTGCAGTTTCCTGCCTACTTCTAACCACCCTATTGCTATTCTCAGATGCAAACATGGTGTATCAGGTCTTCCAGACATGATCCAAGAAATATTGCTGCATTAAAGTAATATTCAATGTTATTTCTTCTGGAGCACCTCCTGTTTGAAAACAGGCTGAAGAAGTTGGGGCTGTTGAGCCTGGAGAAGACAAGGCTGCACGGAGACCTCATAGCAGCCTTCCAGAATCTGAAGGGGGCCTACAAAGAGGCTGGGGAGGGACTCCTCATTAGGGACTGTAATAGCAGGACAAGGGGTAAGGGGTTCAAACTTAAACAGGGGAAGTTTAGATTGGATATAAGGAAGAAGTTCTTTACTGTAAGGGTGGTGAGGCACTGGAATGGGTTGCCCAGGCAAGTTGTGAATGCTCCATCTTTGGCAGTGTTCAAGGCCAGGTTGGACAGAGCCTTGTGTGGCATGGTTTAGCGTGAGGTGTCCCTCCCCATGGTAGGGGGTTTGGAACTAGATGATCTTAAGGTCCTTTCCAACCTGAACTATTCTATGAATCTATGATTCTTATACAAATACTGTATTTTCAAGGTGATTCAACAGGCAGACATAAGTTAATGTTCTTTTGAGTATTAGAAACCATCTGAGAATGAACATCTGAGCATTTCCATTTTAGCATTTATTCTGTCTGAAGAGCAAATGAGACCAGGGCATGTTGTAGTGGCAGTCAAGTTCTACTGGCTAGAAAGCTGCTAGAAAACTGACCTTGGCCTTTGAACACACTCTGTGTGTTCTCACTATTAAATAGTAGACAAAAATGCCAAATTGTGGGTTTGATTCTGTGAAACGTGGATACAGAGGTCTCAGTTATGTCACATTTTCTTCACCTTGAGAGGGATCTGTTACTTGGTCAGCCCAAATAAAAGCAGAAGTGAGAAAAGATCTACCAGTTCGCCTCCTTACTTCTTTTTAATGGCACAAGATTGCTTTTCCCAGCTGGGTAATAGGTAGCATCAGCAACAGTATGATTTTCTCACACGGCATGTAAGAAACAAAGCTGAAATGCTGATTCTCAAGGTGATTACCAGCAATTTTATTTAGCAAAGAGACACTATCTGGATTATGGTTTACTTCAACAGTGGAAGCAGCAGGCCATGTTGTGTCAAGCTTTTGTAACCCAAAGTTCCCACGTAGTGGACTTCTGCTTAAAAACATAGCAACATAATGTCAATAGACATAAAAGCTACGTGCTTTCTTGTGCTGTCTCACATAAAAGCATGTAGCTGCAGATAATGTGATACAGAAGTAGTTAATATTGGTAAAAAAGTGAAAAATATTTCCACTTTTGGGGAACAAGCAGATTTTAACAGTTCATTCCACATCAACCCTAGAAATGTTATCCCACTGTTTTCCCAAGCGTGCCTTCAAGTGTATAGAGATATATTTCTGTATTTACCTGGAAGAAGGAAGTAAGCTTTGGATAGCGGTGATAAATACAAGGACAATAAATGCACACACCAAGTTTGATTTGAATACTTCATCCCGCATTTGAGAATACTAGAATGAAAGAAAACAAACAGAAGAGTAAATTAGCTGTTAACCCCTGCAGTACTTTCATAAAGATTGATGCTCATAGGAGACTTCGGGAAAATTAGCAGGAAGATCTAACAAATCAGTGATCTGAATTTGTTGTAAAAAATGAAACACAAAACCCAAACCATTTATAAGCTGGTAAAATACTTTATCCAAAAGAGAAAAATTCCGTAATTTGCAGTGCAAAGTTTTTTTTACTTGGTTGCCTCTTTTTCAAAATTATTTACATTTAAATCCCAAGTATATACTAGAGGCTTGTGATGTTGGGTAGAACACTTAATATTTAATAGCTTATTGAAATACTCAATAACCAGAGGTACCACAGATTTTCTCACCTGAAGACAAACACTGAAGTCAGCTGCAACTCTGCATGAATGATGTCATAGAGGTGTCTCCATGCTGCCAAACTGAGACTATTCCATTTGATCTCTTACTTTTCTTATTTAAGAAAAGAACACAGAAAGGGACATTCTGTGACTATCTGGGATGTGGGTCATGATCTCTCTATCCTGACTTATCCAGAGACTGTGCAGAAACTTGGCATTTTCCAAGGAGAAAATGAAGGTATTATTGTGTAAAAGTCCATTTGAGGAGCATCATTATTATGATTTACTGTAAAAGTATTTTTCTCCAGCATACCAAACCACTGGAAATGCTAGCAGCTTCCCCTTCTATGGGAGTTACCAAGAAGAGGAGAAACAGATACATCAATGAATCACAGTAGACAATTGAAAGTGGAAATGTTACCCAAATCCTCAGCTGGCATTTATTGAGCTAAACTCCAGTTGTTTACAGTAGATGAAGATTGGTCCATAGGCATATTTTTGTAAGCCTATTTATCCTGTACTGATGCCACTGAATTTCCTTCACCTAATAAAGAAATCCACAGATGCCTTGGCCCAGTCATTTTCCTCCTCTGCACAATAATTCCATTTTATTTAATCTCTTATAGTTTTGAAGGAGCTAAGAGTTACATGTGCAGAACAAAAAGAAATCAGTCAAAGAGATATCAGAATCTTTCTCCAGTGATTTGGAAACAAAGCAAACTGCAGTTATAAATTCCCAGAAAGCATCCTAATTGTGAGAAATTAAAGCCAATTAAGAAATGGATGAGGAACATACATTGAGAGAGTTCAGCTATGAACTGCACTTTATAGTTAATCTGATTTTGAAGGAAGGTTTTACCTTAGTCTATATTCACGACATGAACCTTTGGTAGGGACTTCATCTCAGTTATAGACACCTGATCAAAACAATCTCAAGCTCCTAAAATAGGAAAAAGGCTTCTTTCTTCTCTGCTCCCATTTGTTATGAGTAAGAGAGGGGGTTTATTTGCTGGTGTCCCTCATTTTGACCCCTCTTCTGTGATTATACCCTGTGCCTACTGTTGGCAGTATCACTTTGACATGATTTTTGATAGCGCCCACAGGCAACTCCATTTTGCTGCCGAAGCTCAGAGGCACTGACCCTGATTTCATGTGCAGAAGAACAGCATCAGTCCACTAAAATAATGATCTGGGGCTTTTTTTTTGGTTGTGGCATAAAAAGAACCAAAGGGAAAAAGAGAAGTACATTCCTTAAAATATAACATGAAATCCCAACAGTTCCTTAGGGAAATTATAGCAAACTAATTGAATGAAACACAAACATGGAGTTGCCTGCTGTGTTGAGCATTATGTCAAAAGGATGAATGCTGTTGGTCTAATCAGTAACAATGTCATGATGAGAAATTGCTAGCATCTCTGAGGCGGCACAAACACTAATGATAAAGTAAGCACTTCTGTAGCAGCCTACCCCTTAATGACTTGGAGAAGTTATTGAAGGATAGACTAAACCTCAAGGCATTTCCATAAGTATGGGAAGGCATGTAGCTAACTATAGCTATGTAGAGTAGTAAGAAGAATCACGATGTGACCTACTCTGCAATGAAAGCCTTAGCTACAACATCCCTCAGACCTGCATGCCCTGGTGTGACTTGCCTATGATGTAGCAAAGGCTTATCGCCTCTTCCCATGTGGCTTGAGCCATTTGCTTGTGCTGCTGGGGGGGAACTTTATCTCCTGGTTAGCCCAGCAGTTAGCTGAAACCGAGCTTGCATAAGAAAGCCAAAGTTTCCTCTGCCAGGTAATGCTGCTTATTCCCCACCTCTCCTCTCTTTACTCAGGGCTATTTGAAAAAGGAGTACTGGTAGTATAATAAGTTTTACATGTTCACCTACAAAACATGTTTGTGCACTGGAGAGTAAAGTTTTTGGTCTTATTCTCACTGCTGCTGTTTGACTTAGGATCATATGGATGAAAAGGAAGAATTTTTTTTTTTCCTTTTTTCAGAGCAATGTTGTTTGTGCCACTGGAAAAGCTTCTTCAGTACAGGGGAGGGACAGAAGAAGATGTATCAGGAAGCCCAAGGCAGGAAAGAGATGGGTGAACTCCTGAGAATACCAAAGGGTAGACACAGGTTCAGTTGTTAATCAGTTGCAAAAAGGAAGATGGTGAGCAGGTACAGAATTTGCCCAGTGTTTCTTGCAGGCCTGCTTGGCACTGGAAGTTTTGGGGTTGAGGGAAAGTGGTGAGGCTCATGTCTGCAAGGGTACAACATATAGGAAGGGCAATCTTTTTCCCCTACTCATTTAATTTCTATTTATCTTGCACATCAGAAATTCTGCAACAGAGAAACTCAGATATTTAGGTCTAATCTTTGATGTAAGAAAACCTCTACTGTGAAATTCAAAGACTTTTTGATATTCTCAGTGTGCTTACCTCACAGAAAATATGTAAACACTTCACCTGTAAGACCAGTCTAATTTATAATCCCAATACAAATATGTAGGAAGACTTAGAATATCTTTATTCAAATCTTTATATTGGAAATTTTCCTTAACAAAAGACCCTACCAGCATGTAAAATTTCTGGCCCTGTTACTATGCTTTACCCTGTATGAAATATCATGTCTGATTGTTTCCAAATCACTGCTGTTAAGTCAGAGCATCATGATGATATACTGGCAATCATCTAAAATAGTATCAGATTTTCCTCATGAGCTATCACATATCTGGAACCCATATTATATTTTCATGCTACCACTAGAAGTACCCTCCTGTGATGAGTCTTTTGCTCTATCTGCCTACATCATATTTATGAAAATAACCTCCAGTAAAATAGAGAGTGGATTCATCTTTAAATGAGATATCAAGTGCTAATGCATGAGATGCAAGTTCATAGTGGCTAGTACATTTAGGTAAAGAATTTAAAAATATACTGCATTGGGATCCTGCAAAAATATTCTAAAGAATGTAATATGATGAAATTCATATGGAAATATATATTCTCTATATATTCCATATCAAGGAGATCAAGGAAGTATATATACTATATATATTATTATATCAAGGAGATAAACCATTCACTAATGCAACTGCTACTGTTTGCTGTGGAATCTACATTTTTCTGCTGCCAGGAAGGATACAGAGCAATGAGATAAGAGAGGAGTGGGAAGATGTACTTAAACTGTGTGGCTTAAACTACTGTGATATGCCACTCATTTAAAACATTGTAAACCAGGAGCTGAGCAGGCTCCCATGGTAGTTTTGGGCATGCTGATTCTGGAAATTTGTTTTTAACCTCCTGAAACCTTAAAGAAAATAAAATGGGACTTTCATAGGAAGTGTAAATCTGCTGTCTGCAATTGTTTTACGATAAAAAAGCCCCAGAGCAGCCCAGACTGTCTAAACAGAAGTCCAGCATGGCATTTCACGTCTATTCAAGTCACCTCAAAAGATTTGTGATCCCATGACATGGTAGTTCTGTTACTAATGCAGGATGAAGTAATACAGTTTATTGTTCACATGATTGCTCAATTCTCTGTGGTTTGAGGTACAGAGCATTAATAAAACTCTCATTGAACAAGGTTAACTTGTCAATCAGGATCTCAGCTATGGGTTCTGGTTATTCTGCCTATTGAGTAACTGCAGTTTGGCGTGAGAAGTACTTACAGATAAAAGGAATAAGTATTAGGCAAATGCCACTGCTGTCTGAAAGTGCGATGTCTAAATGTGAGGGCAGAGGATTTTGCATAGAAGAAGTTATTCTACTTCAGAGCTACCTCATACTTGAACTGCAGCTCTGAACAGAGCTGAGTGGCAGCAAATGAAAATGGCAGCGGGAATTGTGAGGCCTGTTGACATAGCCTGTCTTCTTGCTTAGCAACACTGCAAGGAGCAGCTCAAGATGCTGTTGTAGGTCATGTAAGCAGCTGCAAAATGTTAATGGGAGAAGAAAACATCATTTTAGACTGAAAGGTTATGGGGAGAGAAGAAGCAAAAGGCTGCCGAAAAAGCTTTATGAGATCCCAGTTTAAATCTGAGTTAGTTTTGTTTTGTTTCCTAAATGGGCAGGAAGAAGGGAGAAAGTGAAAGTAATACAAGATAACATGGAAGAAATATCTAGTTTCTGTAGGAAACCAGTTCACACATTATTTTTTTTCATGGTTGCCTTTAGACTATGGTTTAACATTAAGGCTATTGGGATAAATCTGTAATTACAGCACAGGAGAATGGGGAGGGAAAGGACATTTCCCATGCTGTCCCACAAGACGTTAGAACTGTCTATGATGAAGAGGATATTCTGATTCATCTGTCCTTAATCCCCATCACCCCTGTGCATTCCCCATCCTTCCCTGAGCATATTCATGGTGCCTCACCGTCCTGAAGACAAGCAGGGAAGTTTCTGGCCAGCAACTATCCAGCTCTTCAAGGTGGATGAACCAAAGCAAATAAAGCAATGTTGTTATTTTTTAAAGCTTTACCTCTATGTAATGCTAAAAACCAGTCCATTTTAGAGGACAGAAAAATGATTCAGTTCACTTTACTGAAGGGATTTTGTGTTTCTATTGCCTGTGCTTGCAGGTTGGGATTAGCACTTAAGGAAAAATTGAATGAAAGCACCACTTTCTGAATATTGCAGTACAGTTTTCCATTGGAAATGTCATGCTGAGAAGAAAATGTATCAAAGCTGTTAAAAATGTTGACTTTAAAACAGGCTTTTTGCAACCCAGATGTAATTAAAAACTTTATTAATATTTAAAATCTGACCTATGCAATGTGCTGGATTAGAGCATGGTTCTTTTCCTCCCCCTCCTTAAATTGCTGTTATATTTCCCTCTTAGAAGCAGTTTTAAAAAAAAAAGGATGTTTAAAACAAAAAGTTGACATACTAGTTTTTACTTGAATTAAACATAGCAGCTGCCTAGAGGACATCAGATGGGTCCTATGACTAAATGAAAGAAACATATCTATATAAATATAGATATATGTTTTGAATAGAAGTGTCAGTTTATTAATATGCTAAATCACCTTTTGTGCCAAAGTGGCCTATCATCTGACAGAAAACTGCTTGTACTCAACAGCAAGTGAAACCCAGCAAACGGCTGTTGTTTTCAGGAGCAGACTTTGCTCAGCGAACCTATTTTCCAACAATGAAATGTAATCACTGCAGCATTGTAACACCTGCCTCATGATACTGTCTATGATGACCTCTAGCTCAGTCCCAACTTCTGAAAACTGAAATAAAATGAAAAAGAAAAGACCAGAAAACAAACAACTCAAGCCAGAACCTACAGCTTCTCAACTTCAGCGGACATTTATTACAGTTTGAGTTGCGAATAATGCAGCTACCAAGACTCAGCTACCTTATGCTCCAGGCTGGAGTCTTTAAACATCAGTGAAAAAGGCTTGATATGCTCTCTTCTCAATTTATCGCCACTCCGTAAGTCGATGGTGTGCTCTATTCGCTTGTTAATTTCCTCAGGCCCAGACTGGACATGCAAAGCTTGTGCAAGATGGTTTGGAAGCAGATTTATTGAATTTCTTGTTAGGGCAGCCAGAGTCTAGGGGAAAGCACATGCAAACAGAATAAACCTGCTGGTCCCCTTGGGTTAAAAATGCAATGTTTTAGTTCATGTTGCATTGCAAACCATTACAGCATTCCATGCAATTCATTCAATGAAATCTATAGAAGTGTAAAAAAATAAGTCTGTTCCACTAAACACATACAGTACATTAAGGGGAGCTCTTTAATGCCCTCTTTTATACAGGTTTGTTGCTGCACTGCACACTAGGACAATATTCCCCTTTCCAGGTTCTGCTAATTAATTATTAGAGCATGAACGAGGGGAGTACACACCAAAATCACAGCATGGTATCTAACTCAATGGTGTGTTTAACAAATAAGAACAGAAGCTACAGAAAACAGAAGTCACAAAAGAGAAGTCATAAAACGGAGTAATGATGTTTTTTCTTGATCTTAGAGTTACTGGATGTGTATAGTTAAGGAACAGAAGAGTTAAGGCAGGAGTGAAGAAGGTGACATTTCTGATTACTTCAGCATGGGTTTTCTTCTTCACTATAGGTATATTTTAGCCAGTCTAGATTACAGTTAGGCTATATGATTTAATTTAACTGTAATTCTTATTATTTTAAATATTGTCCTGAATGTGTCATTCCTTTGGTATTTCACTGACTAATAAAAAGAATAAAAAATAAATACTATTGCATAGCTTTGCAGAGAAAGCTAACAGAGATAGTATGAAGGGTGCTTCACCTTCAGGAAAGAGTTAGACTTTGCTTTCATAAAGAGAATAACTCAATCCAGTTTCATGGTATCATTTCATGACACAAACCACAGTGAAGCAGCACTTTTCCACTTGAATGGTAAAACAAACTCTACTAACTGTGATATTCCCAAGGATTAAGGAATGTTAATGGGTGGAAAGGAGATAAACCTTCATACATCATAGCATAAGACATTTAAAAATTAACATGGACAAGAAATACACTTCTACTTGACAAAAGTTGTACCCATAGGTCCTTGCTGAAAAGATCTTCTGCTATATCTCCTACTAGGCATTGTTGGAAACAGCAGCTTGGGATGGATTGTTTCTAGATTTCTCTGGAAAGTCAACTCTTTTGGATCATGGGATAGGTACAGCAAATGATATATGCAGGTTTACCTTATTCATATTCAAGTTATAGTCAGCAATTACATTCTAATGAATCTTGGAGAGCACATTAAAACACAGAAAGGGGCTCAGGTGCCCACTACCAAACCCCAAGTGACAACTTTCTTTACAATCCTAAAGTCAATGGACGCTGTAGTCACAGATAGTATCTTGTTTTCTCATATTCCATCTCTTGATAAGTAACTTAAAAGACCAAAATGAGGTGAAAAAGGATATCAGGATTGAAATCTGTCTATTTATGTGAACAGCAAACTTCCTGTTTGTTTTAGTAGAAAGAAGAATTCAGTACAGAAGGTCTGGCAAACTACTCAAATGTCCCCATCTTCTGAGTAGAATTTCAGTATCATCAGCATTTGGAGAAAATAAATATCAAGGAAACTTTTCTCATACTAAAGTTTCAGATATACCTGGATATATATCTTATCCTTTGTGTTGAGGTGGAAACTAAGGTTAGAGCCAAATCCCAGAAAAACAATCTACTGAGTCGACTGGATAAATACTATACTACTAAACACTAAGACACTACACACTAATACTACATTACTGCACACTAAATTTAGGTATTCCTATCTCTTTTAAACTGAGCTATGGAGAAAAGTTATTATCAATTTGTTGCAGTGAAATCATGCAAGTGTGTCAGAAGTCACTGTTAAACCATAATATCAAACCAGATGAAGTTGTGTGCATGAATACCTCAGAATTAGTTCATATTGCTATATATCCACTGAAAGTGAGGATGGAGAAGTTCCCTAATGTTTTAGCTGGGCATTTTTTTATACACAAAAGAAAAACAATTACAATTCATCCCAGTAGGTGACTACATTTTGCTTCACATGTTTTAAAAACTGATTAATATGAAGAATTGATTTCTTGATGAATGTATGAAGTGATTTACAATTAATGGTAGATGAACATGACATAATATCACTAATACAACAATGGTGCCAGTAACATTGGTGCAAAAATGGACTCTAAAATTGCATTTATTTTCAGAGGATAACAAGGAAATTCATATTTGAGATTAGTGGAGCCTTCTTTTCTTCACATCTGTAAACATACTGATGAAAACTGCTTCCCGGTAACTAGTAATAACAGCGCGAAAAATGTCGTGCAAATTATTGTCTCAACAATATTTTTTTAACTACATTTTGTCTCTCTTGCCTCTTATTTGCCCTATATCGTTTAAAACTCTGGTATGCCAATGTAAAGAAATATTAGCTCTCCCTATTACCTCCCTAAACTTTTGTGAACAGCAGTTTATAGGAAGGTACGGTTGTGAATTCTACAATAAACTTCTGAACTGTCCTGATGATGACAATAACCGTTCATTGTATAGGAACACATACAAGGTTCTATTAAGAAAAATCCTAGCCAAACTTTCATCTAAGGCTAAAAGATAGGATGAATTAAACCAAACAAATAATAAAACTCCAACTTTAGACATATTATACAGAGATTGTTTAAAGGTAGCTTGAACTCGTTTTCACTTCCTTCCTGCAAAGTTTTCATGCAACAAGTCCAAGTATCCTGACCTCAAGAAGGGAATTTTTTAATCAGTATTATTTAGAAAACTATAGGAAGGCTTCATAGTGGTTTCTTTTTTTCTTTTTTTTTTTTCATAATACAAGCACCAGGTCTTGGAGGGAAATGGTAAAAAACAAAGTCACATGTTTAAAGAGATAGGGTAGAGATAGGGTTTGGTTCAACAAGAAGACACCTAAATGAAGGCGTCTAGGTGCTTGGAGTCCAAGTTTCTGTTGCTGGTAATATACACATGGGGTACATTCAATTGTCATATCATACACAGCTGTTGTCAGCTGACATGCCCTAGGGTATGCTGGACAGCAGTCTGGAGCTAGGAAATATGGCATAAGACCTATGGGAGTGCCATGCACTGCTGGTCAGTGGTAGGGACCAGCTGGTATGAGGCTGAATCAAGCCCTTAATCAACGTTTCACATAGAGGACCACAAGTAGCACTAGACCCTTATATTTAGGAGCAGAGTGGTGTGGGAGGTCAACAGCTGGGACAGGAGGCACTGTCAGTAGGTGCACAACTGCAGGTGATTAGGTTTTGAACTGAATTACACCCTGCTGTCTATACTTGTCTGTCATCTTGCCAGCCTTGCAGTATAATTTCTGTAGTAACTGCTAAGATTCACTACAAACCACCATTAAAATACCCTTGTAGAAGTTATAGACATTTTAATGTGCTTTTTTACTAATTCACATCATTATAGGCCCATCAGGTGCCTCCAGCACCATACACACAGCGCCCATATTATACCTTCAGCTATTTCTTTGGTAAGGCTCACCAAAGAAATGACACTTCCTCAGCTACTAATTTCTTTTATAGTAGGAGGCCTTCACTCTCTTTACATAAAATAGTTTCTGTCCAACTTTCTTTGCTTTATGAAAGAAGCCCAGACATTTCTTTCGATAACAGAAAACTCCATTCATATTGGGCATGGTCTGAATTTCAGAGGAGATGCTTGAATCCTTGGCTTGCCTCACCATTAGAGCCAAGGCACATGGTGTTTAATGTATTTTAGACGTGTAGTTTTTGTTAAGGTCTGTGACTACACACATAGAGAGTTGTTATTCTGTTTCTAACATGTATCAGTGTATCTTCATTCACTGACTTAGGCTGCCCATAGGAAGTGTGTTTGAGGTAAAGAATATGGTTTGTGATGAATATGCTTGGCAAGAGAACTCTCCGGAGACTTTGCCATTTTATATTTTTCCTAATGCAACTACTGCTAAAAGTAAGATGCATGTTCAGAGATGCTCAAATTCCGTTATAACATATGTTGGGTAAATAAATCAATTGAATGCTATTGGCAAATATTAAAAAATATAAAGTGATTCATTGTTGGGCTGTTGCTACTTGGATTCTGAACATCTGCTGCTGCTAGTGAACCTTGTTTACATAATTAATGTTATTAAATGCTTATTCTGTCCAAGACCGAGAAAAGCTACTACATCCTAATACAATTTAAATCTATTATCTGAATTTTGAGCTGAAATACATTATTTATGAGCAACAATGCTGATTGACTCAAATTTAAAATTGAAAATTACATAATAATTGAATCACATAGAATCATAGAATCATAGAATAGTTAGGGTTGAAAGGACCTTAAGATCATCTAGTTCCAATGCCCTGCCATGGGCAGGGACACCTCACACTAGACCATGACACCCAAGGCTCTGTCCAACCTGGCCTGGAACACTGCCAGGGATGGAACAGTCACAACTTCCCTGGGCAACCCATTCCAGTGCCTCACCACCCTCACAGTAAAGAACTTCTTCCTCATATCCAATTTAAACTTCCCCTGTTTAAGTTTGAACCCATTACCCCTTGTCCTGCCACTACAGTCCCTAATGAAGAGTCCCTCCCCAGCATCACTATAGGCCCCCTTCAGATACTGGAAAGCTGCTATGAAGTCTAATGCTATGAGGTCACACATGGAATAACAGATTTTTAAAATCTTGTCTCCGCCAAAAAGCTTATTGTAAATCTGGGTAATACAAAATTAAGTTATTTCCAGTGCAAAAACAAGTTCTTAACAAACCATTGAGAAACTATTCTAAAAATATTTATTGCCATAAGACAAAACTCTGCTTTACAGCAGATGTTTAGTTAAGCCTGCTTCAATGATTTTCATGGGCTTTTTACTAGTTTATTGGGTGGGAGTTGTTCAATAATCAAAAACACTAGTCCTTTATCTCATTGCTTGTTTTTGTTAGTATCAAGGTCAGGTTTAGCAGAGGACATGATCAATGAAATGATAGCCTTCTCAGTATAGCTTTGTTTGGACTACAGAAATCAGAATGTCTTAAAGGCAAAAAAGAAAAAGCAGAGATCAGAAGATATTCACAACAACATGCACCCATACCTCTATTCCTAATGGACTAAGAATATAGAAATGGGTTGACAAAACACAGATAATACTAAAAGGCGGTGTACACGCAGATACACAGACGTACAGAACATACATAAAACACGTGTTTTATATAACAGCAAACTATGTCATGCTCCATTTCTACTTGAAGAGACGAAGACACCACCATTGATTGATTGATTTTGAAGGCTTTACACTTCTGAGCAGATTTGTAAGGATCAGAAGACAGTTGACAAAGCAAGACCTCCACACAACAATGCTTGAAGTTCAACAGACAGTGCAGACAAGTAGGACTAAGTATGTGCAGCAAAAGATCCCTCAGAAAAATGGAAGAAAACTCCAGCTGACTTTGTTTCATAAAGACTCATTGACCTTTCAAATGCAGTGAAGAGTGGTGTCTGGGGGCATTTTAAGCTTTCTGTTTGCAATTCTCTAAGCAAGCAGATTTCACCAAGCTATTTTTATGGTTGTCCAAGAATTGCTGGTTCCCAGGGTGCTAGCAATTAACCATGCCGTGCTTTTGGAAAAAATCTGATCAGGAGCAACTGTTGTTCTCTTATGTTTCCGTTGAGCTACACTACCTTAGAGTGTAACTCACCTGCTTGTGAACTTTAATTTTGTCTTAGAATCTAAGTAATGAATAAATTTTATTAAAAAAAAGGTGAAGAATAGATGAGCTGTTTTCACAAGGCACCTTTTAAAGGTAGACCTTTTTCTTTCCCTTATCTATGAATAACCTGCACTATGCTTTTTTTCTCTGGAAAAATGCCTGTTTACTCAAGGCGATACAGTGAAGCTATGAAATGAGATAGATACACACTCTGACTAGAACGTCCCAGCTAGTATAGTAACATTAGCTTTGCTTTACTTTTAATTTACTTCTTTATGAACTGGTTCAACTAAAACTAAGCCATGTATGTAGTATTTAATTTCAGTTGGCAAAAAATGCAAAAACCTCTGGTCCACTGGCATTTCCCCAGTTTGAACATATGATTTATTCCTGCCCTGAAACAATTTGTTTAATCCTCTGCTGTTACAGTATGTGTTAGAATGAAGGTTTAAGATGAATATGTCTCCTCTGAGGCTTCCATTATTGAAATGCACTCAAGCATGCATTCATATTTGATTACATTAAAAGATGTTTGACTTACGTTCTGTTTTCCCACTATGTTATCAAATGGAAGTTCAGGGCTCCAGGATCCTTCAGTAAATGTTGCTCCACTGTTTCTTCTGTCGGAGGAGCTGACAGCCTCTTTCACAATATCTTCAGGCAAAGTCAACAGACTCTCCTCAGGTTGTTTAATTAAATAAGTCTCGATGTTATGTTTCCTCAAGAATTCATTACGCTCTTTGCCGTGTCCTTCTTCAACTTTATAATCCCCATTCAGGCAGTCCAGAGTGGCTTTGGAGATGTGAATTCTCCTGTGTGAGTGAAATAAATAAGTAGTAGCAAATACTGACTGTGCTCTAATACACATAGGTAAAAAGGAGTTTATGAACTCTGTATCATTTTTAATATGATGGAAAAATAAAAGGCTTTCTATTGCATATGATGATTTCTATAAGGAAAATTTAATAGCGTAATCAACAAACATGGGCTTCATTTGGGGGCAAATACTCTCAAGACTTTTTCACATCAATAGGATCTCATGAATGCACAAATTCATATGACAAGAAAATTACTTTGGTATTCACATCTGATAACTTTGCTTACAGTAGTTGTTTAATGGCAGACCTTCCTGAATAAAATACTATTCATAATGAATTAAAATTACCACTTATAGTGAGAGGAAAATACATGGTATGCATTAGAGCAGTTTATGTGAAGCTCTTTAATTTCCTTCAGTTACCTGAAGTAGCTTAGACAGTTCAAATTGATGGTCTGATTGCATCTGAGGTGAATTAGGGAAACAGGGAAATTATACAAAGGCAAGTAAGGTGATAATTTCTGGTAAGACTAAGCAATGAGTTCAAAAGGCTTTTGCAAATGTGAAGTTGAATTAAAAGAGATGATGACTTAAAAAAGCCCAAATTTTGAAAAAAACATGCTAGTCCTTTGGATGTCAACCAACCAAACCTGCAGGGTCTTTCTTATTTCTATTTTTAAGAAATATTCGAATTCCTACATGTAGAAAAAATTGCAGGCATCTCTAAAAAACATCCACATGGTTAGCCATTCTGTACTTCATAATGCAGCATCTTAAATGCAGAAAAGGAAATCTTCATTAGACATTTATCTAATTCAAGCAAATAGAAGTAGTAACTCCATTAAAATTGTTTCTTTTTTCACAGACTTTGGATGCATGGCATTTCCTGAAAGTCAGACTTGCAGACAGATTCCTAAAACTCAGTATCAGCTAAAATTCTTGGTCACGTGTTGATGACACATGTTGAGGCATTTTTCTCCATCATCACAAATTAGATTATCTCCACTTAAGGAAATGGACCTAGCATGTCCCTTGGAAACTTTCTTCTGAAATTTGAAGGATGCCACTAAGAGTTAAATTTCATAAAATAGTAATTGAGTAAAAGGCCATAAGTGCACATATGATGTGCACGTATTGCCAGAAAATAATGTGCTGGTTGCCTTTAAGCAATGTAAAATGCCCAGAAGTACCAGAATTTCACACAAACTAGTCCAATGCGGAGAATTAAATATCAGTATTTAATTAAAAGCTCAAAAACTTGTATCTCAGCCATTTTGTAACATTGTCTCAGCTTCCCTCTGAAGTCAGTTCAGGTTTTATACAACTTTCTCTGTCTGAAGTCATGCTGTTATAATGTCAACTGAGGTTAGTTCTCTTTTGTAGTCAAATGTCAGTAAAACTGACAACAAAAAACAGTAAAAATGTTTCTCAAATGTAAGCAACTTTTGTCCTGGACTTTAGAAACAGAGTGTATGACCTCTCAGAAAGATAATGCATGTCATAGCTCTTAGAAACCCAAATAGGGGAAATTAATTTAAGCAAAGTATTAATTAAACAAAAAAAAGAAAAGCAAAGAGAAGACAGGAAACGCAAGTGACACCTTTGGTGCCAGGGTGACTATCTGTGTGCTGAGTTTCAACTAATATAATTCTGGAAGACTGCATTATAAAGTCCTGAAATACGGCTTTTATAATGGAAATGATAACAGCTTTAATTAGAATGTGGATCTGGCTATTGATGCAATGTGCTTAAATAGATCAAATATTAATAAACATTTGGTAGATTAAAAATATTTTCTAGTTTCACCTTTTGTGCAGCTTTGTTAAAGAAACTTAAAGTGTATAATGGAGAGATGTCTTTCTAATTTTATGTGAATACTGTCAATTGTGAACCTGAGATTGAAATAAAAGTATAACCTGCCCTACTGTTCAAAATATATCAGGTCCAAAGCTTTAGATGATACCTTGTCATTGATACTGTCATGGTTTAAACCCAGAAGTAATTCAGGCAGTTGCTGCCTCACTCCCCCAACTTTCTCCCCCACACACACTCCTGGAGGGACTGGGAGAGAATTGAAAGAATGTAACTCCCATGGGCTGAGATAAGAACAGTCCAGTAACTGAGGTATAAAACAAACCGCTGCTGCTACCGCCAATAATACTAATGATAAGGGGAATAACAAAGGAAGAGAATACAACTTCTCACCACCTGCCAACCGATACCCAACCCAACCCAGCAGTGATCTAACCCTTCTGGGTTGCTGTCCCTAGTTTTTACATCCTGGGAAGGATGCACAGTGGTATGGACTACCTCTTTGGTCAGTTTGGGTCAGGTGTCCTGTCTCTGCTCCCTCCTGGCTTCCCCTCCTCCCTGGCAGAGCATGAGACTCAGAAAGTCCTTGGTCAGACCAAAACATTACTGAGCAGCAACTGACAACATCAGTATTATCAGCGCTGTTCCCAGGCTGAAAGTCAAAAACACAGCACTGCCCCAGGTACTAAGAAGGAGAAAAATGACTGCTGCTGCTGAACTCAGGACAGATACATAGTGGAAAATTGAAAATCAGGTACATTTTATGCCAATTCAATACCACAAGGTTAATGAATACCTAGATATACCACATGAAAACTATTAGAAGATGGGTCCCTGGCAGAAGAGTGTCTCTGAAATAATACTGTGGGATCTTACACAGTTTTCCTCTCAGGTGTTGAGGACACTTTTTTCCTTTCAGAGAAACAGAAATGATTGTTTTTCCTCTGCTCTCCCCAGTGCCTCCTTCTACAATAGTGGAGCTGCCTTCTTATGCTCATTCTGTCAGGGAAATCTGTCCCTGCATGACCCATGATTAAGAGGTCCCAGGGCAATATGCAACTACCAAGGGGAAGAGCTGAGCCTCTTCTTTCCTGCCCCTAGACTGTGGATCCCAGGTGGCAGGATCCTTCCCATCCTGGGCAGACAAGTTGCCTCCCTCTGCTGTATGCTCAGTAAACTACCAAGGGGAAGAGCTGAGCCTCTTCTTTCCTGCCCCTAGACTGTGGATCCCAGGTGGCAGGATCCTTCCCATCCTGGGCAGACAAGTTGCCTCCCTCTGCTGTATGCTCAGTAAAGGGCCGTATTTCATGCTGTGGGAGCAGGACCACTTATAACCCCAGTTTGTTTGTTTATCTGATGACACAGGAAGGCAGTGCAGTTCTGGAAATGGGAATGATCTCAATATTGTGGCAAGCAGAGGGATTTGAATGCTGGCAGTGGGAAGAACTAAGGAGGGGCTGAAGTCAACTTTACTGCTATATTAAGTCTCCGCTGCACACTAACAAAGCCTGATGTAAATCATTGTTTTGAAGGACTGAGAGAATTGCTGTCACATACAGGTTTTGTTCTGTTGGCAAAGTGATATACGGGAGTGGAAATAATTCTACTCCAAGAGACTGCAGCCTAGCCAGACATTTTGTCAACAGCAAGGTGGTGCATTCTCTGGGTTATTCATTAATAGCTATACTACTTGCATGCATTAACAACCATAATGTTAACAAAGCAGCATGTAACCTTTTCTATTCATCCGGGGCTAAGATGTGGGATAAAGCATCAGGGAAAGAATTTTCTTTCTGCAATTTTATACACTGCTGACATATAGAAAGTGTAGATGTTTTCAGAGCATGAAATGTTTCATTTTCTGCTGATTCTCAGAATGTATGTTGATATAAAGATCTACTATAGGGAATGGTGGAAGGGTAATGCATTTGCAAATACAATATAAAGCAAATATCTTTCTAACTTCCTGGAAATGACAGCTATGACAGATCCTGGTGTTTGTGTATGATGTACAGCACAAAACTCAGACTTGATGACTTCAAACCTTGCTTACTCAAGATGACAGCATCACTTAGATTTTTTCTGCATAATGATGTTTGCTGCTATTACTCTTATGTTCCATGGCCAAAAATTGAATTTTGCTGTACCTTTCATCAATGGATGGGGGAGCTGAAAGTGAACAGAGGATTCCTGCAACCACTACTGTTGCTTCAAATCTAGGATTTACAGATTCCAAACTACTGTGAGATCTGGGCAATGTCAGCCAGAAATAACTTTCTATCTTCCTGGTGAATCAGCCACCTCAGACAAAGAAAGACTAGGCAGCTCAATGGAAAACCATGTATTTTCACATACAGACAGATTGACATAAATGTCTCAAAACATCTACCAAAGCATCAATTATTAAAAAGACTTCCTAGAGAGCCAGAGATGTCTATAATATCTTGTTATTAGTGTTACAACCTATTAACACATTCTTCCCACACTTTGTGCTCATGAAATAATAGAAATTACAGCCTAGTGCCTCACAACAGCATTTTCATGCACAGGATGAAAGAATGAAGCCTGGAAAAACTCAGGAATAGTAACATCTAACTAAGAAATTTTGGCTCTGAGTTATAGTTGATGAGATAATACAAGACAGTTAATCTGCTGGCAAGGTTTTGCCGACACAATACTGTGTAGGCAGTGCTTTCTGACTGTTGGAAATACGTGCTATCTTACCCAGGAATTCCACCTGACTCGAGTTTGTTTGCGATATCCACGTCCCATGACCAGACATCAAACTGCCACTTCCGCAGGCCCAGCACTCCACACAGAACCGATCCCGAATGTATACCTATTCTCATGTCAATGTCATGCTTCGTTCTTGACCTAACATATCTGTTAAACAAAATAAGAAAGAAAAAAAGACCAGACTTATGAAAGTAGATGTCACATTTTTTCATATCTTTTAGAAAATGGTAAGATGAAAAATACAGTGTCAATTTGTTACTAAGAACAGCTTAGTCTGTAAAATGAAGTTATAGATTTCTAGGTAACAAAGTACTGGTTCTGATAAAATGACTCTAAAAGCCAGATTATCATTAAGTGCTTAATTGCATACATGGTTCAGTGGCTCACATATTCTTCCTAGCAGAAAGGGAGTGACAGGGGAAGGAAAGGATGTCTGAGTGAAAGGATTTAGTTGAACTTTAGTTGACTCCTTTAGCTTGAAATTACGCAAAAGCATTCAAAAACATTACAGAAACTATTATCATCAGACTTTCATATATTTTTATATTTCATTGTACTTTTTGGAATAATTTTCAATATTTCAAAAACATTTCTTTATTGATTGAAATTTTCCAGCATTACTCTTTTGTCCAAAGGTGAATTATTTTCTGCAGATTTGGCCAGAACACTGTTTGCTCTGTTACGATAAGGCTGCCACTCTCTAATCAGTTTCTTCCTTTCTGTGTGATGTCAAAGACCATTTCACCTCTCAAAAGTAAACACACGTGGGCACATTTGCTGACACTCTCAGGAAAGGGACGTTGCCACAGCACTGTTTTCAATTAGTATGTCTATTGATTATAAAGGGAATTTTACTGTGTTAAAATAGTACCTTCCTCTACTGATATGAGCCACAGGCCCTTTCACAGCCATAGGCACATTAGCTGTACTTTAGACCAAGGCCTGCTTCTTCCACATCAGTATTGACGTATTCCAGCACATCACTGTGGGAAGATCACAACTAAAATAATTGAGCTGAATCCATTGAGATGACAAAGAGAGCACTTATCCAGTTTTGCCTGTGTGACAACAATTATTTTTACCAGCAATACAATAGAGCTAGTGTTCATTAATATTTAAATAGCATGCTCAAGATGGGAAATGTTCATTGCTACTATTGATCTACAACAAAGCTGCTGTTTCTCTGTGAAGAGCTACAGTTCTACAGTCACTGAAGTCAATAGCAGCACAGCAAGATCACACAACAGAGATGGTAAAGAATAACCAGCTCTATTACACAATTCTGAGGCTAACTACCACTGCCTTGGGTGCTTCAATCATGACCTTCTCAGACTGTAGAGGAGAAATTGTAAATTGCTTACTGAATACTTGTCTTTTCATTGTTGCAATGGGACATCAATTCAGCTCGTGAGTAAAAACCAGCATGATAGTTTTAAAATAGAGAGGAACAAATACTATAAAAATGTGAGGAAATGAAAATAAGAAATTCAACTTTGTTACCTTTCCTGCATATGCAAAACCTTGGAGAAAAGCATGCACATGATAAGCCCCAATGCAGTCTTTAGCCTACGAGATCTGTTCATCCTACAAGTAAGCTAACGTATTTCAGATATCTAAACAGAAGAGACTTAAAAATGTTAATCATAAAATAATAAAGTTTTGAGAGTGGATTTATCTGCTAAACTATCTGCTATTATAAACTGACTTCATAGTTTTCATTTACAAATTTCTATATGGTTTTGAAAGCAAAAGAGCTTGAAATAACAACATCAAACAACCACCTGTCTCTGGATCCTGGGATGTAGAAACAACTCTTCCACACTGAATTAGTGCCTTAAATGTTGTGAGAACAGCTGAGAGAAGTGAGAACGCTGCTATTTGTAATGTGTTTTGAAGATTTTAGACATGATACAAAAATATCTAAACTAACACTTACTCAGCTCTGGGCCCCTTACTACAAGAAACACTCAATGTGCTGGACCGGGTCCAGAAAAGGACAATGAAGCTGGTGCAGGGCTCGAAGCACAAGTCTTATGAGGAATGGCTGAGGGACCTGGAGTTGTTTAGCCTGGAGAAGAGAAGGCTCAGGGGGAACCTTATTGCTCTCTATAACTGCCTGAAAGGAGCTTGTGAGGTAGGGGTCAGTTTCTTCTCTCAGGTAATGAGTGACAGGACAAGAGGAAATGGCCTCAAGTTGCACCATGGGAGGTTTAGAATGAGCATTAGGGAAAAGTTCTTCAGTGAAAGGGTGGTCACACATTGGAACAGGCTGCTCAGTGCAGTGGTAGAGTCACCGTCTTTGGAAGTGTTCCAAAACCATGTAGATGAAACCCATAGTCATATAGTTAAGTGGTGGTCTTGACAGTACTGGGGTAATAGTTGGACTTGATCATCTTAGAGGTCTTTTACAACCTAGTTGATTCTACGATTCTATAGTAACTGTCAGAGGAATTATCACACAACTCGCCACAGGACCGTTTCCCTAATCTGCTTTTTCTCTTTGTTCATACTAAGATTAATTATTTCTCATTTTATGTCTGATTTCTTTATCTTGAAATGAAAGCTAACTGGATACAGAGCAAAAATTGGGCAAAAAGCTTTTAATTGAAAAATGCACACATAGAATATAAAGTATATTAATGTATTATTTCTCTCCATTTATACACACACTCATTCGACCAATTTAGATTTTTAAGTACTATAATATTTAATTGCTAATAAATACTGTTATTTAATAATGAATAAATACTAGCATTAAGCAATCATCATTGCCTTTGAACTTGACCAGTCCAAATGCCAGATGAAGTTACAATGGGCACAAGTACAAACTGGGAGAGGACTGGCTGGAGAGTTCATATGTGCATCAGGGAAGGTTCAGACTTAACATTAGCAAGCATTTATTTACTGGGAGGGTGGTCAAACACTGAAACAGGCTTCCCAGTGAAGCATTCAATGCCCCAAGCGTGTCAGTAATTAAAGGTGTTCACCAAGGATTGCTGGATTTTAACATTTTCTCTGTTATAAAAATGTGGCGATGGCCTGAAAAGGCTTTGACATCCTCAATCAGCCACACAGGACTTCTGTATTGGTCCAAAACCACACATAGCTGCACTGTTCAGACTGCTTCCTGCGTGACACTGCAGACTCTACTCAAGGTCCTAACCTCCTTGCCTGATCTGTTGTCTTTCACAGCCTCTCAGCAACTTCTTCCTGTGTGCTGTTCAGGTGATATTTGACCTCAGCTCTTCATCTGCAATCAGTGTGGATTTGGCTACCTGCCTGCATCATTTGACAGAAGGCTGTTCTCTTTTTCAGTGCTGTGTTGCTGGTGCACCTACAGGGTTCTATCTTCACATCCTTCTCTTACTTGCCCTTCACAGCAATGTGCTGTTATGTTGATAGGTAGGAAATTAATTGCATGAGGGGACTTGACTGAATAGAGCCACAGGCAGTCTGAGATATATTTAAACAGGCCCTGTCCAGAGCATGAATCAAAGCACAACAGTGTACTAGTCTTGCTCCCATTGCTTTATTATTTGCAATGCAAGACTGAGAACAAAGCTGTTGAGAACCGGTTTGTGGAGACATTAGTTTTCACTAAGTTTTTATTGTAAGGTTTTAAATTAAATCAAGAATAAATGGTTGTCATTTAAAAGTGATGTGATTGGTTGGAACATAAAAAGTCATGGAAGCATTTTTCTTTAAAATTTGGAGTAATGTAGGGTGAAATAGATTTTGGATTTATGTATAGAAAGGAACTTCATCATGGTCAAATCCAGCTCCCTAACAGTCAGACTACTACATACTTTAGGAGGTCTTTATATTCTGCTACAGGAAAAAAGTTGAAACAACAAATCCTTGATCATCATCAATACAGGCGATTCTCATTTATTCAGAAAATATTCTCATAAATAATAGCATGTACTACATACTGAAAAAAGAGAATGAGTGTTTATTTTGCATGAGCTCATGTGTTCCACTAATTTTAGTTCTTCTGTCTCCTAAATTTATTTAACTATCAATGAAGTTTCTAATTAAAAACAGTACATTTGCTTCAACTGCTCTACAGGCAAAAAAGCTCATACATGAAGCTGCATTACTGATAATCTGTAAAGCAGCTGTGTTTAGCTGACAAGCTGTCTGATATCCAGGATGAAGAAATTGTGACTAATGATATTCATGCCATTAATCTCATTTCAGTCAATTCAGTGATAAAAATTTCATTGATTTTAATTGCATCTTGACATTTCCTTCTGGTCATCATTCTTTGATGGGTATTTTATTTTTGTGCTGTTAATCAGAGGCTTCCCTATTTGGATATAAAAGGTGAGCCAAAAGTCAGAAAACTGTTTTTCAACCTTTTCTGTAGCTGCCAAAAATCTGAATGCCCTGGTATTCATACCTTACAGGTTCAGGCATTGACACATTGGCTACATCTGCACGCCCAGTTTAACTGTGCAAGGTTCTGTCTATGCTTCGAGATACTTAAACTAGCCCCAGAATGTGTTTATTTCCTGATCAACTAGCTCTCTCACAACCTGTTCCCAGGTTCAGCAGCCTGCACGTGACAAAGGCTATTTCCCATTGGCAATTTGAATGCAACTTCCCAGTTTTGGAAGCAAGAAAGAGTACAGAAGAAGGGATTGGCCAGTCTGTGCCAATTTTCCTTGGTGACAGCTAAACACTCCCTAGGGCTTTGTGATTTCCCCATCAAGACATGGCTACTGTCACTGAGGCAGATGTAGTAAGAAAGTCTATGTATTCTGGTTGAAGTAAATAAGGGCCTTAGCTGACCCGGCTAAGCAGAAGATCGGAGAAGTGATCTCCTCATGTCTCCCTCCAAACTGAACTAAGGTTCAATTTTGATCCTAAGGTTCAATTACATAGAGAACTTTTTCGTTACTCAACAAGATTGTGGAATTTTCCTGAATGAACTCAAATGCTTTTTTTGGTGCTGACATGAGAGAGTAGTAAACGTTCTCTTTGGTGATACCTTGGGAGCTGTGTCGTGCTTGTGAAGGATTGCATCCATGATTTTTAAAAAAAAACTAGGAAAGGGGATGCTCTGAACTACTGAAGAGTTCAAAGAATACAGCCCAGGTAATATGACTCACAGGATGTAACACTTTGTAGAAGGACTTCACACAGTGCTGAATTTACAATTTAAGGTAGATATTATACCAAGAAGCCAGTTTAAATAGCTCCAGGGTGAGTTTACCTGGAATTAAGCTGTATTCCAATGTCAGCAGAAACTATTATCTGGAGAAGTTTCATATCATCAGACTTGTCATTAATATAACTGACTTGCTCTAAGTTCAGACACTATAACAACATGGACAGAGTTAAACCACTGTTGTATTCCTGTTTCTTATGTCTACCTGCTCTGAAGGGCAGAAAACTAATATAGCACAAGGGACTACAACAATATTATCAGAAGTCTTCTTTTTCATTTGAAAACTATGTAATAAAAAGCTATATGCCTCCTATGCCATCTTGCCAACATAGTTTCGATTGTATTTGATGGCACATTCAAAGAAAAGAGGTCTCAGAGGTGCACAGAACTATTAATCTCTACCCAGTTCAAATCATTTAGCCACCCAGCAGCAAAACCAGGGACAGATATACTGTCCTGACGCAGCCTTTTCAGTCACAGTCAGTGACTAAAATAGACAAGTGGAAGTGACAATGTGATCAAGTTCCAGTGTAAAACCTATTCACTGTGTTGCCTGTCTGAAAAGCACTGGCTGAACTTGTGAATATCTTACAACACCCCTTTCCACCTCCATACGGAAATGAATCATAGAATCATAGAATGGTTTGGGTTGAAACTGACCTTAATGTTCATCTATTTCCAACCCCCTTGCCACGAGCAGGGACACCTTCTAAGAGACCACATTGCTTAAATGAAGGTAAGCAATAGTTTTGGTTTTGTGAAGCGTTACTGTTTCTTCTGTGAATCAGGGATCATTTCATCATGGGCTGAACCTTGTACATTGTCGAAGAAATAATCTGTGCAAAGAATCCAGAACTGGCTCAATCATATTATTATATAATTAAATAATGACTTATGAATCGTGGAATATGAAAGCAATTCCTGACTATTCCACTGCTTAAGTAACTTCTTAACAGCAACAACTTCATAACAACTTCTTAAGTAACAAGAATGGATCACTTAATCTTTATTTTTTTTTTAATACCTAACAGATGAATTTAAAAGCAGGGGTTTATGTTAAAGGCAGGCAACCTGCCAGGTCAGTCAGTGAGATTACGTGAAGTAATTGTCATATTTTGGGGGCTTTTTTGGTTGCTTGGGTTTAAAAATTAATTCTTTTTTCTCCTTTTTTTTGGATTAGGGTTTTTTGTTTATTCTCCTTCTTTTTTTCCTCTCACTCATGACTTGATGTTAATATTAAGTTAATTACAGAGTTTTAATGAAGACAAGCTGCTATCTATCTAATTTATGGAGTTTATCTCACTGCTGGGACTATTTTGTCTGTCAAAATAATTACCTCTTCAGCTAGTATTTTAATGGGAAATAATCCAAGATATTAAACCCCTCAGAACTCCTTGATTTACCAAAGAAATGTACCAGCACAAAGATTTGTTTTAATTTCCACTGTTCTGTGGATTTCTGTGGGATCTCCATCATTATACCATGCTGCCTTGAGGAGCTGGACTTCACACAGTCTCCCTTGCCTCCTCTTTTCCCAGTCACAGAGATTTTAGAAACAAGGTCATTTGAGAAGGTAGCATTATCTCTGACACCCATTTAGCCTGGGTGATAACTGTTAAAATGAAACATTATCATCTGATGACTAACCATTCCACTAGTATGTTATTTCTATCAGCTGCCAGTAAAGACAGGCATTAATACAGCAAAATTGTGTGCAGAAAGAGTTGCCTGCATGTGAAATGATACGAGAACCAGCTGAATAAATGAAGCCCTCCTGAAAGGCTTTTTCTTTTTATTTTAATTTGTATTTCCAGCTGCAGCTAAAGAAAGTTTATAGGGGGTTGGGTTTTGTGAGAGAGATGGAGTTAGCATTCTTGCTCATGCACAGGCATGATAGGGCAAAGCTTTCTTGTTTTATAGTAAATACCAGAATTCATGGAACTTCCATGGCTGGAAGTTGCATTTCAATTGTACTCAATGGTTAAGGGAGCAAAGTATAAGAAGAAAAAGTAAATAAAAAGTGTAATAATACTTGTAATAAGTAATTAAAAGTGCAATAACAATAATAGCTTTTCTTTTATAAAATTTGTAACAAGATAAATTGATGCCAAAAATCATTACAGAGAAAATAACAATCTTGGATTGTTTTGTTGAGTTCCGATCAGTTCCCTGCATCTGAAAAGTGGAGCAGCAAGACTGAGATCTAGATTCTTGGTGTATAAGATCTAGTTGTAGAGTCTTAATTAACAACAAATTGACACTGAAGTTGTATAGATATGATCAGTGTGAAAACAGTAAGAAGTCCTTTGTAAATTAATCTATCTATGCAGATTCATTTTACATTTTGTGTAATGAAGAGACATGACATTCTTGTTCAATTCCTACTGACCATGAAGTCATCAACAATATTAGAATGAACACTCAGTAATGGTACCCTGAGATCGTAGATTTTTGGGTACAGCCTCACCAGAAGTGTTGGCACAGGTCCATGCAATGCTACCAACTGCCTGATGTCAGTGAATGAACAGGATTCTCAGAGGACTTGCAGGAGAAAATCTGGTCTGCCTAATTTAAAACTTCCTTCTACGCTAATTGCATAAAGAACTTAAACCAGTGCAAGAATCGGGAATTTAAAAAAGTACCTGGATTGCTTTCCATGATTTAGGTGCCTAAATTCCAGTTATAGGTGGGAAATTGTAGCATAAATCCCGTCTTGTTTTCTTTTCTTTTCTTTTTCTTTTTTTTTTTATTTTCAAGTCTATTTCATAGCGTATGCTAAGTACTTGAGCTAAAATATAGCTAAGATTTAGGCTTTCTAAGTAGTGATATTTTCTGAAATTTCCTGTAAACAACCTCTGATTTGCAAGTAGGTGTTGGATTTGTGTATGTATTTAAATGCAACTATATTTGAAAAAGAAAAAAGCATATTTGAAAAATCATGGCAGTCAGGTGAAGTTCCCGATGACTGGAAAAAGGGAAATATAACCCCATTTTTGAGAAGGGGAAAATGGATGAGCCAGGGAACTACAGAACAGTCAGTCTCACCTCTGTGCCTGCTAAAATCTTGGAGCAGATTCTCCTGGAAGGAGATTTTCATGCTAAGGCACATGAAAAACAGCAAGGTGCTTGGTGACAGCCAGCATGGCTTCACTAAGGGGAAATCCTGCCTGACCAATCTGGTGGCCTTCCAGGATGGGGCTACAAACTGATGGACAGGGGTAGAGCAGTTGATGTCATCTGCCTGGACTTGTGCAAAGCGTTCGATGCTGTCTCACACGACATCCTTGTCTCTAAATTGAAGAGACATCAATTTGATAGGTGGACCACTCGGTGGATAAAGAACTGGCTGGGTGGCTGCATGCAGAGATTTGTGCTCAATGGTTCAATGTCCAGCTGGAGACCAGTAATGAGTGGTGTCCGTCCCTCAGGGATCAGTGTTGGGACCGGTCTTGTTCAACATCTTTGTTGATGACATGGAAAGTGGGATTGAGTGCAGCCAAGCTGTGTGGTTCGGTTGATAAACTGGAAGGAAGGAATGCCATCCAGAGGGACCTTGACATTCTTGTGAGGTGGGCTGATGCCAACCTGATGAAGTTGAACCATGCCAAGTGCAAGGTCCTCCACTTGGGTGGGATCAATCCCAGGCACAGCTACAGGCTGGGCAGAGAAGAGATTCAGAGCAGATCTGCGCAGAAGGACTTGGGGGTGTTGGTTGATGAAAAAATGAACATGAGCCGGCAGTGTGTGTTCGCAGCCCAGGAAGCCAACCGTATCCTGGACTGCATCAAAAGGAGAGTGACAGCGGGTGGAAGAAGGTGATCCTGCCCCTCTACTCTGCTCCCCTGAGACCTCACTTGGAGTATTGTGTGCAGTTCTGGTGTCTTCAACAGAAAAGGACATGGAACTGTTGGAACAAACGTGAGGACTGAGGGAAAAAAAAAACTGTTGGAGGGCCACGAGGATGATGAGG
This sequence comes from Myiopsitta monachus, assembly GCA_017639245.1. NCBI lineage: Eukaryota > Metazoa > Chordata > Aves > Psittaciformes > Psittacidae > Myiopsitta > Myiopsitta monachus. Next base: position 96,922,342 of record CM029918.1, read on the forward strand.
GGACTGGAGCACCTCTCGTATGAAGATCGGCCGAGAAATTTGGGGCTGTTGAGCCTGGAGAAGAGAAGGTTTCTTGGAGATCTCATAGCAGCCTTCCAGTATCTCAAGGGAGCCTACAGGGATGCTGGGGAGGGACTCCTTATTAGGGACTGTAGTGATAGGACAAGGGGTAATGGGTTCAAACTTAAACAGGGGAAGTTTAGATTGGATATGAGGAAGAAATTCTTTACTGTAAGGGTGGTGAGGCACTGGAATGGGTTGCCTGAGGGAAGCTGTGAATTCTCCATCGCTGGTGGTGTTCAAGGCCAGGTTGGACAGAGCCCTTGGGTGGCATCGTTTACTGGGAAGTGTTCCCTTCCCATGGCAGGGGGGTTGGAACTGGATGATCTTAAGGTCCTTTCCAACCCTAACTATTCTATGACTCTATGAAAATACTTCCAGCACTTGTAAATTTAAGTACCAACCTAATTCAAGAAGTAAAATTTGCCCATCTGTCAAATCTCAGTGCTTACAAGTTTCTCAACGAAGTATTTTCCAAGACAAAGTATTGACAGAGCTGTCTATTTATTGTTTGGGTTTATGTTATTGTTTTATTTTATTGAAGAGAATATAGGAAGCAATTCAGTCTCCTCTTCCTTAAGTTCCTCTTAAAAAATGGCAATAGTATGAAGTAAGAACTACCAAGAACTTTGAAACCCATCACTCACAATGCACACACAGCTCTTGCGTTACATGCTCTGAAGCAACACATGTTAATAAATTACATTTGGTATCTGTTCCCATGCACTTCTTGCATCAAAGAAGTCCTGCCATTTTCATAGCTATAATTCAGAGGTCTCTGCACCACCATAGGAATTATTTGTGCAGTAATAGCATTCTCAGATAAGACGTTCAGGACACTGGGAGGAACAATAAGAAGGAAAAAAAGCCCATTACCTGATAGTTTTGATCATGCTGAGCCCCATTTCAACACAGCAGTGTGCATGGTCCTGGCGAGGTTCTGGGAGCCCTGACACACAGTAGTAGCAGTCCCCCAAGATCTTTATCCTGAGACAATGATGCTCCTACATGTAAATATATCAAAGAGAAAGAAGAGATTTTCAGGCGTTTGGTTTTTAAAGTAATAAAAAAAAATTAAAAACAAAAGCTTGTTTCTTTATGTTTCCTTCCTGTGGTGAGCACAATTCTGGTTTTTTCACTTTAAAAATAAAGCACCTTTACATTTTCAGTAAAAAAAAATGTACTGTTTTTTTGCATTATGCTAATCAGAGGTGTCCTTGCTAATGGCAAGAAAGGTTTCATTAGTGTTAGGCTGGAAGCTAGGCCAAGGATTCAGAAACACCTGCTGAGAAAATGAATAACCCATTTTAGATTATATTCCTCCAGGGTATCCTTTCTGCCCCCTTTTACACTGGAAATGAATGAAAAACCTCTTTCCCTCTACAGGTAATCCCTTCGCACCTAAGTTTCCACTATCAATCTCAGGCATTCCCAACAGTTATAGGAGCAGATGGAGTATCTGTATGTCAAGGATGTCAGCGAAGCTGGCTTGCATTAGACTTGTAGAGAAATGGTGTTTATTTGGAATCCAGCAAAAGACATCATTTACCCTAGAGGACAAATACTGAATTTCATTTCTTAAATACATATTAACAACATCCTTATTGTATATTGAAACAACACATAACTGTGTGATTGGATTATTATTTTAGAAGATCCTTTTCTAACAAGAAGAAATACCTCAGTTGCTAAAGTTTTGCAGCTCCTAGACAAATAAAACAAGTGAGACCAAGACTAACTATAAACTTGCTCAATGTATTCTTCTGGCTTGGCACTCACAGGAAACAATCAATGCACAGGAACAGGGACCGTAAAAATTTGAGGGCAGAGCTGCAAGTGTCTAGGGACAGACGGTATGACTAATTGAGTCAGGGAAGTGTTTTTATGATGGAGAATCATGGAAATAGTAAGTATATTATTAGCACCCAATCAGTAAATGCTCCAATGACGGAACGTTAAAATGAAGATCAGTCATTGCTGGGGAGTAGGATGATTTGTAAAAGTGGTTCATTAGATGTTAGCAAAATTTAGCCTATGGTTTTTATTTCAGCTTTTCTATTGCCTTTATGGCAACGATGTGGTGGAGGCTGCACTAATCAAAAGAGCGGGAATACATTAATACCACTTGGGAAGAGACAACTTTAAGGAGGATACAGGAGCATGGGCTGTACCTCAGGAATTGAAAACTTAGCAAATGAATGGGACTTCAGGTTATTATTCAAGATTTTGCCTAGGATGAATGAAGCTTTGTAGTCAACCTCAGCCAAGTCTTTCCAGATCCCAGAGCGGCACAGGGAACCTGCACACTTGTATATGAACCTTTTGCAGAAGTCAGCTGAAGCCTTAAGCATTCCAGTGAGGGTAAAATTTGCTTTGGGCACAGGGACAAAGTAATATTGATTCACCCTGAAATCTCTTGAAACCACCAGCAGGAGCCAACTGCTTTTGAAGCTTTGGCTAGGTCTCCAGCTAACACCATTGCTAGCTCTCAGATTGCAATGCTTAGCTGCCCGAGATTCACAAGAAAATTCAAGTCTGAAGTCAAGCTTCTAAACCATCAAAATTCATATGTAAGTCTCATCTTTCCTTGTCCCCTTTCCTTCAACAACTCTGCAGAACCACACAAGTGAACACTAGGTAATTTTCATATGGCTGCCACTGAAATCGCATCCCCTAAAATCCACCAAAACATTATATTATTTACATTTTTCCTCCTTGATTGAAAGAATTAAAGAATTGTGTTTTCCACATTTTCCACTGTTTTCTTTTGAGTGAAACTATGAAATGTTAATCAACAAGTAGCAAGGACTCAACGGCATAAATCAATGTGAATCTGTTAGCGGGCCTCCTTAAGCTTCTCTCTGTGTTCCCTGGTTAGGCAAAAATACAAAGAGATGAGGATATTATAAAACACAGATTCTAAAGTTCTTTGGCTTTTCTAATAGTACTGATTGATTTATATTTTAATTGACATTTGCTTTTACATCAACAAAGTAAAAGGAGCATTCATAATGTCATATCATTTTGACAGAGGTAAAGCAATAAGCAGCACTTCAGCTCCATTCAGGCCCACTACAAATACATTTCAACTGATAAACTCATAGTATAATCAAGAAAAAAGAAAACGGACAACCAGCCAACTTCCAGGAAAGCAAGAACCATATTTTTGTATAATAATTACATTTTTAAATGGAACATTCATCATGCAGTCTTGCACATATAGTACCTGCCTATCTGAGGATGTGGGAGTCCCCTATTAAGTGAGCATCTAATTCAGCACAGTTAGAGAACATAGTCTGCAACAGAAAAAAAAACCTCAGCTGTTTTGCTCTTAATGACTCATTTTTACTGGCTAAAGTGTTGATTCCATTAAAGACAGATGAGACTGCTGTCACCTGGCTGCATGTCATGTGCCGAAAATCAGGACAGGGCAGGCCACTTTGAAAAGACGCGGGTTTTATATGAATAAGAAAGAAGAATCCTAATGCATAACACATAATTCATAATGCATAATGCATAACAAGACCTGCTAATGAGGTTTTGATGTATGCAAATGTGAGAGCATGAATGTGACACAGGAAATCCATTCAGTTACAGGAGTGTGCTACTTTTTCTTGGCATGCTATGTCACCTCTACACTCATTTGCCAAAGCTGAGGAAGTAATCTAGAGAGTGAGAAGTCCAAATGGACATGACTATATATAGGTGTCCATATGTCAGCCAGCAGTCAAGGCTGCCATTACAGTCAAAGGAGAGCCAGGCAATGCAGTCAGTGAAACCTAGGGACTTTTTCAGCTCCCAGCTAAAGCAGTTGGCTGGGCTTCCATTCAGTTGTCTACATCTCAGCTTTTGGTGCATCGGTAAGATCCCTGGGTAAGTGAGAAAACCACACAGGACTAACAGACATAACATAAGACTTATGTCCCTCTGGAGTGAATCAAGGGCCAGGCAGAGTGTCTCTGTTGGCACAAAAAGCCATAAAGAACACTTAAATGACTTCTTGTCTCCCTTATTTTTCCTGTTAGTCAAATCATTATGACTGTTGAACCTGAACTGTGTTACAGTCTGAATATATTGCCCTTACCCTTTTTATGCTTCCCTTATTATTCTCATCTCACCTATTCTAAAAGTAAACTGTGGATTTGTTGTCACTGGGAATGTTTCAGCTTAGAAAAAGATAATTCAGCCACTGCCAGAAAGGACACAGGGTTAATGGCATCTGCCTTTGGCAGAGAGAGACCGCATGGTCTCCTGAGATTCCCTCTGATAACTCTGTAGTTTAATCACATTTGCAGTTTAGACTAGATGCTTTGTTAGGCTTATTGTATCAGTCATTAAGGTTAGATTCATGTCTAATGTGGGGAGCTATGCAGTAGTTATAAATGGGAGACTGTTTTGCAAGGGCCTATCTGTTTTTCAGTGGTAAAAAATTATAATAATAGCATTTAAGGTTTTCCTCAAACTCTAGAGCGCAAGCTCACTACCTAAACCCATCTCACTACAATGGTATTTAAGAGTTGCAATTTGATATTAAATGAAAATTAGTGGAAAACATAAGCATGTATAAAGAAACTGTAAAATGAGTAAGTTATATAATAAGAAAAGGGCCATACAGGAACTTTAATGCAGCGGATATTACGCTGCAGTTTGAAATCCTTACGCTGTTGTCAAACTATCATGATCTTCTATTTTATTCCATTCCTCTTCTCTTTCCCACAAGTAATTTCCAGAAGTTGTCCTTGAGCATGTGAATGACAACGGATACTATGCAGAATTCTCATCAGTATCCATAAGCCTCGCAGCCCTCCCCATACTTGCTCATTAATGCTATTTACTGATGTTATCAATTAATTTCTCAGCATGTCACAAATATGGGCTTTTTTTCTCCTTATTTGCAGCTTCTTGTTTGCTACAAGTGAAAGATTAAGGGGCTGATTCTGCTAAGATCAATTGAAAACTGTAGAAATTTTGCTAAGGGATATTGGGCAGACTCAAACACTCAACTATCAATAATAATAATTCCAGATTAATTCAGTGGCAATTGATAAGAAATCTTTTTCCAAATCACTTTAATCCAAAGCAAAAGAAAATATGCAGATTTTTCGTAAATTATTAGCTCATATGCGTGAATGATTTATTCCTAAACTTATCAAATACACCCTTAGTGACTGGAAGGGAAGCAAAGCAAATTGGCATAAGGTGGAGCTGAAGAAATGAGTTACTGAAATACGGAGTTAGTGAAAGACACAGTCAGAAACTTCATTAATATTTCTTGTTTACTTGGGCTAAATTTCTGATGAAAGAAAAAAACAGTGAAAAGTGGTTGTGTTCTGTAAGTTGCCCACTTTTTCAGTTCTTCCTGTGGTGAATTAATCACTTCCACCTACTTTTGAAGGGAATCCCATAAGCTTGCAAACAGCCCACAGAAAAGCCCACAGTCACAATTTCGAATAATTTCAAGCTAAAAATTTAGAACGTTGTGGATGAGGAATTGCTGAGACTGCACTGTGCAGAACAAAGAGATCATACGTGTAAATACCCTTTAAAAGGTTGCCAGAGTGGGAGGAGGCAGGGATTTGGCCTCTGTGTACAATAGCTCAGTTCCCGAAACATTTGCCAAAGTATAGCTAACCTAGATAAAAAACCTAGGTAAAAGGCCTTTTCTCAGCAGGAATGGGGTATAGGCCAATGCTCTTAATTAGCAGGCAGTTTTGGGGTAGGCTGGCAAGGGAGGTCAATCCAGATTCTTCCTACTGCAGCTCTGTCGTTCTGGAAAACAGAGCTGGGACCATGACAGAGCCAGATGGAGGGAAGTTCTCAAGTCCAATGATGCAGCCAGAAAGGAGGATCCGGTTTAGGTCATGGTTTCAAGGACTGTTTCTAGCTTTTATACACATACAGGGAAAATACGGCAGACTTTCCTCCCCTGCCTGGATCAGGGAATACTTAAATATAGTCCTATATTAAATTCTTTTTACATAAGTTAACAAATCATGTAAGGAATGCTTTATTGTTTTTAGAACAGCCTATAGTGACGTGGTTTGGACTTCTCCAAGCTGACAGAAAATATGGGCAGAAGGAACTGAGGCACATTCCTGTGTAAGTTTTCTAAAATATTCTATCAACACTTCTGTCCCTTGCCATAGTGTGGAAGAAAAACAGCTGTGGCTGCTGTGTCTGGCAAGAAACCATCCTCACCAGCTAGTGTCAATTAGTAGATTATGCCGTAATTGTTTTTAGGCACAGAAATACCTGATAGAAAGATTCAAGGTGTGTTATTATATTATTATTGGGTGACATGGATTAGTGTTTGGGTGACATGGTTTAGTGTGAGGTGCCTCTGCCCATGGCAGGGGGGTTGGAACTAGATGATTTTAAGGTCCTTTCCAATCCTGACTATTCCGTAATTCTATGATTACTCCTTCTAAGAACAGGAGCAATTCTGCATGGGCATAGAATCATAGAATGAATAGTTAGGGTTGGAAAGGACCTTAAGATTCATCCAGTTACAACCCCCCTGCCATGGGCAGGGACACCTCACACTAAACCATGTCACCCAAGGCTCTGTCCAACCCGGCCTTTAACACCACCAGGGATGGAGCATTCACAACTTCCCTGAGCAACCCATTCCAGTGCCTCGCCACCCTTACAGTAAAGAACTTTTTCCTTCAATCCAATCTAAACTTCCCCTGTTTAAGTTTGAACCCCTTACCCCTTGTCTTATCACTACAGTCCCTAACGAATATTGAATCAAAGCAGAAACAGTAATTTGAACCTCAGCTTTTTCAACATTCACGAGTACTATTTTATCTTAAGGATGACAGGTTGGAGATAACTCCTCATACCTTTTGATCTCATCCACCTGCCTCCAGTAATTAGTCTGAAGCTAGATAGGGAGGTGACTGTTAGCTGGATAGAAGTCCTGAAGCCTGGCTCTGTAACTCTTAGAAGAGTAACCAGCTACCGACATATTTTTATTTTTAAGTGACTCAGACATTCTGCCCCTTAAGAATCTCTAGGACTGCAGATACATAAAGGTTGAGGTGACCATTTTCAAGAATATACTTGTGAAGTCTAAATTTCATTCAAATCCCAATTTAGTCAACAAAGTGGGTGGGATCTTTTTGAGTTTGGATTTATGTAACTCTTAGTTCCTATATCACCAAGAAATTTCAAACCAGAAGTTTTATTTAATCTGTGCTTTTCATCTGATTTGTTTCAGAAAATGCCATGTAGAATATAACTTCTAAAAGTAGGATTTTATTTGACTATTCAGGTCTTCTGATGATTTACTGGGCTCTTTAGCACCTGGAATGCTATAACATCAGCAAGAACATTGCTAATGTTGATTGTTCACTAGTACTAGACAATTAATTATTGACACTGGTGAGGAGGGAAAACACCCTAGAATAAAGCATTGGAAAAAAAGCATTCTTTCTCTCCCATTACCATAAATGTATGCATTTCTATGATTACTCCTTCTAAGAACAGGAGCAATTCTGCATGGACATATAATCATAGAATCATAGAATAGTTAAGGTTGGAAAGGACCTTAAGATCATCTAGTTCCAACCCCCTGCCATGGGCAAAGACATCTTTCACTAAACCATGTCACCCCAGGCTCTGTCCAACATGACCTTGAACACCACCAGGGATGGAGCATTCACAACTTTCCTGGGGAACCCATTTCAGTGCCTCACCACCCTTACAGGAAAGAATTACTTCCTTATATCCAATCAAACTTCCCCTGCTTAGGTTTGAACCTATTACCCCTTGTATCACTACAGTCCCTCATGACGAGTCCCTCCCCAGCATCCCTATAGGTCCCCCTTCAGATACTGGAAGGCTGCTATGAGGTCTCTCATAATCCAGTTAATTCTGCTTTTAATACAGTTCCCCAAACAAATGTGCATGAAGAAACCCACAACTTAATTTACTGGCATATATGTTTAAACAGACAGTGTTTTTTAGGAAGTCTCCAGAGTCCTATGGATTATGTGCTTGAAGGTAATTTCACAAAAGAAATTATCACTGCCAGCTCAGAGGTTAAATGTGGCCTGGAACAGTGAAGCAGTGCAACAGAAGTGCCTTTATTGAGGAGTCAAAGTAGCCCTTAATGCCTTCCCCTCTTCCCTCTTCGGTACAGCTGGTGCAGGTATGATACATTCTTGTGGAGCTTGTTAGCTAGGCTGTTTTGCGCCCCTGGAAATGCTAGTCACAAGTAATACACTTCTGGAGGAATTTCTGACAAGTTATCTGCAACCTCCCAAGAGAGAATTTAATTAAGGTTATAGAAAAAGATCACCTCTATTAGAAAAAATATTAAATCATCTGTTTTTTAATAAGGAAAAGAGCCTGTGATCCGTATCACACAAAGAACTCTCCTGCTCACACCAGGCTGATGACATAAAGAGAAAAAAGGCTTATATCAAAGTGTAAAATTTACGTTCAGTATCTACAGGTCCTCTGAGTAATAAGCGCTATTATCCTGGTTTATTGTATGAGAGCTGATGAGACTGTAAAGAGATGAATTGTCTTACAGGCTAGCCACTTTATTTTTATATGAAACCCACAGATTTTAATATTTCAGGGGAAGACTCTTGTTTCAGCATCAATGCTTCAAATTAAGGATGAGTCCAAACTCAGATCTAAGGCTGTCTGTGTGTTTGTCTTTACGTATGTGCTTAAACTTGCTTGATTTTATCTTTAGGTCTCAGCAATGTGGGACAATATCTCAGCTGCTGTTGCAAAAAAGCTTACAGGTCTCTGCTCTTCTGTTTAGGGTTTTACTCTTCCTGTTAATATCTGAAACTGAACCTACACACAGTATAGATAGATTAAGAAATATGACAATTTAAATCATAATATTGTCTGACATTGAGCACTGCAGAGAAGGCAGACGAAAAACAAATGTCAAATACAACTATTCTTTCATCAAATCAGGACCTTTTTTTAGGCTTAAATATCTCATTGAAGGTCATCTTATTTCCCTTCTCTCCTCAAAATTTCTGCCTAAGGACAATATTAATATTAACTAAATTCCTGTTTAGGGCGTTCTGTTTAGGCCTTCTGTTTAGGCCTTCCTTTTCTAGGGAATACATATATTCCTGAAAATATATAATATATATTTCCTATAATTCCCTGAAAAGGGAATATATATAGGGATACATATAGGGAAATAATTTCTTCAGTTCTATTTTATGCCAACTTGTTTTTCTTCCTTTCTAACTCACTTTTTTCTTTAATAACTATTGAACTTCTACAAATATCATAGATTGCTTAGAAGAGAGAAGTAACTGTACATAATTATTACATTTCTTGCGAGAAATATTAAAAATATGAATTCTAACTTTTATTCAAAGTATTCTTGGTAATGATATAGATAGGATGGATTTTTTTGTTGTTGTTGTTAATTACATGCATCAATATAAGCTGCGATAATTCATAACTGACTGAAGATTAAAAGTAAATTCCAGAACTCTCACTACTTCTTCATTACACAAGAAAAAAGAAGGCTGAATAAAAGAAACAAGCAACAAGCTAAATTACATTCTTTAGTAAGCTGCGAAATAGTGTCTTCTTAATAATATGATTTCTAGATCATAGAGCAGACCAAATAATCCTTTATATGGGTTTATAAAATACTACTTCTATTTAGAAGCAAATAAAGGATTTATAAGGATTTTCCTTAAAATCTAAAGAAAGTGCTTCAAGCTTTCTGCAACTGACCTCTTTGCTTTGACAATTCTTAGCAAATCCAAGAGTTTGAGTAACAGTGTCTAGAAGGCTCAGGGGGACCTTATCCCTCTCTACAGCTACCTGAAAGGTGGATGGAGTAAGAAGGTGGCTGGTCTTTTCTCCCAGGTAATGAATGATAGGACAAGAGGAAAAGGACTCAAGTTGTGCCAGGGGAGGTTTAGATTGGATATTAGGAAAAATTTCTTCACTGAAAGGTTGGCCAGGCATTGGAACAGGCTTCCCAGAGAAGTGGTAGAATCACTGTCCCTGGAAGTGTTCAGAAACCACACAGATGTGACCCTCAGTGACATGGTTTAGAGGTGGTCTTGGCAGTTCTGGGGTAATGGTTGGACTTGATAATCTTAAAGGTCTTTTCCAACCCATCTGATTCTATGATTCTATGATTCTAACTCTGGTTAAGCTGAATCGAAAGCAGTTATGTGATAGGTCAGAAATCTAGATGCAAAAGCATTCTCCTTAGTAGAAGATCCTTCTAAGGAGGTCCTGAAAGGACCACTTTCCAAAAGGCCTGTCAAGGATTTACAGGCAAGTGTAAAACCATTCTAATAACATTTGCAGTGAACTTGGTCTGTTTGTTTTTTTTTTTATCAATAAAGAAACCTGAACAATGGCTTTATCAAAGCACACAAATGTATTCCCAGAGAAAATCAGTGGCTACAGGATGGTTCTTATTTCTAGGAATAACAGGTCATAGCAAAAAAAAAAATGGATGTAATTCAAAGTCAGAAAAGAAAATCAAATGACAAACAAGCTATACTAAATGAACAGTGAGAGTATTAAGGCACTAGAATAAACTCCCAAAATGCACAAGTATTTCTCCATCTCCTGTGACCTTCAGATGGAGACTGGGCATTTTTCCAAAAGTTAAGCCTTTGCCAGGTATAAAAGCTTCACAAACTGCCAGTTGTGTAGGTTGATATGTCCATGTAAATCACAAGTCCTCAAAATTTGGGTCATGGCCCAGTGAGTGTCCACTTCCAAAACTTTCCAAAGGCAAACATTAAGTTCAGTACAAGATTTAGGCCCTTATATTTTAGGCAGCTCTCCCCTCTGTACGAGTCCAGAAGTCTGAGTAAGGAGTCTTGTTTTTCTAGAAAGTGAAAGAGGGGAAAATCATCTCCCTGGGTTGGACAGAAGCATCCAAACCATGTAGAGCTTCAGTTCCTCTCTAGTCGCGTTGGGCATCACTATCGTCAGGACATTAGGCAAGTATCATGACACCCAAGTCACAGAAGCCACAAAAAAGGAGCACAATCAAAACCCCTTTCTTTTAAATAAATTGTAATTAGTAATGGTTAGATCACCCTAATCTTTGCAGCCAAATTGTTCAATTCCTGCTGTGATTCTTCGCATGTTTGCTGCCTTTCATTCAGAGGACTGATCGAGAAAACTGTATAAGTCTAATTAATGAAGAGAAAAGAAAATTCAGACTAGGAAAGAAAATGCCTGAAGGAGCCTAAAGTCTTGCATTTGGTAACTGGGACATTCACGTCAGAGGTATCTGTCCTGATGAGCAAGTTTTGTCAGACTGAGAAGTTCTTTCATCTCAAAGTCTGTAGATTTCTGGGAATGAAATTCTTGGCTATGTTAGACAAACTGGCATATATATTACTGTTTCTTTAAAATAGTCACCGACGTATTTGAGATCCCTACTCCTATGTGGGCAGATTCAGTGTTCCCCATGAAGATTTATGAATTTAGGACTCATAATAGACTCATAGGACTTCAATAGAAAGATTTCTACAAGGTTTAAGTAGAAGATGTATGGTAAATCACAGAGAAGGGGGAAATCTTTGGGCATTTAAAAGCAACAAAATTTTCAGTTCCTATAAAATATTAAAACCAACCAGGGAAGTGTCTTAAGGGCCAAGTGGCAAGCAAGGGAGGATTTTCTGGATTGATTAGAAAATATGGTTAATGATCATGAAAGAAGAATCTGTTCTAACAAGAATGGTAGGCAAAACTGAAATGTAAAGCAAGGCAGTAAGTCATACTGTGTACATATTCTTCCTAAAATAATTCTGTGACATACAACTAATTTGGTTTAAAATATGTTTCTTCAGTTATGGCTGCTATTCTTGTCATTTCATAGAGAAGCAGGCGTTGCTCCTATAAGCTTTCTAAAAGACAAGGCTGAGGTAACTTCTTTCATCCTGCTTGGTTTTTATTGTAGGCCAGAGCTGATGAGGTTTTTTTGTTTGCAAAACAAATATTGTAGGTTGCATTTACCAGTTTGCCAGTGTCCGGGCAATGGGTTATGGCATCACCCTAGTACATGAGAAAGCACATTTGAGATAAAAATAACTGACTCAAAAGAGCTTTGAATAATTACAGAAGTCTTGCCTTTCTTGACTTTAATTTGCCAGCTGAAATGGCACCAAGGGTCTTAATGGTGTCTGTGCACCCCATGCCCCTGAACTAGAAGTGTATAAAAATTAGTGAGGGATGTGTGCTATGAAAGCAAGTCACTTTGGGCTCCCTTTATTAAATAAAGAGCATAATCAATTATATTCAGAATGTAATTCCTGCTAACCCATAGCGGGTGTCTACATTTGGTTGGATAACTATATAAGGTAAACTGCATTAAATGTACATAATTCCCAATGCTAACAGCCTTATTCGCCAGCTTAGATGTTGACACATAGTCAGAAGAAATGAAACCATGACCAAAGAACATGAAGAAGGAAAGAAAATGCAAACTTAACAAAACTGAGCATGTTCTGCTTGTATTCCTGTGGTTTGTTTTGTATTTTTTTTCTAATCAGTGCCAATTAATTAGTAGTTAATTTGCCTAGTGTTATTAATTCTTCTACTGTGTTTACTTCATTGGTGAGCTAGGTGGAATCCAACTTAAAGACTGTAAAACCTGCTGGTAACTAACAATTGCAATGAGTGCAGTGGCTGATTGACCTTTAAATGAATAGGTCTTCCAACCTTTAATTCTTGGAAGAAAAGTCAATATAAAGCTACAGTCTTAAAAAAATTTCTTTTGCCAGCAAGGACCAGAAATGCAAAACTTCCTTAGAAACTGCTGTACATGATCTGCTTTCATTCTACTTTCATTCTTGATTGAGCACTGCAGAAACACGAAGTTCTGATGACTGTTTGAGCTTTGTCTCACTACTGGCACTGAACACTTCCAATAAACGTGGAAGTGTTTTTCCAAGCTCAATGGCTGCATAAAATCCCAGTGGGGAAAATCCGGATGAATTCTGTTCAACGTGATTAGAGAGTATTTCCCAAAGGTCCCAAATACAGAGCTGATTTCATATCCTTTTACAAATAAAATGCAGTTAACTCACATGTGCTAGTCGATCAAATCTGGCAAAGAGTTCATTCAGCATTCGGACCAGCTCCTGGGCTGACAGAGTTGTGGAGAGGTTGGTGAAACCTTTAACATCTGCAAAAAGAATGCTAAAAAGAAGAAGGTATATTAATATTGCAATCTATTTCATTTGATAACTGAATGTCCTCAGCTACCTTCCAGTAATTTACTAATAAAGGATCATTTCAAACTCATGTTACCTCTGTTCTAGACTTTTGGAGATTCTGGAGTACTGAATATGAATACAGAAGGGACTAAATAAATGCTAGCATGTGTGAGAAAGGGTTTTGCCAAAAATCTGAGCTATGAAATTTTGGATTTCAAATCATTCAAGAAGATATAGTTAAGCCTTAATAAGCACAGTTGCCACCATTTATCAGTGAGAAGACTGAGGCATAGTGCACCCATAACATAGAGAGCTGTTTAAACAGATAGACTTGGCACCAGGCTGTCTGTTAGTATCCGACAGTGTCCTTTGAGGGTGGGTTTATATATAGCTGGTTTTTACAGTGAGTTTGACTTCAGTGATTTCAGTTTTTAGTGTGATTTTCAGGCTTTACTTATCTCTGTGCCACACAAAAATCCTAAGGCAACAGATTTGTGACAGTCTTGATATATACCAGGCTCAGGCCAACTTTATTTTATCTAAATTTAGGGACCTGGCAGAAACACATGAGTTAGAAGTATAGTACCCTCTATTTAAGGTGTGAATGTTTATTTGGCTGATTCCTTGTTCTTTCTTTTGATTTCAAAGGGAGCCCAGTGGATCATACTTTGAATTTAGGTGCATCAAATTTGGTGCCTGAAGATGGGATCTTAGTCAACAAACTAGTTGCAAACAAAGCTTTAATCTGCATTTCAGCAGCCAGTGAATTTTCTAGCCATGTAGCTTTGCCTGTAACCTATGTCCACAATGAGCACAAGTGAGTATAGAGTCTATGGTGTCCAAGCTATTATCCAGACCAATGCATGTAATAGCTCAGTATTTGGAAGCTGAAGAAATGAAAGCATTGTCTCTTTTAAAAAGTAGTATTCAAAAAGGCACATGCTGGCGTTGTCTGGAAATAACCCAAATGAACCTCATTAGAACTGCAAAGTCAACCAATAACTGGAGCTACAGTCTGAGTAGCCTAGGATCTTTCATTTGTGTAGAACAACATCATGATCTGACAGTGTTTAAGAATCAATAATATAACCAACATTAAATATAATAATGACCAGGTGGACAATGAAATATGAGTAATTATACTTCAACTCATTTTCAAAAGTACCGGCTGGTAAAGGTTTGGGTAAGGGTTAAGTAACAGGCTCACAAACAAGGTAAAATTTTTACCACTGAGAAAATTGCACAATTAAAAGGTAAAGTACCAAACTACCCGAAGACAAACAAATAACAGTAATATATTAAAGTGCTAAAAGTAAGATTTTCAAACAACTGATTTCTAAAGTTTTCAGTATCAAAACAACGAAAAGCTCTAAGTGGATATTAATTTTAGGGATTCATATAGCATTGGTTTGATAAAAAATAATGCAAAACCAAGTTTTGAAAAGTTCTGGTCCCTGGCAACATGCATAGGAACCAACCAGCATCTATACTCTAAAGCACATAGAATCTTCACTTTAAAGCTCTTTCAAAGATAAATTATGTTTCGACTTTTCACCCATAACTACAACTCTTTTCCATTGAAAAAGAAGGGCTATCTTCTCTGTATTTTGCTTTTTCTACAGCAATACTTACTCTGAGAATGAAAAAGGATAACAGAAGACATTTTAATTTAGTTCAGTTGAAGCCTTTTGTAAGAGCCCTTGAAACTTTCTGCCAGATTTAATAAAATGATACATCTGAGCTACTGCAAGGCCACAGAAGAAGCAAATAATCAATTTACTCTTTTGCAGAAGTTCAAATTATGATTATTGAAGTTATCCAGACAAAGTTATATTGGGGTTTCATTAAAAGGTGAAGAACATGCTTTTCTAGCAAACCATCTCCCATCATATACAAGGCTGATTACTTTGCAGGTTTTTCACTGATGGCTACTCAATCAGTTGCCCTTGTGGTTAGGGAAAAAACTGACAGAAAATGTTATTGGGCTGGCTAAATATTTTGGTTGGCTAAATATCTTGGTGGTCAGAGTCACAATAAAATTTGAGATTCTGTAACATCATGGAATAGAAGCTGATCATCTGGTGTAAAGTCTGTTGGATCTCTTCTTCAGGGACTGTAGCAACAGAATAAGAGGTAATGGGTTAAAATTAAACAGGGAAAGTTCAGGTTAGATATAAGGAAGAAGTTCTTTACTGTGAGGGTGGTGAGGCAACAGAACAGGTTGCCCAAAGAAGAGATAAGTGCTCCATCCCTGGCAGTGCTCAAGGCCAAGTTGGACAGAGCCTTGGGCAACATGGTCTAGGGTGAGATGTCCCTGCCCATGGCATGGGGTTGGAACTGGATGATCTCCCTTCCACCCTAACCGTTCTATGATTCTAAATGCGCACTTAGGACTTTGGAGCCTTCACAACCTTCCATGGGCAAACCATTCCAGTGCCTCACCACCCTCACAGTAAAGAATTTCTTCCTCATATCAATCTAAACTTCCCCTGTTTAAGTTTGAACCCATTACCCCTTGTCCTCTCACTACAGTTGTCATGAAGAGTCCCTCCCCAGCATCCCTATAGGCCCCCTTCAGATATTGGAAGGTTGCTATGAGGTCTTCACGCAGCCTCCTCTCCATTGCTGATGGTGTTCAAGGCCGGGATTGGACATAGCCTTGGATGGCATGGTTTAGTGGGAGGTGTCCCTGCCCATGGCAGGGGGGTTGGAACTATATGATCTTAGGGTCCTTTCCAACCCTAACTATTCTATGATTCTATGATTCTATGACTTATTACCTTGAGTCCTCATAGAATAACTATCACTTTCCTGTTAACTAATTTCAGGAAATATAAAATTTAGAGAGGAGAGTAAAAAAGGGAAATAAGTTTATAAAAATGGTAATAAGAATGAATGAAAGTGGCTACAACACAGAGGAGCCACACGACAAGTCTACAAATTTGAAGCATCGTATAAGTCTCCATCTAATTTCTCAGCATGTGCAGTCAACCATAAGGCAGAATATGTGCCCAGGTGTAATCAGGGTTCCCCTTTCTGTGCAATCCTGACCACTTAATTCAAGTGAAAAAATATACAGACAGAGAAGGCCTAGTATTAAATTCAAATGGTCCTTGCAGCCCAGAAACCCAACTGTACCCTGGGCTGCATCAAAAGGAGCATGACCAGCAGGTTGAGGGAGGTGATCCTGCCCCTCTACTCTGCCTCCTGTGAGACCTCACTTGGAGTATTGTGTGCAGTTCTGGTGTCCTCAACATCAAAAGGACATGGAACTGTTGGAACAAGTGTAGAGGAGGGCCACGAGGATGATGAGGGGACTGGAGCACCTCCCGTATGAAGACAGGCTGAGAAAGTTGGGGCTGTTGAGCCTGGAGAAGAGAAGGCTGTCTGGAGACCTCATAGCAGCCTTCCAGTATCTGAAGGGGGCCTGTAGGGATGCTGTGGAGGGACTCTTCATGAGGGACTGTAGTGATAGGACAAGGGGTAACAGGCTCAAACTTAAACAGGGGAGCTTTAGATTGGATGTGAGGAAGAAATTCTTTACTGTAAGGGTGGTGAGGCACTGGAATGGGTTGCTCAGGGAAGCTGTGAATGCTCCATCCCTGATGGTGTTCAAGGCCAGGTTTAACAAAGCCTTGGGTGTCATGGTTTAGTGGGAGGTGTCCCTGCCCATGGCAGGGGGGTTGGAACTAAGATGATCTTAAGGTCCTTTCCAACCCTAACTATTCTATGATTCTATGGCAAAGGCATCTAGCTATCCTGATGAGTAAAAGAAGGCACCAAACTGCTTATCTGCTTGGGGATTAAACGTTACACTTTAATAATTTCATAATTTATGAATGAACAAAGCAAAAATAGGGAAACTTTCACACAAAAGACATTTAACAGCATTTCACACCTTAAACATTAAAGAGAGGTTCCTTCACCTACCTGACATTCTCATAACGATGAATGTAGATCTTATGAAATTGGTGTTGCAAATGTTCATCTTCTACATTGGTCATATCATTTATCATTTCCAGGACTACAAAGCGTGGTAAGACAGAGAGTACTAGCCGTTCCTAAAATAAAGAGGAAACCTAAGCTTCAGCATCAGTCTGAATTCTTCACATAACACTGATTGAGTTCTTGCCTTATTTAAAGAGACGAGCGTCTGGCATTAAAGATGTGACCCTCCCCTCTAAAAATTCTATCTCAGAACAGTTGTGATAACTTACATTACCAGCCTGAGTCTAGAATATGAACCTTTTTCTCCCCTTTCTAGACGTTCTTACCTCTAATGTTGTAATTTTACTTGCTGATCATTTAAAGATCCATCTTACTCATTTCCCCCATTACTAGCTTCTCCCTAAACATCACTTATGGGACTATCAATCATGGCATTTCAGGCAGTGGTAGCTCGATAAACATATAGAGGCCAGAGGGATTTGAAAGCCCTCTGTAGCAAATAGGATCAGATTTATATTGTTGATTATTTATCAGAATTTACAGACTGCGTGTTTAGCATCCATGAGCTGTATAATTAATAATAAAGCAAAAAATATGCAAAGGAACCTGATTCCACTTAATGAAAAAGACAGCATTTAGGCAAAGCTTAATTTTATTGTCAGAGATTCAAGACAGGGATTGTATAAAATAATGTAAACCTAAGGAATGTTTTATGGGAAAGATTTATCCCTAGGCTAGTTTTTAGGTTAATAGTGTTATGGTAATAAAAAGGAACCAAATTTTATTGCTTTATTCCCAAGTGACTTGGGAATCTCAGGGTCTTCCCAACAGTCTGTGGCATTGAAGTCCTTACTTCATTTTGACAAATGGGATTGGATTTCAAAGTACTTTGAAAACTCTGTATGCAATCTCAGAAATAAGCATTTGTATGTGTTGGTGAAGCAGTTTTTCAGGATGACTCATTTGGCCTGTGGCCCACTTCACCTCTTTTTTGAAGATCCCCCAAGTCAGACTGTGGGCTGAGCTGACCCAGAGCAGACCATTCTATTCCCAAAGGCCTTATACAATCTCCACGTCCTGTAATGGATTCATATCTGTTCACATGATACAGTAAAGGCTGTGCAACAGCAGCCACCAAAACAGTTAATGGAATATACAACATTCTCCTACAACCAGAGGCAAGTGGAAGTGGGGAGAACATGTTGTTCTGCAGATGACAGCCTGACCCTCTCCATCTTTTAGGCCCTAAAGGATCAGATAGGCTTTCACTCATTCACTGTATGGACATTCATGGCAGAGTGCCTGCTGAGAAACAAGAAACTAATTCATTGTGATATTTGCATAGGGTGATGTCGCATAAGGTCTCAAATCTCCCCAAATGGAGAGCTGGTTACTGCTGGTTGTGGTAGTCTCCATTGTAATGGTCCTCATGGCAGTCTCTTCAGCTTCTTCACATGACTGTTTTGCTCAGTTCTTATAACCTGGCTGGTCCAAATTCTGTGTGACAACCCTGGCCCTTTGTAATTATCACTACTGGTGATGAATATATTTTAACCACATATTAAATATTTCTTCAATATTTAATCTGCAAAAGACTAGTTCCATAGACCATTTCTGCAAAGACAGCTTCTATTTGGCATTTATAAATGTCTTACCTATATAGAATTTAATCACTTCAGCAGCAGGAATTACCTAGAAAAAGTCCCGATGGGACACTCCACCAGAATATTAACACACACGTATAAATAGGATGAAACAAAGCAGGAATTGTATTAAGAAATCTATAGAACTGTCTAAGTTTCCTAGTCTGCAAGAAAGAGTTCCATCAATGTTTGATTGTAACAATTCAGGTAATCTCTTGCTTTCAGGGTGGTTTCACATTAGTCAGTTGCGTCCAACCAGTCTGTAATCTCATCTATACAGATGATTAGCCAAGGAGCTGCCATATCACACAGAGGACTGGCAACGTAAGTCTACTGCGTGAGCACACACACAGGTCTCTTGTGCTAGACCACAGTCATGAAAATCAATTCCTTAGTTATACTTGTAGTTTGAGTTCCTTAACCCTTCCCACACATGTAGATGTGTTATACAGTGTTACGCACTTGTGCTCACATGCTGTATGTGCAGTCCTGTTCTCTGCTTACTGAAAGAGAGTGCAGGAGCTCCCTGAACTGGCATTTGCAGATTGGGCATCCAGTACTCAGGGCTATTATGTCTCTTGACTAGCTGATTTATGTAGCAGAAGGATGCAAATGAATTTAAGTAAAGCCATTCAAACTGGCCCTTTCTATTAGGAAGACTGGAGAACGTATTAAGCATTTCTAGCAAGTTTGTCTCTGTTGCAGGAACACCCAGAAAGAGTAAGTTTTGAGACAACTGGGAGTGAGATATAATTATATACATGTGCATGTTTATTAGCAATGCATAATGTATATTATTAATATGTTTTAATAAATTATCAGTGTATATTAGTTTATCATCAGTGTGCATATACAGCGCATCGGTGTATATTAGTGTACATATACATAGAGCTTTAACATATACATATATATATGTGCACATACACAAAAGTGATGTTTTCCAGCCCTGTCATAATGACTAACATTTACGTAGAGCCTGGCAAAGACCTCAAAAGATTATTGAGTTCTTCCATGAAAGCCCTAGATCATCCCCTGACAAATTTTACAACGTCCCTGATTCAGTTGCTCATAAGTTTGACAGCTTTGGCAGATTTTGCAAGAATCCCACCTAAATCTGTTTCTCTGCAAATTAAGCTTGGTTTTGATCCTTTTGAAGTGGGTTTAGGTAATCACTGATTGCCTTCTCCGTAAAAAGTTTCTGTACTGAAATACTGTTATTGTGCCCTCTTGCCCTCAGCTTTTCTTTTCTAGATTAACCAGATTTGTCCAGTATTGGAATATATCACTCCAAATCACACTGAAGGAAACCCATCAGTTTTTCACTGAGCTGGCTCCAAATTATTAACCATTCTTTGCTTTACAAGATTGTAAAAGATGAAATCTTTCTGAGCTAAAGAAGAGAATGTCAGGTTCTGTAAGCTTCTTATCACCAAATTTCAGATGACATTTTGGTGAAAAGGATAGGTGTAGGGAAAGCCAGATATGAACTTCCAAATCAGGCACATATGGAAACTTTAAAGAGGTAGAAGACACCAATGAAGAAAGTCGCCCCCCAGGCAATGCTCACAGAGGAAATACGGTTCAGTGTGAATCTCTTCTTGTATTTTCAAAGCAGTTTAGTGATACTGTTGTGGAGAAAGCACTTACATAGTACCAAGCCATACTGAAGGATGGAAGTAGTTTCCAAACCAAATCTTCTCTTTCATACTTAGGAAAAACAGGTATTTCCATAAATCCTGTCTCCACCCTACTCCACCCGCCCATCAAACTTTACAAAAAGTCCTTTGCATATTTGGCAATTGAGATCAGTGTTGAACCCAGAGGTGAAGTGGAAGCAAAAAGCTATTGAGAAATCAGTTTCAGAAAATATCCAAAGGTTTCAAAACCTCTTTACCGAAAATATGAATATGAAATAAAATAAGCAATTAAAAATAATGTCATATAAATATTTGATAAGAAAATGAGTCTTGGAAATATCTGTGTATGTTTTAAGATGTTCAGAAATTTTAATAGATTGCAGCTTTTTAGGGCTAAGTCTAAATTAAGCTTTTAAACTGGATAGAAACAAATGCTTTGTTGCCGTTATTGTCAAGAGATTCTTAAGCAGGAAGAAGCTGCAAAATAGGACATAAGCTCTTCTCCAGAGCAGCCTTGGTACAAGACAGTGCCCATCTTATAAAATTATTAGTGTGAAGCTAAGTTATCACCAACTTGGTAAATAGGTGTGTTTTGTTTATGACCATTTCAAGACAGCCTTGATCCAAATCTTAACATTAATATTTCAGGATTTTTGATCAGCTAAGCCAGCCTGGTCTTGCTTTGTAACCTGCTGTAGGTGAAAAAAGTAATTCTTGACAGCACTTTTTGGCAATGCTATTTTTTATTACTACTATTGTTACTGCCTTATCTTGGGCTGAAGGCCCTAGCTTGTATAGCATTTGCATTTACTATGCATATTTCTTGCTTCATCCTTACATTAGGACCAGTCTTCTCTTCTGTTTGTACCTCACCTCTCAGACTTCAGAAGGCTTTTCATCTCCTAAAGGTGACACTTAGGAGAAATATGAGGACAAAGGCAATTTTAAGTTGGTTTAGAAGAAAATGGTTAATTCTTGTAGTTGCTGTAATAAGACCATTATCCCTACTGAATACCATAAAGTAAATGCTACTGAAAATGCACTCCACAGGCAAAAAATGCTTGTCACTGAAATCCTAGATCTTACAAAAAGGGAAGGATTTTGATTCTGAGCTTTTAGGTTCTCCTATCGCCATAACAGTAACTTCACATTTAGCTCAGCACTGCTTAACTTTCTCTCTGGCTGCAGTTGCTTACATCCATGGTTGTTACAGTACACTCCAGTGAGATGATATTCAGGGATGAAGAGTAGGCCACTTTTCACAAGTACCAAAGTATGTAGCACCCAGGAGTCCTGACTTCAGTTTCTCCCTATACAATCATTTTTCTTGTGGAAGATTAAACACTTCTCCAACCTAGTTGAGTCTAGGATTCTGTGTTAGACAGGCTTTCTGTTTTCTGGCAGAGAAACTGACATTGAGGTTGTTGTGAGGCGACTTGATATTAGGAGGATATAATATAAACTAACATTATGCAGGCTGTAGGACATGTCCTTTCTTGAGGGGAAAAAATTGTTAAGAAATAACAAGGCAGAGAAAAAAGTGATGGTAGAATGAGAAAGAAAGGCAAAACAATAATGAAAATGATGGGGTTTATGCCTGCACAATTAGATGCTGTGGATGAAATTTAGTCATAGATAAAACACCTGAAAATTGAAGGCATCCTTCACCAGGATTTGTAGGAGTCAATATTGTTTCTAACTCACAGCTTTTACATGAAGATCATGAAGAATTCCCTCTGAGCGGTCTTAGTCAATAGTTAGTAAACAATCCTCAGCTGCAATGAAAACACATTATGGATAAACACTTTCATTTGTCTAAGTGGCAGCCCCAGCTGAGGTGAACTGTAGGTTTACTTAAGAAGGCAAAACACATGCTCTGTAATCATAGCTTCTGCTGGAGCAGAGGTGCGTAGCGCTCCATTCTGAGATGGTAGCGCTTTCCTGGGCTTGTTCCTGCCTGCATAACATGCTGCCATTGAAGATGAGAGATCCAAGATTCTACTAATCTTTAATCTACCTCTTCTACAAACGTTTACTAAATCAGGGGCTGTGTTCCAGAGAAAGAGGGAAAAATGATGAGAGGTAGTGATAGCTGATGTAGAGCAGGCAACTAGCTATCACGCAGTGAGCTCATCCTTTAAACTGGTAAAAAGACCAACTCAGACTTTCCATTTCCCCATACAGAGTGGTACTAATCTGAGGACATCTGCACTGTCTTGGCTTTCTTCTACCATTTCCGCCTGGGAATTTTGGTATCCTGCATTCTTGTGCTGTGTAAATGCTGGGTGTGGTTCTTGTGATAGCAAGAGGAAAACCAATCCCTTAGGAGGTTCTTTGCTTCTGCAAATCCAGGTTTTCACACAAATGTCTACCCCTAAGGTAGCTCAGCTTTCCAGTAAATGCCCCAGGACATCTTACAATGGCATGTTTGGGAAGAGTTGCTGATTGATATTCCAGAAACCAAAAATAATTTTAGCATTTTGTGTCCTTCAGCCTCCTATAACAGAAGACACTTAGGTTATATATTCTTTTATTCCTTCACTATTAAGATACATTGCTCAATATTACCATATAATAAATCCACCCTTTGAATAAATCAGATCAACCTTCAAGGGAACAACACAATTAAAGCATTCGATGGATTCCTGTGAAGATACATTCAGACTAGTGCAAAATCTTTTCGCTGTAAAAAAATGTATGTTATTTCATACCTTATCCTTTTAGGAGACAAACAGGAATACAAATTCAAAAAGAAAAGATGATAAAAGAAAGAAAGTAAACAGAAATCCTGGTTATTATTTGACTGTTTATGAAATCTGTGAGAAGGGAACATAAAAAAAGGCCATTTGTTGATAGACATATGGCTAAAATAGAGAGTGCACTTTCTCCACAACAGGAAAAGCTGACATTCCATGTTTGCATTCAGTTAATAAAGAATCAAGCAATGGCTTTAGAATGTTTATTTAAAATAAAACATAGTTCATTTGGCATATGTTCAGTAAGCCAGGAAAAATGTGCCCAGTACATTTGATATCTCAACCTTCATGCTACTCATTTAGGTAAGTTAAACGTGCTTAGCTTCACATAAGATTTGGAAATGACCCATGAAAACAGAGGTTAATTAGTGTGCCTGTGTGGCGGTCGTCCTCTATTAATATGGTAGCAAGTGAAGAGCTCTTGTCAGGATCACAGTTGAAAGTGCATATGCAGCTCATGTCACTATTCTGTGTTATATATGTCATGCTATGGAGGAACACTACAAGAAAAGTAACAGCTAAATGTTCATGAGTGTGAGTGTGCGTGTCTATATATATTTTTGTGAGGTAATCCAGCCACCAGTCAAGTCTGTGGTACTGGAACATTCAAAGGACAGAATTCTTCCCTCTATGGGCATAATCTGTCCCTTGCTGTTCCAAGATGCTCTTACACCACACCAGACTGGTAGGGTGGTGGGGATGCTGGACCAGACCCCTTCCAAAAATTAGGCACTGAAAGGTGGACTCCAGTGAGGATCACATCCATCTTTCCTCTTCACAGACCTTTCACATCATTTTTGTTCAATCCAACAGTTAAAAAAGTTTTCAGTTATCCAAGAATGAGTGTCAGGGCACTGTCCCCTTCATATAAAGACCTTTGCCATATAACTGCCCTTTAAACTAGTTAAGTATTATCTTTCCCATTTCATAGATTTAGATACTGAGACACAGAAGAACAGCATAAACGTGTGAAGGTCATGTGCAAAAGAGCAGGAGCAAATCACAAAAAAGAAAATGGGAAATTATTGTATAGTCTTCTGTACCTTATTATTTGCATGATTAAAGAGTCCTCACATTTCTAATCAGCCTTTCCTGGAAGGTATTTTCAGACAAGGAGGGAAAGACATGAAAAATAATGCCCTCTTTTTCAGATGAAGTCCTAATAAAGAAGTGTTGTGCACTCTAGGAGAAGGGAAACTACATTATCCAGCTTTGTTGAAAGCATGGTAGTTGAGCAATTGGCTAAGTGGAGACAATTCAAAGGTGAGAAGCGGTAGTGATAAGTGGTTTAAAAAGGAACAGAGATATATTTGTTCAAGTGAAAAGACAGAAGAAAAAAGACATCAACAAAGGGATATTACAAAAGAGCTGGTGATCTATTCTCCTATTAAAACATTCATTACGTGAATCAACCCTTGTCTTTAAGGTAGAGCAGTCAGAGTTTAGAGCAAATAGATAAAAAAAATGGCCTTTAACCCAAAGAATAACCAACTAAAAGAAATAAGACTGGTAGAAGTCACTAAAAGTAGCAAAAGGTTGATAGAATTCAGGTCTGGATTCAGACACCTGAATTTTAGTGACTACAATGTAGGCATGCCTCAGTTTCATTCTTATGTGGTGAATCTGGACATACTCAACAGACCAGATATAAATGACTACTTTGATGTCACCTCAGGTCTCTCTGGGCTCCATTGCTTGTATTGACTAGATGTTAGCTGGCTGTAGCAGGAGCTCAGAAGTTTAAAAAGCATGCAGACACCTAGTTTAGGAGGTGTCTAAATATGGAACTGACTCCTACACAATCTATCTACTCCTTCAGGAACATTTAGGAATAGTGAAATCCTGAAGTGATAAAGCAAGTTAACTTCATGAGTCACATACATCTATTTAAAGTCCCAAGATTGTAACACTGATGCTTTCTGTAAGGTCCACTTCTTAGTCTATGCATCTACAAGTCATTCTTTGTTGAACAACTTCTCTGTGGTCTGCATGCACTGATCCCTTGTGTCCCCCATACTGAAATCAGAGGGATATCAACAGTTTATACAGCTCCACAAATGTAGCTAGGCACATTCATGGAAAAGTGGGACATGTCCCTGATAAGTAAATAGCAACCTTTGGAACAGTTCTTGGGAAGAGCCAATTAACCAGTGCAGAAGGTCTCAGTCTTGTGAATAAAAACTGGAGACCTTTCAACAGGGGCTGATCAAAGAGAACAAAGTACCAACAAGCACAGAATATCAACAAACAATATGGGAACTGCAGGAGATTGCCAAGAGGAAGGCCAAACTCCCAAAGCTGTCCTGTAGTTCACGTGAAGACCTCACCCCTTCAGGGTCTGATGTCTGCATAAGCTACCTATGCTGACTCCTCTTAGATGATATAGGGAGAGTGATGACGAACATGCTACCTATACTGCCCCGGGATTTTCCTTTGTTTCGCAACATCTTTATTGTTGTTGGCTTTGCCAAGGGATGAAAAGCCCCTCTCGACCAACAGTTCAATTTAGATTTTGTTCTTCCTCCTCTGCACATACTTTCAAATGTATCGTATATTTGACATATGATACATTTATCATATATTTTATCATACATTCACAAATATCTTAGTGGGAAGTACTCTTTGGAGCAGGGAGCAAGTTACTCATGGCTGTTTCTAAGCCAACTCTGTAAAACTGGAGTGGACATAGCCCATAAATTTTTAACTTAACAGAGACTCTACAGAATCAATGCCACACTTTTCATCCTGAATTTTAAAGAATCGTTTTGCAAAAATCATCAAGTTTGTCTTTGACAGCATTTGCAATTAATATCATAGAGGCACTAAGTCTTAAGCACTGAACTTAATAGCATAAAACAGAGCTGTTCAGAGCAGTGGCTTTCGTCTTTCTGGACCACATTAGCTCTTGTTACATTTAAAGGAATTAGATAAAAATTCTACTGAAAAATTAACAATACTCAGAACAGATATAATTATTGTAGATGCCTGTCTTAAACCATGACAGTGCCACCCTAGAAAATGGGAATTAGCATCTCTCATTATGGTAAACAGCTCGGAAAAATCCCTTCATCCTAATTTAGTACACAATGGACAGTATTTGCAGCTGTAATTTCTTGTGTGCTGTAGAGAAAATGGCAAGTAATTAAAAAAAAGTAAGGAACTGCAATATCTAAAATGTTCAGACTCGTGGGGCTCTGAGGTTGCCTGTTTGCTTTTACTACTTACTGCTGCAATACGAGATATGAGCTGTATCAACTTTCATTTGAGTTCAGGCAGTTACTATTTCCATTCATCTCATCTTTGGCTAAGTGATCCATTTAGGCATCTGCTGTTCTCCAAGAGTAACAAGGCCAAGATCACACAGGAGGTTTTGGAGTCTCCTTTTGTTTAGCTATTTGTTATGAAACACAGCTAGATCCTGATCCAAATTTATAACCCACTGTTTATAAGAGACATGACTTTTTATAATGGTGTCTGATTAGTTGTTCGCTGAAAAGCGTTATAAAGTTTGTGGTAATGCAAGAAAGAAGGAGCTTTTTCCACAGATTTCTGGTAGGAAAGACATTTTATTCAACTGCTTCCTCAATACTGTTGCTCAGAACAGCATGAGACAATATACGCAACACATGCTGAAGGGAAGGACTGCAAGATACTTCTGGTCCTTTTTGCTTTGGTTGGATGATGAATGGTTTGAAGATTCAAATACCTGAAGCCACTTTACAAAACCTTGGCAAGGCTTGATGATTAAGTCTATTGCCAGGCATCAAAGGAGGTACCTCTCTCATCAGCCAGTTGGAAATATAAGCGCATCACAGTCTCAATGCCTGCTTGCCCTGAGCTTCTTGATATGAAAAAGACTGATTCCAGGGCTGCTAGTTTGTATTTTCATACCTTTCCAGTATCATTTTGGCTTCATAATAACTTAACTCATCCTGTAGCATGCTGGGAAGTAGTGGAACAACCCTTCCTGCTGATTTTTTTTTCTCATGGTACCTGTTACTGCTGCTGCATGTATCTTTTAAGTGAAAAAATGTATTCTTTCATAAAATTGTTTTTAAAGTAACATGATTAATCATGCAACTAAGTGCAGCTGATGCTTGCACTGTATGGCAAGGGCACAATGAATCAGCCCACCTAAGGCCACATGTGCACCACTAACTTGCATAGGACTGAGAAGGGAGCATGTGTTTACAAGTAAGAAGTGCAGGGGACAAGTCTGTTCCTTGACAGCAATGGTCTGCTGTTGGACCTGCTAGGCTACATCACGAAACAATCCCCTGACATTGCTTTGTCATTTGAGCTGTCATTAATGTAGGCAGTAGGAACTACAGGTCTTAAATTTAGCATCCTTGTCAATATTGAGTACAAGCAATAGGTAATAATTCCAGATCCTCTGGATCCTAATACATTAATTTTTTACATCATGAATTAAGAGCATGTTAGACTTACATTCCATTTTGAAACCCAGCCATGTAACAAAGACTTGCAGTGAAAAGCAGGAATTATAAAACAATTTGCATTACCACCCTGTCTTATTGACATCAACATCTATGGTTACAAGTGATCTTGTAGTACACAGTAATACCTTAGACATATCTAATACATGGAAAGGCAAATTTTATAGTTTTGTAATGTTTTTCTTCCAAATCTCATGGTGATTTTTTTTAATTGATTCTTTCTAAAATTATTGTAGAGAAGAAAAATTACTAGAAGAAAAACATTTATATGGAAATTAGACTCATGTCTCAACAAAAAGCATTGCACTGTCTTCTAGTGCATTGGCTTCCATAAATTTCAATTAGTCTGGACAGGAAGGATGGGGTTATACTTTAAGAACAGGAGACAGATAGACGCACCTACTGGAAACTGATTGCATAATGGCACAATCTTAAGCTATTCCTTATTTTACCAGAATACAAAAGGAGTACAAAACAGCTCCTACAATTCAATTTTATTCCAAAATATCAGAATTGCCCCGTCTGACTTTGATGTCTGTGGTACTATGCCCTAGTACACTTTCAGCTCTTCAGGACTGCTTTGACACATCTACTCTCAAATCTTCACGCAATTGCTCAACACTGTTTCCACTTTCTACTAATTTAGGTGCTGATTTTTCCATTTTGTTACTTTTTGATGCTTCAGAAATTACTAGGCAACTTCAGCAGAATGCACACTTCTCAACAGTATTAGCTAATGACATGGAAAATTTCAGACAGCAATTGCACATAACATTTATTTTTCAGCTTTATATGACTAAATCACTGCAGAACAACAAGATGGAAAAGAGAGAAGAGGTTATTTATTCCAGTCAAAACAAGGAATACACCTTCTCAGAGACCTGCAAGACTCCAATACTAAATGGCACAAGCTGGATAAAACTTTCCCTGGGAAGTTTCTCCAGCTGGAAGTAATGGTCAATTTATGAAAAATAAAATCCTTTTTAATAGGGTTGGAGGTGGGAACTTCAATACTGACGGTGTGAAAGGCATTCATGAACATTAACATATTTTATCTTAAATTTTCTCAACAATGACATCAGTGACTTGGCCCTGGTTAGCTTCGAATTGGTACTGCTCTTGGTCAGATAATTTAAAACCATTATCTGGACTACAGAGCCTCTCCATTATTTCTGAAGCTTGTAAGGACATTTTCAGAGTTCTCCTACAGTCATTTCAGAGTAGTTTATACTAACTTTCCTTAGTAGCCTAAAAGTTCTGGTCCCAAACAAGAAAAAATATTACCTTCAAATGAGTAAGTATATTCAGAACTCAGGAAAGGCACTAGCCTGGTGAGTTTGGAGCCTGGAGTTCATTTAAACAGGGATGACTGTACGGTAGACCAACTGGCAGAAGTGTCTCATCACTGTAGGAGTCAGAAACTATTTCATTCCTGTTACTCATTTCACCTTTGTCCACTTCCCTGGGACATCAGCAAGTTACTGACAGCTGTGATAGTGTTTTGTTTTGTTTTTTATTAGACCTCTCTCTCTTTAGTAAAAAGCTGAGAACACGGGAGGCGCAAGCCACCAAAACCTGATCAATGAGCTGTCAGTCCCCTTCACCAGCAGAGCATTTGAACAGCCTGGTAAGAAACCACAGATTTTCTGAAAGAGGCTTTATCACTAGCTCCAAAAGCCAGCTCCTAAGGAGGGGAAGTTTCTTTCTCACCAATTTCTTCCAGGAAAAGCTCCCATCACTGAAGTCCTGACACTATCTGGTATTATATTTCCTCTCTATAATTGCAGTTCAGTTTGATTCCTATCTCTCCAGCACTGTCTGTAAATCTCATTTTGAGATTGAGTCCATGTGACTACTCCAAATTTGCAAGGAATGGGAGAGAATGCAGAGGATTATTTGTATCTTGATTTTACATTAGGTTTCTACTTAAAAGTAAAATGTGGAGTTATGCTCTGATGATAAAAAACAAACAGCGGCAGCAAATGTGAAGGAACAGCATCTAAAATTTGACACACAAACTGTTGTGCTTTCTACTGCAAGTGGGGTTAAGTATATGGGGTGTTTTGAGACAAGAAGGTGCAGAAAGTGTACATGCCAGTCTTGTAATGTGCTCTGTGGTTCCTATAAAAACATATGTGCATGTAAATACTGCTTCTCCCTATGCTAGTAAGGAGGAAAAGTCTATTAACGGAAACAGGTCAGTCATGATTTGTATATCAATTGTGAAGAACAATAGGAAGTCTGCAAGTTCCTTGGCCTTTCTGATTGACTGCTATGTTATGCTTTTGAGTTTGACCCTGTAAGTGCCAGAGGAGCAATGACAAGAACATATTTTTATTGGGATTGTGGTTCTTTGGAGAAAGGCACAAGATGGAAGAAAGTCTAGATAAATGTGAAACTTTTCTGAGCATTTCACATTTAACAGATTGTTTCCTATAAAGAAAAAAAGTTGACTAAAATGCAGTATCTAACCAGAGGTTTACACAGGAATTCTGAGGTTATTTTTGCCTTTTAAAAATAAAATCTTAATTATTGTGATTGCAGTTTTTATTTGTGAAGCTTTTTAAACTTCTTTTACAATTTAAAAGGAAGGTCATATGATCTCTAAAATTCAGATTACTCTATTTTTAAACCAAATCTGAACTTTATCCTCATACCAATTTAGAGGGATTTTCATATTCTCAGTACCCATATATGTGTAAAAGAAAGACTTTATAGTGTTTAACCTCTTAAACTGTCCTTTCCAATCCTAGTCCAATCTGCTCTTAATGTTAGATGCTGCAAAATACTGATGGTTGATTAAACTCTAGATCTGTAAGAGCTTGATAAAACCCATGCAACTTGTGAGATGATTTTTTTTTTTGAATAAACAGAATAGAGTTCATCTATCTGCAGAGATTAAAAAGTTGTGGGAAATAGAGATTGTGGGAAACAGAGATTGTTGCAGAGGAAAGTGGGAATAAAATCTGCAAGTAGAAGGGAAACAAATAGTCAAACAGAACAGCTTTTTAATGGAAAAAGAGATTAAGACAGGATTACAGTTTTCCCACAGATAACAGGCAAGAGAGATTAAATATGTCAACAGCAGACTGTTCTGAATACTAAGGGCTGTCTTCTTCTACAGCCCTCATACCCACACTGGAAAAATAGAATATATTCATACACAGAAAACAAAACCACCCTTTTCTCACCTAGGTGAAAAGGTTCTGTAGGGTAGTGAGCTCAAAGCCTTTGTGGAAGTTGCGGGAATAATATCCAGACTGTTTTAACTTTCAAAATGGGCTTTAATTGAATTTGTGGAATATCCTATGAGAAAGATTAGATGGAAAGTGGGTGCTCAGTAAGCCAGTGATAGAACTCGCAGGGAGGAATTGTCTGCTAGGGTGCTCTCACAGAGGACTTTTCTCATAGAGGACTCTTCTCATGGAGGACGTCTTGCATCTTCAGAAGCTCAGTGGATTAGGCGTGCTGCCAGACAGAACCATCTTGCCTGAGTATTCCTTGCAAGACTACAGACAGACAGCAATTTTTCCCCACCAGCTCTCTTAGTTGCTCTTTCTTCTAGCTTTCACCCCTGTTTTCTCTGCCAGGATGCTGGACACTCAAAGGAAATATTCATAAGGTTTAAAGTAGACATCAAGAAGGAGCTTTATTTCCATATAGGAGGACCTTCTCTTCGTGGAATTTTAGATGATACCTGCAAAGAAAGGGGTCTGCCTGCTTAATACCGTGTTGGAGAACGATGTAAACAGGACAGCTAAAGAGACTAATGCATTGCGTCTTTAGTAGTTTCTAACAGTAGGTAATCACTGAGACTGCAGAAATGTAGTGCTAAAGCAAAATACTTTTCTTTATTTGACTTCTTAGGGCTTAAAACCTGGAGGATTTCTTTCTGATTTGAGTTTAGTCCCACCCAATAGTTCAGCTCAGCAGTGGCAGTGCAGCTTTGCTGGTGAGTTCTGAACACCAGGTAAGGAATTTTCTTTTTGTGAATGATGAAGAGCCTGGTACAGTGAGAACAAGAACAAATACCTTGCCGAAGGACAAATATAAGCAACACACAGATCTGGACTGATTTCACCTGTCATCTCAAACAACTGCAGAGAAGATCCTTCTTTCACAAGATGCTATCAAGTGCTCTAAATCTACCAGAAATAATGTAAATAAAATGTTTCAGAGGGGCTTTATGTTACTTTTTCCATTGAAAACTAGTCCAATTTCACAGGTTATTTGTGTTAATAGGATACAACTTTGCTTAGCTTGAAAGCAGCGTCCCACCAATATCTCCCTATTGCTTTATCCAGACTTCATTAGTCTCACTGGTTGACTGAGGTCTTGGATGGAGAGTAGAAGTGTGTCCATGACATACAAATCTTATAAGTAAAATGACTTTTCTATAAACAGCAATGATGTAACATTGCAATTTTATTACAAGATAAGAGCCAGAAGCTGGACTGATTTTTAAAGCCATTTAGCTACTTAGCTTCTGGGATGTACCCTTCCTAGTAATTTCAAGCCCCCATTTCCATCTTCACTCACAAGCAATTTTGTAAATTGAATATTAACTTTCTCGCACAATACTTGTTTTCAGGAAAGTATAACTTGTTTGTATGTGGTGAAGGAACAGGAAGAGTGGCAGTTATCTGAAAGACTTTATAATTAAATTATAATATTTGAGGGTTTAAAATGGTAGACAAGTTTCAAACGAATACGAATTGCTGGAGAAATAACAGTTAAGAACACCAGAGATAGATTATGGTATCAATTCTTCATAAAGTCATCACTTCGATATGTGCCTGGATTTAATATGTCATTCATCTAAAACTTAGGGATTTTGTATGATGAAAAATAGAAATGAAAATGAAATTTAATGCAGGTTACTGTTCTTCATTAAGACAATTTCACAGTATTTTCACAATGGGGAGAACTGCATACTCATTGTTTTTGAAAGTTTTGTAGTACCTAATTAAGAAAGTAAGTTATACTTTCTATTTTCATTTTCCAGATGTTATGAAAGCAGAATTACCTGCTGTGCCTTTATGATAAAATCAAGCTAACAAGTCAGACAATGTTTTTGAAGAGATTATTAACAAAGTATAGTTCTGGGTGTCGTGGTTTAAGCCACTATAATTCAAACCAGTTCACTCACTCACTCCTCCCTTTTTCTTCCCCCAGTCCCGGGGGAATGGGGAGGAGAATTGAAAAAAAAATGCAGCTCGCACAGGTTGAGATAAGAACAGTTTAGTAACTAAGGTATAACACAAATCACTACTGCTACCATCCATAATAATACAAGAGAAATACAAGGAAAAAGAATACAACTGCTCACCAAGCCCGATCCAGCCAGTGCACCCCCCAGCAGCGACGCCCCCAATCCATGACCACACCCTTCCGGGTCTCTGCTCTCCGTTTCCACATCCTGGACATGATGTGCTGTGGTATGGAATAACCTCTTTGGTCAGTTTGAGTCAGGTGTCCTGTCTCTGCTTCCTCCCAGCTCCCCTCCTCCCTGGCATAGCATGAGACTCAGAAAGTCCTTGGCCAGATAAAACACTACCAAGCAGTAACTGAAAACACTGCTGTTACCAGTGCTGTTCCCAGGCCCAGAATCAGAAACACAGCGCTGCACCAGCTACCAAGAAGGAGAAAAATGATTGCTACTGCTGAACCCATGACATGGGTGTCGACCTTTTTAAAACATACAGATATCAAATCAACATATTGACCCAAAATTCCAAACAGGTGGTAGAAAGTGATGATATTGTTGAAATGAAACCATGGAATCAAAGAATGGTTGACTGCACCACACAGCTTGGTATCAGCAAACTTGCTGAGGGTGCACTCAATCCTATTGTCCATGTCTCCAGCAAAGATGTTAAACAGCACCAGTCCCACTACCAACACTTGAGAGACAACATTTACTACCAATCTCCAATTAGACATTGAGCTGTTGACCACAGCTCTTTGTGTGTGAGCATGCAGCCAATTTCTTATCCACCAAGTGGTCCACCTGTCAAACCCATGTCTTTCCAGTTTAAAGACAAGGTAGTCCAAGTAGATGATAGCAGTTACTCTTCCTTATCCACCAAAGCTGTAACTGCATTATAGAAGGGTACCAAATTTGTCAGGCACAGTTTTCCCTTAGTGAAGCACTGTTGGCTGTCATAAATCACCTCCTTATTGTCTACATGCCTTATTTCAGGAGAATTTGCTCCTTGATCTTGCTGGGCATCAAGATGAGACTGACTGGCCTGTAGTTTCTAGGTCTTCCTTTTTTCCCTTTTTAAGAATGAGCATTATGTTTCCCATTTTCCAGTAAGTGGGAACTTCACCAGACTGCCATGACTTCTCAAATACAATAGATAGTGCCTTGGCCACTTCATCTGCCTCTTCCCTCAGGAGCTGCAGTTGCATCTCATCAAGTCTTTAACACATTCTGGTTCCTTAGATGTTGTTGAACCTGATCTTCTGAATCAGCAGGCTCTTCTTTCTAGAGA
This sequence comes from Myiopsitta monachus, assembly GCA_017639245.1. NCBI lineage: Eukaryota > Metazoa > Chordata > Aves > Psittaciformes > Psittacidae > Myiopsitta > Myiopsitta monachus. The sequence goes on from CM029918.1 coordinate 96,956,530, forward strand.
TCTTCATTCTCCCAGTCCCTTCCTTTGCCTTCCTGTGACTTGGGCAGTGTGTCTGGAGCTCTTGCCAGTGAAATCCAATGCAAAAAAGCTGAGTACCTCAGCCTTCTCCATGTCCTGGGTAACCAAGCCTCCTGTTTCCTTCCAGACGGGGCCCACATTTTTCCTAGTGTTCCATTTATCAGCAATGTTCCTGTAGAAGCTTTTCTTGTTGCCCTTGACAAAATAGACTTCAGAAATCTGAGAACCTCATGTTTATTGTTTACTCATAATTACATTGTGTTGAACACAAATGTGGAGGACATTTTAATGGCTGCTATTTTTGATTGATTGATGTAGGTACATATCTCAAGCACAAACAACTAGCTACAATTTATTAGAAAAATATTTAAATTAATGATTTCATCAGTAACTGGTAAACTGAGGCTGGTTTTACTACATGTTATTTTGTCTGTGCTATCTTCTCTAGCTTGCTTCTCGGGTATTCTATCTTTAATGATACATTCTACCTTGTACTCATTAGCAGTGGAGTCTCATTTATTTAAGCCGAGCTCTGAAATGTTTTAGATCATCCCCAGAATTCTAGTGAAAATTGGGAAAGAAGTAGAAACAGATGTTCCTTCAGTTTCAGAAAGCACTGGGATTTCCAAATGGTGTCACACAGAAAAATACCATGCAGTTAAGTGCATAAACATCATTAGCAATGACTGCTGGAGTAATTCTCTTTTGTATCTACAATACTGTTCAGTTTATTAATAGCGTAATTAGAGTTACAAAATTCATTGTAATTGAAAATGCTAATATGTGCTTGTTAACAATGCCAGGTGCTTAAAAATGAAAAAGTAATAATGAAAACAATCAGATCCTTGTCGAATCAGTCACTTTTGAAAATGCTACTGAAGCTCCTGCCTTTCTGAAATACTTCTGGAAATTTTATTCAAAAATTTGTTGAAAGTAAATGGTGATGAAGGAGGAAGGATGAAAAAAGATGTAGGAGCTTAATTGTATGGAGTTTTGGAAACAGAAACTGGAAATTGTGTCATTTAAAGCCTCGAAAAACTCTGGCCAGGCTCCCTAAAAAGGTTTTGACTGTCAAACTGGAAAACCTCACAGCAATACTGAAATAGAGCAAGGAGTCCTTAAACCTTGAAAATCCTGAAGAGGGAAGACACTGATGGAGAATAATGATATCTGGAAAACAAACCATCACACCTAACTGTTCAAATTTCAGCTCAGAGTAGCACAAACAGCAATACAAAAGAATTTTTCACTCCTTATAAGATGCTTTTTTCAATACATTTTACAAAAAATATGATGGCAAATGAATGAAACTGCTTCCACTGGAAAAAAATCATGTTATCTATATGAAGTTTATCTAGAAATACATAAAAGTCTCTTGGCTTTGACCACAAAATGCAATTCCATGATTCTGTATCCGAAGCATTTCTATGAACTTTATTAAAAATTGGAGTATTATTATGCATTTCCTTGTGGAAAAGCATACCATTCCTTGTTGTATTTTTTTTAACTCATGTTCTTTTTTCTAACTTTAATTTTACTGGTCTTCTGATTTAAGCAAATGAGAAAACCGGACCTTATTGGACCAATCTGGCAAGCTGTCATACTTCATATGATGCATCATATGTATGATACGTCAATACAATTACCCAATTGTAATTATGCACTATTTTCAGATTAATAAGTGGAAGCTGTGTGGGATGGAAACAGCTCATGAGAGATTTTGATGATGTTGTCACCCTTTACTATGAAAAGTTGCAATGCCACCAATGAAAGCCACAAAAATCTTGACCCAGCTGTAAGAAACCTTTTAGTTTAGCCCGTCTATGGGAACTGGAGAAGAAATAAATCAAAGTGGAACAGAATTTGTAATTCCTGGAATTACTATCTGAAGAATTACACAAATACTTATTGCTCTATTTTCTTTGCATATTTTTATCTCCTCAGGCATATTTTTAGTAATTTTTGTAAGCTACATCACAACAATTTGCCTGCAGACACTTTTTTTCGCCTATCCCTCCACCCTTCATTTATCAGAGCTATTTTCTAGAAAGTCACAGAATGCATTTACTAGGCTTCATCAGTATTTAATCCTTACTTTTAGAAATATGATATGTATTAACGGGTAATATAATTTTTACAGTAATGCCAACATTATGCCTCCCTACATGCCTCCCTACATCACGAAATACATGTCTTCAAGATAGAAAAATGCTAACACTCACTGAATTACTGCCTATGGATACTGGGCAAGTAAGCATAAACAAACTATTGAAGACAAGCAGTGGTGTTACCAGTCTTCTTAAATAAGATACTGTTTAGAAACTGCTTAAGTGAGATACTACTTCAGAGGCAAAGGAAAAACGAGAAGACTGAGGGAAACAGGCTCTCCATTCAAGACATTCCAGTATTGGAGTATTTTGTGCTTGTTTTCCCAAATACAAAGTTGAAAAGAATAATACTTGGATTATTATTCATATATATATTTATAGGTATACATAAAAGCGCAACTTCAAAGTTCCAACAAGACTAACAAGAAATATTTCAAAATTTTTCGTTCCTAAATTTTGGGTCAGCTTATCATTAAATCCAGTTTTAGAAGAGATCTTTCATGCGGTATCTCTGATGTCTGTCTTTTTTTTCTTGTGGGCATTTTTCTTGGTCCAAATACATTTTCCCATATGCATTTCCTGTTATATGGTACCTGTGACACACTACTTTTTTGGTTATGGGTGAGTCTCAACTTCAATGAGGTAACTCTTCAGTAAGTTCTGCCTTCAAGGGACAGCACAACCCTGAAGCCTTGCAATGCACTTAGCCATGACAAAACGCAGAGTTCAACATTAGCTGATTAAAAACAAGTATATCAGAGCCAGCTCCTACTTCACCCCTCACCAAAAAAAGGAAAAAACAAACCAAACCAAACAAACAAAAAAAACCCCAAAGTCTGATTCTTTCTAAACCCACCTAAATGGAAAAGATCTGCCTTAAATTTCCTAATAGGAAATAAAATTTCAGTAACCAATTCTAATGGAAAATTCTCAGAATCACCTGGAACAAGGGGAAACTTTTGCTAGTGTTTTATAAAGATTTTTACAGTAAACTTCTCATCGCAAAATTATAAAAGTGAAGTTTATAAAATATTAGTTTATAAAATATCAGAAAGTAAGAAAAATGCAAAAAAAAAAACCTAAAAAAAAAAAAACTACAAAAAAAAAAATCACAAACCCAAAATATAAAAATGCGGTTCTCCAGACAAAATGAGAAGAGAGCTTCCCAGATAACATCCCTCCAAGCCTCTTCAGTCAGCAATGGCTGGAAAGACCATAGTCATAGAATGGTTTGTGTTGGAAGGGACCTTCAAAGGTCATGTAGTCCAACCCCCCTCCAACTGGAAGAGACATCTTCAACTAGATCAGGTTGCCCACAAATGCATCTATCCTGGCCTTGAATGTCTCCAGGAATAGCACATCCACCACCTCTCTGGACAACCTGTACCAGCATTTTACAGACTCATTGTAAGGAATTTTGTCCTCACATCCAGCCTGAATCTCACCTGTTCTAGTTTAAAACCATCACCCCTCATCCTGCAGATGTTGCAAAATCTGGGGTTCTGGCACAAGAAACTTGAATTATTCAGCACAATCATGCATTCATACTGAGTCATTAGTCAGTAAAGTCTAGAATATGACATCTTCCTAGATCTCTGCATGACTTTGAAGAAGTATGTATTATACAACAGGACAAAATGAATGGTTGAGTTCATGAAATAGCAGTGTAACATGCATATATATGTATATATACACACAGGTTGTATTTTGATCTTTACGCAAGTGTTTAAACAGCAGGGAGCTTTCTGATATTTCAATCGGAATGCCAAACATGTATGGCATGCTACATCTCATTTATGTTCCCTTGGTATAAAAAAATAAACAGCAAACTTTTTTTGATTCAATGCCTCTTATTCTGTATTGGAAAAGATGATGTACCTAAGAACAGCCATACCTGCTCGAATAAAAAGTTTACTTAACCCAGTATGCTACTGCAGACAGTAGCCAAAAGCAGATTTTTAGGGAAGTGTTAAGAATCAGAGCAAGCAGACAGTGATACTTCCTGCAATGATGTTCGCAGCTCCAAAAATTCATCTGTGAGCAAGAGGTGATGTTTTAGCATTTTCTCTGCCTAGATAAGAGTTCACCTCCATGAACTTGCTTAGTTTTCATTTCATGAGTTTTAGTATCCACAACACTGAAGTGTGAAGTTCCCCAGTTTAAACCCTCGTGTAAAGAACCATTTTAAACACTTATCAATTGCTGTTTCATTTGATGGTCTCTTCATGTACTGGAAAAGGACAATGAACAGCCATTCTCTATTCATCCTGTTTCCCAGTGAAGATCATTAAGATGTCATATCAGTTAGATACACACCAGTAAAATAACAGCATGAAACTCACTTAACCTGCACAAATCAGATGGCACCACATGAGAGTCAGCAAGCCCAGTCTTGTGCAATTATAAATTCCAATTAATAAAAGGATAGGATTGTTTGTCCAATACCTGTCGCTGATTTTCTGTCTCTAGTCTCAGTCTGGCTTCTACACATCTTCTGGTCTCCAGGAAAGCTTGACGTTGTGCTCTGTCTGACAGGTAGCTAATGAAGATTCCTGCGGTGTTCATACACATAAATAACACTGCCTGAGCTGCTATCTGCAATAAACAACAAATAAGGTTGATCAGACAGGGGAAGAAACAATATCTGTTTAGAAAGAGAAAGAGAAAAAGAAAGAGATATAGAACGACTGCTCTGCAGTCATACAGGCTGTAAAAATAATGGTTAGGAAAGTTTGTGCAGAAGAATCTCTTGGATCTTAATTACAGGCATCAAAAGTGTAAAATTCTCCCTGCCTTGAGAGAGTAATATGCAGTATTTGGGGGCATTAAGCTCTAGATGAACGACAAATGATGTTTCCAAGGAATGACACACAGGGCTTTAGTCAGGAATGATTACAAACATAATTAACAATTTAGTTTTGCACTGGCTCTTTTGCAAAAGTAACTCTGTGATTTGTTCCATGGCTTAGTTTGAGAAGAAAGCTATGCTAAGGCAAACAAAGAGCACCAGTTAGTTAGGAATTAATATCAGTGGTAATAGTTATTCTGTTGCTATTGACCAAATTAAATAAATCAATTTTCAGCTGATGCTGAAGCATAATCTTGCACAGTCTGAATTCTGAATCATTCAACAGGAGAGACACAGACCTTTTCTTCACTGAGGTCTACATCAGAGCTGCACTCTTTTTCGTTGTACAGGGTGTGTCACAGCTTCTTCCTTTGCAGTATGAGCTTTAAAGAGCCTAAATGGGAGTACATCCTTGGACAGCGTAAATTGCAGTGGATTATTTGTCTTTTATTGATACCTCTTTGTGCTCTGGATATTTGTAAGACAGGGCTCATTGACACCATTGAAGAGGAGATTGTGCGGGAAACTGAGTGAGAAACTTTTAATATCTTCATATACTAGAGACAGAACACAAACCTGCCGTTTCAGCAGTTTCATACAACACCTCATCTTTGTTACAGGTTGCAAATTCATGTGAACTCCTCTCAGTTTCCACTTCAACCTGCTTTTTTTTCTAACTTGTGGGAGGGTCAAGAGTCAAAAATAAGTCCAGAAGTCATTAATATTGTTCAAATGCAGCATATAAGGCCAAGCTGCTTTGACTGCTACCTTAACTAGAGAAATCACTAGGACACAGTGAACCTGACGAGAGTTGGCAAACTGCAGTTCCCCATCTTCCTGACAAGGTCCAGTCAGAGACACTATGCAGATGAGGTCCCACTGAGTGCACCCTGACTTGTGGGATCACACTTCTCTCCCACCAACAGACCAGGCATGGAGCAGAAGGAAGCTACATTACCCTGCGGCCACATCACCTGCCCAGCAAAGCCACCAGGATCATGACATAAGAACAGCCATGTCAGGGCAGATCAAGCATTCATCATACAGGATGCTGTCTCTGATAGCAGAAAACAGAGAGTGCCCGGGTAGGAGTACAAGGATAAACAGTATATATGAGTGCACAAATAAAGCAAGCATCCAGAGATGTTTTGTCAAAACATTCTTGAACACTCCAGAACAGGTGGTTGCAGAACACTGTGGGCTAGAGGCTGAATTTTTGCAATAATACCTTATAATCAGTATTACTTCTCCGAACAGAAGAGATAATACATTTAGCAAAACCACTTAATCTCATTGTGATGCTTTGCCTCAGATCTCCAGGTCTCACTCCTCACATTCATGCGGGTTTGAAAGTAAGATTTGATATCAAACTAAATGCATCTGGCAGATGCTTTAGCTTCACATATTACTGTATTCCTGAATCTGGAGTATTGTTCTATAATACTATAGGATATTCATCTACAATTTATATGCCATGATTAAATAAGAATTTATATCCTGACGCCAGCTGAATTTTTGTTTAACCTTTGCTAGTAATAGATGTCTAGGTAAAGCTTGTGAGAAATAGGGAGCAATTAGCATGATCCTTGCATCTTCCTGGCGTTCAGGATTCTGTGATTCACAGCATCTCTGAGCTGGAGGTGGCATACTCTACACTTAACTTTTTTCTGATACCTTTCTGACTGTAAGGATAATTGTACCTTTGGCCCTATAGCGTTCAATGGCAAAGATTTCTACAATGTTATTAGGCACTTTGTGATAAAAATGTTTCCTTCTTTTATTTTTTTTTTTTCCTGTAATTCACAGCCTTATCATTTGAGGGCCTTGTCATGCTTGGAAACAGTGACGTATCATTCCCCATTCATCTTCCTCTTACTCATTTGACTGATTTATAGCATTATCCCTTTTATTTTTTAAAAGGGACAAATTTGAGACTATTTAGTCTCACTGTTTTATCACTATTCCACCTCTGTGCTTACTGCTTCTTCCCTGTTATCTACTTTACCCTGTTTTACCGGAGACAGGTTGCCCCAGACACTTTCTGCCTTTGCTCCAAGATAAAACAGTGAATGCAGTAAATCAGCTCATGAGATAACTCATTTCTGGTGCCGCCTATTAAGAGCCATATGATGAGCTGACATTAGATAAGACCAGTTCAGAATTACATTGTTCAGGAGAACAACTGAAATCTGCTCTAGGTGGCTGGAGAAGTCTACATTTCATACCTTTTTGACTGACTTGCAGATAATTAATGGTTACACACATGGAAAGCTAGAATATAGGGTGCAAAAAAAGAAAAGCCTTTCACAACATCTGAAATGTGCTTTTCAACAGTGAAAGCAGTGGCAGGAAGCCCTTGTTTGCTTGCAAATTCAATTGCAAATTCCCCATGAACCGGGTTCAGTCACCCACTTCTGCTAATACTCAGGACTAGTGCCACTCACTTCAGCAGATCTCCTTAGAGCAAATGCAGTAGAATTTGGCCTTCAATTAGATTTCATGAGCACGTAATTTGATTTGGACAAAGGGAATTATGGAAAACATGTTACAGGCAAAACAACAGTTTAAGCAGAGGCAGAATCTGCTTTTCTTATACATAGCAGTCTGACTGAAAACAATCTAAAAAGTAAAGCACTATGCCTTGAGAGGATACTAATCTCCTGCTCTCGTTAACAAAAGAATGAAAAGATGTATAACAGCTGAATCCCTCATTGACACTCTTTTTTCTATAGTTTACTGTGGCCAATTCCAGAAGTCTTGCAGGATTTTCTACTGCCTATCAAGGCCACAAGCTAGGGCAGTCTGATTTTATGTGGTGTACACAGTTTCATGTCTTTTTGATTGACCCGAAGATAATCAATGATCACACAGTAGGAAAGCCATGGTATACCATGAGAAAAAAGAAAATCTTTTCACAGCATTTTTGAGTGATTTATGTGCGACGTCTATCTGTACTTTGCACAGCACACAAATAAGCAACTGCAGCAGAGAACGCAGGTGGTCTTAAAAAGCCATGAGTGATACGATTTGAGGTTAAATATGGCTCTGGGGAGGTCTGCTTCTTGAATACTTAGTAATGCAAACAAGAAGGTACCCATCACCATGCTGCTTGGGAGCATGTTTAAGGATCAGCACCATCCCTGCTGAACCTGCAGTTGTATATAACTGCATAATAGGAGGAACAGAGCTAAAGAAAGTTAGTTGACAAGATCATGCAGATAATTAGAAGCAATCATTAGAATTTTTACTCCAAAACTCTGATTCTCATATTTCTCATAGGATGTGATTAATAGCTTAGTTCACAGAGAAATCACTTACTTGTCAAATTAATTTACATTTATAAAGTGTCCTTCATACAAGCACCTCAGAACCCTTTGCAAAATCAACATGAAAACTAGCAAAACCAAAGGCAATGGAAGGAGAGGCCACAGGTCAGACAAGAAAGCCAAGATTAAGTTGGGCAGGACACATTATTTCAAATAAATTCATTTTTATCTGTCACTCATTGTATAAACAGGGCTTTGCCAAGACATCTGAAACCAAGATAACATCGTGAGTTGATTTGGGAACCACCAGATCTCAAAGAAACAGTTAAAAGGCACTGGACACAGCTGGTCAGGAAGAAGCATCAATCAGAGCAGGTACAAGATAGTAATGTAAGAGAACAGGAAAAGGGAAATTACTTGAAAAGACTGTAAAATAGCTCACAAGTCTGTAGCAAAGTGGCAGGTGAATCAGCCACAGGCAGCTTTTTAGCAATTGAATGTAGTTCAGGAAACAGGAAATTCAGAAGGATACAGGTGAGTTACTGAGAGCAGAGCTGGGCTAAGCGCAGCAACAATTTGTAAGCATTTCTGCTATTAAGAGCACTTAATTGAGTTTGCCTTGATTTGGAGCTTACACAGAATCCTGTGAGTTTATGAACAACTGGAAGGAAGTTAAGGAAGAGTTTGCAGATTCCAGAAGTTTCAAAACTTCAAAAACCATAACTAAACTGTGTTTCAACTTTGCCATGAGTTTCCTCTTTGAAAAGGTACAATTTTCCATCAGGGAGTATAAAGCCATTAGGCTGGCTGTAGAGCCTCCTTACTCAGTGCAAAGACCTGACATTAGTCAATATGTATGGAGTGTGTAGTGATTGACTGAGTCACTGACCCCAGCACTTCCAAAGAGCCTGTAGCCTGAGGAAATATGAATACATGGCAATAAACCCAACAGATTGGAAATGAGTTCGCAGCTAGACCTAAAAGACAATAATTGCTACAGACAATTTTCATTATGAATAGTTGAACCAACGGTAGTATGCATTCACATGGATAGAATAGTGGAAGTGAAGGAGAGAAAGCTAAAAAAGTTTAGAAACAATTCTGAAATCCAGGAGGACACTGAACCGAAGTGTTACTACAGAAGCAAACCTTAGTGTGCTCTGCAGAAATAAACCTATTATGAACCTCTTCAGCAGGTTATTTTGTTCTGCTGCACAGAAACAGAGCAGTGCTGGGGCTGAACTCGGCAAAACACAGCTGAAAAGTGAAGAAATTGTTTCCAATGTAATCTCCAGTTGGACATTCTCAAGGCAGATCAGTCCTAAAGAGCAGGAATTTCATTAATTCCTGAAATGAGCCTATGGGAATTCTTTCATTGCTTTTCCTATTTTGCTTTCTAATTTTGGATTGTCTTCAACACTGGATTAGAGTAGTTCTTGTCTGTTTTGGGAAAACTGGGAAAGTAAAGCTATTGTGCTTCTTTAAGAGTGTTTTCAGCATGTGTTACAAAAAGAACTCGTTGCTATGGTAATTATTATTGGTTAATTAGGTTTGAAGAAGCATTTTGATTTATTAGGAGTTGTTTAACTAAAAATAGCATCTTGCTACAAGGTTGGGTTTTGTAACTAAAATGTCTCAGAAACCCCATTGCCCTCTCTCCCTTCTCCAGCCCCCTCTTGCTTGGGCTACTTCAAGGGAAAATAAATTATGGTTTTATGAGAACTGATCATCAGGAATGAACTGGAGTTTGCATGAGAAATGTGGGATGTGAGACCAAAATGCTCTACTTTGGATAGAATAGGAACATCTGGCAGCACAGACTCCACCATTCACTCCTGGTGGGCTGCAGCAAGCTTCTGTCTCCAGTTGAGACCATGAATTTATGAATCAAAGCTCCTGGCAGCAAAACTAGTAAGTACGTCTATCTCTGAACTGCCTCTTGCCCACCTTGATCCCTCAGCACAGATTCCCCTTTGTCGTGCCAGATCAATTATTTGTGGGACCATACTGTGAACTGTATCAGGGAACTTGGCCAACTTAAAAAACAAATATTTGGCATTGGCAGTGATTTTCCCACCTAGAGCAGTTGTCTGATTGAGTTCACAGTGCAGCCTCCACAGGGAGAGGAAACACGTGAACATTCATAGTTGGCACTGCTTCCAACTCATTAAACTGAAATCATTGTTGCCTTATTGTTAAATCATCTTGTAAGGAGTTTTCTTATTCCCCAGGTTCATTCCTTCTGACTTCTCCTCAGTCCAACTGTTAAATGCCGTGAAAGAGGGGTTTTTGTTTGGTTTAGATTGTGGAAGCTTCTCCACCAACACTGATTGGAAAACAGCTTGTGTCACAAAGGTACCCAAACTGCTGCTATGACATTCAAGAAAGCTCATCTGTCCCTGATATTCTATATTGTCCAATGCACAAACACATCTGCAGTGATCTGCATATATAATTTACTGAAAGACAGGAACATACCACACACCTGAGAAGATAAAGAGCAGTGCTTTACCCCACTTACACCTTATTTGCTAAATATGAAAAAAGCTATTTGTGTCACTGTTACCTTCTGATTTTGTTTTAGAACCGGTTCAGCTGTGCACAGTTCCCACAGAAACACTGTCTGATTCTTCAAGAATTCAGATCTTATTTACGCCTCTAGCAAAAGTGAGATCTTTTAAGAAGCCCAGTCTTGCTGCTTCAGAGCAGGCATTAGAGGCGTTCGCTGTGTGCTTGAGGACACAGTCTGGTCTTTAATGCGCATGAAATCCTGCAAAACAGGTTAGTCCTTATCAAAACACAGGGTGTACCCAAAGGAATTACTCATACTCAGTGAGATTAACTGGTCTTAGACATTGTTTCCTCCATCTTATTGCAGAATATCCTAACATGCTTATTGCTCCTGCGTTGCTAATGATTTATAAAACAAAGAACATTTTCCCTCTGAACAATGACAGTTCTTCACAAAATCAATTGCTCTAGCTCAAGACATTATTCAGAAATATGTATCTTGAATATTCAGAACAAGAGTTTGACTTGATGTTAGGAAAAAGGCTATTCCCTTCTTACTTTTCCTCTCATTGAATCCATTAGAAATGTAGGAAATTGAATGTCTGATTAAGTTGTTCATAGGTGACTCAAACTATACAATTTGGTAAGTCAGCTATCAACTATGGCAAGACTTTTGCATCATGGTGTGGTAGAAAAATCTTTCAGGAAAATCATATCATATCACATCAGACAGATAAAGGTTGACAGAAAATGAACGATGCCCAGCAGTGATCAAGCAAATACATAACCCTGCTAGCGCCATCAAGCAGCCCCAAATGGCAAATAGTTCTCAGCACATCTCCTCTAACTGCCCTTCAGTTTGTCTAAAATTTAGGATTCAGCCATAATCTTCATAAAAGAAAACATATTCTTTGACTTTGGATGACCTTCTGTGGGTGTTTGTCTTTTTATAGATGTTAAAGTGACTACATGCGCTTAGGACAATGTCAGCAGTAGAGTCATAGCCCATGGATACAGGCGAATGGAGAGAGATGGGTAAATGATCTTCAATTTCTAGTAACTTTTCCATGGCTACAGGGTAATCTCCTGAACTCCCTGACCCTCATCTAGGAACTGATCCTGAACTACACAATGAAATCTGGTGATCATGTCTCCTGTGCACTGAGCAACACAGCACTCTTTTGTCATCATTTGGCACACAGGATGTTATTACAGATACCTGAAGTGTTCCTACATATAATGAACAGTCTTATCCTTTGACGCAAATAACCCTCTTTATTCAGTGTTTTCTGTGTGCTGGTTAGGTACCTTCTCCCTCTACTTGGAGACAACAGCATTGTATGGTAATTACAAGGAGAAATATAAAGCCAAACTTTCCAGATGTCATTAATTTATTGTCCAAAAGCATCACCTCTTTTGGTGTGTTTAAGTAAACATGAAAGGCTCAGAGAGGGATCCATCTTCTTCTCAAAATATACATAACCATAGTATATGTACTACAGAATTACTTTTAATTGCCTGTGTTGTCAAACCACGAGTAGATCCTGCAACAAACCATGAAAAAAAAAACAGCAAAAGAACAAGACACAGCGCAAATGCCTGCACCACAGAGAACAAACGGGGAGCAGCCCATGGTAGTCAGGGTAGCTTAAGAAAGGAAGTGATTGATGGTAGTCTACCTCTCATTGCTCAAAAGGGAGTACAAAGCAGCTGTGGAGTTTCCCTTTCTGCATTTCCATATTTTGGACTCTTTAATCTAAATCTGACACTAAAATTTTCCCTACACTTTCTCTGTGCAGAAGTTGATCTCCCTTACTTACATTCAGTAGAAGCCCCATTCCATTTAAAGCCACTAGAGAATAAATAACTTCTAATAAACGTTACAGCATCTAAAGGAAGACTTATAACAAATTACTCTGAAATGAGGAGGCACACTCACGACATCCTAGATATTAAGAATTACAAACACAATTCCTGTTGAGTTGTTTTTTAAAGCAACCTTTACCAAATGCTATTTTTTTCCCTTTGCATTGCATGCATGGGTATCTGAATTCTAAATAACTGTCTCCCAATTCAGATAGGCCAGTATTTGGGGACCAGGCATTACACATAGAATCATAGAATAGTTAGGGTTGGAAAGGACCTTAAGATCATCTATTGTTAACCCCCCTGCCATGGGCAGGGATGCCTCATATTAGACCACGTCTCCCAAGGCTCTGGCCAACCCAGTCCTGAGCGCTGCCAGGGATGGAGCATTTACCACTTCTTTGGGCAACCTGTTCCAGTGCCTCATCACCCTAACAGTGAAGAGTTTCTTCCTTATATCTAGCCTGAACTTCCCCTGATTAAGTTCGAACCCATTACCCCTTGTCCTATCATACATAACTTCTCAGTGACAAAAAATTCCAGCTGACACGTGGTCTGGAAGCATCTGAGAGCACCACTGAGTTTTAGGGTAAGCAGCACCCTAAATCTCGGACCTCTAAAGTGAAAGTAACTTCTGAAAATTTTCCTCCGATTATCTCAGTATTTCTACCTAAGTCAGTTCAGGACAGCCAAAGAAGAAGAACTCCGAGTACTTCCCTTAAAGAATTATACAACTTATTAGGAGTAATGGTAGGGGGAAAAAAATCATTCATCAAAGCTGCTCTGCAGCATTGGAAAGAGTTTAACTACATTTTAAGGAAAACAGAATTAAGAAGTCTGCACTTCTGCTAAGTGAGCTTGGGGTGGTGTTCCGCACAGCTGTTTTTATTGCCCTAGATAATGGTTTTTATCCAAAGTAGAATGTCAAAACTGAGTGAGCAATAATTACGTTTGCAGGGCTGACAGCAGTTCATCTTTTCTGACACACTTCACTGCTGGTTTCATCTGATCAATTGTACGCATGTCCCAGCAATTACCTGCAGTATGTACTCCATGTCTCTTTCCAATAGAACTGGCAATCGTTATGATTTGTGTACAGGTGACCCTTCTGCAGTGCATTCCACAGTGTTATAACAATAGACTGCACAAGAGAAACAGAGAAGTTTTTCGGGTTTATTCCTATCCAAGTGTGTGTTCCTCTGAATTTTCTAGCTGCGGCCACAGGTGGAAGAAAGAAGCAAGAGCTTGCAAACCATTTTCCCCCTTGGTAGTGCGGTGGAAAAGGAAAACAATGGGAAAACGTAATGGTCTTAAATTACTCTCAGACTCTTTATCAAGAAATAAAGATAGCCTTATGAAAGCCATTACAATTGGGGTGAGAGTAAGAATAATACCTATTAAAAAGTAAATTAGTTAAATAGGAATAGTACTGAAAATACTGGTAATGAAAAGTACATGAGGAATATTATAGTGTTTAGTGCCCTTTTCCAAACAGCCCTTGTCCTTTGAAGCCTGATTCTACTCTGAAAAGAAACTCTGCTGATCAGCTGTTTGTGTTAATCAGCGATACCTGCTGCCAAACAAACCTCTCCCACAGCTGTTCTTTTTTTAAAGTATTCATCCCCAAATCCAAACCAGTGCTAGAAACAAAGGCTCTTTACACTTCATTATTGGCATTTTAGAATAAAGGCCAAAGGCAAAGCTGAACCTTTCCCACAGTTGCATCTGTAAGATGCTGTTGTTTTGCCCCGGTGTCATTAGAGACGGAGCCTACCATTGAATCTACAACTGATTGAAGCGTGAGATGACAAGAATGGGCTTATAGTTCCCAGATCAGGATGTAGGTTTGCTAGTCCAGAAATAAACAAGGAAAATATCTCTTTTTCCAAATTTCCCACGTTGGCTTCTCTGCTTCCATTTTAAACTGATTTTGGAAAAGCGACCTGAAAACCCCAATGAGAGCAATTTGATATTCCTTGTGTTCATTTTTTGCTCAGATTCTCCTTTTATTGTTGACTGTGCTGATCCCCTGAAAACCAAATTCCCAGCAACTCTTTTTCAGAGTACTTTCCTAGAAAACATTAAAAACAAAAAATCAACAAAACCCCCATGTACCTACTTCCTCAGTCATCCTGGATGCTAACATTGGGCTGTAAACATGGCAGATCATAGCACCTGAGGCCTCCCTTTACTTTGGAGAAATCTTGGGTAGCATAAAGGTAATGGACTGCAATCTGACTTCAGTGTACCGAGAATTTAAGGCACCCTTAACCACACAGAAAACTAGTGCTGATATGACTCTGAGAGGCTGCAGGAAATTGAAAGCCTTTGAACCAACAAAGAAAACTTTAGGGTAGTTGGAGACAGGGTAACAGGGACCAGGAGCCTTTGTTATCCAGAGCTAAGCCAGACATTGCTTAGGTACAGTGGAACACATGAATCACTCATGTTCAATGGGAATTTTATTGCTAACTATCTAATGTTAATCAATTTCCTCTTTAAAGACTTCAAGAAGACTCTTTATCTCAAAATTTTTAACTCTTGACTAGGAACTATCCTAGAGAGAAAATAGAGAAAGGGCATGGAAGCAAATGGAAATGTACCAGACAAAAGCTGTGAGGTTACAGCATTCCAGACCAGCTGGATTAAAAGTTTATCTCAGAGAGTTAGGCAAGGATAAACATTTTCCTTTGTGAAACTTGTGGGTGTTGTTTTATTAGTCACAGTGAATGCTTCAGTGTGGTGAGTTAGAAGAAGTCAGACTGACATCAAAAGCACAGAGAGTGCTGTGGGAAAAAGTTGATTCAGTCTTTTGGCTGGCAAAATATGTCATAGACAAATAATGAAGGATTAGGTTTCCTCTGTCTCTTTGCAAGCAGAGGAGACATATAGTACAGGATTCATCCTGCATTGACAGTGGTGTGACCTAGGACTAATTCCTTTGAAGGCAGTGACTTATTCTGGTATAAAACAAGGACGTGATTAACATCAGACACTGATATTTGCTGTGGGTTAAGTTCTCCTTGCCTGACAATATAAGCCATGCTTTTGTTTTCATTGCTTGTGTAAGCATGAGCAACAGAAACTGGACTGTTTGTGGAATATTAAATAAATGATGCAAGACAAACCAGCCACTGTCTCTGATGTTGAATGATGAATCCTGCTGATATCAGAGAGAGCTGCTGGAGACTTAAATCTTGATGGACATAAACAAGAGAAGGCCTTCAAACTGTTTACATCAGGATAGATGTGTGCAAGTTCATACAGGATTTGATCCACTGCACAGCCGCAAATGCTGTCCACATTTTGCAGTTCAGGTTGTTTAAAGGTACCTATTTGGTGACACAAAAGCCATCCCAGAATTTAGGTCAAGAATTAGCCGTCAAAGTGGATTTCTTACTGGAATTTCAGGCAATAAAGAGAACATAATTTCTGACCCTTACAAAAGAAAACCAAAGACAATCAATTTTATAAACTAATCTTCCCAATTGGCTGATGTTTTCTAGAAGCCATACAGTGCTAATAGTTAAATCTATGAAAAGACTCAAGGAGAAAGGACACACATAATGAAAGGGTGACACACAGTGTAGTGTTTAATGCCTGATCCAAAGCCTGTTCTGTTTGATGTAGATAGGCCTTCTGACTCTGATAGCTTTTTAAGCAGTTTCCTACAACAATCTTGGTTTGTTAGCTATAAGAACACAAGTGCAATGAAGCATTTCAGATATCCTAGGGAATCACGTATGTGTCCTTCTTGATAACAATGTGATTTTTTTTTTTCCCCCTGAAAGGATGAAGTCAGTTCGTAGTGCATCAGTTTTGCAGTCCAGACAGTCAGCGTTGGCCAGATATCCCCCTTCCAGTCAACGTTGGCCAGATATCCCCCTTCCAAGGTACGTACAAATGTTTCATATTGCAAAATATAAGAATTTCTGTTCTTAAAGGAAAGTAAAGCCCCAAACAGGCCCTACTGTTCAAGTATTTTTCTTTCTGTTTATATAGTGCAGTGCTGAAAGCAATTAAAACCACGTCTATAGACAGCACTACAAACATACCATTTGTCAATATTTAGCTGACATCTGATGGCTGACACCATACATTATGTGCATGTGTAACCTATATTGAATTCTGGGTAAAACCATGAACAAGCACAAATGACTTCTTCATGTTGCCATCCTCATGAACATCTACATCCATATGTTAAGGTCATCTTGATTAATCATTATGCAAGCATAAATCTAACATGCATGAAATAAACACATAATGTAGTTACATTGTAAACAACTTTTGTCATTCCTTTGGCCTTCTTTCTTGCCTTCTGACATGTTCCTTTGTATTATTTGCACAAAGAGTTTATAAAAAAATAGAAAAATTCCATGTCATGGCAATTATTTCTTTCTTTAAGGGGAAAATTATTAATATAAAAAGTAGAACCAGTCAGGCTAAATGCCTCACAAGATTATATTAAAAAACATTTGGGAACAATATCTGGAGATGGGCAAGCCAAATCTGGAGAACTAGAAAAGTGTTATGAAGGGCTATTTTAAAGTATTTCTTTAATGAAAACCAATGAGTATGCGTGTCTGGGTCTGTGCGTTCTAAAATCTTTAGTTCTTGTCAGATTATATAAAAAACCCTCAATCCTCACAATTTTTTATCTTTCTCTGGTTAGTAGTGAAGAGGGGTAACTTCTGCATTGCTGGGCAGCTCAGCCCTGTAGGTGTGCAAATGCCTTTCTTAGCCTGGAACAATTCTACCCCCACTCAGCAGTGAAAATGTGGCTACCTAGAGATATTAAAGATTCAGAATACACCAGTAGAATATGGGCAGCATATGGTGGCTTTCTCCTTCCAGTTTCCACTGAATTTAGCTGGAAACTGAAATGTAAGAGACATGGCTACCCAGAGTTGCAAAGTGCTTCGTTTGGAAGATGAGGGCGTCTGCTGACATCAGTATTCAATGAAAAGCCTTTGCTGGATCACAAGGGCAGGTATTGCTGATCTGCAGGACTTGCAGCTGTGAGAGGTGGCCAGTCCAGTCCAGAACTTCCAGGAAGAGCAGCAGCACCACTGGATTTGGATGGGATCATCCAAGAACTCCTGGAAAAAATGCATCCTAATCTATAAAATGTCAATGTGTGCATTTTCAAAATTATTATAACAATAAAAAGACCCAGGATGACCTACCTCTACCTATCACCTTACTTTCACTTAGAAGAACAAGAGCACTTGTATTTCACATGTGTGATTTATACCACCCTTTAGACTGAACAGGAAACCCAGCATGAATCTTCAAAGTTTTCATCTTTCAAAGAGATTCCTGTATCTGGCAGGAATAGAAATGGTTGTCTAAAAATATTTCACTAAAGGTGTCTGTATAGTTGCTCTGAACTGCTGATATCAATTTTATAGTCTGGAAGTAAAGGTATTTTGCTGAAAGACTGAACTGCCTTTCACAACATGAAAAAAAACATGATTAAAATATCCTGGCAAGGTTAGAGTTTATTGCTCTTGAATAGAACATTAGCCACCATGTTCCTTGAATTTCATTGTGTGCTGCTAAGGCCTTTTTCTTTACTGGAGAAGGAATGCCTGTTCATAAATAAAAGCCCAAATCCCTGCTTTCCAGCACAGTGGGATGCTCAGCCCTAGGAAAGGTGCTGTATTACTCCAGTAACAGAAAACAGCCTCAGGTCTAATGGACCCATTGTGGATGTTACACATGGGGAAACTTTACAAAAGACAAACTATCTCATGAGGTTTCCCAGAGTGTAGGATGGATATAGATGCAAAGGAAAAGCCAGGACTCTTCCACCTGTTCCAACTATGCAGCAAGCATAGACTAATCTCTGTAATTACTTATGGCACTATATGCCTATACTATTTTCATTATTTTTCATTATTTTCATGTGTACCATGTTATCTGAGGATAGTTCTAAAGTTAGCTGTACTACTAAAGATTTCAGAGATAATATCCGTATCTTTTAACATACACAGATACTTACATTCTTTGCTTTGAACAGGAACAATCAGGAAAATTCTTATCCTTTGTGATTAAGTGGCATATGCACCACAAATGTATATAATGAACAGAATCTACTGATGATCCTCTGAATATATTGATATATATCTAAATATATATATACAAAAAAAAAATCAGACCATCTTAATGGCATAAAAGGAGGAAGACTGAAGGTCAAATAAAATGAGCTGATGATGACCTGAGAAAGATTTGTTTGCGTAAAAATGACCCTTCCTTATTCAGCAGATTCACTCCTTTCTGTTTCTTAGCCTTCAGCAGGACTTTATTGACAACACAGTCCTTTCACCAGCTGTTAGTATCTTAGAAGAGACAATTAGATTCTGCCATTTTTTTGTACCATCAGCAATATTGTTGTTTAATAGTTCATCCAACACGTCCTTAGTGAACCACAGATATAAATCCTTGATGCTGTGGTATTTCAAGCTACATAAATAAAGCTAGTTCAGACTAGCCCATCAACCTCAGTGTCACAATCATTAGTAATGCAAAATGGTTTACTCCTTTGGAAAATAGGGGTGAGAATATTTTGCAGCATAGCCAGAATTAGGAGCTAGTATCATTTAATTATAGAAAGTAGGGCACAAGAGGACCTTGGCAGGTTATTTAGCCCATGGCCCAGGTCCTGGATATTATTTAAATCACTCCTAAAAAAAAATGCCTCTCTAAATTGCTTAATCACACCTCAGGTTAAAGCCTCCTAAGAAAAACAAGGTTATTTAAATTATCGCTATTAGGTTATTGTTGCAAGGTTTCTCCTACTATTTAATGCAAACATTCCTTACAGTTATTTAAGACCATATCTCTCGATAGCTGTAGATGAAATAAAGAACAATGGATTTCTTCCTTTCTGTAGCAATCACTGTACATATTTGAATGCTGTCACAGTCTCCCTTCATCTTCCTTTTCTCTAGAGCAATCCTCTGTCCTAGAGACACAAGAAAATGAGCAGGATCCACTGCAGCTGAAAACATTATGTTTAAAATAATCATCATTATTAACAAGATTTCCCCCTCCTCCTCCCCAGCCCTTGTGAATGTTCTCTTCCCCAGGCAGAACAGTCCCAGCTCTCTCAGCCTTTCCTTGTCTCTGGTGGTCCTTCATGGCCCTTCTCTGAACTCACTTATCCACATCTCTCCTGTACTAGGGAGCCCAGCACTGGCCACAGCACTGCAAAAGTGTTTCACCAGGACTAAGTGGAGGGGAAGGATTAACTTCCTCAGCTTGCTGAGGAGTTTCTGCCCAGGAGGCTATTGGCCTTTGCATTCCTGGTTCATGGTCAATTTGGTGCCTACCAGGGCCCCCAGGGCCTTCTCTACAGAGCTGCTTTCCAGCTGATCAGCTGCCAGTCTGTACCAATGCACAGGGTTACTCCTCTATAAGTGCAGAACTTTGCATTTCCATCCTTTTGAACTCCATTTCTCCAGCACTCTGAGGTCTCTCTGAATGGCAGCGCAATCATCCAGATCATTCAGTGCATCAGCCTCTCCTCTCACTTTTGTATTGCATATACCATGTAGGACTGTTTATTGAGTTTGGTGGGAATTGGTAGGACTTAAGAAGTCTCACAAGATACTCTTCATAGAAGCATAGAATAGTTAGGGTTGGAAAAGACCTTAAGATCATCCAATTCCAATCCCCCTGCCATGAGCAGGGCCAGCTCACACTAAACCATGTCACCCAAGGCTCTGTCCAACCTGGCCTTGAACACCCCCAGCTATGGAGCATTCAAAACTTCCCTGAGCAACCCATTCCAGTGCCTCAACACCCTCACAGTAAAGAGTTTCCTCCTCATATCCAATCTAAACTTCCCCTGTTTAAGTTTGAACCCGTTACCCCTTGCCCTATCACTACAATCCCTAATGAAGAGTCCCTCCCCAGCATCCCTATAGGCCCCCTACAGATACTGGAAGGCTGCTCTGAGGTGTCCACACAGCCTTTTCTTCTCCAGGCTGAACAGCCCTAACTTTCTCAGCCTATTTTCATACGGGAGGTGGTCCAGTCCCCTGATCATCCTTGTAGCCCTTCTCTGGACCGTGTTCCAACAGTTCCATGTCCTTTTCATATAACCACTTAAGTGATTTAAGGAGTCACTCAGCTTGTGGAGTGTAGAAAATTTCACATGGTACTCCCCAGTACATTTAAGTCTCTAAATCACATTGAAAAATGGCCTTTAGGCCAGATGACTACCCTAGGAATAATTGCTATGACTACCACCTATTCTTCCATGTTTTGTAGACCACAGGCTTCAACCAAAGCCTGTGAGAATTTGTGTGTGGTTTGAATTTAGATTTTTAATCCTTTCCTTATTTGTAGGATACTCTAAAATTTCCTTTTTTTTTTTTTTTTGTCTGAGATTCTTTGAATTGTCACTATATGGTAAAGGCCACTAAGCCCTGAGTAAGCTCTTTGCAGGTTCTCTGAAGATCTCCAGCTGTTGAATCCATACTGCCATTAGCCAGAAGATGGCAGTTTGATTTTCAGATTATAGTTTAAATTTCTAATTATAGTAATTAGAAAAAATGTCTCTTAATTTATGGTGTATGTATTTTCCATTTTGAAATTGCGCCTATAAACTCTCTTTAGAGATACACAAACTTTAGGAACATAGTAAATATTATTTTGACTTGCAAATGTAATTAGTGAACCTGAAAGCAAGTTACTAAAAAAGAGTAAGGCATGAAATTACACAGCATTGCCTTTGCTGAGTGTTTCTATCTATATAATACAAATAAATGCAAATCTATGAAGTGTTTTGAACCTTTAGAAATTTAAATATGGGATATTATTCAATTTTATTAGATATACTGGTTGCTTTTGCATTTTAAAAAATCAACTGTGTCAAGTTTAATAACAGAAGTCTTGTGTTGCAGAAGAAAGATGAAAGTGATCCCAAATACTCTTCCCTTTTGTACATTATCAAAAGAGTTCTTCAGTAAATAACATGTGGATAGCCCATTTGTAATTTCAATGAGGAAGTTAGTAAGTTCTGGTGCCATGGAAAGCAATCTGGCCAGCAAATTTTTGTCAGCAGCTTGAAGAGGAAAGAACAGCCACCTTAACATTCTCTGTGCCAAGTTTCAAGGCCTCAGGCCATCAAACAAACTTATACCTTTCTTTATGCGTATGAGTGCTTTACCTGACTTTTAAATAACTGGCATAATGCTAAGATGAAGTCTTTTACAATCCTTCTCCAAAGTCACATTACCTCTGAAAGTCCTCTCTTTAAAGCTTGTCAATTGTTTTGATTGTTGATGGGATTTGGAGTAACTGAATGCTTACAGTAGATATTTTGCTATGGAAGAATAGCAGAGTGGTTGTCATCGTGACAATGTACAAAACTATCCCTTAAGAATAAGTAGACACAAGCACATTTTTACAGAAAAGAAAGTGATAAGTCATTGGAAAATCTTTTCTGAGCATGAAGACCTATTTAGAAGATTATTGAAGGCCCTATCATTCTGTACCACCACATAGAAAATGCAACGTTTCATGTGTTCTTCTGCTGTTTCTTGTAGCCCCTCAGGTGGCTATTGAAACATAGCAGACAAAAGCAAACACATTAGCAGAAAATACACGTAATAAATTCTTCCTCTCTTACCACTATTGTCAACAAGCTGCTATTACTGTCAGGATTGGGAAGAACACGGAAACTACCATAGCATCAGAGTGGCATTTAGCTACACTCTGGAAAAGATAAAAAAATATTTACACTAACATCCTTGGGAAGATTCATATGACTTAAGTTCTGCCTAAGTCTCAAAGAACAGTTTTCACTGTCTTCTCTCAAAGACCTTCAGGTCTTGAAGGAATAAACTACAAATCTCTACATCCATTTTAGGATATACTACTCAAGTACAGGCTACTATATAGAATCACAGAATCATTTAGGTTGGAAAAGACCTTTCAGATAATCAAGTGCAACCATCAACCTAACATTGCCAAGTCCACCACTAAGTCATGTCCCTAAGCACCACATCTACACATCTTTTAAATACCTCCAGGGATGGACTCAACCACTTCCCTGGACAGCCCATTCCAATCCTTGACAACCTTTCTGGGGAAGAAAATTTCCCTAATATCCAGTCTAAACCTCCCCTGGTTCAACTTAATGACATTTTTTCTTATCCTATCACTTGTTACCTGAGAAAAGAGACCACCTCCCACCTCACTACAATTTCTTTTCAGGTAGTTGTAGATTGTGATAAGGTTCCCCCCGAGCCTTCTCTTCTCCAGTCTAAAGACCCCCTCTTCCCTCAGCCGTTCCTCATCACATTTGTGCTCCAGGCCCTGCACCAGCTCCGTTGGCCTTCTCTGGACCTGCTCCAGCGCCTCAATATCTTTCTTACAGCGAGGGTCCCAGATCTGAGCACAGGATTTGAGGTGCGCCCTCACCAGTGCCCAGTACATGGGAATGATCACAGCCCTGCCCCTGCTGCCATACTGTTGCTGATACAGGCCAGGATGCCACTGGCCTTCTTGGCTCATAGGCAGCCAGTTGTTGACCGACACTCCCAGGTCCTTTTCCGTCTTTTTCTTTCCAGCCACTCTTCCCCAGACCTGTAGCCTTGAGTGCGGTTCTAGTGGCCCAAGTGCAGGACCCAGCACTTTGCCTTGTTGAACCTCATACAATTGGCCTTGGGCCATCAATCCAGCCTCTCCAGATCCCTCTGCAGAGCCTCCCTATACTCTAGCAGATCAACACTCCCACAAAACTTGGTGTCGTGCAAATTTACTGAGAGTGCACTCAATCCCCTCATCTTGATCATTGACAAAGGCATTAAGCAGAGCTAGCCCCAGTGAGCTTAGCATCTTGATCAGGTATACAAAGTATACAGCATCCACTCAGCTTCTTTACAGTTCAGAGGAGGGCAGGCAGGAGGGGAGGTTGCACCCCTGTAGCGTCAAGGAATGTCTTCGGAATGTAATCATCAATGCTGCTAAACCTCCAGAACTGTCACAGGCACTGTTCTGGCCTTGGTCAAACAATCCTCCTTCTACAATTCCTACGTGGACTTCAGCAGTCATCACAGACCTGCTTTTCCCATCTGACAGGTTGGATGCAGGCATCCTGTTTTGGATTAATACAGCTACAGCCTTTGGAGAGAGGGATTGACTGAAACCTGAAATGTGTCCTAATTTTTCTTAATTCTTTGAGCAGCACAGAGCTCAATCTGAGACCTACAGTTTTCAGACAAATTCACTCAGTACCAGGAAGGAGGGCATTTATTCTTACAGGTTTACAGTATTCACATATGGATCAGGACTTGATTTCCCTCAGTTCTAAGTGTGGCAGTTCGAATCAATGGATCCCAATCCTAGGAAATACATCTATTAAGGCAACAAACTAATTAAGGTGTAAAATTTCTCCGTTCCTCTCACTGAAACTGGCCTACTGCATGGATATGAAAGCAAGAAGCACGTGATCACAAGGAAGCCAGCTAAGGAGGTGTCTGCCTCTGTAGCCCAGTGCTGCAAGCACAACCTTGTATAAACTATGTGGCATCTACTTCAAAGTCCCCTCAGCAGAGATGGATCAATGTAAAGGAATCAGACTAAGTAGACTAGACTAGACTAGACTATTCCAGTTGAAATGGACCTAGTATGATCATCTGGTGCAACTGTATGACCACTTCAGGGCTGACCAAAAGTTAAAGCATGTTATTAAGGGCATTGTCCAAATACCTCTTAAACACTGACAGACTTGGAGCATCGACCACCTTTCTATGAAGCCTGTTGCAGTGTTTAACCACCCTCTTGATAAAGATAAGCCTCCTAATGTCCAGTCTAATCCTCCCCTGATGCAGTGTTGAACCATTCCCATGCATCCTGTCACCAGATACCAGGGATAAGAGATCAGCACCTCCTTCTCCACTTGCCCTTCTCAGGACACTGCATAGAGCAATGAGGTTGCCCCTCAGCCTCCTCTCCTTCAAACTAGACAAAACCAGAGTCCTTAGCCCCTCCTTTTAGGACATGCCTTCCAGCCCTTAAGAGAATTATGTGGAACCAGGCCTTTCAAGAAAGAGTAAAGTTATAGGTAAAAACATCCACTACATTCAGTGTATGAATTTTTTAACAAAAAAAAAATGTGTTTCTGACAGAAGTCAATAAAGAATTCCTCTTTTGATGCATCATGGAAGATGATGGGCATGTTTTGCACAAAACCCTCAAAGCAGTTGAAAGTATTAGTCACATATTACAGCAACTGAGAAAGGTTTTCAAATCAAATAAAGCCCAGAAACCTAAAGTGATGTGTGCGGGTCAGCACAGGCCAGTGATAAATTTAGTGATGAGATGAGAATGATCCTCATTCTCAGTCCCTAGCTGAAATCCATGGTGAACTTTGCTCCTTCCTCTGGAAGAATATACATACCCAGCACATTAAATTAGATCCATTCGGAGCAGTGTGGGATGATTTCTATGTCAATTATAACCCTCTCTAGTATGCTTATGAAGATTACTAATTCTAATATGCACTAGAGGTTCTTTCTCATGTGACAGAGAATCATAGGATAAAAGAATGTGTATACCTAGATCTTGTACAGTTATTTGGATACCTGCCATGAGATCTAAGTAATTTCTTTACCTAAGACCCTTACTCCAGAGTTAAAAAACACCTGTTACACAGTATAATATCATATAATTCTTCTGTGCTGATTCATTGTCTTAGTTATTTTTTATTTGCATTGTGATGATACCTCTGGATCGATGAATGAGGCTCCTGTTCTGGTAGACCTAAAGCAAACAGCACAGAATAGCTAGCCCCATCCCTGAGTAGCTTCCAGGTAGACAAAGCAGGAGAGTTTGAACAGAAGAGAAACAATAAAATGCCTAGAGATCAGATCCCTCCTAAGAATCAAACTGCTTTTAATAATTATGATTCCACCACTGTTGAATGCTTCCATTGATTTCACTAAAGTGTGATTTCTGCATTTTATTTTTAAGGGACTGTGCTGTTAAAAAAAAAAAAAAAAAAAGGATATAAAGATACAGAAAAATCCAAAAGGTAAAGTAATGATTAAATCAAAATTATGTAAAACAAATGAAGTCAATAATTAAATCATTAAACTAAGTCAAATAGTATTTCATTTATAGCTGGTGTTACTTTTCTCTAGATTAAAACTGGGAGCATCATGTGAAATGCTAACACCGACAGACTATTTGGGAGAAGTACAGTTATTTGTTGGAGTTTGGGAAAAAAATAGCTTGGGTTAGTTTTGCTTTCTTTTTCACACTAATATGTTTCAACTCTTTTTCAGACGGCAGCAACAGTTAATTAATGAACTCAGCAGCCTTCTTCTCTCCTCCAGGGCTAACTACGTGAAACCTTGCAGCAGAAGAAGCTGGCCAATGTAATAGCAGCACTTCTTAAAATAGTTGCTAATAAACAAAACCTGCACAATGAAATACTGCTCTGTCAGCCAGTGGCTTTGCAGTTCACCCTATGCACGTTTGTGGTATTGTTTGTTCTAGGTCAGGCAGTACCACACATATCTCTATCCACAGACCTGGGTGTCCAGAAAGATAAAAGTGACGGAGCTCACTCCAAGACATTTCTGGAGAAGCTGGATAACCATATTTGTGTTCTCTTTCAGAAGAGATGTGGATTCAGAGCAGTAATTTCCCTAACGAGGGTACTGAGAAGTTATCTTCTTGATTTACTGAAAAATCCTAATGTTTGACGGATTCTTTCTCTTGCACTCCGTGGGCTTTAAATCAGGTCCCTAAATCATGCTGTTGGGAGCCTCTGAATCAGTCAAGCCTTAGAGTAAGATCCCTTAGTAAGACAATTAGTTCCAAGTAATGTGCTTTTTGTGCCTGATCCCTTTTTACCTACCAGGTGTCTTTTATCCCTGGTGTGAATGAGCTAGGCTGACACCAAAACGCTCAAGATTCATTGCACCATTAACTCGGAGATTTGCATTCATCTCCATCCTTGGGCCAGACTGCAACTCTACAGTCCCTTCTGCATTGGGATGGGTACAAGCTGCACTGCAACAAGAACAGAGCAAGTGAAACAGACTCTGCCTCTGAAGGAAGGACTAGGAAATAAAAAAAAGGCCAAAGGTTCCAAAACCACAAAGCAAGGTCCTTGTGCACCTCATTGGCAGGCACATGACCACTGAAGTTTAAGCTAGAAGCCTGTGTTGATTGTCACCATGCTCTTATGGATCCTTCCACAACATGCAAATGAAATCTAAAGTTTCAGATTGAACATAAAATAGTGTGGTGAATGAAAGGAGAGCTAGATAGGATGGAACTATAACAGACAGGAAGTATGTCTTAAACCTCGTGTCCCCCCAGGATTTAGAGATTCACTGTGAAGTTTTTCCCCTATACTGGGGCTTCTCAGCCCCAAGCTCTCTTTTCTCTCACCCCGTGGACACTGCCTGTATCTTTCTGTTCAAAAGCTGAACAGAAACTCCCATTGTCTTTTAACATTGCCATATATCTTCTGTACAGGAGCTCAATGACTGAAGGCTCACCCTTCATTCAATATCTCCTGCCTCACCAGGAAGTGCCCTCCCTGTAGGCTGTATTTGCTTTTGAGGAACCGGATATGCTGCAGATAAGGAGGGAGAGAAATTCTCTGGGGAAGCTGCAACACTCTGAAAAAGAGATTTAAGATTCATCTCATCAGAGACTGGGGAGCAGACTATACAGTCTGCTGGCTGGAACATGTGCTTGAAGGAATGATTTAATAACATTATATAAAACACTAAAATGTTCTGCAAGGACACCATCAGAGATGAATTCCTTAATCAGTTGGTTACAGACTCAGGATTATTCTTTCTTTTTTTGACCTGCTGGATCCTAGCCTTTTATCTTGCCGGAAAAAAAAAAACCAGCTATGCTTGGAATGGAGAAGGTTTGCTTTGGAAACTCTCTGGTCAGGTAGAGAGGGAAATTTCAATCCTCTGGGGGGGAAAAGGCTTAAATCCTTGGTCTGCCATATCCTAGGAATATCATCACCACATTTGTGGCACAGGGGAAGAAAGAGCACAATCCCCTTCTCATCTGGCTTTGACAGCAGGCAAGCACTGTCTAAGTAGTACAACTGCTAAAGGTGCTCCCATTGGAACAGTGTTTGGATTCTGGCTGGGCTGCATGGAAACTAACACTGAGTCATTAAGGCACTTCACAGGATGCTTAGAAACAGAAGGGGAGTTTAGTGCAAAAAGACTGCACTTAAATGTGATATTAACAAGGTGCTTGCAGGGATGGGATGCTAGGAAGGAACTGAGTAGGCTTTTCAGGTTTGGAGTCTCCATAGAATCATAGAATCATAGAATAGTTAGGGTTGGAAAGGACCTTAAGATCATCTAGGTCAACACCCCTGCCATGGGCAGGGACACCTCCCACTAAACCATGCCACCCAAGTCTCTGTCCAACCTGGCCTTGAACCCTGTCAGCCTAAGCATCACTTGAAAAGCTTGATTCTTTTATGTTTACTAAATCTCACTTTTTGCACTCTAGTTCTTCTTGTGCTTAGCCAGATACACTGGAAATAAGGAAAATGGATGAAAGAGTCCTTCCACTCCCCACCTCTGCCCTCTGGAAAGAGAATTCATTAAACAGTTCTAGTTATGCCTTTTTCTCTCCTGTTCAGACCATGTAATTGACAGGGTTGGGAAGTGCAATAAGAGGATGGACTGGAGGTATTTGTCCCCTTCAATCTTCCATACAGGCTAACAATGATTATTCCAGAATGATCTGCTGTTAACTGTCAGCTGTGTGCAGCTCCCATGTGTGATTATTTTGCATTAGATGCTGCTATTTTATGGTGTTTGCCTCTTTCTAAGCCATGAGAAACAGCAAACAAGCAATAAACAAAACCCTGAAAACAACCCAGAAGTGTTCTGACAGCAAAAAAAATATGTCATATCAGATCTAGCAAAGTAACTTTCACTGTGCACTAACTTTTGTAGGCAGAAACTCACTGATAAAAGCAGGCTTCATTCATGCTTCTGCCTGAGTTCATTCATTTTGGAGGAACTCTCTGAAGGCAATTAATCACCAAATTGTAAATATAACTAATGCATTTGCCTTACTTAGCACAACAATGATGCAGCTGCTTTACAGAAAAGTGTATCCAATTCTAATCTAATGCTGTGACCCACTGATACTGGTCAGGTGATATTACAGGATATAAAAGGAAAGTAGATCATAATCCAGCCTAAAATCACACAATCAGGTTAAAAGTCAACCACTATGGCAGAAAAATTAATAGTAAATAATGCTGTAAAGGAGCCACAGGGTTAAGGTGGAGTATTTTGATGCTGATTCTCAAATGGTAGCCAACTTGGAAACATCCTTATGCTTTTGAGATTTAACAGCTACTCCAAAAGCATTTGGCAGATATTTTGAAGAGATGAGTGTGTTTTGCGCATACTCATATACCAATATCAGTGATCAGATTTGGGGAAATGTGTAGCTGAAATATGAACGTAAAAGCTGCCAGTTGCCATTGTACAATTATAGATTTATCTCTATGGGACTCCTTGTGATTTCATGAATTCAGCCTTTTCCTCTATTAGTAACCATGAGAGAGGGTTTGGGGAAAAAATACAAGCAAAAATCACTGTATTCATTCACAGACCTGCCTAGATCTGGAAAGACAGATTCTAACAGAGGATAAAAAATAGTTTCTCCTGTAATCGTATTACCCACTTCAAGGCTCTTTCTAAATGTACTTTAAACATTTTAGTTAATATGTTTCATTTAGGACTTGTTTCTTCAAGGCATCCCTTATGCAGGCGACTTGCTCACAAAAGTAAGCTTACAGACTGCTGGAATTTACTCATGTGAGTGAAGGGTTAACCCACAGGCAGAGGGTTAAAATCCAGAGTATGTTTACAGCTTACATAATTCCAAGCCTGCCAAAATTCATATCTATATTATCATCTGCCTATGTTACATAACACTAAGGAGCTCTGAGTTGTTTATTCTTCCCCATATGTCTGAAACACATATATGTATAAAAAATAGTCTTTGAAATTTTGGATTCTATACATTATCATCGAGGAAAAAAAGTAAGAATAAATGCAATAGAAATGAAACTTTCATTCTGGGGAGTGTCAGAGGCATACATCAGCCCTAGCACAGTATCTGACCAGGCACACAAATCAATGCACTTGTTTACCAGTAAGATCATAGAATCATTGAATGGTTTGGGCTGTAAGGGACCTTAAAGATCATCTAGTTTCAATCCCCTTGTAATGGGCATGGGCACGTTCCACTAGACCAGGCTGCTCCAAGCCCCATCCAACCTTGCCTTGAACACTGCCAGGAATGGGGTATCCACAGCTTCTCTGGGCAACCTGTTTCAGTGTCTCACCACTCCCACAGTAAAAAACTTTTTCCTAATATCTAATATAAATCTTCCCTCTTTCAGCTTAAAGCCATTCCCCTTTGTCATGCAATTCTTATTTGCTTCCTGACAGAACCTAGTCAAGTCAATACTAGTGTTGCCTTTACCTAAATCGTGGCATCAGGTTATTTTTCATGGCTCTCCCCTGGCTGAACAGCAGCACATTGCTCAGTTTTTCATACTGGGGTCAGTTGGGTTTAAGGGTGGTCATGTCTCCCCATAAGCACTGAGCACTTGGCAGGATTGAAACTACTGAGTCGACATGTTTGGTTTGCTGGGGTTTTTTAATCTAACTTCTAGCCAGTCCTTTCCCCTCACCTTTACAGAGGATGCTGGCTTAAATTAATTTTGAGATGCAAGGAAAGAAAAATCCAATGACCTCTTAGGTGCCACTGCAAGAAAAAATGGTGAACAGTGGGCATTATTTGTATTCATGATGATGCATACTTTGTTAACTTCAACAAACAGTTGAATCAGGTGGTAATACTGCATGCTTGTGTTCAGCATTACTAATGAGTTGAATTGCTTGTGAATATATTTACCAATGAAAACTAAGATTAATTGATTAAGGGAAAACAGATCACAGCACCTGATTTTCCTCTTGCATGAACTGTTACAACTTCATGAGTTTAGGTAGACTTATAAGTGATTTATACTCATGTGACTGAGAAAAGGATCAGAACCATTGTGCCCGTGGATGCTATTGGGCACAGTAATAAGCTGACTTCAGGATAAATGATTCCTTCTGTTCAGAATTGGATTCAGTAGTTTCTCTGCATGAAATCCTGGTCTCATAAAGACCAGTGGAAAGAGCACTATCTGCACCATGATCAGAGTTTTGCCTTCTGCTTTTTCGTTCATTACAGACTTTAATTCCTGGGTTTGGTCCAGCATAACCAGCCGACTGCATCCTGAGGCATAGCAACATGGTGACGAGGTATTGGTACAGAATCAAATAGCTCATTTTAGACTCGCAAGGCTTCCCTGAAGGGATACTGCAGTATTTTACCTGGGAAAATAAGCCCTGTGATAAAAGCGAGTGCTTTGCCTGTAAGATCAAGAAATCATAGAACCATGGAATCATAGAATCACAAGTCATAAAATGGTTAGGGTTGGAAGGGGCCTTAAAGACCATCTGTGTTGTCCTAAAGATTTCCTCTATAACACAGATGACACAGTCGTTTAAATTCTCTGTGTTCACCTTTAAAGCGATAGTTATAGACCCTTTATCAGCCGCGAAAGCCTTCATTCAGTCACTAACACCTGAAAGCTCTCTGCAATTCTCTGGTGCAACACTGCGAGCAACAGGGCAGGGCTGCTCCTGACCTGGGCGCAGGGTCCAGCTTCCCCAAAGCCGCAGGGCCGAGGACACGGTGCCTGTCGCTGGGCGACGCACGAGGTGCGCAACACCGCGAATGGACGCGCAGGCGGGGTCCGCGGACGGGCGCGGAGGTGATGGGCAGCTCCCGCCGGGGCCGCTGGAGGGAGCCCCCGCACCGCGCCGGGATTCAGCACCACGCTGACGGACAGCGCCCTGGGGTCTCATGCGGCTGAGAGCAGATTACGCGCCCGCGACGGGAGGAGCTCCGCGCGCATCGCGGGAGGAGCAAAGACCTGGGCTGGAGCCGATGGGCTGATGGGGACGAGGGGACGTTAAGTGGGCTCTGGGAAGGCTGGTGACTGCGTAAGTCAACACCGATGTGCAGACAGCTGCACACATCCCGTTAAGGCGATTTCTACGTGCAGCTCATGAAGGCAGTCATCTAGCTGATAATCTCTCATTGTGCACCGCTCAAAGGCAATTCATTCACACGACTGGCAAGGTACCGGACTGCAAAGTGAAGATGTTAGTATCTCTTCTGGGAAATGTCTTTGTTAGGGATATCTGTGGGAAGTGTGTGCGTGTGTGTGCAGACTTGCGAAACAGCTGTGATACCTGTGCATAATGAGACAGTAGGGCACTACTCATAGCTTCAGGATAGGACATGGAAATAAATTAAGAAATCGTCATAATTCACACAGCTTTTGACCAGCACTAACGGCACCAGCAGTGCAGGGGAGCAGGACATGGTTTGCAGCTGCTGCTCATTCATCAGCACATTACCAAGAGCTAAGGAACAACTCTGCACAGCCTTCTTGTCTCACATCCACAGAGCTCAGCCAGGCACAACAGGGGCAGCTTTGCCCAAATCAGGGTGAACCTGGCCACTGGCAGTTGAGACCAGGTAGCCGATAGCTAACAAGTGCAAAGGGGAAGGACATGGGCAGGGGTGGGCAGGGGTTTCAGGAGGGCCAGGGTCTGTGGAAGGTAGATTTGACCAAAGAAAAAACTTCCAGGTACAAGATCAGCCGCTTCCCAACTGCATATTCCAGCATTCATGTAAACAACATGCCACCAACAACGCATTCCTCTGCACCCTCCCTCCTTTGGGGATTATCTGCCAGCACCTCCACCCACTTCTCCCGGATTCCCAGAGGCAGCCAAATAGAGATGGTAATCTGCTGTGAAATATTGGTAGCACAGAGATGTGACTGTCTGGAAAGGGAGGGGGAAAGGGAGCATCAAGAATCCCCAAGACTAAGTTGCCCTTGTTAGCCAGTGTTTTCTTGCCTTGCAGGGATGTTGGGAGTCTGGTGCATCCTCACTTTCCTGCGGAAGAAGCCAGGTGAGTGTAAAGTCAGCTTAATCCTGGTTTTAATTCCTCAGACCCACATCTTGTCTGGTGCCTCCCAGCAGTTTGCACTGCACAACCCCCTCCCTCGCACCTCCTCTCCGATGTAACCAGTACTCTTAGACATCGCTTGCAAGGATGCAGCAGAATGTTTGCCTCACGACCACCTGCAGAAAAGGCTTCTTCGGCACCCTCCAAAGACAGCCTGGGATCTCACACCAAACCTCCAAGAGGAGCTTTCCTCGATTTCACCCACAGAATTGCTTTGCTCTCCTTGCACAAGAGCTGCGTGCTTTGCCCCTGTTTTCCCACTGCTCAGTTCAAGCTGTGCTGCGTGTACAGAAGCACCAGTCCTCCCAGCAGATCCAGAGTTAAAAGTCATGAGCAAGTGAAATGAGAGATGAGCAGTGGGAGAGTTTGGCCAAGACAGGATCATTTCACGCCATGGACCACTACTGGAAGTAAGGAAGGGGAATTATAAATGACCCTATTCTCCCTACTTGCCCCAGGAGCTCCTCTCCCCGAAGCTACTTCAAGGGACAGCAATGTAGTGAATGTACAAGCAGAGGGAACAGAGTGGTTAGGAAGTGTCCTCACCTCCAGCTTGAGGTGAAACCTTGGGATAGGCAGTGGAAGACTGAGAAGGGGGAGAGGAGAAGTTTGCATTTTGTCCTATGGTCTCCCCTCCAGGTAACGAACCTCTGAGCACCTGACAAAAAGGGAGAGGATCTCTTGGGACACCCTACGCCTCCTGTCACCCAGAGTGATGGAGAAAGAGGGTAGTTCCCACCCACTCCTCACCACAGTACCTGGTTGAGGGAAGTCACGGCCAACCTGGGGATAACCAGCTGCATGACGAGCTGCAGGACAGAGGTGACCAGCCCAGCCAGGATGGCCCAGGTGAGTGGCAGCGGAAGCATGCTGTAGGTTGCAAAAAGCGTGAAGAGCACATAGCCAATGCCGTCCCCAAGGAGGCCACAGCCCAGGCCAGCCGCCAGGATCTGCGTGGCCATGGCCACCCAAGTGACCACACCGCTGTACTGCAGGTAAGTGTATGAGGTCGTGTCCTTCCTGACCACCACTAAGGCACAGATCACCACCTCAATGCCAGTGAAGAAGCCTAAGAGGATGCCCTTAATGGGGTCCATGGGAGCAGAGGCCAGAGTCAAGTGGAGGAACAGGAGGGTCAGCTTGGTCAGCACGTCCAGGATGTTCATGACCACTTCAGATTTGCGTCGCTGGCCCAAGAAGTAGCGCTGGTAAAGGCGCTCCAAGTCCCGAGACTTGAAGGAGTTGCGGAGAGTGGGGAAGATCACACCACGATAGGTATAGCCCCAGTTGAGAAAGAAGTCAGAGTTGCTGGGGGCACAGTCTAGGGGCAGAAAGCCCAGGTCCCCACTGCTGCTCGTGCGCTCAGGGAAGACTTTGGTGCCTCCGTTGTTGTGGCGCTCGCTGCCCAAACTCCGTCCGGCTGACTGTCGCCGGAGGTGGTGGTGGTGATGCGGCGGGTGAGGGTGATGGTTGGGGCAGCAGGTCTCTTCGGAGCTGAAGCCCTTGCCCCCACCGCTGCTACTGCCGCCGCTGCTGCTACTGTGCTCCTGGAAGAAGCGCTGCTCGGTGATGTGGCGCACGGCCGTCTGCCACAGCAGGCGCTGGGGTCTGCCGCTGCCGGGGGGGGTCCTGTTGATGGTGTAAAGTTCATCGCTGTCGCTCAGGCACCGCACCTCCGAGAGCTCCATGGCCGTGACTGGCGGGGGGCAGAGCACCGGGGGGGGGGGGGGGGGGGGGGGCACCGTCTTTGGGGAGGGGAACAGAGGGAGGGATGGAGGCTCGGGAGAGGAGGGAGGGAACGGCGAAGGGCGGGTGGCGGCGACGAGGTGGCGGTGGGGGGATCACATTTATAGGCAGGTCGCTGGGTCCGGTGTCTTGTCTGGCGGAGGGGGCGGTTTGCGTTTGGGGTCCGCGGGGCGGCTGCGCCGGCTCAGAGCAGGCGGTCCTCGGCCCGTGCCCGCTCCCGCTGCACCCCGCGGAGCCGCATCCCGCGGAGCCCTGCTGCGGCGCAGCCAAGGCGCCCCGGCGGGCTGGGTGAGCAGGGAGGGAGCCGAGTAGCAGGTCCGGAGAGGAGGAGGGAGGAGCGCAGCATCTACGGGCGCAGCCCCTCTGCCCTGCGGGAGATCCGTGGTGCCATCCGGATGCTGGAGGCGCGGGGGGATCGGAGAGCCGCTTTGCAGAGAGCCGTTCACAGCGGGCAGCTCCTCTCGCTGGGGGTCCCGTGGCTCCGCTTCCAGGGAGCTGCCGTAATTCCCGCGGCTGCGGTCAGCGGGAGCCCTGCGAGCTCGGGCGGGAAGGGAGAGGCGGCCGGGTCGCGGGCATCCTCGGTCACGGCGCCGGAGCCGCCGGCCGGGGGCTGCCCGCCCTCATCTCCCCCGTGGCGGGGCATGCCCCATCGGGCCCGAGCCCTGGCTCACGGGGCGCCTCTGCCCAGTGGCGGCTCGGGGCTGCTATCCATCGCAGATGCTCAGCTTGCTTGGTAACGAGAAAAAAAGGAGGGAAAGAAAGAAAGAAAGGAGAGAGAGAAAAATCCCACCAAAACCCGAGCCTGGAAAAAAAAAAAAAAAAAGAAGCGAAAGAGCGGGGAACGAAAATCCCGCCTTAAACTCAGAGCTCTGGGAAGAGCGGTGGGAGCATCCCAACTTCTCCGCGGGTCAGGGCAATAAGGGCTCCGGCTCTAGGGGTCTCCCCCGGCAGCAGGGAGGAGGAGGGAGAGGAGGAAGGGCGAGGGGCAGGCGGCTGCGGGGAGCGGGCGGCCGGTGCTGCCCCGGGAGCGGCGGGGACCGGAACGGCGGAGCCGCCGCCACCGGAGTGGTGCCGCGGCAGAGCGGGCGGGAGGTGGCAGAGCGCGGCGCGGTCAGCTGATGCCCGCAACGTCGGCGGGACTGCCCGCGCCCCCTGCCCTGTTAAAGCAGCCGCAGCCGCGGCGCCGGGAGGGGAACGGCGGCTGGGGGGGGGTGGGAGGGGGGTGCCCGGGCCGCGTCTCGTGGTTACGGGAGGTTTCTCCAAGCGGCGCTTCTATGGCTGCCCCGGACCGTCCCGCAGTGCCCAGCAGATCGTCACCAGCTGGGCTAAGCGAGAGCCGATGCCGAAGTCGGGCATCCCTCTGCCTTGCACGGAGCAGAGCCACCTCAGGTGGCGGTTGGGAGTTAGAGCTCTTGCCCAGGCTGGGGAGCTCTGGGAACCACTTTCCTCTGCCTGTGAGAGCTCAGCCCCCGCCCCGGGAAGTGTGCTGCCGCTGCCAGGAGCGTGGTTGTAACCGCCCTGTGTTAAGTGAGTGTGTTTATATGTTTGCTGGCTCCTATCCTGTCAGCACTTACGTTAAAGCCGCTGGGTAAGCAACAGAAGCACAGAGACTGGAGTTAGAGCCACTCCTCACCCGCCCATGTTGGGAGATTAAATTGTCCCTGATCCTCTGCCTGCGGGCTCTGTGTCGACAAACCTGGATGCTTGTGCATGGTGCGCAGCCTGGAGAGCAGGCGTAGTATCTCTATTTCCTCTCCCATCCCTCCTCTGCACAGATTGTACCTTGTTAAAGTGAATGAACCCTGTCCCTGCAGGAAAGGCGTTTTGGGGGCTGAAACCCTGCTGCTAGAAGCAGCTGAAACATAGAATCATAAACCCATAGACTCAGCAAGTTTGGAAAAGACCTTTAAGATCATCAATAGAAATAGATATCGTCTACACATTAGACTACCTCAAATTATGGGAGAGGTGTTTTTCTTTCTTTTCCAAAATACAAGTGGTGTCTGCTGAACTCTGAGATAAATGTGCAGCTGGATTCTGTCTGCAGTAAGGGTGCCTGAAGATAGAGACTCTGCTTGGAAGGGAGCTATACTACCCCATTCTGAGCTCCGGCTTCTGTTGGGGGTCTGTGTTCAAACATGGTACATGATGCTTGACTTCCAGTGTGCCTTAGGCTCATGAACTCCCCTCTGACTGTCTTTATTTAGTTCACCTTCTATTACAGTTGTAAGGAAAACATGGAGGTTTAGGAAGGATTTCACTGATTGTTTCTGTATTTGCACTACAATGGATTTGGGGATTCGAGCCAAGTCTGTGTCCCATGTGTGAGGCAGGTTTTGTACAGATATAAGCAGAGGAAATTCTTGTTCTAGGAAGCCCAGATAAGGAATGAGTGGTGCTTTTGTGAACAGGGATGGGTCTTTCCTGTGGTTCTGCATGACCCTGCTAACATGGAAAGGGTTAATACTAGTTTCACAATAATAATAGAGACACACATCCTTACTCCTAGATAAATTCCACAGAAAGTAAAGCACTACTTGAAGATTAAAATGTTACTATAAGTGGGGAAGTCTTATATGAAGACTTACATATTTGTTTTACAAAACAAATTATTAGTGGCATTACCCCAGAGTACAGACAGAAAGCCTCTTGCTCACTTATATAACTCAGCACAAATCATGCTAAATTAAAGGGAAAGGAGACAAATATGTAATGCAGCTTAACAAGACACCCATGCAAAAGAGATAAAATGAAGCCAAGATAGACTGCTCTCCGTCCTCTAATGTTGCTGTAATCAGTGAATCACAGTGCTTGGACACTATGGCAGAGTGAGCTCTACCCTCATCCTTGCTCTTGCAGTGGAGGCTCCGTATCTCCCCAGGCAGTCTGTTTCTACGTTTCTCCATCCTTATCATTTTCATATCTAACCTGATACTTCCTTTCAACATTCACTAAGCACATCACTTCTTGTCCTGTCCACCATGGATGGGAAAAAAGATTATCCTGGCAGTAGACTATATATATTTAATAACAGTCTATTCCATCCGTTCCCTCTTCCCCTTCTCAATTCTTAGGCTAAACAACCTAATTTCTGCCATTTTTTTTGCCCACAGGTCACATTTTCTAGGCCTCTGATTTTTTCTGTTTGATATATTCCGGGTTTTGTACACTTGGTTCATGATTTTTTTTTGCTTTTTTCCCCTCTGTGAGATGTCCACAACTCAACTTGGTTCTACTGCGAAAAAATGTCTTATGTCAAAGAGCAATGTCTTATCATCTGCACTCCTAATTATACAGTCTGTGCGGTGTCTGTCTTCATCCAACACAGGCTTATCCACAGCTGATGACCTGCTGAATCTTCTTCGCTGTTCTCTAGGCCTGGGCAGGTGTTACTTGCTCCATATGTGCATAACAGCCTACATGAAGTATCTTGCATTTGTCCTTGCTAAAATGCATTGTGATTTTTCCATCCTGTATGCCTAATTTGCTTAGATCACATTGAATATTAAACCTGTCCTCCTCCATGCCAGCATGGAGTGCCATCTGTGTGTTTGGTGAGCCTACTGTCTCTTCAGTGGTGATGGCAAAGTAGTGCAGTGCATTTAGGTAACAGTCACTGTGCACATTTATTGCATGTATTCTGAAACTCAGCCTCAGGAGTACTGGACACCTTGCACAGGGCTATTAAGAGGGGACAAGACCTTTCTGAGCAGGGGGATACACTGCAGCAATGCTCTGGGTTCTGCAGAGTAAGGAGGAAGGCTGACCATCCTGAGGAGCTAGATGGGGATGTGACTGCCAAAGATCTGTTTGCCACTGAAAGGTGGATGAACTGGGGGTCCAACAAGGTAATTTGACACATACCTCCTAAGTCCTGTATGTCCGAATAGGGTTCAGTTGGCCCTAGATTAGTACCATGCATTATTCAATCACTGCTGTATTGGATTTTTTATATTTTTAAATAGAGCTAAATGACTTGGCAGTGTCACAAAATCACTAAAAGCCATTTAAAAATAATACTGTCACTAGAAGGCTTCTGAAGGATGAAATCAGGCAGAACTCCTTTCTCTTCTGTCACCTGAAAGTTTATGTCACACTCCTCCTTCCCCCTCTCTACCCACAGCAGTAGCATTTATGTACAATTTAATGTTATGATATTTAATCATGCAAATAATGATCTCATTCACTTTAGTGAGGCTATTTATGTGCTCAGGATTGCAAGGCTGGCACTGTGCTCTGCACAGCAATCCAGGGTTCTCCAGTAAAGGTAGCCTCAATATCTAACACATTATGAAGGAATACTTATGTTACTATGCATCTTTATTTAAATACTGATTTCACAGAATAATTAAGAAAAGGAAAAGTGAACAATCAGCATATAACCGTTCTATCTCTTTTTGCATACATGAAACGTGAAATTTCAGCAATGATGAAAATGACGGAGTATGAGCAAATTAGCTTTGATTTCCTCCTTACCTGTTGTTTTTTTTGTTGTGTGTCCTTTCTCCCTATAACTACTTCTTTCTTTAATTTTGTCCTTGGTAACAATTTAGGCAATAATGGTTAAAAAAAAACCCCAAAAGTTCCGGTATTGATTGAGTCTCCTTTTTTAAAACCTGTCTATCATTGTCCTCAAATAAATGCATATCTCAATGCGACATCTGTATGAAAGCAAGCAAAAGGCATAAGGGAATGGATTGAAAATTGTAACACTAGCTAGTAAAAGCACTCAGACTGATTAACGAAAACCACGGTAAAAGAAAGGTGAGGCTTCATGGGCTGAAAGATCAGAGAGAAAGAGGACGAAGATACATAGCTTAACAGCTGATGGAAGCAATCAACATTTGCTGGGGTTTGCACATGATTTTTCTCAGTAGAGTGAAAATACCAAGGAAATATTTTAAAGTTTGCAGGCAATGAAGCTAAATTATTGCATACCTCAATAATACCATATGGCAGGGGAAAAAAGGCAAGAAATACAGGAGGAAAAAGAAAAAAGAAAGTAAAAGGAATTCAGTCAGTCATAAAGAGGTAGCAAGAATTGTCAACTTGAATGTCTAGGTTTTAAAAGAAGATTTCTGCTTTTTCTGTTTTACTTGTAGTTTTTCTTTTGTTTGTTTGGTTTTTTTTTCCTCTGCATACTATTGCTTCTCCACATAGTGAAACAACAGTTCCCTCACAGACAAATGATTTGTATTCTCTACCCCTCCCTTCACACGTGCACATACTCACATACAAGGGTCAGAAGGCGTTCTAAGCATGTGGATTTTATGGAGGGAGATAAGAGGCAGGAGATGAATAATTCAGCTTTTAATCAATGAGTGGAGCTCTGTTTTCCCCTCCTGTCTTCCAGGTCTACTCTTTCCTCATCCATCCAGATATTACTCTGGTTTTCAAAATGGATGAGCAGCTGTGACCACTGCAAGTCTTTGACTCATGACTTTGTGGGCACTGGTGCTGACCAGGAATATATTAGCCAGGCTGTTTTGTACTGAAATATATTGCTGTGTCTATTCAAGCAATTGCTGCAGTTTCCCTGAAAATTAACCTTCAGAAAGGCATTAACATGATGGAAATTTTCAACTCTTAGGAAAATACTCACGTTTCTAAAACAGTGAATTGAAGTTTTTCATTTTCAAACAATTCTCTCAAATTTTCATTGTGGATGACATCTCCCCCCCCCCCCCCCCCCCCCAAGAATCAGAGATGAAATGTGAAGGAGTCCTTAAAGCAAACAAGATTGATTAGAAAAATACCATTCTTCTTCCCCAGGAAAGGAGAGCCATTATCCAAATCAAAATCAAATGCAGTTTCAAAAGTTTGAGTAAACTTCCCAAAACAGAACTGCTGTGCTTCGCATTGCTCTCTGGGCCACAGAGAAGTTTCCCCCCACTCTTTCACCCTTTTCTAACGTGGTTTCAAAGAGTAGCTGTTTCTACACATGCCATCACTGTGATGCTGTTACAACTTGGGAATCCTTGGAGCACCTGAGCTGCTGAATGAATACACGTTTTAGAAAGCACTAGGCAGTTCCTGCTGGTTTATGGGATTCCTTTGAAGAAGAGATTTTTTTTGTCCTTTTAATACAAAAGACATTTGTACTTGCATGTTAATTGCAATAGAAGTTAAAAGGAAATTAACTATTAAATTCACTTCTCAGTGCACTATGAGTGAATTCTTTATAATCTATAGCAGATAAACCATTCACAAGCATTTTACTCTCAATTTATTATCTGAAGCAGCAAGTGGTCAGAGTGATAGCCTGATGGGTGAAGCTGCGATTGAATTTAATACTAGAAGGGAAATTTGAATATTTGGATTTGAGAAATTCAAAAGAAACTAAAATCCTAAAAAAGCGCACCTAAGGCTATTCTGCATAACTTTTTCACTTGGCATCATAATTCTTAGCTCTGTGTAGAGGTAAAAAGGCAAACAGATCTCAAAGTGTTTTTCTTGTTACAGGATGGAGATGTTTCCTGTGGATGTATACAATAAACGTAATTAGGCTGCAAATAGGGAGCTGTTATATTGTATGAGATTTTAAATCCATCCAGATCAGTATCCTGCAGTTACTGCCGTATAAGACATATCCTAAGAGGAAATCCCCCTGTCAGTCAGATCAAAGGGGGGAAAGTCTGGTAGGGTTGTGTATGCGTGTGCTTATGTGCGCATATTAAACCTTGGAACAGGAACAAACCTAGAAATGTTCATGTTTCTAAGGGAAAGGAAGTTCCTTTTTGTTCTTCTCCTTCTTCTTATGTCTGGGGGAAAGTAATTTTGTTCCATTTTTAAATAAAATATGAAGCCAACTTTTTGGCTCCTGGGAATTCCTTTCTTTATATCCCTCTTTCTTTCATGAACCAGGGAACCTGGAAACCCTGGGATTGTACCTTGGATTTCCAGGGATGTTGGGGTTGCAAGGATGGTAAAAGCTGCAGAAATGATGAGATTATGGGCTCAAAATGACTTGCACTATGTCATCTAAGATGCAGGGCCCCTCACTGAGTTCTCAGGCAGCATTATACGGAGCTGACAGGATGCCAGGCAAGTTTTTGAAAGAACCTGTCTTATGCTTCTGAAACATTACTTCATCAGATACTTTGCACATGTGAACTGTATTGGGCTCCTGTGTTTTTCTGGCCTTGAGGTAAACACAAGGTTTAATTCAACTGGGTTCATAGGTAGTACTTTTCCTGAAAAACAGAGCTCTTATTCCCTGCTCTTTTATCTTCTGTATGAAGGTTTCTTGCATTAGAAAATGGAGAGTATGTAAAATCACCCTTTAAGTGACTTGCTGTATCACAAAGAGAGCACTGATGCCTGGTGTGCTGATGTTAACAGTGATTTATTTCAAAATGAGCTCCCATCATAACTGAAGCATGTTAATCTGCTCATTGCCAGTCAAGCTAGGGATCGTAGGTGTTCTTAGACAAAATGTTTAGGAGGAATCGTTGACTCATGGCAATCTTTTGTCATTCTCTGAAACGATACTATTAATGTGTATAGGATCAGCAGAGCACTTGTTTCTCAATTCTATTATCTTGTTTTTACATTCAGTTGCATCTTCCTTGGCACAGGGGGAGGATAGCAGATTCATGTTTG
This sequence comes from Myiopsitta monachus, assembly GCA_017639245.1. Classification (NCBI taxonomy): domain Eukaryota; kingdom Metazoa; phylum Chordata; class Aves; order Psittaciformes; family Psittacidae; genus Myiopsitta; species Myiopsitta monachus. Next base: position 96,998,631 of record CM029918.1, read on the forward strand.
AGCAATCTATTTGATATTTCATTTCTCTAGATCACCAAACCCTGTCATTTTCAAGTGTGGCAGGATTTGCTGTAGCAGATTAAATTGTCTCCTTTTGATAGCACTGGCAGGTTGTTGGTGTTCCAGACAAAGATTTAAAACTGGCCTGTAGGTGGTCTACCCTACACATGATATTAATTTGATCTTCTCTTACATGATGAGAAAAGGCAATGTCAGCCTTAAAGGCTGCATCTACTCTGTTTTCAACATTGTGAGATTACTAAGAGCCACAAATAATATCATCTTATTGTCAGGTAATACAGGGACCTATAAAACATCCAAAACCCTTTTCCAGAGAAGAGGCATGGAGAATGCCTATGATGCCTGTAGAGCTCTAAATCCAGGATAAACAGCTTCATATGAGAATTAAACCACATGTACTGCTGTTGAGAATAATATTATTTATAGTGGCAGCATCAGTAATTTGCACAGAGGATGGTTGTGGCTGCTCTCAGGTGTCCAGAGAAACAAACAGAAGTATTTGTTCTGGAATCATACTGGCAGAAAAAATATCTTAAATTCCAGTGCTTCATAAGGAGGAAGCTCCAGATTACACTACACTTTGTTGTTGCGTTTTTTGGTGTGTCTCTAATCAAGACATTTCCAGTGGATATTTTCAGCATGCCACAGCTCAGACATTTTGCTTTAGCATTAAAAGAGCACTGTGGAACTACTGCCTGTTGATCCTAAGTGTTACTCCAGTACAGTTCACATCATAACATATGAGAATTACCTCTGAAATGTGTATTTTTGATTGCTCTCAGCATTTGCATAGCTTTTTTTTCTTTGAGCTACAGTCTCAACTTGTGAGTACAACGCCACTGCATGACTCTCCCTACAAATGCATAACAAGAAAACATTTCAGTTCCAAAGGATTTGCAGGCCAGGATGGAACACATCACTTAGATGTAGTGAAGAACCATATAGAATAATAGCTAACAAGAGAAGTATGTGTAGGAGCAGTTGTGAGCACTGCAGTAAACAATGGCCTTCCCATAGCAGATGACACCTTTTGAGATTCCTGCAGGAATTATGACAGGGAAGTCCTTAAACATTGAGGGGGCAAGATGGTAGCTTTCCTCAACTGTACAGAAGCTGACAGTCTCAGCAAAAGGCTGTGAAGTGTTGAAGCTTTGCAACCACAAACTCAGTATAGAAATTTGAAGTCTCTCTCCAGGTTTTAACTGAGTTTTCCAAATGAACTCCAGCACATAAATGAACTCCTGATCATTCAGCTTGTATATTTTTGCCAGCTAAAATGGGGAACTCTTAACAAATATCCTGGTGGACCATTTTTTCCTGTGGCCATAGCTCATTAACTTTTTTTAACCTCAGTAGCGTTGCATTATTTACACTTTAAAACATCTACCAGAGGTATAAGCCTGGATGGTGAAATAAATGTTGTTCTTACTAAGTGCCAGAAGCACCAGTAGTTGAAGGGCATAGTCAGATTTAAAAATAGTTTTGGCTAATGCAAGATATGATCTAAAACCAAAGAAAAGAACAGAAGATGCAATTCTCTAGGGACAAGTGGAAGGTACTGCATATAGGCAGAAATAATCAGAATAGCACATGACAAGGAACAGCTGCTTAAATAGCAGTTCTGCAAGAAATGATCTGGGGGCTATTGAAATTGAGCTGACAACATCCGTCTGCTGCAGGAAAATCAAACATTGTGGTGCATAGGGAGAAAGGTAGTTTTTTAAGGCTTGTGAAATAATTCTTCCACTATGTTCAATACTGGTAAGGCTGTAGATGGACTTGGTCCACATTAAAGAGTACAGCATTGGTCAGAGAGGCTCTGAGGGGTGGCCCAGGGGACACTCCCCTGGTTGGGCCATGCAACCCCTAGTCCAGATCATCAAGCACCTCTGTGGAGACAGAGATGGAACAGAGTAGGGACAAAGTAGGCACCCTCCAGAAGCTATCAGAAGAACTGGCTACCCTGGGTTTGGAGAAGTCTGAGGTTCTTAATGACTTCTTTGCCTCTGTCTTCACCAGAAAATGCTCTGACCACACCACCCAAGTCTTGGAAGGCAGATGCAGGGACAGTGAGAATGAAGACCCGGGACCCACTGCAGGAGAGGATCTGGTTCGAGACCATCTTAGGAACCTGAACATACACGAGTCCATGGGACCTGATGAAATCCATCCGCAGGTCCTGAAGGAGCTGGCAAAGGAAGTTGCTAAGCCACTGTCCATCATATTTGAGAAACCATGGCAGTCAGGTGAAGTTCCCGATGACTGGAAAAAGGGAAATATAACCCCCATTTTCAAGAAGGGGAAAATGGATGAGCCAGGGAAGTACAGAGCAGTCAGCCTCACCTCTGTGCCTGGCAAAATCTTGGAGCAGATTCTCCTGGAAGGCATGCTGAGGCACATGAAAAACAACAAGGTGGTTGGTGACAGCCAGCATGGCTTCACTAAGGGGAAATCCTGCCTGACCAATCTGGTGGCCTTCTATGATGAGGCTATGGAACTGATGGACAGGGGTAGAGCAGTTGATGTCATCTCTCTGGACCTGTGCAAAGCGTTTGACACTGTCTCACACGACATCCTTGTCTCTAAGTTGGAGAGACATCAATTTGATAGGTGGACCACTCAGTGGATAAAGAACTGGCTGGACAGCCGCACGCAAAGAGTTGTGCTCAATGGCTCAATGTCCAGCTGGAGACCAGTAATGAGTGGTGTCCCTACTCTCAGGGATGGGTGTTGGGACCAGTCTTGTTCAACATCTTTGTCGGTGACATGGACGGTGGGATTGAGTGCTCCCTCAGCATGTTCAACGATGACACCAAGCTGTGTGGTTCAGTTGATCCACTGGAGGGAAGGAATGCCATCCAGAGGGACCTTGACACGCTTGTGAGGTGGGCTGATGCCAAACTGATGAAGTTTAACCACATCAAGTGCAAGGTCCTGCAGCTGGGTCAGAGCAATCCCAGGCACAGCTCCAGGTTGGGCAGAGAAGAGATTGAGAGCAGCCCTGAGGAGAAGGACTTGAGGGTGTTGGTCGATGAGAAAATGAACATGAGCCGGCAGTGTGCGCTCGCAGCCGAGAAAGCCAACTGTGTCCTGGGCTGCATCAAAAGGAGTGTGACCAGCAGGTTGAAGGAGGTGATCCTGCCCCTCCACTCTGCTCTCCTGAGACCTCACTTGAAGTACTGTGTGCAGTTCTGGTGTCCTCAACAGAAAAAGGACATGGAACTGCTGGAAGAAGTGCAGAGGAGGGCCACGAGGATGATGAGGGGACTCGGAGCACCTTTCGCATGAAGATAGGCTGAGAAAGTTGGGGCTGTTGAGCCTGGAGAAGAGAAGGCTGCGTGGAGACCTCAGAGCAGCCTTCCAGTATCTGTAGGGGGCCTATAGGGATGCTGGGGAGGGACTCTTCATGAGGAACTGTAGTGATAGCACAAGGGGTAACTGGGTTCAAACTTAAACAGGGGAAGTTTAGATTGAATGTGAGGAAGAAATTCTTTACTGTAAGGGTGGTGAGGCACTGAAATGAGTTGCCCAAGGAAGCTTGTGAATGCTCCGTCATTGGCAGTGTTCAAGGCTGGATTAGGACAGAGCCTTGGTTGGCAGTGGTTTAATGTGAGGTGTCTGTGCCCAGTGGCAGGGGGGTTGGAACTGGATGATGTTAAGGTCCTTTCCAACACTAAAAGTTCTATGATTCTAAGGCTGAGGCACCTGCTTGTGGAGCTGGTCACTGGCATCTTATGGCATCACTGCGGCAGGGACTGATGGCCCTGTGTCGTGGTTTAAGCCCAGCCATAACTCAGAAAAGCACACAGTCGCTCTCTCACTCCCCCCTCCATTCCTCTCCTCTGCTCCTGCGTGATAGGGAGGAGAATCGGAAGAATGTAGCTCCCACAGGTTGAGGATAAGAACAGTCCAGCAACTAAGGTATAACACAAATCACTGCTGCTACCACCAATAACGTCATAGCAGTCTCCAGTGTCTGAAGGGGGCCTATAGGGATGGTGGGGAGGGACTCTTCATTAGAAGAGAATGCTCAGGAGGGACCTTATCGCTCCCTACAGCTACCTGAAAGGAGAATGGAATGAGGAGGTGGCTGGTCTCTTCTCCCAAGTAACAAGTGATAGGACAAGAGGAAATGGCCTCAGGCTGTGCCAGGGGAGGTTTAGGCTATATATTAGGAAAAATTTCTTCACAGAGCAGGTGATTAGGCATTGGAACAGGCTGCCCAGGGAAGTGGTGGAGTCACCGTCCTTGGAAGTGTTCAAAAAATGTGTAGATGAGGCCATCAGTGACGGTTTAGTGATGGACTTGGCAGTCCTGGGGTAAAGGCTGGACTTGATGAACTTAAAGGTCCTTTTCCAACCTGATTGAATCTATGATTCTATGAAAAGCATGATCTAAGATGTAGGAAACGTAACCAGCAGGAACGTTTGAAAGGGACACTTGTTTGGTTGTGTTCATGTGTTACTTTCATATGTTGTCTCCTAATAAAATTAAAGAACAGTATAATTATAGAAAAGAAGTAAAGCAACACAAATCAAGCATTAATGTTTCATAACTGTAGAGCATATTGCTATCTAGATATTTCTATCTGATACATATTTCACTAAAGAAAGAAGGCATTCAAACTGCATTAGCAATTTTCTGAAGAGTGGTAGATGTTACTTAAATGTGATGACACTTGTCATCACCATGTGTAAACTTTATGCATAATGTATTCTTGGCTCATGTTCACCTTTGCATTTCAAAACGTCATTTACTCTGCGTTAAGTCAAATTGTACATGCAGCAGTATGGGAATTGAACAAGTTAAGAATTTCCTTTTAACCTTCTAGAAACTCAGTTTTAACAATATTTGCAGAAGAAGGAGGAATTCTTTTTTCCTCTTGATGAGCTATTAACTGTTGAAATGTAGCTATTCATCTGCCATTATTTCAACAGCTCAGAGTCATAGATGCTTGTACATTTACTCCTACAGTGCTTTGCATTTTTGCAGACCTCAGTATTTTGTTTGAGCTGAACATACAAGGCCACATTCTCATTCCGTTGAGGCTCTGTTGACTCAGCAGAGAGGGTGGCAGATATCCAAATATTTCTTTTCAGTTCTGTGTTTAACATAGGACCAGACCCAGCCACACATCCCTGGAAGAAGACTAGTCCCCAGAAGACGGGATTCACCCTTCAGGGTGCAGTGGTGTGTGTCTATATGTATTATTTCTTACTGTATCTTAAAGCAGCAGTGTATATGAATATATATATGTATATATATATGAATACCCATTCAGCTGAACCTTCCTTTACTATCTCTTATTTGCTGTAATTGTTTCTTGGGAATGACAGAACAAAGGCAGCTGAATGGCAGCGCTGAATCCTTTTGCTGTTCTGAGCTCATCTGCTTCCAAGCCACTTCCACTGACACCTGTTCTGGTCTCCTCAGAATAGAAATGCTTGCAAGCATCCTGCTTTCCTGCACTCTCCTGGGAAGCACTATTTTCACACAAGGAGTCAATCTATTCCACCTTGCCAGCTTCTCACCCAATTTCTATATAGCCAAGGGGTATCAGTGTTATTCTGAACTCCAGGTGCCTGAAACTATAAAATTCTGACACTGATATTACTGAATAAGTTACGCCATCACTGACACTCTCTGCCCTGGAACTCATTTACGTAGACACTGGAATGGGACTTCCATGCAGGCAGTAACCAAAGAGGCACTTCATAGATAGGTCATTGCAGAGCTTTCAGCTGCCTCTTCGCAAAGTAGAAAGCAAAGTCATTGTTTCCACATATTCTAATGTGTGACATAAGGGAATGCCTACAACTTGTGCATCTGTGTTTCAGGCTGGCTCCTTGCTATACAGAAGCTGAGTGCACTCAGGGAATGACTCATTGGGATAAATCTTAATCTAAGACAGAACTTCCATTTAGCTTCCTACTTTTTAATGTAGAATGACATTTCCCATAGAGGAGGTATACTGAGAAGGTGCATTCCCAATAAACTTCTCCTAGATCACCCTGAGATGATGTGATGGATGTTACTTTCCTTGGTCATGGATTTTCAGAAGCTGATTGTGTGGTGAGAGCAAAGCAGAGGAAAATTCTCCATCCAACAGTCTCCTGGATCATACAATGATTATAGCACAAGTACAGAAAAGGAGAGAAAGAGAACAGCAGTGACAGGACCTGGAAAGATGGAGGTGTTGCCAGTTTAGGAATATCTTTGTCCCTTGGGAATATCTTTGTCCTTTGGGAAGGGCCAGAGATTCATGAGAGAAGGTGGTCAGCAGTATGCACTTGTGCCATGTTACATGAAGTGAAGAAAAGAGCCCAAAGGAAAAAACTCAACTGTACTGTGCTTTTTCTAGGAAAGGAATTTGAGGAAGGTATGGTTCAAACCACTGAAAGGAGAACTAAATAATAAATGAGGAAATATCAGAGCAGTATATGACAAGTATGGCCCAAAGCAGGAGCCTGAGGTAGAACTGAAGGATAGTACTGGTGTTTTACTCAGTGCTGGTCATAGCATAGTCAGGCGTGTTTGACCAAAGTTTTTTCCTACAAGGCCCTGCTAAGAAAAGGTTTGTTGGCATTTCTTGTCAAAATGAGAAAGGCTATCAAAGATATTCCTAGCAGAGTTCTAATGGCTCAGATACTCATCTGAAACAAGGGAAATTAATCTTTTAAATCCTATCCTGTCTAATGCAGAGCAGGGTTTGAAGCTACATCTTCAAGGGGGGTGGAACTAGATGACCTTAATGTACTTTCCAGCCCTAAGTATTCCATGATTCTACAATTCTATGTCTTGTGGGACCCTCATTACACAAGTGTTGTAATAATCTTGTCTGACCCACCGAGTGTGGACCCATTTATACGCAGGACAGCTGCTTGAACAGGAGCGTGAACCTTCCCCACCAAGAGTAACTCCACTCTTCCCATCTATCCGTAACTGTGTTAGGGAGATATCTACATGCTATTCTCTCTGCCCCTTGGCATGCAGGCTTCATTCACGCAAGTGCTTGATTCATGTCCTACATTTAGTCAGGATTACTGAGATGATTTTGATAATATCTTATCTGAAACCACTCTCTGAGTCCTTTGGATCCAGGAAAACCTTCTGGGCACCCTCACAAGTTTTCCATTTGTATTACAGTAACTGCCTCAGAAAAACAGAATGACCTTTATGGATTTTTTTCCCCCTAGAAGAACTGTGCAGCCAGAGGAATGCTGGATGGGCTGGAGATAGCACAATTTGCATGGTTCGTGCCAGTAAACTTGGTAAAAACAACAGCTATGATATATACCTGTCATGTCTTCCCTAACGTATGCTCTTTGACATCAGAGATGTTTGCTGTCTCCAAAACAATTCGGAAGGCTGGAGCTGTACTGTACTAGGCCTTTGATTTCACTGCAATGAAGAGGGTGAAATGCAAATGAATATTTCTAATGCAGAATAATAGTCACTTTAGCTTAATGAGCAGTTACTGTGCAGAATGATCTAGGTGGATTCAGCAGAGCTGTGGGATCTTAAAAACACCAGGCAGAGTTTCAAGTCAGCAGGTAAGAAAAAGAAAACATCTTTATCTATGTCACAGTTAATTTTCCAGTTTACTTGAGGAGGGCTGGTGGCTAGGATTTCAGCTGCCAAGGCAGAGGACACACTCGAGACCTTTTGGCTAAATGTGATCTGAGCTTATAAAGCTCCTCCATAGCTTAATGATTGGAGGTGAAAGCTACATTTAAGTGCTGGTAAGTGGGCTATGAGAATTAATTGAGTGTCCAGGGAGAATCGAGTGAGTTTCCTGCATTTCTGCTTCATACTTTTAAAGACAAAAAGGCAATATTTCTCTATTCAGACAAATGAGACTGCCAATAGGGTTAGAGGCCTCTCTGTGCTAAAAGGAACAATTGAAGGAGGAAGTCCATTTGCTCTTATAAAGGCCTGGAAGCACACAAGAGTAGGAAATCTCTGGGTGAAGAAATAAACCACAAAGAAGGTAGGAGCAAAGGGATATTTTAGTTGAATCATCCAAGACATACAGCTAGGAGAAATTTGTTTTAAGGGATTCTTTCTTGCTCCTCTCTGTCCTGTGTTTTGTCAGAGCTGCTTGGAATTGTGTCTACAGATGGGCTGCTTAGTCTGGAACATCATTTACTTACTCTGCCTGGTTCTGGGTGTCTTCCTGGTTGCAACTGATGTGACATGCTAGTGTCATATGCTGGTGGCAAGCGTCACCCAAGACAGCGGAAACTTGGTCAGGGCTTCCCTCAGCACAACTTCCAACCACTATTTGCAAGGCTGGAGCAATCTTCCTCTTCTTACCCCAGTTAGGCTACCCAGTGGGCAGGGACAGGGAAACCCAGCCAAAACAGTTCAACAATCTTAAAGTTCACTACCGAAAAGGATTAAGGATAACGCAAGTGATTGAATTTTAAGTGGCAGAAACACTAAGTCAGCCCAAAAAATCCAGACATTTCTCTGCAGCTCCTTGTCGAAAGTTTGTCTTCTGTTTTAGTCAGAAATGATGTGCAGCCTGAGCTCACAGGGATATGCCCTGAAGTCCTATTATCAGCCTCCACGACTAAACTGGGAAGCGTAGTCTTACAAATATACCTAATGATGAAATTTAGACTGGCAGAGAGTTGGACTGAGTGTATCTTCAGGCTTTTGCCAACTTTGGCAGCAGCTATTCCAGTGCCTTTAACAGGTCTGTTTTGACTGAGATCTGGAGATTTTCTGACTCAGCTGCAATCAAAAAATCATCCGTTCTCTTTATTTCCTCTCTTTGAACAAAAGAGTTTCTGTTTCTAGTTGCCAAATACAAAATCAATCCCACATGCATCCTCCTAAAGACAATGAAACTTAGAATGTATTGTTCTACAGCTTTATTCCTGAGTGCCTGTCGTATTTTCAAGTCAGAGATAAGATTGAAGGGAAAGTTTCATTATTCAGTAACCTCCTCCATCTCTCTGCTTACACAAGATTGGCTTCTGGTTCCATTTTGCCTAGTTTTCAGTGACTAAAATGAAGTGTTGTGTACCATGGGCATGTTTCTCTCCAGCTAACAGATGTTGCCTTTAGCCAGTTTCTCAGAGGTCAATCTGCAGGTTTTTTTTGCTCTGTGGCATTTTATACCTTCTATTTCTCTTCTTCCACCATAAAATAGCTCTTGTTCTTCCATCTCTAGAACAAAACAATGGATTTTTTGTGTGTGTGTCCTGTGTATTTACCTATTTTTGACCAAATAATACATGGCCTCCTCAGTTTTGTTGTTTGCTTGGTTGGTTGGTTGATGTAGTACACCCACCCACCCACCCACCTTTTTGTTCCTTTAACTTGTTTCATTAGGCATATTCTCTGGCTTTGAGCCCCACACATTCTTCAGGATCTTAAAACTGTGTCTAAGAGCAAATCTCTTGAGCATTAGAATGCACAGGATAGATTTCATTTTTTTCCCTGACAGGGCTGCCAAAAAGACCCTCCAATTTAGCAACACTCTCTGCCTTTTCAACAGCTTCCTCAGTATGCACCAAAGCAGGTGGAAGGAGTTTCAAGGTTGGGAAAAGAACAGCTTGTGTGTACAAAACATTATATTTATAAGTTTCTTGCCTCCAAAACAGAGATTTCTTGGGATAACTATAACTCTAATGTAATTGACAAGGATAAGGATGAATTCTGGATACATCAAATTAGAATCTGAAGTGGTTTAAAGTGTAGGTTGCCTCTCAAATGCATTGGCGGCACCTAGAAAGAGGAAAAGTCTAGGGTAACTATTTTATCAAATAAATCAAGGAAGTATTTTATCAAAGATGTAACCATCTTTATCCCATTGTTGTGGCTCTATTTCTGTGTTTTTCTGATTAAAAGTCACAGTAGGTCCAGAAGAAATGGACCAGGGACAGGTCACTCTGAAGGACAACTCAATGAACTCCTGCAGCTGAGGCAATGTGCATTTCCAAAATATAAATATTAGCCCATGAAGGTGTCCAGGTTCAGGTGTCTTTCTTTGTATTCCATGTAATTTCGAACTTCTACCTCACTGGGAATGACAGGAACCCTATCACTGTGCTAACCACCAGTGCTATGCTTCCATACTCTATCAGGCTCCCATGTGTGCGGAGGTTGTTGTGTCAATTTTTGCATACACATTCAATGTGTTTGTCTAATTTAGGATTTAAAAAAATGCTACACCAAAGCATGTTGTTTATCTTCCTTTCCAGGGGGCAGTTCTTTCCTGATATTGGAAATCTTGGCTCGCATATGTCAGGACAACTGATGATGACTCATCACAGTTGTGGTGTATGTTAATAACAGCTTAACTTTCCATGTCTTCTCCTGCCAGGTAGTCTTCTAAAGCCTTTCCTTTTTCCCATATTGGAATACTTAAGCTAATCTTGATGTGCTATTGTGTTATGAAAAAGCTTTTTCTCCTCTCATGTCATGCGAACAGCAGAATAGCGCATGTTGGCATTGACTAGTTCTAAAGATATGTTGGCTCACAGGTGCTAAATCATTTTCTTCAGATAAGTTGCTCCTGGCTTTCTGTAGTTTCAGACAGATTGAGTATTTTCTGCTTGATGTTTTGAAAGTTTTCAGTGCAAACTTTAAGAATGCAGGATTTTTAAGAACACCTACAAAGCTTCTCACATACTATTTACAACCTTTTTATGTTATTTTATGGGAGAAAGATCACAGAATCATAAAATAGTTTGATTTGGAAGGGCCCTTAAATATCACCTAGTTCCAACCCTCCTACCATGGGCAGGAACTGATTCCAATAGACCAGGTTGCTGAAAGCCCCTTCCAACCCAGCCTTGAACACTGCCAGGGATGGGGCAGCCATAACTTCTCTGGGTAACCTAGTCCAGTGCTTTACCACCCTCACAGTAAAAAACTACTTCCTAGTATCTAATCTAAATCTCTCCTCTTTCAGTTTAAAGACGTTTCCCCTTGTCTTGTCACTACATGCCCTTGCAAAAAAATCCCTCTCCAGCTTTCTCGCAAGCCCCATTTAGTTATTGCAAGGTTGTTAGAAGGTTTCCCCAGAGCCTTCTCTTCTCCATGCTGAACAAGCCCAACTCTTTCTGCCTCTCTTCAGATGCCGTTCAGAGGCACCTTTCAAACCTGTCAAGGTCTCTCTGAATGGCATTCCTTCCTTCCAGTGTGCCAACTGCTCCAGCTTGGTGTCCTCAACAAAACTGTTGAGGGTGTATTCAATCCCACTGTCCATATCACCAACAAGATGTTAAACAGCACCAGTCCCAATAACAACCTCTGAGGAATGCCACTTCTCACTGGTCTCCACTTGGACATTGAGTTGCTTACCACAACTCTTTGTGACCATCCAGTCAATTCAGTATCAGCAAGTGATCCATTCATCAAATCCATGCCTCTTCAGTTTAGAGACAAGGTTGCTCCTTGGGACAGTGAAAAATGTTTTGCACAAGTTCTGGTAGATGATATCAATTGCTCTTCCCTTACCCACTACCAGTGTAACTCCATTGTAGAATGTCTTCATCGGTGTCTGTGATCCCACTGTGTATTCCAATTTATAAGTAATTAGCCAGATTCTGCATTGCAATAAGTCCATGAGATGAATAGCACCTACACCACCAACAAAATGTGGTTTGCTGTCAGGGAGCAGTGAGGGCTGTCTGTACCCTAAGGGAGAGAGAGAGAGAGAGGACCTGAGGGTGACCCTTGTGTATGCAGTGCCATCCAAATATGGCAAAATCCTTCAGGGTCTTGACAGAGAGAGGACAGAGTTGGGTGCTGGTAATAGGGTCCACTGGCACTCCCAGACATGAAATGATGAACTAAAGCCAGGGTCTATGCAGGGGTTTCAGTCACAAGCAGAAAGTGATGGAGCAAGTGACAGGTCTGGAGACTTGGCTACAAGAAGATTGAGCTCTTGAGTCCATCCAGTTCTACAATAGAGGAGAAACAGGGACTGAAGGTCCAGGGCTGAGCTTAAGTGAGGATTCTGAGCCCAAGGGCAGAGGATGCAGGTAGGGGCCCTGACTGAAACTGGTCAGTGGCATTTATGCCTACTTGTCTTCTCAGGGTTCTGACACTCACCTATTCAGGGTGGTATTAAGGTTTAGGCACTCGAACCTTGTCTACATGCACGTGTGATAGCTGCTCAAGCTCCATTAGAGTTGATATGCAAAAAAGGGATTAATAAATCTCCCTAAACCTAGTTTATAGGTTGTTTGCCACATACAAACATATCTGAAATGCCTACAGGCATCCCTTTCAGACAGTCATGTTGTCAATGGCTGTTGCAAACACCCTGAGCTGAACAACTCATAGCATTCAAGTGAGATGTCTATAGCCACTATTTAAGCTCATTTTAGACACCATGGATGAGTTGTCTGACAAACTTAACATGGAAATAAGAACTTTTCTGGTGGATATGATAGCCTTACCTTTTCCTTTATCATGCATGCATAGCTCTAAAAGTCTCTACCTCATAATGATTTTGGCAGATGATTCATATTCTTTCTTTTCTCTCTCCTTTCTTCACATGCACAGACCAGACACTGAACTCAAACGAGGACAGGGATTTTATAGGAACAAGGACAGCGGGTGGGGAAGAAGATCATATTTGTTCTGGAAACACGCTGATCTAACGGATATGACTCTCTTCTTCCTCAGTCATATGCGCTCCAGCCCCATGCTTGCCTCTGTGCTATAGCCCTAATCCTCATCTTCAGAACCAGCTTGTGTTACACTGGCAGCACATCCTTGACTGTGGAAACTGTGATGATGACAGATAAACCTGTCCAGAAAGCAGAGCAGTGCTCTTAAACTACAATCATCGTGAGTCACTAGAGCAGCTTTTTAGAACCAAGGGGAGTATTTTGACTTGTGCTCCATTTTCAGTAAAAAGCGAGAATGTTCTGCAGAAATCAGACACTGTAAAAAAGAAAAATCCTTGGTAGTCCAAGTTTTCTTCTACTAGTTGGTTTTGTAAATATTTCAGCTAGCGCTTGGAATAATCTTGTTTAAGATTATATCAAGATATAAGGAAGAAACTCTTTACTGTAAGGGTGATGAGGCACTGGAATGGGCTGCCCAGGGAAGTTGTGAATGCTCCATCGCTGGTGGTGTTCAAGGCAGGGTTGGACAGAGCCTTGGGTGACATGGTTTAGTGTGAGGTGTCCCTGCCCATGGCAGGGGGGTTGGAACTGGATGATCTTAAGGTCCTTTCCAACCCTAACTATTCTATGATTCTATGATTCAATGATTCTTTTGAAATTTTAACATCAGGAGAAGTTAAAGATGGGATTAAAAAACCCAGTCTAATCAGTGGGAACAGTTCTGGCAAACGTAAGAACTTAGAGAAAAATCAATACAAAGGTTTCATTTGGTCTTTGTCCTGGGTTCAGCAGTAGCAGTCATTTTTCTCCTTCTTGGTAGCTGGTGCAGCGCTGTGTTTTTGATTTTGGGCCTGGGAGCATCGCTGATAACACCAGTGTTTTCAGTTACTGCTTGGTAATGTTTTGGTCTGGCCAAGGACTTTCTGAGCCTCATGCTATGCCAGGGAGGAGGGGGAAGCCGGGAGGAAGCAGAGACAGGACACCTGACCCAAACTGACTAAAGAGGTTATTCCATACCACAGCACGTCATGTCCAGGATGGGAAGACAGAGAGCAGAGACCCGGAAGGGTGTGGTGGTGGACTGGGGGGTTCGCTGCTGGGGGGTGCACTGGCTGGGTCGGGCTTGGTGAGCAGTTGTATTCTCTTTCTTTGTACTTCTCCTGTCATTATTATTACTGGTGGTAGCAGTAGTGATTTGTGTTATACCTTAGTTACTAAACTGTTCTTATCTCAACCTGTGCAAGTTGAATTCTTTTGATTCTCCTCCCCATCCCCCTGGACTGGGGGAAGAGAGGGAGTGAGTGAGTGAGTGAGTGACTTCGTGAGTTTTAGAGACTTAAACCACAACAAGATGATGAAAGTTTTTTTTGTAGAGTATGCTGCATTTTGGTGCCTCTTTGTTAAAGCTTATTTGACACATAAGTAACAGTTTAGAGCTATGAAGTATGCCATAAGAATATGTTTTATTGAGGAGACAACTGCATTAGTGAAGCCTGGAATTTTAGAATCTTTTCCTGATAAACCTTAAAAGATTCTTATGTATGAAAAAAGAAAGATCTGCAATAATAAATTGGAATCATGACACATAATTTTTGATGAAGTTATGTTCTTAGCTCATCATGTCTGATGCCACATGTACATTATGTGTATGCAGGTGCACAGAAACAAATTGCATTTGCACTGTACAACCTGTAAACTGCACACTCGTGTAGCCAGTTTCACCAGTTTCACAGTTTCATCTGAATTTCTGCCACATAGCAGGGAAAACCCCTTGGAATTTCTGCCATTATACATCTAATAACACATAAAGGCAGCTGTAGTCCAGATTTTAGTTCATTAGTTTTAATGGTCTCTCCAGTTAAGATCCTGCAGGATCAAAATAAGTCTAGAAGAATCTCAGATATTTACCTAGAAAAAGCCAGGAACAGCAGAGTAATTGGACAGAAACAGTTGCATGGCAGGGCACAGTTGCTTTGATGTGAGATAACTCCTTCCCATCACCAGCCAGCCCTGAACACTCACAGAACTGCTGAACTAGATCTTGCTGCTCTGATCCCCCTGCACAATCAGCATCTGCTGCAAAGCTCAAGGCCTGGTAACAGTTAGCATTGAAATTAGCTAATCTGGGATTGGGGAGGGGGTGTTTCTTCTTTTTTTTTTCCCTTGCCTTCACTCCTACCTATTCCTGGCAACACTGGTGGTGCTTTTCCCCCATTTTTCTTGGAAATGAACAGTAAAGATGACTAGTTGTTCAGGATTTCTATTCTGAACCACTCCAGTTGTAGAGGAAGAAAATTGTCAGACTCCTACTCACCTTTTACCAATCAGAAGTATATGTCAGATTGTTTTCTGTCATTAGTGTCTTGAAGCAGTCTGGAAGTTGGAAACATTGCAATAGGGAGTTGTGACTTTTCTCTCAGAGGAGCTTAAAGGGAGTACTAGTGTATTTGAACTAGATTTTAATTCATCTCAGCTGAACTGCTACCTGAGGCTGCAAAAGTCAGTGAGCAGATGAGTTAGGTTTGTTCCAAAGGAACGTTTTTCCTGCCTCTACAAGAGGAATGAGCCAGCCTCTTTACACTCCTTCTAGCTGTTTTGAAGACAAAATCTTTTCCATATGGTACACTAATTGCACAATAAAAGTTATTTAATTGGAAATAATTACTTAGTTTTCAAAGTACCATAATTATTCCAGCCCAGAGCCAGCTTTTAGAATGGTATCTCGTGAAAGAGTTCACAGATGATGGAGACGTCTGTTTCATTTTTAGCTATTGTGTGCATCCTTCAATTTACCTACTTGGCATTGTTTATATTGCTACAAGGAACTAAAGACAAAGGGCTGCTGGTAAGGGCAGTCAGAAATGAAACAAGGGCAGAGATAAAATATCTTCAAAGAAAATCTCAGAAGGCCTTAAAAGAACAGAGGAGGCTTAGGGGAAGTGCCTATTTATCTGTCTGCAGCCATTAGTTGGGGTCTAAAATAAAAAAATCAGTGAACTCTTGCAAACTATTTCTATAAACAGTTGTGGGGGAAGAAGAGGGATGGTCCAGGGGAGTAAGTCAGGAAGATGTTGCAGGAGTGAGACAAAGAGTGACATAGAAGGACCAGGAATGATGAGAAAATTGAAGAGAAAATGAACATGAGCCGGCAGTGTGCACTTGCAGCCCAGAAAGCCAATCGTATCCTGGGCTGCATCAAGAGGAGTGTGACCAGCAGGTTGAAGGAGGTGATCCTGCCCCTCTATTCTGCTCTCATGAGACCTCACTTGGAGTATTGTGCGCAGTTTTGGTGTTCTCAACATAAAAAGGACACGGAACTGTTGGAACAAGTGCAGAGGAGGGCCACAAGGATGATCAGGGGTCTGGAACACCTGCCATGTGAAGATCGGCTGAGAAAGTTGGGGCTGTTGAGCCTGGAGAAGTCTGCGTGGACACCTCATAGCAGCCTTCCAGTATCTCAAGGGGGCCTACAAGGGTGCTGTGGAAGGACTCTTCATGAGGGACTGTAGTGATAGGACAAGGGGTAATGGGTTCAAACTTAAACAGGGGAAGTTTAGATTGGATGTGAGGAAGAAGTTCTTTACTGTAAGGGTGGTGAGGCACTGGAATGGGTTGCCCAGGGAAACTGTGAATTCTCCATCGCTGGCGGTTTTCAAGGCCAGGTTGGACAGAGCCTTGGTTGGCATGGTTTAGTGGAAGGTGTCTGTGCTCATGGCAGGGGGGGTGGAACTCGATGATCTTAAGGTCTTTTCCAACCCTAACTGTTCTATGATTTTATGAAGTTCTGCGCAGTGAGCGAGGCTGAGTTAAATAGGAACATCCTAAACTTGTGAGGAGATTGCGAGCTTTAGTTTGACTCTATGAAGCTTTGCTCTTGGGCTAACTCTCTCCTCTGGCAGCTGTTTGAGTAAATAAGCAATCTTTCATTTTGACAAAGCTCTTTTACATCACTTTCCTTGGCAGCTGGTCAAAAGCTCCTCGGAGGAGTTTCTTGGAGGTGTAAGTGTGGCTAAGAGAGTGAGACCGAGTTCCCAAGCAGCTGTACCTTGACAGAAGTGAAAGAAAAAGTGGTGATTGCCTGACAGCAGTATTTAAAATGGACTAACGGGGTGTGATGCAAAGTTTGGTTTATATCATGATGAAGATACTTATTTTGGGATAGCTTTACTGCAACAGTTATTCCAAAAATATCTCTGACAAAGAGCTTACTTATGCCTTTTAGACCAGATCATGAGATAGTCTAAATTAATCAATTCTGCTGCTGGGATATGTGCTCACACATCCTTTGGGATTACTTTAATGATCCAGGTGTGATTCCACATCAGTAGCTGAACTGATGCAACTTTCACCGGTAGGTCATTTTGTGGTGATGTCTCTGTGTTTCTGCTGTCAGTCAGTATATCCAAGCTATGCTTTTATATCACTTCAGAGGCATGATCTCATGCACTCAATTATCACCATGTAATGTGAATTATTAAGGTCATTCTGTTGTTAATTAATTGGTCATGCCATGTTAAAATAGTCTCCCTGAAGTCCCCTGCATTGCACATTAATGTGAGCCTTTCCACAAACCTAGTCATTTGAAGTGTCTCACCAGCAATCTCAATAACACTGATGTGCTGCATTGCTAGTTATTCTCTGTATTGCAGGAGGGAAAGATTTCAATAATGTTTCAGCTGTGTTTGGATGTCTGTTGGAAATACTCTCCCTGAAATACCAAATGAAGTCCATGTGATATAAAAAGAAGTAAAAAAGTGAAGATCATTTGGCTATGTCTGAAGAGCTCATGTGAGCCCACGGTATTAGCAGATAGATGATGAGAAGCAGTAATATTATTGCTTTAAAAAACATGGCTGAGAATCTGGGAAGCCACCTTTAAGGAATTTCTAAATGTTTGGCCCTGCTAAACAACTGACCATACTGTATTTAATACTCTCCCAATGTAAACTTGAGGAAGTTTATTCACAAACATCATTGTAATTTCTATGGGCAACTAATCATTGCTATTATACTCATGCCCAGCTGCAGCTGGCTGCAGCTAAATTTGAATACTGGATTATCTTTTTTTCCCCTCTGTAGTTTGTTTTGGTAATTAAGATTCTGACAATTGGAGCATTATTGTGAGAGTGAGAAGCATGAAAGCTTTGCAGAACTCACCTTGTGATCAAGCTTTTCATCTGAGACTCATGTATAAGCCTATTCATGGACAGGATTATTCCCCAAGTCCTACACTGCTCTCATTCTTCTTTTGACAGACCTTTTGGGATCCAAAAGTGATAATATGCATGGCTACTTCCCTTGGCAAGCATCACTTCAATCTTCTCTGCACTCCATTTACCTGATTCCTCTAACCAGTCTCTCCATATGAGCCCTACTTGTTTTCCTGATCATTTGGAGCTCTGCCTTTCAGTTAAGATATAAGGAATATGAGAACACAAGGGGAAAAAACCATCACCACAAGAGTTGTTAACCACTGGAAGAAGGGCCCACAGAGATGGTGGAAACTTCATCCTTGAGGATGATCAGACCTTGGCTGAACCTTAAATCTGAACTGTTTCACCCAAATTTGAAACTAGCCTTGCTAGTTTCAGGGGAGTGGGACTAGGCATTTCCAGGAGTTCTGTCTAACTTAAGGTTTCCTATGACTGTGTTCTTATCTTAGAGAGTTTTTTACATTTTAGTACTGAAATGTAGAAAAGTTCATTCAGTTATTTAATCTGAGCCCTTGCAGAGTTTTGGCTGTGGAAGCTTAGAAGTCTTGTACTGAGTCCAGGAAGAAACCCAGGCCTCAAACACCTCTTTGTAAGTTAAGAGGTTGTCTTTTGAAGCCTACATCCCTATGCATATGTAAAAAGTTTTTATAAAGCGAGTGGAAATTATTGCCAAACCAGACAGAGGCACTTCTTAAATCCACGTCACCAAGTGTATGAAACTCTTGGGCATGGACTGAGCTGTTGCTGCCTCAGCACAGCATAAATTCAACTGCATGTGGCTGGGAAGGGGAAAGAGCTTTTCCTTTCCTCAGGATCCACCAAAGACCTGTGTTGTGTCAGGTTTTGCTTACCTGCCTTTGTGGCAACAGTGAGTCATTCAGTTGAATCAGATGTAACTGATTGACAAAATGTAAAAAGGGGAACTTTTACATCTAAACCTGGGGGTGTCCCAGCACAGAAGCTGTTATATTTTCCAGTGTCTTTGGAAATGTCCAGTATCTTTGGAAAGTGTGTTTTACAGGTTAGTAAACTAGTGGTGGAATTAAAGTTATGAAGTCCTCAAGTCCATGGTCCAAAGTCCGTAGGTTCCTGAAATCTTTGGACACCTTTCCAATCAGTAAGTGCTCAATCCAACTGGGACTCTCAGAAGAATATGCTTCTTGTATTTTATTCACTGGTGAACTGGCAGTGGTGCCCGTCATGGTCCTCTTTGGCTGCCTTTATGTAGAAGTCGAATTATTAGTCTCGGCAGAAGGCTGGATGTGTTTCTGGGCAACCTAATGTAGTTGAAGGTGCCACTGCTCATTGTAGGGGGCCTGGACTAGATGAGCTTTGAAGGTCCCTTCTAACTCATACTATTCTATGATTCTATTATCATGGAGATTCAGCTTGCGTTTTTCTCCTGCGCCTGAAACGTATAGAAGTCAATAGCAAGTCAGCCTTGTTAAGCAAGGACATTCTCCCTATCCTTCCGAAGAGGGACCTCTTGGCCACAAAAAAAGCAACACAAATGAAGACATAATTATGGTATTGTGGTTCCAGCATAGAACTGGGGAGGACAGAAAACATGTTTCTGCTCCTAATTCCAAACTACGTCTATGTCATATTACTTATATTTCTGTAGTAATAATCATTAGGTAAAATACAAAAATATCTACTAGAGTAATAAGAACATCAGACAATTCAGAATGCAAATAAAACACATGATTATACTTTGCTTAGTCTGTAAGCTGCTCAAAAGGCATAATTTAAGAGCTATGTGAAGCCAAGAGATGAGACATTAAGATTCTGCTTCAGTTCTTCCCAAGATTTTTATTAAAAACTGACTTGAAATAAATGAAGATCAAATTAATTTACATATGAAATGAGTCTGCTTGGAATTCTCTGATGTTTGAGTTGCTGCTGAGATAGTTCATTGCAAATACAACAGAAAAAAATGTTTACAGAATAAAAGGAATATCTTTTTGTTATTTCAACTGATACTTTTGGAAAAAATAAACAAGTTCTAAGGCAAATAAAACCCGCTGCAGAACTGTCAACAGTGATGGCAGAGCATTACTTATAATAAAACAATAATAATGACATTTTAATTTTAAAAGCCTGAAAAGGTCAACTGACAACTCTGGGGCAACAGAAATGAAAGAGCTACAAAAGTGGCTGAATTTCTCCGTGTCAGAAAAGTCATTACCGTTTTTATTTTTTTTTTCTTTTTGAAAGGGAAACTTGTGCAGTTTCAGAAATGAGAGGAGACTTTCTATAACTGTTTCTTAAAAGATTACTCTAGTAGATGTTACCAAATAATCTTGAGAATAAGCATAAATACAACGATCTGAGTGAGATAGACATTCCAAATATGAAGTGGGGAAAGAGATAAGATCTAGATATCTGAGTAACAGAGCAGGAAGTTGCTAACATTCATTCTTATTTTACATGGGATAATTAGACAAAATAATGCCATTATCTAAAAAAAAACCCAATATAATCTGCCATTTTGATGCATATGTTTCAAGCGATTCTTAATTAAGATACAACTTTCAGAGTTAGAGATCTACCTTATGTGAGTGGTTGAACAGTCTTGGAATTTGATCTTGCATGTCTAAACTGCAGATCACAGACCCTGTGTCAACAGAAATAATAATCATAGTATCATAGAATGGTTAGGGTTGGAAAGGACCTTAAGATCATCTAGTTCCAACCCCCCTGCCGTGGACAGGGACACCTCACACTAAACCACGCCACCCAAGGCTTTGTCCAACCCGGCCTTGAACACCGCCAGCAATGGAGCATTCACAACTTCCCTGGGCAAACCATTCCAGTGCCTCACCCCCTCACTGTAAAGAACTTCCTTATATCCAATCTAAACCTCCCCTGTTTAAGTTTGTATCCATTATCCCTTGTCCTATAGCTACAGCTCCTGAGGAAGGGTCCTTCCACAGCACCCTTGTAGGCCCCCTTGAGATACTGGAAGGCTGCTCTGAGGTGTCCACGCAGCCTTCTCTTCTCCAAGCTGAACAGCCCCAACTTTCTCAACCCTCAACATTTTTTAGTATTTGACCCATGACCTTTCTTAGTGTTCTTAAATGTCCAGAATGCTTTCGGCCATATTTCCACTGAGGTCGTTGGCAATATTCATTTTGACTTACATTCATACATTGACTTGTATATGGCAAGGAGACACAGTAAAATTTCATTTGTATTTTTAAATTTTTTGGAAAATAAGATTGTTGTCTCTAAATGTGTTTATTATGTACAAAGTGAATACATACGTAAAAAATAAAAGAAAAAATGCACATTCATTTTTAGTTTACATTTTCTATTCTGTTATAGTGTCAGAGGTCCTTGGAACACCTGCTGCTCCTTTGATAATCATGGATTGGTGATACTACTCCCTGAAGAATATCTCAGTGCATTCCTTATTATTTTTCTTTCTATTTCATATATTTTATTAAGCATCAAGCTCTGTTTTCCAGTGCAGGCTTCCATTTGCTTAAAAGCAAATGATTCTCTAAGTCATGTTTGTCTGGTTGAGAGCCATTTCCTATGGCCATGCAAGCAGGACTGTCAAAATGCGACCTTTCCTCTTCCCTGACATGTTTAGGTTGGCAAGGTCACAAAGAGAGACGTAAATTGTTTGGTTTGAATAAAAACAATCAGAACATTTAAATCATAAACAGATCATAACCCAGTGACATGGCAATGGAAATATCTCAAAATGCTGCCCACAGTTTTCAAATGAGATGCTGTTATAGTATTGATTTATGGGCAGTGATATTTTAACAAAAGGGAAGCTTGAAAATATCTGCATCTGGCATTGGTTAAGAAATGTCTAGAGGCAGCTGGGACTAATCCAAGAGCCAGCTACATCTACCCTATTAAACTACTTGTGTCCCAAATCATCCTTTGGTACTCTGACTGGCACAGAATAGAACATGTCCATACTGTTAACTTTTCTCGCTCCCTAAAGGGTGGCTGTGTACAGACTAGTTACTAAGAGTAGTTTCTGCCCTCTGCTAGGTGCTAGGTGAAGTGCTAGATGTTCCACAGAAAAACTATGCTGCTCTGAAGAATATGGGAATACATACAGTCAGAGTGTGGTACCCATTGATGTTCTCTCATTCTGTTTAATTTATTAGGAAAATAGATACAGCCTTGTGAGTATTTCTTGCTGTGTCAAGGGATCTCTACTTTCATTGGACCAGATTCATTATAGCCTATAGGCACATAACTGAGTGATTTAATGTAAGACAGGAGCTGAGATGGCCCCAATTTCTTTCAAGGAGAGAGATGGAGTCTGTCACACACAACACAGATAGACAGCACTTTCCAGAACATATGGGAGGTTTAAATTAACAGCTCCCTGATATGAGCACCTCTAACTGGTGCCTGCAGTTATCCAGGATAAATCTGGGGCTCTATGTTTCTTTTCTTTCCCATGGGAGTTGGTAAATGTATAGACTTAGTGAAATTTGATGCTCAGGAAGTCATGGTCCAGTATACTTTAAGTGCTCAAAAATAGTTCCAGCAGGTATGCTAAGTGGAAGTATTCACCATCCAGCATTTCTACTATCAGATTCAATTTTAAAATATTGATTTTGAATGTAAATATAAGACACAAACCCAGACACCATCCAGACTGGCAGCAAGATCAATCTAGCTTCAGATAAGCAAAGCAAATGGAGTGTTGACATATTAACTGGTGTTTACTATTAGCATTGCATGAAATACATAGGAAAAGCTGAAAGCCAAGAAAGATTAGCATTTACGTGATCTTACTGCAGACAAACAATTTGTAGCAAGTCTCCAGATTTGTATTAAAGGATACCTCCAGCTGACCCACTTTAAGGTGGATAACCCAGAGATTTAGTGCAATTAGAAACGTCTAGCTGTTCTTTGTGTGCCCTTAGCAACAGAAAATCGTATACCTTCACTTCACTAGCCCATAAACTTCATTAATGTCTTGATGCCACAGTTCACATTTGGGCAAATAAGTTTTGCCCTGTACTTTGAATGAACAAAAAGGAACATGACTGCAATAGCACAAAGCTAAACTGGAGATAACAATAGCCTCTTAATTCTTGGTTTAATTTTCCTTGTTGTAGCAATCATTTTTGTCCTTCTAGTTCAAGTGACCTGTGTGTTTCAGGACCAAAAAATGATGAAGAGAAATTTGTCTGACAGTCTTGCAGGAAAATACTGAGAATAAGAATATCAGTACAATCATTGCTCATGCTGCAGTCCACTGCTTTCATCTCTTAGGCTGGTGAAGAGGCACAGAGCAAGGTTAAGTGTATTTCCCAATGAGAAAAGTGGCTGGACTGTCAGAGCACCCTAGGTGCAGGGAGGGAAGAGCTTTAAATTTCTTGGGTCGTCTCATCCCAAAGTGACATCGATTTAGAGAAGAGAGCAAGTAGGAGCAGAAATGACTGATGGCTGGTACTTTGCCTTAAGGGGGAGAAGTAGGGAGTAGGAGTGGGGCAAGTACTAGAGTAGCCTACTCCTACTTTAGTGCTCTGTAGGATACCCTACATGATAGCTCATCCCTTTCTTGTGCTCTGGCCTAACATGCAGGATGCAGGAGACAGTAGAAAAATACAAGACTGCTTTAAGCATCAGGGAATTTTGAAACTGAAGAAAAAGTAATAGTATTGAGATTTTAATTCATCTTCCGATCTCAGAAATGTACAACAGCTTTCTATATTCAGAAGGCCCATTTTGTTACAGAAATAAGAGAAATATAATTTTAGGAATTAGGGTTTCAGGAAATACAAGGTGTTTTGAGACTGGAAGTCAATCACTGCAGTTGTTAACCTTGTGCCCACATTGCAGGTTTGTTACCTATTCTGCATGAGAAAACCAGACAGATTTCATCCACATCCACTAAGGCAGGCACAAAACAACTTGTCCCTCTTTCTCAGTTGTGGAGGCTAAGACCCTGGTTCTTCTGCCATGAAATCTGGGGATGAAGTCTCTGGTACCTATTAATCCTCTTATTGAATTTAAAGTTCTGGATTTCAGGCCTTGGTTTTCTTCAGTGAGCAATCAAACAGAATATCTCTCTGTAAAGCCCTACTGACATGGCTCTGCACCTTTTGAACCCTCCGAACTGAGATTACCCATTCACAGTATCCTTTTGCAAACTTCTGTGGGGGTTTTGGCAAATCTCTTCCTCTAATAATAAGTCAAGATGAAAACTCCAAGTACCAAGGTTGGTTATTGTGAAATTATTGGTACAAACTCAAGGTTTTAGTCTCTTATTATTACCACCATCTAGAAGAGAAATTGTTGCTAGAGGGAATTCAGCATCACCTGTACTTTCCACACACATCATAATTAGAGATCATTTCCATTTAATTTCAATATCAAATCCGATATTGTCTCTATTTTATGTTTTTAGAGAGTTTGGAAAAAAATAATTCCTTCTCACAGCCTTTCTTTCTCTCTCTCATCTGTGTCCTTCTCTGTGCCAGAGTTATTCTCACGCTTGAAACAAACTCCCCATTCCTCTGGCTGACGCACTGTCTTAAACTTTCCTGACACTTGCTTTACATCTGGATTTCCCACGCTATTTGGTTTTGGTAGATGATTTGCTGCCAGAAGGACCAGGGTTCTGGGCCATCCACTAAACTAACAGACCAAAACAAAAGCAAGCAAAGTCAAGACAAACTAACAATTTACAAATAACTGAACTTTTATTCCAGCTTCATTTTGTGTTAAATTAGGAGGAGAAATCTCTGGGAGAACAAAGATCGATATGGTCTAGGATGAGACATCCTTGCCCATGGCAGGGGCATTGGAACTAGATGATCTTAAGGTCTTTTCCAACCCAAACCATTCTATGATTCTATGATCCCTGTTGGGACAGCTGTTTATGCAGCTCTGACAACTTCAGGAGGTCTCTAAAGGGGACATTCCCCAGAGATATTTCGTGATTACAAAGATATTAGTATTTCATCAGCTCTGCAAAGAGCTGATGAATCTTCTCATTTTTAGGGCCTGATCCTTTATGGTGAACTGTAGTGAAATAAGGGTCAGATTGTACGGTATTTACTCAGATGCCTACATGGCCACTTGGCCCACTCAAAGCACACTCTACACAAAGTACTGAAGCAGCTTGGAGCTTTGCCCCAAGTATGTTCCCTTTTATGGAGATCAAAAGGGTACACATTATCCAAACACACTACCCCACAAAAAAAAAA
Source organism: Myiopsitta monachus (assembly GCA_017639245.1). Classification (NCBI taxonomy): domain Eukaryota; kingdom Metazoa; phylum Chordata; class Aves; order Psittaciformes; family Psittacidae; genus Myiopsitta; species Myiopsitta monachus. The sequence goes on from CM029918.1 coordinate 97,023,657, forward strand.
AACACAGAGAGGAAAAGAATGAATATAATAACAATATGTAAATGATCCCATCTTTGATTCACTCATAAAGTCACCGTAATAATAATAATTATTAAAAAGATTGCCTGGATACTCAGGTTTTTGGTTGTTTAGGGTTTTTCTTTCACCAGATAAAGATGGGTCCCACTGTATATTGAATTGTCACTGTCAATGCAAAATGTCAAATGCCTGCTATGAAAAATCATCAGACCCAGAAGCATCAACAGTTAATTCTTTTTTATCGGTTTCTCAATTTGCAAGGAATTTACTTCAACTCAGTCATGGTGGTTTTTTATTTGCTTATTTTCCAAATAATATACCCAATTAAACCCTTTTGCCTGTGTCTGAGAAGAGGGAACATGACTTTCACCTCCATCATACAGCCAATGCACTCATGGATGGGTTGACCTGCCATGGCCCAGGAAAACCAAAACGTTGTAACTCACGGCTTCAGGGATGTACCAAATTAAGCTTGTTTAGACAGACACACTTGGGTCACCTTTAAAGTAGCAGTGGAGGCTGGCCCAGCATAGTTTTAGCTCAGCTCCTCAGCTGTGCTGACCCAGGTTTTAAGCTGGCTTCCCTCTTCCTGTTGTTACAGGGTTAAGAATTTCCTGTTCTTAAAGCCGTCTTGAGTGCTCCATAAGCAACATTTCCAACTGGCATCCCTGGAAAGAGTCTCTGGGCAGAGACGACACCTTTCTTTGTGCCAGTAAAAGGTCACTCTCATTTATCTTGCTCTGCTCTATTTGAGGACTAATTCTGGTTTGGGAACATTTTGTTCTCTTTGATTTCATTCTTGATTGTAAAGCATACTTACACAAAGCCGGATCTTGGTGTCTGGAGTGTTTATCCACTCTCCCAAAAGGCTTAATTGCTTGTTAGTCACCTCCTAATTGATTGCTATGGAATAGTGATTAGGAAGGCTCAGACAGAGGACAATGACTTGAGGTGGGATATACACAGGAAAGCCTGAGTAATATTAAGTATTCATATAAACTGCTCTCTTAATAAGCAGGAGTTAGTTCAGGGCCAGCCTGGAGGAAAGTGTGGTAGGGTGAAGGACCTTCCACTGATCATATGGCTGCATAAACTGGCTGACAGCTCCAGGAGTAATGCAGACCCTTGAGAGACATCCTGTCTGATGTGGGACTGCTTTCTACATCTCTTCCAAACTATTTTTAAAGCACTGCCTGTAAACTAAGTTTGCCTCTGGCCCTTGTCCAAGGCACAAAAAAGATGGTATAACCCCCATTCCCCATGTGGTTTGGGGATTTCTGTTATCAAGACAAGGGGGGAAGAAAATTACAGCTGACACCACTATAGACAGAGGTACCATTTCAACCACTGAGACAGCTTGAACTCTTTGCTCTCTGCAAACAGAGGTGATGCAGGATGAAGGACTGTGAAGATACAGCAGGCATCGATGCTTGCAGAGAGCCCTTGAAAGCTGCTCACCTTTCCTACTGCATCCCCAAGGCCGGAACAGGGACAGACAGCAAGTGACAGGAGAAGTGGGAGTCTGGTCCTGTCTTCACACAGCTGTGTGCAATGCCTTAAGCCTTAATCGCTGTACAGGGTGTATAGCTACATACAGGGATCCACAGAAATGTGTGCTGTGGGTACCAGCACTCCTGAAAGAAGCAACCTGCTGCTGTGCACAGGGCCTGGATACTGCATCTGATTTTGAAATGGGACCTTCCTGTAGGACTCAGCAGTCTTTAAGTGCCTTAAAGTGCCTTGAAGTGCCAAATGGATGATTTGCAAAAAATATCCACTCAGGTAAGACATTAAACCTCACAGAAGGTGAAGGGGAAACTCATTTGAATGCTATAATATTTCTCCCTTGGCACCTCTTAATCTTTAGAGGTCTAGATACCACTGTAATTCTTGTCTGATAAGCTTGCAGCCATGCAGGGATTTAGGTGCAATAGTGCTCCACCAGCAGCTAAAAGTAGAGTTCATCTTTATTTTTGCACCCTTCTCTGAGTTGTTATTTGTCTCATCCATTCGAATTTGGAGAGAAAACTGCCATTTGCCTTGTCCTTGTACTGATTTGGCACAAAAACAGTCCCCAAATTGGTATCTCCATAGCAAATGGCAGCCCAAGCCTTGGTGGCCTTGCAGTCTGAGCAGGCTGAGAGTGTGTACATTTCCTGCCTCCAATGGCATAGAGGAAAGTAACAGGGATGGATGTTGGCCTCCCAGGCTGAATGAGCAGATGCCCATTTACAGCTGAGAAAATCCAGCATAAAGGAGCATACGTGCTGTTGCCAATAGCCATTGCTTTGTTCCTGGTATGTAAATGTGCCGAGCTTATTAACATCACTATCGAGAAGTTAATTCATGGCAACAGACAACAGATGCTGAGGCATCCTCCACTCCCCCAAAGCCTGCTTATTTCTCACCAAAGGTAAAGCCTGTGCTGTGGAAAGAGCAAGACTCCTGAGACAAAAGCTTTCAGCAGGCATGGTTTAAGTGAAAGCTGCAGGTTCAGAAAGCGCTCAGCTCTCGTGAGCACAGCATGGTTTCTCCAGGCCTTCCTATGTTTTATTTCTGTTTGTGATGTGGGCATCATTTTAATACATGCCTGCTCTGAATCAGGTGTTTTAGTAGACTCTGATGAATTTAGCTTCCTGACAACCCATGAAGCTAAGCAGCAGTTCATTTTGCAAAGGCAGAAGCAGATGTGAGCACAAAGACATCACCTCTAGGATAAGCGCATGCAGTCTGTGCAACCACCATAGGAGACACACATCCTGGCAGTGACCACTTTTAGCTTGGTCTCCATTTCTGAATCTCTGGGGTGGGGGAATGACCAGTTCTCCTGAATAAGGCTGTTCCAGGTCTTTTCTTATAGAAAGAAGTTGAAACCTGCATTTCTTTACTTCTCACACTTTCTCACAAGCTCCTTCATTCAGATTCCTCCTCCATGAGGAAACCACCATAGAATCACAGAATCAACTAGGCTGGAAAAGACCTTTAAGATCAAGTCCAACCATTGCCCCAGGATTGCCATGTCCAATACTAACCCATGTCACTGAGGGCCTCATATACATCATTTTTGAACGTTTCCAGGGACAGTGATTCCACCACTTCCCTGGGCAGCCTGTTCCAATGCTTGATCACCCTCTCAGGGAAGAAATTGTTTCTAATATTCAGTATAAACCTTCCCTGGCACAACTTGAGGCCATTTCCTCTTGTCCTATCACTTATTATTTGGGAGCAGAGACCAGATACCTTCTCTCTCCATCCTTGTTTCAGGTAGTTGTAGAGAATGATAAGGTTCCTCCTGAGCCTTCTCTTCTCTAGACTAAACCCCCCATTTCCCTCAGTTGCTCCTCATCAGACTTGTGCTCCAGACCCTTCACCAGCTTCATTGTCCTTCTCTGGACTCACTCCAGCATCTCAATATTTCTTTTGTTGTGAGGGACTCAGAAAATGCAGACTTACCGCAGGTCAGTGCAGCTCAAGGAAAGTAAGAGAGGAGCCTGTTCTCTGACCGCACTGCCAAAAGCACATCCCAGCTGCACTGGCTGAAGGCATGCAGCTGTGTGTGCTGCCACCTCACCCTTGACACCTTTAGACATATTCTATTTTTGGTCTTGAGCTCCAGCTCTTCCCCTTCCAGCTCCATTACATCTTTAACCGAGTACTGAGCAAAAGGATAAGGAAGGATTAGCAAGGTCTGCTGACCATGAGAGCTGCACTTTGATACCTGCAGTTGCTTTGAAAAAGTAATATGTAAGTGCTCAGTGACATTGCCTGTGCATCTATTTATACCAGTAGTTTTCGTAGTCTTTTTTTCCCCCCTCAGTTTAAATAGATCGTATTTGATATTTTCTGTTCAGTCTTTCTCCTCTGTGTGCCAGCACTGAGGTCACGGCTTCTTTGTGTGCCACCACAGTGTATCACTGTAGGAAAGCAAGACCTGTAGGTAGGCTTTTTCTCACATACAAATTTCTCTGACCATCACTTTATGAAAATCACTTAGACTTGCCCTTAAAAATGAAAATAAATATGAAAACCTAATTAATTTTTAAATCCTGAGGTGCTACTTTCCCAGCATCCAGTTACTGATCCTGAGTGAACTTCCTCAGATCCAGACCCATTAGTTTAATTTGTTTGTATAGTTATTCACTTGGTTACGAAACAAAGAACAGAGCAGAAGAGCACCACATCCTGCCCCCAGTTGGCAGAGAGCAGCAGTTGAGTGCAGCTGAAATCAGTTCAGTTAACTGATAAGAAACTGGCTAGGACCAAGCTGGGTGAACCTCTGTGGGTGCTCACTAGGACAATATTGATTTGTCCAATTCACTATTTCAATTTTATATTAGAGCAGCCAAATTTCTGAGGAGTAGTGGAGAAGAAGTGGGAGATTAAAAGAGATTGACTGTCACAGCGTTTTTCCAGATCTACTGTGCTTCTGCACTTCAGTTAGGCTTTTTCCTGACCTGACTTTGGAACTAGTCAGAAATAGATATTATGACTGGTTTTACTGCAAATACTTGTGCCTCAGACATCTGATGCTGCCTGAAGATGGGGGGAACCAGCTAAGTGGAGAAACTTTATCTGACAATCAGGTAAAACTGTAGTCTATGATGCTTGACCTGTGAGGCAGGGAGAGGCTAGTTACTCGTTTTCCTTTGGTAGAAAAGGAACATAGAACTTTTAATGTCAAGGCTGATTAAGCAGCTGTGAGTAATTGAAAGAAGTGCTATTTAAGATCCTGGGAAAGTAAATATGACAAAAAAGGAGACAAAGTCATCCTCAGCGATAAAGAGGACAGGTTGTTCATGTTGGAGTTTAGCAAATGGTCCTAGATAAATGCCAGGGAGGTATCAGCTGCTTTTCTCATTGCATCCTGGTGGGGGGGCTGGGAAGTGATGAAGGGGTCAGTGGTCTCATGTACAAAAGAGGGTCTCTCTTGTCCATAACACAGGAGAAGCCTAGATAGATGGGTTCAAAGACACACTGTTTAATCCCATATATGGCAACAGATCTAGATTCCCCGCAGTAACATGCTTAAGTTCCTTGCCCGCTTTTTATTAATGCTTATTGTTGGGGTCCCAGCTTCATTTCCCAGTTACTGAAAACTGTTTTGTCCCAGGAGTATTCCACCTGTTCACAAGTTCAGGATTTTCCTTCATTTGTATCTCATAGCCTGGCAAAATCATTAACTATGAACATCTATACATTTGAATGTTCTTTTTAGGAGCCATGGCCACCAAATTCCTTGTTGAACTCTTCTGTAAGAACTGCCACCCTTGAACTCTTATTTGTGGGGAGAAAGAGAAGATGGCAAAGTTAAATTGGAATTCCCATGACCCATGTAAACTATAACTGCTTGACACATTAGCAGTTCAGGGATGTAACAAGGGACATTAGAAACTGCAAAATTTTCCCATGAGACCTTTTTGAGGGTAGCTGTTGGCAGGATATACTTTTCCCTTTCAAACTTAATCTACTGCAATGCTTTCCAGTGTTTCTTCATTACGGTGAGATAAACAAGAGGTATTGAATTAGAATTTCTTAACTCTGTTCTTACCTCTATGAGTTACCTGCTGTATATCCTAGAAACAAATTCTGCTTTCTTTAGACTAGCTGCACATTATTTTTGTCTTTCCTGGATATTTTTGGGTCAGTCTAGGATGGTTTTGTCACTGTAGGTACGGTAATGCAAAATGGAGTAATTGCTTACCTCTCTTGTAAATTTCTTTTTTTTTTCCTTATAGGATATCAAGGGTACATTTGCATGTGTGTGGGTAAAGTGGGGATTGCAATCAATATTTTCTACAATACCTGTTATTCATTAAGGTGTTATTACTGGCAGCATACAATGATTAATACAACATATTCAGTTATTCATTCGTTCAGCTCATTCACACACAGTTATTCAATTAGAGCAATAGCTAGGGAGAACAACCCCAGCTGCTTACTCTGAAGTAGAGTTAGCTTCTTGGTAAGTACTCAAATCATTCAGAAGGTCCTTTGTTTCACCATATAGATGTGTATATATATATATATGTATGTACTCTTGTATATGTATATATCTATTTATACATATATATATATATGTACTGTTGTAGGCTTCATGTGCATATGGCTGCCACTGCCTCTCGATAACGGCCTGAGTTATCTAACCTGTGGTTGATATTAGTGTGCGCTCATGTCCTTGTACAGATTTGGAAGATTTTTCATTAGCTCATTAGCTCAACGGAAGACTTCTGGTATCCAGAGTCTGTCGGTCCATCACAAGCTTCCATACTGAAGTCTTCTAGATACAGTGTTTTCCTCTTTCTTGCCTGTTACCAGATAGGCAAACAGATAGTCAATAGTTACCAGAAGATAACTATTTTTCCATCCACACCTACAGACAGCTACAGGATTCATTCCGTGAAACAGAAAATGCCTTTACAGCCTCTCTTCCTTTGGCCATGAAATATTTCTCTCTTTAAGCTATTGACCTAAAATTACATGTTCAATTTCATATCGTAATTCACTTGATCTAAAGCTGCTGTCAGAAGAACAGATCTCTCACCTGCTCCCCTGCATCATATCTAATGTTTGCTTCCAGGGTGACATTGATCCCTGAGGGAAAATTAAAACTTTTTAAAAATCAGCAATTTTTCCTGTAAATCAGTGAGATGGCACAATCAACAGATCGAAGGCAACAAGGACTAAGGGAGTTCTCTGCTGGATGCATGAGGAAAGGGTTATCACAGTGTTGGTGGCAGAGATAGATTACATTAACTCTAATCTAAAACTTCTCCCGAAAACCTAGGTGACAAATCCTTGAGCATTTTCACAGCACTGTGTTGATCATCAAATGAATGTGATCATCAAAACCTTCTGCAAAGTGTCATTTTTATACATTCCTGCTACTATGCAGTCATGAATTCCTGAAGCTATGCAAATGTGACTGAGCACTGCAAGAGGGTGGATTGTGTCACAAATGTTCAATACATAACAGCAAAACTAAAAGCAGGTTGCTTCACCATTAACAAGGTAAAAGCAATATAGCCTCACTAATTTCTGGAGAGATCAACTTTATTTGTACATTTGAAGGAGAGGTGAAACAAACCCATGAAGAACCAAATACAAAACACCAAAGATAATGATAAAAATCAAAATTCCATAACTTTATTATCTGACAGCCCCCATAAGGTCAGAGGGGACAGAGATGCACAAATGCTGGCTGAGCTTTTAATGGTCATTTTGCGATCAACCACTCAGATGAGACGGTTAAATTCCAAACTGAATATGCATCAACCTGAAGGAAAATCAGAAAGTGGGGAAAAAAAAAAAAAAAGATAAAATATAGCAATTATCGTTCATTTTTATGTCAACAGGGCTTTAAGAATCCTACTGGGGAGATAATCTTTCAGCAGAAAGATAAGATTTTACTGCTTCCAGGCATTTCGAATCATAGAATCATAGAATAGTTAGGGTTGATAAGGACCTTAAGATCATAGAGTTCCAGCCCCCCTGCCATGAGCACGGACAGCTCACACTAAACCATGTCACACAAGGCTTTTATTCAACCTGGCCTTGAAAACCACCAGCGATGGAGCATTCACAACTTCCCTGGGCAACCCATTCCAGTGCCTCACCACCCTCACAGTAAAGAATTTCTTCCTCATATCCAATCTAAACTTCCCCTGTTTAAGTTTGAACCCATTACCCCTTGTCCCATCACTACAATCCCTAATGAAGAGCCCCTCCCCAGCATCCCTATAGGCCCCCTTCAGATACTGGAATGCTGCTATGCGGTCTCCACGCAGCCTTCTCTTCTCCAGGCTGAACAACCCCAACTTTCTCATCCTGCCTTCATACAGGAGGTGCTCCAGTCCCCTGATCATGCTCATGGCCCTCCTCTGGACTTGTTCCAACAGTTCCATGTTCTTTTTATGTTGAAGACGCCAGAACTGCACACATACTCCAAGTGAGGTCTCAGGAGAGCAGAGGAGAGGGGCAGGATCTCCTTGAGTACTCTCATTCTTACATTCTGTTTTAAATCTATCCCAGTAGGGACAGTTGCGATAACATGGTTCACAGCTCTGGAGTATTCAAGTAACTATTTTTAAACTCCTGTTTCTATAGGCTACACTACAGTGCTGAGGAGCTCAAATAACCTCAGAGCAATATGGTAGTCCCCACGAAGATTTACTTCCTAATCCTGATGTAAGAGGGTCAGTCTGCACAGCTGAAGGCCAGCTTATAACTGGTATTAAGTGGTCATTCATAACAGCAGAGGCAAAGGCAAGACTCAATTGCTATAGTCCAAAAGAAATATGTTATGAAAAGAGGAAAGACCCACACAAAGCTTCTTGCTGGCTCTGTTGAAGCTCTTCAGCAGATCATCTCAGATGTCTGGATCACAAACATCCCTCTATTGTGCTATGAAGAGGTATCTGTAGTTCAAAGGGGCTGGAATAGCAAGAAGCACAATCTTGACTCATCTGCCTTCTGACTGTCAGCCCAAAAGAGACATTTAATGCACTCTTTGTCCGAGATTTTCTTTGTTTCTCTGCTAAAAGCACAGTCTGAAGTGTTTTTGTTAGCAGCAGTGAGTGCTCAGCATCTGAGAAAATTAGACCCTGGGGTCTGCTGTTTGGTACCTTCCCGGTTAAAGAGGAGATCAGAGAACAATGATATCAGGGCTGGTCTTGTCCAGCATCACATAAAACCTATAGTAGAGGGGAGGGGGTGATCCTGTTGTTCAGTTCAACCTGCCACGCTATTAAAATTGCCATTCTGTTGCAACAATCAAAAGAAATTATTGCGATAAGCCCAGTAAATTCCTCCGCTTTATGAATCTGGCTCAAACCAAGGACAAGGAAGAAAAATAATATATGATTGGGTATTTAAGTATGGTGTCATGATGCTTATACACAAATTACTGTTCCCAGGGCTGTATTGACTGTGGTGTTCCCTCGTATCTGAATGCTTTGTACCCTCAAGCATTCATCAGTCTGCACTGGAGTTATTTCTGTATAGACAAGGAAGGCAGTATGTTATCCTGGTTTAATTGCTTCTGCCTTAAAGATTGATGAATATAAACTGTATAAAGGGAAAATTTATGTGTGCCAGAAAGTCTGTAGGTTGTTCAGGGCATAGACTTCTTGGGCTTAGTACTCCAATGCTCCACGTGATATATAGCCATTAATGTCCAAGCAAAATGAATGTCAGCTGGGCAGAAGGTGGCATTGAGGTACATAAAAAATTACTATGCTTTCATTTTTAATTCAGAAGTATGAGTTGCTGAAAGCCTTTGGGACTCATTTCCAGTTTTACTTTTTCTGTCTGCTTGTCCCACAATCACGAGTTTCTGTTAATGCACAATCTTATGTATTTTTGAGAGGATGTTATTATATAAAAATGGATCTATAAAAAAACATACATAGGGATGCAACTTAATATAGCAAAGAGTGAAAATAGCGCAGCTTCATCTTTCTGTGGGCCTAAATTTCAGGAAGTTTAAGAGAGACGATTAAACAACACTACTTTCTATAGAAAATGCCAATAAATACTGCAACAGTTCTGTGAATGTGGCTCTTCATCCTGGCTTGAAGATAAGCACAATTAAGTGATGTTTTCCTGATCTCATGGACATAATGCCAAAGAAGACACTGAGTAGCTAATAGAGCTAGGTAACATCCAACGTCAGTAGCATTCCTCAGGCTGTCTCAGGTCTAAACTCTCAGTGCCTGTGCACAGTTCAAATTCCTACATCAGCATCAGGAGACTGCCCATCTCCAAGCTGTTGAATATCCTGAAGGAGGGAATGCTCAAACACTCACAGGTCCGCCTACACTCATGGACAAAAATAAGAATGAGAAATTAATAGATCGTGGAAAGTATATTTGCCCTGCTGAAGTATATTCCTTCTTCATGAGAACAATCTCCTTGTACGGTATTTATATCTCTTCTTATCACATGGTCTTCAGATTAGTTAAGATAGTGGAATAATGGAATAATTTAGTTTGGAAAGGACTATATACCCCTTCTCTTATGTTCGGTGCTCCAGCCTCCATCCTGTTTGGTGACTTTCTGCTCAATCTGCTGTTCTTTGTCAATGTCTGGAGATCCCAAACTGGGATCCCTTCAGTTTAGTGTCATCCACCAGCTTGCAGGGAATGAGTTCAATCTTCCCAGCTCAGTTATTTGAGAGGCAAACCAGTATTGGCCTCAGGGTTAAACCCTGAGGAATATTACCTGTGACCAGAGGTTTGTAGAAACCTTACCAGTTTTACTGAGCTGATCACCCCCCAGTTAGTTAGTTCCCATTGTTGACACTCTGTCTGGCCTGATCATGCCAGTTTCCTCTTCAGGGGAACAAATTGTACTTCCCAAAGTCCCAGTCACCCCTGGAGACTCCAGAGAGCTGATTATCTGAATCCTTCACATTTTCATTATGACATATTCTTTAATGAAAAATGTAATGAAATCTGTGAAATCTAATAGCAGTGTACAAAAAGGACAAAATTTCCAATCTGGGAGAAAGCAGCCCAAATTTAATCCTGGCAGCAAATATTAAAAATAGCATTAAATGTGAAAAAAAAAAGAGTAGGAAAATATGATTATATATGTACACAACAGACCCAGAATCCATATAATACCTCTAACTCTCTTTGTTATGCATCTCTACTGAAGGGCACATGAAGTTGACAGTGCTCTCCGCAAACCTTTAGACCAAAGTGCATCTATTTTTTTCCCACCAAAATGCTACTTGCAGAAAAAGGATTTAAACAGTGACAAACAGAGCAATAAAAAATTGTAAATCAACGTATATAGTGGCTTATTGAAGACATAAACTCTGTGTTTGGAGAGACAAGGTGAATTCGGCAGACCACTGTGCTGTGTCAGAGTCCTTAGAAAATAAAACCAATGAAAGGTGACTTATTTTATGTTGTTCAGACCCTGTTATTTTATATCAAATGAGATCTTGGACTTAAGCCATAAACATTTATGCTCTGAACCTTCTCACATCTATACCTTCTGCTTATACCTGTACTGCAGAGAGGAACTCACCACTTCAATGTTTTAAATGGTTTTTTTTCCAGCAGAGGAAACTCTACACAACATTCATACTTGTATTCCAGTGATTTAACAAGGCTGTGAACAACAATGGCCAGTACTAATGTGGGATCTGAGCAGATGAGGTTGTCAGAACCAAATAAATGAGATTTGTAGTGGGTTTGGTTTTCTTATAAATGACTATTTTCTACTGCAGGTAAGAAAATTGCAAGACAGGAAGTGTGCTTTGGAAAACAATCACTGCTACAGACAAAATATATCAGTGTGCATGTACTGCACATTTCCAGTTGCGTTTTGATCTGTTTCCAGTGTTAGTTTCATATTCCTTCAGATCACAAATTAGAAAAGAAAGAAAAAAAAAGATTTAAAAATGGTGCAAAGACAAAGATAACACCACTAAAATAAAACTTCATGCATCTGTTATGTTCTACTTTAATGTTTCATAATGCCTAAAACCAAATAGGTTGAAATCTTTTTTAAACGCCTGAATTGAACATCCTAGGAAAAGTTTGGCTGGTGCTTGAAAAAAATGAGGTGATGTGCATGGAGACATGATCTTTGTTTTTAAATTTCCACATCTGTCCACCATTTGCATGGATGGGGCTCACCCGACCAACTGCAAACACCTTCACACGGCCTGGTCATCTCCACTGCTTGCACAGTCAGTGAGGGAAACATGATACCACAAACATGGCTCAAAAAGGGGAAGACTGAAAGTGAACACAGATATTTTGCTCCTAAAGTGCTCTGTCTCTCCACTGACTAAATCAGAAGTATATTTGTTTATGGTGTGCACAGCTGAAGTTAAATGACATGAAATCCATCCTACATATCCGGCATTAAACTCTTCACCTGATCCTATCAAACTTTTGTTTGCTGGTTTAGAGACAGGCTGTATATGATAATCAGAAACATAGATCCCCAAGCAATTATTTATTAACTGTGATCTTTGCAATACTGAACAAAATCTTTGCTGAACAACATGGATTAGCCTTTTCTACTTCCACTGTGAGAACAAGATTGAGAAATTGCAAATCTGTTAGCTCAGCAATCAATATGTACTAGCCTTGGTTTAGATAATCTGAAAACATTCCATGGTAGTTTCTAAAGTATGAGCGCTTCATTGATCTGCCCAAACAGAAAGCTAAATAATGACTGAAGTACTCCATAGATTCTGTTAAAATTTTCAAATTTAGATTCCTAAATGGAGGCATAACATCCATATTCAGATGCCTAAATGATTTATGGAAGGTTTAACAAATTCAGCTTTTAAATCTGAGTGAAACATGATCCAGCTGCCTAAACACAGACCTGTGGTACCATTTGAGACATGTTACCAAGACATCATCATGCCTCCAGCTCCTATGCCACAAGGTCTATGAGAAATTCAGCTCTCCCTGCTGGATACTGGAAACCAATCCTACCAGCCCCAGGATGGGGAACTGAACCTGTCCCATGGGTAACCCAAAAAAGAGAAGGATTTTCAGACAGGACCTGGAAATCTTGTCCATCTCTGCAGATGACATACTGTAAGCAACCGGGTCATAAAACTTTAACCTCAGCTCCTGGAATAATGCACTTAATGCCGTAATGTCAGGCACTTTAGAGCTCTGTGTGGTCTCCTATACTAGTGGACATTGCTGGTAACTTTTATTATATTTAGTAAAACATCCAGTCTCTATGGGATTGCAATTGTGCATAAAGAGTCTAGAGAATGAACAAACACAACACCCACTGCAGGCATGTGAGATCAAGTTTGGTTGAGGTAATGGGAAAAAAGACTTCAGGTAGAGCAACGCACTGCATTTTGCTCCCAGGAGGGGATTAAGACACTTGACCAAAAGGAAAATTTTCATATGGAAGTAGTGCTACAGTTGTCATTGTAGCATAGAGCAATATGTATTCCACAATCATATTATCGTCATATTATCAGGTAGTTTAGACCTGGCAATTACGAAGAAAACACTATCTTCGTGGTCACTTTTATGGTTACTAGTTACTAGCTAGTGACATGAATCATAAATAATCATAGATAATAAACAGCTGGACCATTGGTTAGTCATACATCAGTAACTACTTATTATATCACTGGAGCTTTTTATCACTTTTCATGTCACTTGATTTATGCCTGTTGGGAATTTGCACAATGCATAAAAGTTAGGGATACAATTAACAGGCCAAATAGAAGTAAAATCTCCCTCATTTCTGAGTTTACGCAGACATTTCATCCTTTCCTCTCAACCTACTTCTCCCACTGACTTTTTGCACCTTCAGGTTTCTTTTTCTTCTCCTCTAGTTCCTGTTTTCAGCAATTACATCACGTTACTACATAGCATCATCCTTCAGTCCCAGTGGATCCTCCCTTTACTTTCACCATTCTTGTTAACAGAATTTAACAGTTTTCTCTGAGTCTTTACCCCCATTTCTCTCTTTTGTGCAAAGAAGAGTCAAAGCTTCAACTTGACTCTTCTGCTGGCAGCCTCTTCAGCAGTTATTCTAGAAAGCAGTTATTCATGGAAAATAATGGCATAAGATGAATATTCTTTCAAGTAGACCTCACTCTCCCATCCTGTGATGATTTCTACAAACTTTGAAAGACTTTGAAAAGTCTTGGTTTCCTATGGTTAAGACAGCTACTAACATTGTTTAGTCTATGATTAAGTCTGTATTTGTACGGTTCTTTATATGAAACATCTCTGGATACCGTGTAAACTGTATAAGATACAAGCCAAGATTTTCAAAAGTCAAACTCACATTTAGAATATTCAATCGCTGTCCAGTTCTAAGCATATTGGGTAATGAAGTTTTTTTGGAAGTCTCAGAACTGGCGTTTGTAGTAGTCTGCTATTATGTTACCTGATCACCTAGTTTAGGTAAATCCTTAAAAAACTCCTCAAAATTAGTTCTTGAATCTGCTCAACCTAAATAGTTATGTGACATTATTACCTCATCAATACTACGCCTTTTCAGGAAATGAACATTTAGTTTTCAATTTTTCCATGCACACTATTCCTTTTCTTTCTGTCACCCGTTTCAACAACTCTTAACAATAATGCTTCATCTGATGAATATCACTTAGGAGGGTGAATATATCTGACACAATTAAAGACGCTGCAACATTTCCATTCGCAATATTGGGTAAAGTACCTAGGCCCTGCAGGTCTCAATATCTGCCAGTCTGAGCAGTGCCTTTGCTAGTTCCAAGGGATATTTGAATTCTTGAAGAGAAATGCTAAATAAGCCCAGAAAGTGCAATGTGTTCTGGACACACTTGACTTAATGTCCCTACAGTAGTCCTAGTGCAGATGTGACATCCATGTGAAGTCAGCATGGGTGGTCTAGCCTGTCCTTAGTGCTTCAGACCCACTACTCATGACCTCTACATCAGATTTCACCTATAGAGTTGAGGTAACACTGCATACTCTCTCTGACATTAGTCAGTCACAATCATGGCCCTGATTAGCATTCTTCCACTATGGATCCTGGTGTTTAGTTTGTATCTGCTCTCAGAGTATTTATCAAAAACCTTTCAAAATACTAAGTTTAAGTCTCAATATATATGTTGCCATAGTGATATTTCCTTTATTCATTGCGCTAATGACATATAGAGAAGTCCAAGGGAGTAGGATGATGTAATTTTTTTCTGCAGGGGTCAGGTTGAATGTTCCCTCTCTTGAGATACCCTCCAGACATTTGCTATTCTGGCTGCAGATGTTCACATATGACATTTACCACATTCTTCTGATTTGGACAAGTGGGTATTTTGAAGATAGACTGCATATTTTCACAGAAGGTTTTTTTTTCCATGCTTGCACTCCATTAGAGCTCCCAGGTGTGCCATTTGGGTCTGATGGATTTTATCGCTCTGTAAGTTATTATTTCTTTTCCTGACATTTCAATATCCAAAAATATTTCATTTTATGCCAAGAAAGAACAAGTTCAAGGTAAGTATTTACCCAAAAGTCTTCTTCATGAAACTTACACAAAGGAGCCACTAATCCTCTCATCAATGTGCTTATGTTCCTTCGTAGATCCCTTTAGCCCCTGATGACTCAGTGGAATTATCGATCTCTTGAAGACTTCCTGATTTTCATTTGTTTTCACACCATTAGTTATTTATTCTTTGAAATGCATCTTGGCCTTCCTAAATTTCTTCTTACTTAATAGCTGTTTACTTAATTCATTTTCCCGTTTATTGACTTCATTAGGGTCAGATGATATTTTGGATTTTTGTTTGGCTCATTTTGCTATTTGGAAGCTGACATTTAATCATGTCAGATGACTTCTGGCCTCCCTTCTGTTCCTTCTTTCCACTTCTGTTTGTGCCTCCTGATTCAATTTCAGACTTGATTTGCAGAATGTTTTTTTAATAACTGATTTTGCCAATTGCTTTATTTTTAACTATGGAATATTTTGCCTAATTTTCCAGGTGTTTTTTTTTTTTTTAAATATCTTCCTTGTAAGTTTTTGTGCCATATTGCCCCTCCTGAGACTCTTTCTATGTCCAGGAGTGGAAACAAACTAAGCTGTGTTGGTAGTTTATTTAGAGGCTCAGGACTCTGACTCAGGCTGTCTAAGACAGTGTCCCCCATTAGTGACTTCCCTCAGCCACATAGCCTGCCTTTCTGAGGAAGAACACCACCCAACCCTGGATTTTGAGGATCTGAGAGTTCCAGGCACTGCAGTTCACTGTCTGAAGTCTCAGTAAAAATGTATCTTCTTTGGTGATTTAAGCCACATCTTTTGGCTACTGGGCTATGGACTTCAGTGATTTAATAAACATTAACCTTCTATAGAGATGAAACAGGTAGGTAAGAGATAACACCTTAAATAGATTACCAGAGGTCATCTCTGAAAGTCCTCTTCTACTGGCACTTGAATTATTTTCTGTGCATTACCTCAGATGAAGACAGAACTGTAGCAGAGTAAGAATGCCACTTGCAAGCCTGCATATTCCACATCCCTTTCTGTTAGCCCATGTTTCAAATAGGTTCTCTTACCTGATGCCCAAACAGTTTACAACTGCAATGTGGATATCATATGCACCAAGACTGGGCTGACTCATCCCATGTATTTCACTGAGTAAATTTTGTTCTCCTTTTCAAGCCATAGTTAGGTTTGGTGGAAACTAGAAGATGCCATTTCTCAAGACAAATTAAAAAAATAAGCTCTGACC
This sequence comes from Myiopsitta monachus, assembly GCA_017639245.1. Lineage (NCBI taxonomy): Eukaryota > Metazoa > Chordata > Aves > Psittaciformes > Psittacidae > Myiopsitta > Myiopsitta monachus. The sequence continues at coordinate 97,039,891 of CM029918.1, forward strand.
TCATGGGTCACTTAAGGAATACATGCTCACCAAGGAGTCTATGGTTCTTCTAAATATGATGACATTGATGTTTCCATCCACTGAATTATTAAAACTACACTTCTGCTTTCTTGAGTTTGAAAAAGTTAATGGTCTTTTCCCTTTTTGTTTCAAAAAGGGAAAATATGCGGTGATAGATTTTCCTAATGGTCGTTCAGAATGATGTGTTTGCTTACAGTAATTTGTGCAAATTGGAAATCCACTTTTCTTCTCAGGAAATAAAATTATCCCCAGTGTCGACACATTTCCTTGGACAGATGAAACAAATGGACAGTTCACATTTCTTGGAAACATTCTGCAGCCTGCCTGCAAACTTATCTATTATTACTTACAGGTAGTCAATCAGCTGTGAACCAGTGTTACAGAAGGTGACGGCTTTGAAGTGTAGTAGCTGTTTATCTGCCTGTATCCTTAGAAAACTGAAGTGAATTGCTGTAGAGAAGGCTAACCTTAAAGTAATGGAACAATCCTCTTCCACTCGGCATAGAAGGAGCACACATCCAGCCTCAGCTCCATGACTGTGTATTTGACTTATGCAGTAATTTTGCCTGGTTTGTGCATAATAGCAGTTCATTCCACTATTACAAATGTCCTGACTCATCATCTCCTCCCTTTCAGTTGAATTTTGTTTTTCAGTCTCACATCATTTATTCCCAAAGGTATGTTTCATTACCATTAGTGGAAAATATTCTTAGTTAATTATGTCATATGTAAAACAGAAGGCAAAAGTTAGTCATGCATGGAACTTTATTATTATAAACACAACATCTGTCCAGAAAGTTGTTAATTTTCAGTTGTTGCTTTCTTATTATTTTTACACTGACTACATGCAGAATTTCCAATTCAAATGGTAAATGTAATTTGTCAGATACTACAAAGAGTAAGGGTTTTTATAAAGACAACAGTTCAATTATATGCAGTTTTATCTGCTCACAGCCAATGTTTGATTAACTTAGAAACTTCTTAAAATATTTTAAAATCCTTGTTTTCATTTTCTTTTTTTTTTTTTTTCTTTTCTTCTGAACTGGAGCAACAAAAAGAAGGAGCTGTGAAATGTGTGAATTCAATATATTTTCAGTGACATGACCGTTATCGCTTTTTATATTACAAATCATAATCTTCAGTTTTGAATGACAACCTTTCTGATGGTCAAAAGAAAAAAAAAACAACCGGAAGCAGTTTTGTTGCATGACAATTCCAAGAATGAAAAATGAACGTGACTTCAACTGTGTGTTTTCCATGAAGAATCATCAATAGTTCTGACTGAATATCTTCAGTGTATCAAAAAAGCTATTATAAATTATGCGTAATCTAATTAAAACATTACCCAAAGGCTTTTTATCATTACTTTCAGACTCATCTCTTTCCTCAGTCTCTGCCCTTCCTATATAATTTCATAACTACCTGTGTAACAGCCTACTGATATATTTGGAATTTCACTAGTGTTTCAGTGGCCCTCCAGCACTGCTTCCATTCTCAAGACTCTTCATCGAGCACTACAGATGATATTGGCATTGACATGTAGATAGACAAGTGATTCCTACAAAATAGCGTAGACAGAGCAAGGAAGTTCCTAAATCCTTTCTTTTTGTGTGACCAGCTGAAACAAGGGTATCTTGCTTAGTTTTGTATTTTTAAATAAGGAAGCAATGATAGCATGCTTTGAAAGGCACGTGATAGCGCAGTCATTCTATACAGAGGTTCCAAGGCCACAAGGATGTGGAGTGTCCATCTGTAGAGACATGAGCACAGCAGTGCGCTTTGTGTGCCTCCTGTTGTGGCCTGCAAAAAACAGGAAGGATGCTGGAAGCAATGGTGAGAGGTGATAGGTTTGTTCCCCCTGCTTTGTTTATCCAGGAGTTTAAGGCTCAATGTACGACCCTCTGGGTGAAAGTCCATGGTCTGTACTATGCAGGTACTCAGTGTAGCTCATTGAGTGATTGTCCTGGGTTCAGCAGTAGCAGTCATTTTTCTCCTTCTTAGTAGCTGGTGTAGTGCTGTGTTTTTTGATTTTCGGCCTGGGAACAGCTCTGATAACACCGATGTTTTCAGTTGCTGCTCAGTCATGTTTACTCTGACCAAGGACTTTCTGAGTCTCATGCTCTGCCAGGGAGGAGGGGAAGCCAGGAGGGAGCAGAGGCAGGACACCCGACCCAAACTAGACAAAGAGGTATTCCATACCACAGCACGTCATGCCCACTATATAAACTGGGGGCAGCTACCCAGAAGGGTGAGATCACTGCTCAGTCAGGCTGGGTACAGGTCTGCAGGTGGTGAGCGGTTGTATTCTCTTCCCTTGTTATTTTCCTTATCATCATTATTATTAGTGGTAGCAGCAGTAGTTTGTGTTATACCTCAGTTACTGAACTGTTCTTATCTCAACCCATGGGAGTTACATTGTTCCGATTCTCCTCCCTCTGGAAGCTGGGAGGAGGAAGGGGAGGGAGTGAGAGAGCGCCTGTATGGCTGACTGGGATTAAACCACAACAATGATCTTTTAACAAAGCAAAGTGACTGACAGCATTTTTGTTCATTGATAAATAGATAACAGGCATTTGTGCATATGACATATATCCATCCTTTAAGAATTTATTACTCCCACACCTTGTGAATTTCTGCTTGCTGCATTAAGAATTATAAAATATAACTGTTATCCTTACCTTACTCTGAGGAACAGAAAGGAAATGGAAAGGAGGAACGCCTTCCTATGTATCTGATCCAATAAGACTTACACTTTTTACCTGCTGCAGTGCACAGATCCTGCTCTCCTGGTGACCAGCACCTATAAATGAAAACAGGAATACAGCCTGCTCTTTAGCAATCAGTGCATCTTGCAACAAGGACACCACCACAGGCAGGTTCACCATGGTGTGCTAAGTAGGGCTGTGGAAAAGGATAGAAAATATCTGGAAGACATGGCTCTGCACAAATTTATGTCGGCAGCCAACCAGATTTAAAAAGGGAAGTCTGTTGTATCCTCAAAAAGGAAATGCGCTCTTTGTGTTCATGAAAAGAGCACAATTAGTATCTGACATTATGAGACAAAAGTCTTTTCCAGGGTTGCTTTTAGAGTGGGACAATATCCTACAGTTTTTTTTGCACAGAGCCTCAGATTAGTGCTATGAAAATAATTGGGGGGGAACAAAAAGTAAAAACTATTTTGAAAGTTTGCATTACTCCTCATATTTAATTTTCACTCAGTTTAAGCTCCATGTGATTTTAAGAAGCATATAAAGAGCGTCTCTATACTCTGGGTTGAATTGAAAAACAATGAAATGATTGGTTAGGGAAAGGTATTCCACTCTTGCTGGTAGCATTGAGCCAGGATTATCAGTAAGTGATGGAATCAATGTTATGCATAGATTGAAGGGAGAATTAAGTTTTATTTCAAAATCAAAAAGCAATCAAAACAAGTGTTGCGTTTACAAGTAGACTAGTTTTTCATGGTCTATTTATCTAACCCTTGAGAAATCCACATGCTTGTTTAAAAACATGTTTTAGAAGAGAAATAGTGCAGGTATTGTTCCAACATAAATCAAAATAAGAAAATGACAAAATGCTAAATCCCTGTACATCTAAGATGTCTGGGACAATTGCAGATTTTATTTCCTACCGTTTACTAATAAGCTCAATAACAATCCCTAATTTCTATGGAGATAATATTTCACTTACTGTTTGACAGGACAGTTTTAATATTGCCTACAAATTAACAAAGGCATTTACTTCTCTCAGTGTTTTCCTATAACTGCAAATGCCTCTGCAGAATGCCTTTTCCATAGTAATTGTTCAGTTTTTCTTACACAATATAGAGAAGATAGAAAAGAGAAGAGGCATCTAAAGCCAAATGAAAAAAATACGCATCAGTCAGTTGTATATTTCGCATAGCCAAACCAGCATGCCCCTCTCTCCATGTGCCTCCTATATGAGCAGTCACTTATGTATGCAGTCAGCTCTCACTGATGCTCACTTGCAGCTGTCAGAGCTAGTCCATGTGTGCTGAAATTTAAACACATTCAGCTGTGGCTGGCCAGAAATGCTCCAGATGTGGAAGTGATCATTACTGTCACATAATTTCAGACACTTGGGTTAACACCTGTACTTTGATATAATCTGTCAGAAAGATTGTGAGATAGTGAAGATAACTGCTGGAGAATTTCTGCATACCTCTTACCCTGCCATCCTGCAAAGAGCCACATACATGAGGGACTTGAGCACATGCCTAGTGCTGCTGGAATGAAAGAAAATTTACACATAAACTCTAGGTATTTTGCAGAACTAGGCATAGGAAGCTGGTATTGACAGTCAGTATGTTTTAGTTAACTAGCTTCTCACCTGCCTGCCTTCCTTTTTCTTTCTCTCTTTGATACTTTCCTTCCTTGCTTCTTTCCCTCTCTTCCTCTCCCCCTCCCTGTCTCCCTTCCTTCCATCCATCATCCATCCACCACCATGTATTCTGAAGAACAGCCAATAAATATCAAGTTCCACCAAATTTATGAGGAGGTTGCTGATATATCAGTAATGAGAATACCTTGTAGTCTGAGAAGAAAACAAGAGAAAACTTTGAAGCATGCAACTGTAGCAGGGCTGCAGAGTAACTTAGCTGCTCATAAATCATGTCTCTGAGCCCATTACACCATAGCAATGGAAGGTAAACTGGAACTGCAACCACTCTAGCTCTCCCCTTCCCACTCCTGGGAATACTATAAATACTAAACTGTTTTATATTGAATTCAGAGATTATTTACTAGGCTATTCTGTGATGAAAATTCACCTAACCTGAACTTGGGTTAAAGCAGAGCGTAGTTCTGGTTGGAAGTCTGAAGAAAAGTATTGAAGTTCAACTGAGTTTTTCTTCAGTTGTTCTAAAGGTATTCCAACCCCGAACTGAAAGTGGGATGCTCAGAGTAACTCATAGAGCTTTAAGAACACTACTGAATTTAAAGTTCATTTCTCATTCCCTAATTCTGCTTGGGAAATATCATAGCTCTATGTAATTTATTGGTAATAAGGTTGAGGAAACCATGGCACAGCAAGTTACCAAACTAGCCCAAAGCCACACGAGACTGGGTGAATGAATAAAGCAAACCAAACAAACAAGTCCAAATCTCATCTCCTCATCCTCTGCTGTAGCCACTAGAAAATGGTCCCACACCCTGAATTTCCTCTCATGCGTCTGCATTCTACAGCAAAGGACATTTAAGCTTTGGTTCTCCTCCAGATACTTTCCTAAAGCTTTTTTTTTTTATTATATTTTTAAAATGATTACCAGCCTCTGGGTCTCTGAAATTATTTTGTGCTGTCTGAGAAGTCTTATTTGCACAGGGAGATTTGATAGCAGGAGGGAATATTCCTTCAGAACAAAAGAGGGGCTCAACATGCTGGCATGTCCTTTGCTGCGATTGGTGCAACAGCTCTGTGTAGAAGTGTGTTTGCAATGCAACCTTTCCTATTAGCAACTGACCTTTCTTCCTGATCAGACCCTGTGCTTTTTAGCTTTTATGTGAAATGTGGAAGAAAGAAGATTCCTCAAAAGTCTTTTTAAGCAGAGAATTGGAAACTAGCAAAGGATTCTGTGATGATGAGGAAAATTCAAAATATGTAACAGCAAAGAAAGCTGACATGCTATAAAGCAGATTATCAGGAGGGAATCTACTGTGGGATGCACAGACAAATGGTAAAGAGACAAATAAAAAGGAGAGAAAATAAGTTTTAACAAGGAAAATGAAAAACTTGAAAAACAAAATGAAGAGAAGAAAGAGCCTCAGTTATAAAAAAATGACATTCAGAAGCTCAGACATAGAAAATAGCACTGAATTAAATGAAGATTTTACAATAAAATACATATTTTATTGTCCAGAAAACTGGTAATAATTTATTGTAAGATTACTCAGTGCAGGAGCTATTCTTTTTCATGCATCTCACCCATGTCTTTGAAAGTCTACCCAAGCAGGAATAGGGATGCTGAGATTAAAGATGTAAGCAGAATACTACACCATGTTTTCAGTAAGGAAATCTGCCTTATAGTCTGAACAATGCCTACACCCCATTTAATCAAGATTCATTTGGAGTTCAGCATTTTGTCTTTTGGAAAAAAACCCCACCCAAACAAAATACACCCTACAAAACAGTTCAAGAAGCTTGGCATAACGGTAGAGGTGTGATATAGCAATACTTTATAATACAGCCCCTTTCAGTGATTCATCTGAATAAAGTCTGATCTAGCAGACTGTCTCAAAACCTGCCACCTGCCCTGCTTGTGAAACATAAGATATACCACAATGTCAGAAATAACATTTGTCAACTCATTTATACACTCATGGACTAGGGCCAGAGTCAACCACTTCAGAGTAAGATGAAATAGCTCTCGCAGGAGACAGCTATATGATAATCTGCCTGAGTAATGCTCTTATCCTAAATCTTAATAGTTACTCTTTGTCTTGAGCTTTTTATCATGGGGATTCATCTGCCTTTCTTCATCTTAGCTGTTATCTTTAGTTTAGCTATTCTATTTTATTATTTGCCAGCAAATACACTCCCTCCTTACCTCTGCCTATATTCTTGGTCTTGCACACTTCAAGTGGAAGTGTTGCCCATTGAATTAGTGTATTTTTCTGAGAAAAAAAAAAAGGAAATAATGTTATTGGCTTTTGCCCCATCACCTTTAAAAGGGAAGCATTTGAGAGTCTTCTGTTGATTTCCAAAACATCACCTTTTCTCACAATGTAGAAGATGCTGGTATAGTTCACTGCTATGTGGGCTGACCTCTGCCCATGGCTATCCCCTAATAAAGGTGGGTGGGAGCAAGGCTCCATATTGTACCTGTCCTTAGTGGCTATTTTTCTTAAAGACTACTGAAATTTAAGGTACCAGATAAATTTTGTGGCTTAGCAACTCCATTCAGGTAAAGACCTGAGCCTGAGGTGCTAAGCTGAATCTAGCTTTCTATACAAACAAAAGAGAAAGCCTGTTTTACAGGGGCTTATTATCTGACTGCTCAAAATGGAAGCAGATCTGGAAAAGGTAATGCAACAGATAAACATTATGATCTGATAGAAGTTTGGCAAAGCGCCGTGTTTTCATCAGAGATGACCTTTTATTATTCCGCTGTCATTTTTAATATTTTAAGTCAGGGTTTTGTTGGGGCAGGAGTAAGCGGACAAAAAAGTTAAAATATGAATGTGGAGGTTAAGGGCTGACTGAAGGAAAAAGGGGTGGAGTAAGCAATTTAACATTACTGTTCAGTGGGAAGTAAGAAGGCAGACAGAAAACAGTGTTCACAGCTGGGGGAGGGTGGCATTGGTGAGACACTGGAGTTCTTCATTCTCCTGATGAGGGAAGATGAACTGATAAAGCTGATGGCTTACCACATTGATCTCTATGTTTCCCAGCACACTCATCTGGGACAGTAAGACATCATACCATTCCCCCCAAATTTTTGTTTTTCTCATCCTGGAAGCAAGTGGGGTACTGACAAGGAGAGAGGAAGAAATAACCCTGGCTTGATCACGATTCCTCTTTCTCATCTACAGAATCACAGAATGGCTTTGGTTAGAAGGGACCTTAAAGATCACCTAGTTCCAGCCCAAGGGCCAGGATACCTTGCACTAGATCGGGTTGCTTAAAGCCCTGTCAAAACCTGGTCTAATTATTTTTCTGTGCCCGCTCTGCTGTGTATGTGATGCTACAGGATGCACTTTTATCAGTGTAAACTTTACGGCTTTCCCCCAAGGATCATAACAACCCACTTATTTTACCATTAATCTCTCTCCAACAATGTGAACAAACCAGTTACATGATGGAGGTGTTTTTTTTTAACCTCCTGACTATGGCTTGCAGCCACAAACTCCTCCGATGTTCTCTGCAATGACAGCTGATCTCTGATTCTCTCTCCCAAATGGCTGCAGGCTCATAAAAGAAAACACAGGTTTTTATTTTCCACAAGGAAAAGACAAAGGTTGATCCATGTGTTTAAAGGTACAGAGTTACAAATTACAAGTATTTTTTTTTTAAATGAAGAAAACAGGCTTAATTCTCTTCTAAAACACAGTAGTGCAATTCCTTCGTTTTAATGATTTCATGCAAGTGTAACAGAGCAGAAAATAAGACCCAGTATATTTAACTTAGTGTAACAGCTCACATGGGAATTATTTAAGCATAGGCTGATGATATGACTAATGTTCCATCCTGACAGCCTGCTCTGGTGCCTTCCTCCACTTTGCTTCTAGCCTTAGAGCTTGTGAAGCACAATAGTATGCTAAGCAATGAAGAGCTCCTGAAAATAAACTCAGTCTCTGGGGCAGATCACTTCACCTTTCTGTACCACTCTTTTTGTTCTGACCCATTGCCTGGTAGCACATCGGTAGTTATTTCTTTTTTGCTTGCTTGTTAATTTTGACTGTAAATGTTAAAATACTGAAAAAAAAAAACCAAGTGTGGAGCCTTGAAATATTTCCATTTGGAAACACTTCCAGGGTATTTCTTAGGTAGTATAGCTTTGATATATACAGATCTCCTTTCTGTATACTATCTGGCCATTTTACGTCTTGTCTGATGGATCATATTTCCCTTATCAGAAAAAAGAGACAATGTATACTGGGTGTTCTCAGTTTGAGTGACTCATGGGAGATGTGGTCTGGCAGAAAAAGGCAGAATAATGCAACTGGGTTATACTTATCAAGAGGTACTCTAGCAAAATTTTGAAATACAGAACTTTCAATAATTGCATCTTTGGGCAATTCTTGTGCTTCAGTGTTAAAATTGCACTGAAAAATAGATACCACCTCCCCGCAAAAAAGGCTTGCTGAAAATCCAATTTTGCATCTGACCAAACAGCTCAAATGCAACACTTTGAGCCAGCACTCCTTGATATGCCTTTTCACAGTGACTACATCTCCTCCAGTCCCAGCCACTGCTCTATAAATAACCGCACCGCCCTAGCAAGAAAGGCCCACAGAAATGCACTGCAGAATCTGGAGGCAGCCAGGCTTACTGCTGATTCTCTGTAGATGGAAGGATCCAGCTGCCTTGTCTGTGTGTAAGCTGTAATCTTGAGACAGTGAATTTGCAAATTCGGTTGTATTCAAGTCTCTGTGTATGTTTCACAGAAAAGGCTGGGACTTTAAAGCTCATTTCCACATTGACAGATTGGTGGATTACTTTTTCAGAAGTCAGATGGAGCCAGACAGTTATGTAAATCCTTTTGAATGCTTGTTTTGTATACCTCATTTTAGATATCAAAAGAGCCTGTACATCCAGGTGAACCAGATTCTCTAGAGCTGAAAACAAATCATGGACATAGATCTAATCAGGAGCCCCTCTGATAATGTTTGCTTCTTAGAGTGAGTCAGGTCAGGGCAAAAATCACATGCTCATTTAATGTCCATCAAATTTTCCCCCCACCCCTTGTTGTGTCTGTGGTTCATCCCTATTTCCCAGCACTTTTTGCCCTTCCTACTGAAGGATGTATTCTTTAAACTAGACCAAGGATGTTTCAAATTAGATGTGTTGGGGAAAGGAGGCATCATTCCATCCCAACGCACCCAATCACTGGCCAACACCTGTAATAAATGCTTGGAGCAATGTAGAGATATTCCAGCTGCTCCAGCCAATAAGCCGGCTTCATTTGGAGCTCGGCTCAGATGCCTCTAAACAAACGCCTGTAGCATGGGGAACAAACAAGAGGAATTAGAGACATGTGCACGTCTATGGGGGTATGATATAATAGGCATCACAGAAACATGGTGGGATGGCTCCCATGACTAGAGCGTTGGAATGGAAGGTTACAGGCTCTTCAGAAAAGACAGGCCTGGCAGGCAGGGAGGGGGAGTTGCTATTTATGTTAGGGATAGGCTGGAGAGTATGGAACTCTGTCTGGGGACAGGTGGGCAGTCAATAGAGCGTTTGTGGGTCAGGGTTAAAGGAAGAACAGCAATGGGAGACATTATTGTGGCGATCTGTTACAAACAGCCTGATCAAGAGGACTCTGTGGATGGAGCACTCTATAGACAGATAGGAACAGCCTCACACTCGCAGGCCCTTGTTCTCTTGGGGGACTTCAACCACCCTGATATCTGTTGGAGAGATGGTACAGCCCGGCACAAGCAATCCAGGAAGTTCCTCGATTGTGTGGAAGACAACTTCCTTCTGCAAGTAATAGAGGAGCCGACAAGGGCAGGTGACATGCTTGATCTTGTGCTCACCAACAGGGAAGGGCTGGCTGGAAATGTGACGCTCCAGGGCAGCCTTGGTTGCAGTGCTCATGAGATGGTTGAATTCGAGATCCTCAGGACAGTGAGAAGAGCGTGCAGCCAGCTCACTGCCCTGGGCTTCAAGAGAGCAGACTTTGGCCTCTTCAGGAATATGCTCGGTAAGGTTCCATGTGATACAGCCCTAGAGGGCAGGGGGCCCAAGACTGTTGGTTGATATTCAAGGATCACCTGCTGCAAACTCAAGAGCGATACATCCCAACTAGAAGGAAGTGCAGCAGGAGGGCCAGGAGACCTCCTTGGATGGATAAGGAGAAGCTGAGGAAAATCTGAAGGAAAAAAAGAAACTTATGAAAGGTGGAAGCAAGGACAGGCAGCCTGGGAAGAATACAGGGGTGTTGTCTGGGAAGCTAAGGACCAGGTTAGGAAAGCTAAGGCCTAGATAGAATTAAACTTAGATAGGGATGTTAAGCATAGCAGGAAAGGATTCTATAGGCACATTGGAAATAAAAGGCAGGCTAGGGATAATGTGGGCCCTCTCCTGAAGCTATTGGAGAACTGGCTACCCTGGGTTTGGAGAAGGCTGAGGTTCTTAATGACTCCTTTGCCTCTGTCTTCACTGGCAAATGCTCAGACCACACCACTCAAGACTTGGAAGGCAGATGCAGGGACAGTGAGAATGAAGACCCGGGACCCACTGTAGGAGAGAGTCTGATTCGAGACCATCTTAGGAACCTGAACATACACAAGTCCATGGGACCGGATGACATCCATCTGCAGCTCCTGAAGGAGCTGGCAAAGGAAGTTGCTAAGCCACTGTCCATCATATTTGAAAAATCATGGCAGTCAGGTGAAGTTCCCGACGACTGGAAAAAGGGAAATATAACCCCCATCTTCAAGAAGGGGAAAATGGATGAGCCAGGGAACTACAGAGCAGTCAGCCTCACCTCTGTGCCTGGCAAAATCTTGGAGCAGATTCTCCTGGAAGGCATGCTGAGGCACATGAATAACAACAAGGTGGTTGGTGCCAGCCAGCATGGCTTCATGAAGGGGAAATCCTGCCTGACCAATCTGGTGGTCTTCTAAGACGGGGCTACTTGTCCAAGCAGCAGGCCAGTCCGATGGATGTTTCATTTGCTCCCCAATTCAATTTATTCCCAAAGACATCCAATCCAGACCAGGAAGGGAATACTTGACCTCAGGCAAAAGAGGAAAGTTCCTATGCAAGTTCTCTGCTGACAACGTGCTCAGTGATGGGGTCTATTATTCCAGGGTTTTGAAATCCACTGTTAAATAATCTATCAGGTGCAATTCCAAGTCCTGTTCATTTGAGCATCAACACTTAATAATAACAACAATACTTAATAATAAAGATGCCACTAGAAGAGTCATAGAATCATAGAATAGTCAGGTTTTAAAGGACCTTAAGATCATCTCGTTCCAGCCCCCCTGCCATGAGCACGGACACCTCACACTAAACCACGCCAACCAAGGCTCTGTCCAAACTGGCCTTGAAAACCGCCAACGATGGAGCATTCACAACTTCCTTAGGCAACCCATTCTGGTGCCTCACCACCCTTACAGTAAAGAATTTCTTCCTCACATCCAATCTAAACTTCCCCTGTTTAAGTTTGAACCCGTTACCCCTTGTCCTATCACTACAGTCCCTAATGAAGAGTCCCTCCCCAGCATCCCTATAGGCCTCCTACAGATACCGGAAGGGTGCTATGAGGTCTCCACGCAGCCTTCTCTTCTCCAGGCTCAACAGCCCCAACTTTCTCAGCCTGTCTTCATATGGGAGGTGCTCCAGTCCCCTCATCATCCTCGTGGCCCTTCTCTGCACTTGTTCCAATAGTTCCATGTTCTTTTTCTGTTGAGGACACCAGAACTGCACACAATACTCCAAGTGAGGTCTCAGGAGAGCAGAGTGGAGGGGCAGGATCACCTCCTTCAACCTGCTGGTCACACTCCTTTTGATGCAGCCCAGGATACAGTTGGCTTTCTGGGCTGCGAGTGCACACTGAAGCCGGCTCATGTTCATTTTCTCATTGACCAACACCCTCAAGTCCTTCTGCGCAGAGCTGCTCTGAATCTCTTCTGTGCCCCACCTGGAGCTGTGCCTGGGATTGCTCCGACCCAGCTGCAGGACCTTGCACTTGGTGTGGTTAAACTTCATCAGGTTGGCATCAGCCCACCTCACAAGCATGTCAAGGTCCCTCTGGGTGGCATTCCTTCCCTCCAGTGGATCAACCGAACCACACAGCTTGGTGTCATCGGCAAACTTGCTGAGGGCGCACTCAATCCCACTTTCCATGTCACCGACAAGATGTTGAACAAGATCGGTCCCAACACTGATCCCTGAGGGAGGGACACCACTCGTTACTGGTCTCCAGCTGCACATTGAGTCATTGAGCACAACTCTTTGTGTGTGGCCATCCAGCCAGTTCTTTATCCACTGAGTGGTCCACCTATCAAATTGATGTCTCTCCAATTCAGAGGCAAGGGTGTCATGTGAGACAGTGTCGAATGCTTTGTACAAGTCCAGGCAGATGATATCAACTGCTCTATTCCTGTCCATCAGTTCGTAGCCCCATCCTGGAAGGCCACCAGATTGGTCAGGCAGGATTTCCCCTTCATGAAGCCATGCTGGCTGGCACCAACCACCTTGTTGTTATTCATGTGCCTCAGCATGCCTTCCAGGAGAATCTGCTCCAAGATTTTGCCAGGCACAGAGGTGAGGCTGACTGCTCTGTAGTTCCCTGGCTCATCCATTTTCCCCTTCTTGAAGATGGGGGTTATATTTCCCTTTTTCCAGTCGTCGGGAACTTCACCTGACTGCCATGATTTTTCAAATATGATGGACAGTGGCTTAGCAACTTCCTTTGCCAGCTCCTTCAGGAGCTGCAGATGGATGTCATCCGGTCCCATGGACTTGTGTATGTTCAGGTTCCTAAGATGGTCTCGAACCAGACTCTCTCCTACAGTGGGTCCCGGGTCTTCATTCTCACTGTCCCTGCATCTGCCTTCCAAGTCTTGAGTGGTGTGGTCTGAGCATTTGCCAGTGAAGACAGAGGCAAAGGAGTCATTAAGAACCTCAGCCTTCTCCAAACCCAGGGTAGCCAGTTCTCCGAACAGCTTCCAGAGGGAGCCCGTATTTTCCCTAGTCTGTCTTTTTTTTTGCAGTGTACCTGTAGAATCCCTTCCTGTTATCTTTAACATCCCTATGTACCATGAATGCTACTTTCTTCTGTATTACCAAAGATAATAGCAATACTCTTAGTTCTAGACTGAGTTCTCACCTTTGGGAACTGCTTATATAATTAGAAAAGAAATCTCGTGCTGATCCCAATTTCTCATCTGCCTACTTCTTTTCTAAGTATTGTATCATAGTGTTTGAGCAAGACTTCAGCAGAAGATTAGAAAGCTGATATGAGATCACTTATAGATATGAGATCACTCAGATTAGAAAACTGATATGATATCACTCATAGATATGAGATCACTCAGATTAGAAAACTGATATGATATCACTTTAATCTTACTTGGGCCATCACAATTGCACTAATGTAAATATCTTCAAATTCAAGACGTGTTGTCCCTGTATTATGAGCTTGGATAGTATTAAGAAATGAAACAAAAAAGTAATATCCTGTATAAAGATGTATGTGTGTCTGGAAGTGTGTAAGACTTTGTGGATATCCTCTGACATTTCAAAAAGCAATTGTTTTCTGTTTGTGAGAGAACATGTTCTATTGTATAGTAGAGGGTATTGTGCCCTTCATGTTCATCATCCAGAAAGTCTATTTAGGTTTAATTCACCCATATCAAAATTCTGTTAAGGTTTGAAGTGAACTATTTTTGGGACAATTTTTTCATCCATTTTTTCTCATAAACTTTATGGAATTTGTTCCAAATAAAAAAGCGCCTGCAGCAAGTGCTGATTCCCAGGGAGTCTGAAAGAAGGATTAACAATCAGGTGGAAGAAAGCTCAGTGGAAGTCAGCTAGCTGTCTCTACTTAAATGCTTGTGTGCTTGGCTATTTCCTGCCTAGCACCTGCTTTCATGGTTAGTCTTCTCATTCAGAAGAAACAAAAAAGCATAAAAGGGAATTTCCTTAAAAACTGAGCGGGAACACTTGTCAAAATCTCTAAATTTTTAGTGTCATAGTGAGAGATTTGTTTTAAAACAGCAATGGCTTTTCTGCAAAGTCAAAGAGAAAAAAAAGGCAGTAAAAACATAGGCAAAGTCTTAATATTTTTACTAGATTAGATAGTTTTCTCTCTATATAAATTATGAATCAAAACAAGAGGTAGGGAAGTTGGCATGTCCCTGTAGTGACAACAGCAGCAGCTGCCTCACAGAACTGTAGCCAAGTCAATGGAGCAAAACTCTCTAATGGACTGCGCTTGCGAAAGGAAATTCTTCTGAGCTGAACAAAAGAGGAAGAAAGGCTTGAAATTAACTTGAGTAAGCTGTAAAAACAGAGGATGAGAGCCAAGCTTTAAAACACAAGCACATCAAGGGAAAAGCATAAGCTAGGGAATCCTCTCATCTGAGGCGAATCTTACTTTTACTCTCCCCCAGACTCTGGATTGACTAGATCCCTTATTTGCTGCTTACAGCCTGAGCTGGTGCAGAAGCCCCCACATCAGTGAACCCCATCCATGGCAATCACAGGCAAATCTGTAACAGATGCTTTGCATAAAAAAGTGTGCAAGATTTAATGTGTTCATTCATGCAGCCTTCAAGCCACACATCATTATCCACCTTATCGAAGCAAATATAAATCTTGGAATTAAAAGCAAAAAAGCTCAGAGCTGTCAGAATGTGAAAGGGTGGAGAGAGCTGACAGAAGGCATGAGTGCATTTACACGTGTGAGTTTACTGAAAGCAGTATTTTCCCATCTTTCCATATCACTACATGACTTAACTTCTTTTACCTCCTACTGTCGTCTCCCTCTTTCAGACCATAAGATTTTATGAACAGACCTATTAGTTTTAATTCTTGCAGCCTGAAACTACTTCCTCTGGGTGGATTTCCTAAGGCTGACATGGTTTTCCACTTAGGAACAACTTACAGACATCTTTTCCAGCCTTTTTCGGTCTCTCATCTTTGACAAGAAGTTCCATGAATCTTTTACCTGTAATTAAAAAACTTTATTTTCAACCTTTGCCCTTTTAATTTCATTTGAAATTAAATCAAATTCAGTTTACCTATCTTCACGTTTGTCGACCCATTCAAACCGCTCTTGATGCACCTAAGTTCTGCTGCTCTTATTTTCTAAGTTTCCACATGTCCTGGGTTCAGCAGTAGCAGTCATTTTTCTCCTTCTTAGTAGCTGATGCACTGCTGTGGTTTTGACTTTCAGCCTCAGAACAGCACTGATAACACCCATGTTTTCAGTTGCTGCTCAGCAATGTTTACTCTGACCAAGGACTTTCTGAGTCTCATGCTCTGCCAGGAAGGAGGGGAAGCCGTAAGGAAGCAGAGACGGGACACCAGACCCAAACTGACCAAAGAGGTGTTCCATGCCACAGCACGTCATGCCCACTATATAAACTGGGGGCAGTTACACAGAAGGGTTAATTCACTGCTTGAGTCAGGCTGGGTATCATTTGGCGAGTGGTGAGAGGTTGTATTCTCCTCCCTTGTTATTTCCCTTCTTCTTCTTCTTCTTCTTATTATTATTATTATTATTATTATTATTATTATTATTATTATTATTATTATTATTATTATTGGTGGTAGCAGCAGTGGTTTGTGTTATACCTTAGTTACTGGACTGTTCTTATCTCAGCCTGTGGGAGTTACTTTCTTTCAATTCTCCTCCCCATCCCTATGGGAGAGGAGGGAGAAAGGCGGGGAGTGAGCTAATGGCTGCGTGGTTCTGGGTTGCTGGCTGGGCTTAAACCACGACACCACAGGACAACTTTAAAAAGCTGCTGGTTGATTTCAGAACCTAAATAGAAATAATTTGCAATGTAATTTAGTACTTATATCGCTTTAGATGCAGGCAGTTCAGCTTAGCAAGTTAGCCAAGTCTCAAAATAGCCATCTAAGGAAAAGTTCATCAGCAGAGCATAAGTTGAACACTTTCATTCCTTTGTCCATCTAAATGCACAACAGGGCATAGAAATGCATCACTCTTGAAGGCACAGGCATGCTGGTTTGTATTCATTGTCTGCACTCCTTTTGTTTCAGTCACTGTTTGCATGTCAGAGGGTGCTCTGGGCTACCTCCCTGCTTCTGAGCAGGGAATTCTCACTGTATTTTTGAGTCCTCACAGGTAGCTGAAATTAAACCAGCTCTTGGGCTATGAACTGGGATGAAGGAGAGACCTGGGAGAGCTGAGCTTGTTAACCCTACCTTGGCAATAGTTAATGACAACAGGGCTGGGATAAGAAGAAGGTGTTGACTGCTCCTACAAGTTCACCCACCAGATAGATAGGAGTGCAAGTGAAACAGCAGAAGCTTTCAGGCTGGTCGTACTGGAAGAAGGCATGTGGTGCTTGAATAACACAATACCTTACATGTGTACGGGAGTTGAGGCTACAAACAGCATTTCCCAAAGCTACTTCTGTCTCCCAAATGTGCTGCCTTTGCTGTCTGTCTGCTTAGTCTCAAGCCACATATTTTGTTCTGAAGGAGGGTTGTATAGAGAAATATTTCTCTTTTCGATACTGATATACAGTCAAAATATTTAGTTAATAGGCTGAACTAATATAATGCCATCCAGAGGGACCTTGACATGCTTGTGAGGTGGGCTGATGCCAACCTGATGAAGTTTAACCACACCAAGTGCAAGGTCCTGCAGCTGGGTCGGAGCAATCCCAGGCACAGCTCCAGGTGGGGCACGGAAGAGATTCAGAGCAGCCCTGCAGAGAAGGACGTGGGAGTGTTGGTCGATGAGAAAATGAACATGAGCCGGCTTCAGTGTGCACTCGCAGCCCAGAAAGCCAACTGTGTCCTGGGCTGCATCAAAAGGAATGTGACCAGCAAGTCGAAAGACATGATCCTGCCCCTCTACTCTGCTCTCCTGAGACCTCACTTGGAGTATTGTGTGCAGTTCTGGTGTCCTCAACAGAAAAAGAACATGGAACTGTTGGAACAAGTGCAGAGAAGGGCCACGAGGATGATGAGGGGACTGGAGCACCTCCCATATGAAGACTGGCTGAGAAAGTTGTTCCTGTTGAGCCTGGAGAAGAGAAGGCTGCGTGGAGACCTCATAGCACCCTTCCAGTATCTGTAGGAGGCCTATAGAGATGCTGGGGAGGGACTGTTCATGAGGGACTGTAGTGATAGGACAAGGGGTAATGGGTTCAAACTTAAACAGGGGAAGTTTAGATTGGATGTGAGGAAGAAATTCTTTACTGTAAGGGTAGTGAGGCAGCGGGATGGGTTGCCTAAGGAAGTTGTGAATGCTCCATTGCTGGTGGTGTTCAAGGCTGGGTTGGACAGAGCCTTGGGTGACATGGTTTATTGTGAGATGTTCCTGCCCACGGCAGGGGGGCTTGAACTAGATGATCTTATGGTCCTTTCCAACCCTAACTATTCTATAATTCTGTGATTCTATGAAGAAACATAATGGAAAATGCTTATGGAATTCCCACATGAAAAATTTCATTCTGTCACAGCCAGTGAGGAAAGAATAGCAAAATGGGACAGTCCTCACAACCTCATACTTTTCTGGTCTGATAAAGAGCAGCTTGAAGAAAGACCATTTTATCAGGTACACAGCAGTGTGAAGTAAGATCATTTAATCAGCATTATTTGCTCCTCAAACCCAAACAAAAAGACCCATCAACTTTGGAAAGGAGGGTGCAATTTTCGCCCAGTATATCCAGTTTCATTAAAGCCATCACAACATTGTTCAATTTAGCCTGGTGTTATCTTTCACAGCGTGAAAATCTGGAGGGATAGGTAAGGAATATTTGAAATGAAAAGGTATTATAAAGAATGTCAGCAGAACTCAGACTTTGATCATGCGTCCGAAGGAAAAAAAAAACCAGGTCTGCTCCCTCTGATGAAAGCTGATTAGCTTTTCTATCATGGGTACTGTCTTTCTCATCAGACTTACAGGGACCGGTGAATTTTGGGGAATTCTCTGAAAGAATGTGTAACATTACAAAGGTGGAAGTGGGTAAGTAAATGATAAATCAAAAGGGGACATAAAGTTATCCCAAAGTGACATGGCTTCTTCGCAGTGGCATTCATTTCTGGCAGCACTGGTCTTCTAATCCTCCCTAATACTTTCTCTGCTTTGAATGAAATGACTTTGTATTTGCTTTTAATTCTTACCTACTGGCATTATTATTAATTTAGTAGCAGCTATGTATTATTTATATAAATTAATTACTGATAATTATTAATTTATTAGTTGTATTTCCTCAGTGAAAAATTACAATAGATCAACATTCAAATTCAATAAATGACAAAAAACATCTGTGAATGGAATAATAAGCCCAAAGAATTGAATATTAGGAAGCAACTATTTAAAAGTATTTACCTTAAAATCATAAACTGTTTGAATTGTTTATTTGTCACTCACATAGCAATTCCTTTGATTAAATTTTTACTATGATTTTGTCTGCACAGCAATCCCAATGCTTTTCATGTAGTAATCCGACACAACTCAAAGGTCCAATACTGCAATGAGATGCTCATAAACAACTTATTAACTGATTACTTTGTAAGATCATACACATTCTTTTGAGCAAAAATGCTTCTGTTTCTTAGTTTATTAGTTCTAAACTGTTCTCCCTGTTGTGTTCTAGAGGCTCTAAAACACAAGCTGTACTGGTGATTGTGTTTTTCTTTGAGCATTTTCTTTTGCTTGAGTTATATACAGCCTTCACCTTCATTCCTTAAATTCTGGAGTCCTGCCACTATTTCCCCTTTACCAGCCCCAGGCACTGGCAGAGAAGTTTGTGTGAATTTAGTGCTCATTGAGAGGCTTTGTGCTGACAGCCTGGAAAAAACCGAACTCCTCTTTTATATGTATGGCTACATGCAGGATGGAAGCAATACTACAAGCTCCCTGAAGAAGTCCAGCAAGAGATGAGAAGATGCATCATTCATTTTTCAGTGTCTTTTCATAAATATCTTTGATGACACATCCAATGAATCCAATACTTGACATGGTAGTGATTTCTGTCACTGGGAGGTGAGTCAACATTACCAGTTATTTCAGTCCTATTAGGCTTTTATTCTCCAACAGTATGGGCTGAACTGGACCTCACTTTGGTTCTTACATTTGTGGTAAATGTTGTAGGAAAAGTAGATGAGGTGGGATATTCTTGGAGCTTGCTTCTGGGAGAGGTGAATCAAGTTAGCCTATTTTGGCAATTATTTAAGTATCAAATTATTCCGTATGCTTATATGTTTAGAAGCTGTCAGAACTGAAGCCCACAGTCATAATAACACTCCTATTTATTCCATTCTGTAGACAACATTTAAAACAAGATAAAAGCTTCAATTCAACCTTCAGGCATGTGCACAGGTATCCCCCTCCCCTTCCTTCTTCTTCCCCAGTGATTTAATTTATTCGTTAAACTAGAATAAACTGCAAAGTGTAGAGAACTGTCTGTACAATGAAAAGGAGATGAACAAAGCTAGGGCACTCTTTGAAGCAGCCTCAAGCAATGTGTGAAGTGATGTCTGAGCAACCAAAAAGATTTGGCTAGATGGGGCTTCGATCTTTGAAGTTGTGGTCCCATGACACTGCTATGCCTCTCAATCACGTGCATTTTCTCTTAAATCCTGACATGTACTAATATTTTCTCTCTTATTCCTTTTCCTAAAACAAAACCCCATAATTGAGTTTGCATAACCACCTCAAGAGCAATCAATAGTTCCTGAAATTTAATGCAGCACTTTTTAAGCTTCCAAATAGAATAACGATTATGTAGGGCCCAATTCTGGGCCCAGGGATGCTTTGCCCCTTTCAGATGCCTGTGGAGAACGTTTCTCTTGCATGCTAATTTGTTGTGTTGCAACAGGGTCAATAGCTTCAGGCTTGATCTTGATTAGTATTTAAAGGCATATTGTTGGAAAGCATTAGCTGAGGCATTTTAACCCTACAGACAAGTGATGAAAGTAAAACATGTATTTGCTGGACAGATGCCATTAGAAATGCACTAGCCAATACCTGTAAAAGCACATCATTCCTTCTGTCTGTGATACTTTAAAATGCATTCCTTGCCATGGTCTAACTTACATTTAATTCTAGAATATAACTACCTTTTTGCCGCTGCCCTCCCTGACCAGACACCAACTGCCCAGCAAGTTGTATAAAGTAGGTTGAGGTTTCATCACTTCTCCTGCTCTTCAGAAGTTTACTCATAAGGCAGGTCATTGCAAAACACAGCCTTCCCTCTGCAGGCTGCTGCAGGGCCAGCCATGATGATGGGAATCCTTAGGTTGCAAAAGCTGGGGGCTGACAGGTAGCCTGGGGAGAGAACTGCTGGTAAGCCTAAGATGGCACAGAGGTTGAAGCAGAGACTGAATCAGAGAAGTAAATGTAGCAGATCTTAAGCAAGCTTGCCCATGATTTGTACCGAGTGTGCCTTTCACTGTGAAGCATCCAGCCCTTCTTCTTGTGCATGCCACAGTCCTTTCTTGCATGCTCTGTTTAGCAGTGAAGTCACTGACCTTTTCATTGTCTTCATGACACTTCCAAGGATTGAATGTAGGTTATTTTCACTTCCCCAAATGCTGGCAGCCTCTTTCTTGTTATTAAACATTCTGGGTTCATATCAGTTTTAAAATTCCACTTCTGGATGCAAGGAATCGGTGGCGGAAAATAAAAAGTATTAAAGTTGCTATTAGGAGGCTACTGTGAAAGAAAATAAACTGGAAATATAGACTTCTGCACAGACAAGAGACCCACACAGGGAATGTTCTTTCAAAGGGCAGGTGCAGCCTGATCCACACTACTGTATAATTGTTTTCTGGCACCTAATGGTTTCTTCTCCAAGATTTACACCATCTTGGAATTCCTCATTGTCTAATGCTTTAACTCCTGGAGACTGTACACAAGAAGAGCTTCAGAAGTTCCCAAACCCTGCTGTGTTTTCCCTGATTTGTAGCATTGGATTTCTCTATGGGGAGGCATAAAAGGACAAAGAATGGATGTCTCAGCTATTTTTAAAGGAGTCATGAAGGAGATAAGCAAAGATGAAAATATCCCTGAAAACTGGGGAAAAAAAAAACAACAGAGGGAATGCAGGGTAAAAGTAAAATAAAAAAAAAAGCTCTAAATACGCTCGAGAGCTGTCATGCAGAAGTGCAAAAGTAAAAAAGAAGTGTTTCCATGACGTAAGCTAGAGCTAGAAAAATCGCCGGGGAATGCGCGTCCCCAGCAAACCCCCCAATTTTTCGTTTTATCCTTGTTTTTCACCAGGAGGTGGGGCTGTTCAGCACAGAATTTGCTCTGCGCTGCGCTGATAAACCGCAGGTAAAACGAAAATCGTCTTTCCTTTCCTTCATACATGGTGAAAACGTGAACGAAAACTATGAACTTTCTAGCTATATTTTAAGCATTGATTTCATATTCTGATGCAAAAATGGAAATAACATTAAAATGATCTTGCAATGGTTTACATGAAGTGCCTCTAGGAGTGAATTAAGTACCAATAGCTAATTAAACCTATACATTAATTTGGGAGACTGGAACCAGCTCAGGAGGTTTGTAATTATTACTATTCCTAAGTTTCTATTGAGTCTATTTCTAGGAGAGCTCTGCAATTCAGTTACAAGGATTAAGTCACAAAAAGAAATCACAGGATCCTGCAATGTGGCTAATTGCATAATAAAAAGATGAACACACTTAAGGTCACTTGATCCGAATTCTGACAAGCTGCCACAAGGGATGAAAACAGTTTTTATAAAGTAAAGAGCTCAAGCTGAGGGAAGTGCTTATTTCTGGTGCTTCCATGTTTCCTGCTTTCACCACAATTAAGGGAGATGTTGCAGAACCCTTAGGATGGGAAGGTGCAGCCAAAGGAAGAAAACATGCAGCAAAGCAAGGAAATAGGCATAGGGCTGATCTCTCACCTTATGCCTTGCCATTGAGCCAAGACTCCTCAATGTGAGGTCCACTTGCCTCTCTTCAGTGTCAGAATTGCCATGCAAACATTGAAGATGTGTTTCTCCACTTTATAAGACGTATGTGGTGGGCATATAGGTATTGGGATAGTCTTGCAGCTAGGATGACTTAAAGGGATTTTTGTCCCCATCATGCTGTGTTGGAGGCTCTCACCTAATACAGCAGGAAAAGTGGTTATCACACTGGGCTGATCTGCTTCTGCACCTGCAGAGAAAACATTTCTGATAGACATCATCAGAGACTGTCAGCCCTTTCCCTGTGCTCACAAATACCCTGGGTATAGTCAACCCTCAAACAGAGCTAAAGAAAAGACCTGAAGTCTATGCAGTGGGTCTTAACAAATATCCTCTTAGCCATTGGAAGAGTCCTTGCCTGGTGACAGGACCGTTGTGGATCCCTCAATACCTGCCACATCAGAGGTGGCCCTAACACATTCACAATCCAAAGTTGCAGTCTGAAGTTAACTAGTTCAGAGAAGACCATGGAGTCATCCACATTTACCAGGGAGGGTACAGTCATCAGGCAAGGTAAGTAAAGAATTATTTCAGGCCACTGGTGGTACTGAGTTCAGGAGTAATGACTGATCATTGTGTCCTGCGGCCGTCACAGCTTCTGCCAGCTCATCCAAATGCTTCCTCCCACTCACAATACAGTACCTCCCTCACCCCCATGATGACTCATGCTTTGCTCAATTCCATCCACAGCCCCATGCCTGTCAGGCACTAGGAATAAAGCACAACCAAAATTTGGCCTTGGGTATCATGGCAAGTTCTAACTGCAATGTATGGAGGGCAATGAACTCCCAGTTGTTATTTGATCTCCTCTGTGACTTCATCTAGGTGCTGAGCAAGATCGAAACTCATGAACAAGAGGGGGTTTGTAATAGCTAGCTGCCTTGTATTATTACCTACCTGAAACCATAAAAGTTTTCAACCCCAGAAGAGTTTGAAGGCCACTTAACACATACTGGTGATGAACAGTTTCAATACAAAATTTACTCAAACAAGGGTTTGTTTCAACCTCATTCCTGCCATAAGTAGATAGAAAGCATTAACTAGATACTTTAGACAGAGTTCGATTTTCATAGCCATAAAAGATAGGCATCAGGAGCTGGCCTGTTAAAACTTCCAGAAGGCCCAAAAGGGAGATATAACAGACAGATAAAGCAGCTTGTTCCATTCAACAGTTTTAGCATTTGTCAGGATTAGGATATGAAGGGACTGTGCCACATCCAAGTTTCAAGTCTTGGGCCAAAAAATCTTAAATGTAATTCTTTAGTGGGAATAGATTTACTTTCCGATCTCAGATTTGTCATCCACACCGCTTCTAAATACACCATCTGTATCCTGGTGCCATCTACATAACATGCTGGTGGTGTAGAGTCACAGAGATGCTTGAAAACATTTAATGATAATATTTGGGAAACATCAACACTCCAAGATCTCCTTAGACCTCTGTGAATTTCCACTCCTTGTTTCCCAGGCAGAGCCTGCATAGGGCAGCAACAGAACAAGGTCAGGACACATTGCAAGAAAAGAGATTACTGGGGTTCCTTTCCTTGTTCTAGTGATTATTTAAATATTATATATACACTAGATAAGATGTCAAAGGAAGAAGTGAGATATTAAGAAGGTCCTTAACTCAGAGTTCCCTATAAAGTTTATGGTGCCGTCTCGGAAGGATGTGGCATGAATTCAAGCAGTCTCAAGGAAGAGGATGTTTTGTGTAAGTGCTCTAAGCATGGGTTCATTGCTTGATAGAGAAAATACTTAGCCTATTTCCACCTTCCCTTTTTTGGTTGGATTTTGAAGTTATTCAATTTTTCTGGACCTCTTTAAATGACAGTGTATATTTTGGCATCAAGCCTTTGGCTGAAACCTGCAGAGGACTTTAAAACGCCAGTGTCTCATTAACATATAAGAATATCTTGGAAGACCTTGACTAGAATAATGTAGAGTTATCTGTTCAGAGATATTAAATTCATATTATAAAACAATTACATTGGACTGGTGGGAGGGCAAAGTCATAATATCTCTGAGGAGGAGAGATATTGCAGTGTGATATAAATGCTGTAAATGGGAGTTTTACTGTTGATTCAATGAAGCCAGAATTTCATCCTGCACCACTGAATTCTTAAGTTAGAGATCTCACATATCACACGTACTCATCTGACCATGAGTTTCTCTGCTCCTAACCTGAAAAAGAGCAAAATAACTGACCTATGAATTCCTTGATTATAACTGGCAAGACATTTTCTTTTTTATTATTATTATTTTCTTTTGGCTCACAGTCAAAATACAAACACCCAACACATCCAGAACCTACTTCCATAAATCCCTTTTTTCTTCCCTTTGCTAGCTGCAACTTTCTAGTCTTGAAACTTTGCTTTACCTCTGGCTGAAATTTCACACTCATTTAATATTGAAATTTGACAAACTGGAACATTAAAGCTGAATTATCAAGTAGTTTGAGGCTATAATTTAATCTGCTATAAAACAGACTTATTTTAGCAGGGAATGTCCTGAGGTAGTGTTGCTCCCTGTGCTTAATATACTCTTTTGTTTCTTAAAAGTTACTTACAGCTTAAATAATTAACCACAGTTTATGCTTGACATTACAATATTCTCCTTCTTTGCATACAGACATGGCTGAACTGATGTGATTGTTAGGTCCTCTAGGCAAAATTGCGGTTTATTCTGTCTTACATGACTGTGAAAATTAACAGGTGAAAGCAATAATACAGAGAATTTCTGTAAGCCAAGAGAAGGCGTATAAGAGAAAAGCAAATATTTGCATTCTGATTCTGAATTTAATACAGGTTTTTTATGATAGAAATGAAAGAATGGAACTCATGAATTGTCATATTCTGTACCTTCATATGTAAATATTCATAACCTTTGTTCAACACAGAGTTTGGTCACACCAGTGAGAGGCCATGAGACTGTAACTTCCAGCACTTCTCCCAAATGAACAGTAAGGATCCATAAATTCCCAGCTCTGATGGTCATGTAGTAATTCCTGAAAGCATTTTTCAAACACTGGCATTTCCAAACATAGATCATTATTGGGAAAGGGGAAAAATTCAATCAGGATTTTGTTGTATTCCTTGTTCCAAAAAGCACAGCTCTCTTTCAAGCAAATTCTGTCCCCAGCTTGAAGATGACTGTAATGTTAGTGCTTATGAAAAAGACGAACAAGCAGCCCGGCTTTGCTGAGTTATACTGTGTGCAGAAAGCATGAATGGAAAGGCGACAAGCTTAGGCAAAAGAAAATAAAAGGACAGAAGCATCGTAAATTTATTTAAAACATTCTGACAGGGTACCAGTAGTGAAGAAAAATAATGGACACTATAAAAGTAGTATAAAATGTGCTTGTGACCAACAGTCAAAGATCTGTTTGTTTTCCTTGTGCCAGATGGCTTTTTCAGTACTATATACTTTTATGACGGTCATTTATCATTTCAAAAGTTTGGTAAGTGTTCCCAGTATGACAAACAGCACAATGCAGCAAAAACTGGCACAAGGGCACCCTCAGACTGTGATCCTAGCTTCTCAAATTTCAAATGAGCTCAGACTTGAAATTTAATTTGAAGTTCCCCTCTGAAGACAGCACATCTCTGCTCATACCATCAATCTATTTTGTTGTTCCCCCTATAGCGTGGGCTATTTGCAGTGATAGCTTGCTTTAACATCTTAATCTATGCTTCAACACAATTCGGGCGCTTCTGTTCTGCTGTGGTACGTAACAAGTACTGAAGCCATAATGGTGTAATAAATCTCCAGTAAAATTAATGTAGATTCTCCCTTTCGCTTAAATTATTGCATTGGTTATTTGGGAAATCATCTAAACATGGATAACTTTTCAGCATTTTCATATAACTGGAATTTCTTGGATTTTGTTTTTGTGGACATAGAGTCGTAGAATCATAGAATAGTTAGGGTTAGAAAGGACCTTGAAGTCATCTAGTTCTAACTCCCCTGCCATGGGCAGGGACACCATAGTTGAGAATATCTCTCTAGAGAGAGGCAGGTAATTTTTTGGCTTATTTAACCATGAGAAGTCCATCTCAGAATCTTTTCTGAGCTCAGACATTCACTGAAATAGGGTTTGCTTTGTTATGCGAAGAAATAGAAAATGGCTTTTATTTTTGCAGCTGATGCATGTCTGCTGCATTGATATCAGTAGATTTTATAGTCTGGATTTATTTGTCAAGAACAAATGGAAGTTTAGTGGTTGATGGGTGTGAAGTTCATGTGTTGTAAATGTTACTAGAGCATGACCCAAAGAGCACTGTAAATGGTGACAGAGCTAGAGAGCACTGAACTCTGTTAAAATGAAAAACAAAACCCAACAGAAAAAAGAAATCAAAGCCTGGGGAGGTGGAGGGACCTATTTCCAGCTTATACAATAAGGACTTGGTGTCTTATCCACAAAAGATTAAAAAGAGCTTTTGGAAAAGGCAAACATGAGGAGGAGGAAGAAGCAGTAGAAATCAGACTTGGCCAGCTTGTACAAGAGAACAGAGCTTTGTGGGTGTTCCTGCACCAAAAATGCAATTGACAAAATAGGCCTCAATCCCTGTTCTCTCCCCAGCTCTATCACTTCTGTTTCATCCACCCCTGCTCAAGAAAAGCAAACAGAAACACCAACTGTTTCATAATAGTAGCACATTTTGTTGTAGTAGAAGGTAGGAGATGCAAAGCAGAGGGTGAGATTGGATTTAGGTAAAAAGACTCAAGGAACCAGGAAAACTGCTCCCCTGGGTTGACTTTCGGTTGTTCTAGTTTCTAGGTTCTTTTTTTTTTTTTTATTTTGTGTGTGTGTGTGTGATTTTAGAACATAAAAAAAATTTACTCACATATGACAGTCCAGGGAACAATTTGTGAAGCAGAACTTGGAACTTGTGAACTTGGTCATAGGCACTGCCTGGATGAGGAATTTCTCTGTTCCCTCTAAGCAGATTTTTTTCATCCAGCTTGTGGGTGTCCTCCTATCAATTAAAATAACCCGTTCCTCTGTGAGTTCCTCGTCTGTATACCTGCACACTACCAAGAAGGGAGGAGAGGAGGTTCTTTTTAGACCCAGTTAGTTATTTCCTCACTTGGCAAACAGAGACATGAAGGTTATTGCGTTTAGAGACAGCATGAGACTGTAGGAGTTCCCTACTTTTTCTCAGACCACAAGACTATGCTACTTTTGTACTGCACTTTATTAAGCAAGGCATTTTCTTTCAGCTGCCTTCTTTTGTTTCTGGTGTCTTTTTATTTTTTGTGTTCCGCATACTTACACTGAATTTTAGTAAGCTCTGAAACAGAGTAAGATGTGCTTTATACCTTCTCAGCAATGTTCCCTTGCATGTTCTGTCCTTAAAATTAATTCCTTAGTGATTTTTTCATTTTCCTCGGGGAGATATCGAGGAGGTTGGAACTGGACGGTCTTAAGGTCCTTTCCAACTCTAACTATTCTATGATTCTATGATCCTCTGTCCTGTTCAATATTTTGCTCAACAAGAAGCAAAGAATGATTTCTCTACTTTTTATTTTCTTTTTAATTTTCCTCTAAATAAAGTCAGGACATACAAGGAATTAAAGGATTAAAGCAGGGCAGTAAAATGTATGCTTTTGACACTAAGGAGATACGGGCTGGAGGAGCATTTTAATCGTAGTAGACTAACAGCAAAGCATCCATGGTATGGACTGCAGCTGTACTGGAAACATTCTGTTTGTTATCAGTAAAAGAAAATAGTCAAGAAGGAAGCACAGATCTGTTGTTTTTCTTTTTTCTGAGTAACTGTATTTAGATTTGTTGGTCTCCTGGCATTACTTGGCAAAACACACAGGTTGAAGCCAATTGGATTTCTGTGAAAACCAGATGAAAATAATTTGACTTAACAAAAATAATCATGTAAATAAAAATCATAATATGCAAATGTGACATAGAAATTGCATGGGCTGCTGTGACTTGTAAGAAATATGTATAAAGGAATGTGAATACAAAGCAAAAAGTAGAAAAATTCTAGGGAGGGAAATTGGATATTTTAGTGCAGAAATTTTACATAATTTAATGAAGTTAAAAAAATGAGTTTCAAGAAGTATAAGGGTTTGAATATCTCAGATGGGAAGCTTTACAGGCACATTCTTCAAGGGCAGAAGTACATATTTGGGGTGACAGAAACATCTTTTATTAGTTCAATCAATATTATGAAACATTTTAATCTATAAAAATGCATTGGATATGATTACACTGTTTTCTTGGAACCTAAATGAAGCAAAGATTATGTTCATATCTGCTTGGCAATTATGTGGTTTCTTCTAACTTTTTGCCCCTCTAAAGCTTTGCCTCAGCTCTTTCTTGTGCACTTGATATCATCTGATCCTAGAAATTCCTTGTCTAACTAAATGGCCTGTACTGCCTTATGTATTACTCATGTATGTTAATCTCATAGTCCTACCCATTCTGTCTGCAGTGATTGTGATATACTGTTTCCCATACAATTTTACACATAATACTGTTATTCAAAATTAAGAATTAGGATTAAATTATAGATACACATAGAACCTTCCATTTGCACAGCTCTTCTAGTGAGTAATGACATCCCTCAGACCCAGACCAGAATACCTATTTCAGCCTAAACTTTTCACTCTAGCCTCAAAATCTTCTGAATTTCCCCCTTCAGAACTAATTAGCCCATTTACCTACCCAGGACTTCACAAAGCACAAAGGCTTAATAAGTTTACTAAATTTAACAGATGACCTGAGCTTCAGAAATGGGATGAAAAATTACTGTGAGAGGGTGTCAGAGGTTCTTCTAAGGCAGAAGGCACTGTAGGATCATGACCATCCTATCTTGCCCTGTGTGGTTGGGTTTGCTATAGCTGACTGAATGGAAGAGAATTGGTGCAGAGAGGACTGAGAAAAGGCATAAAGACAGTCTGATTTATACAAGTGCAAGGCAAATACTGGAGCATATTTTAATTCAGATATTACATTGCTTCCATTTAAGGCTAAGTGAACTCTATGAATGTCCACCTGTTGAGATCTGTCAAAATTAGGATTATGAAGATATAATGCCCATGCATTAAAAAGAGATATTATTGTTTTAGCTTGTTGTGCTAATGGAGATGCTTTGTGCTACTGGACCTAAGTGCAACATTGCTAGCAGAGCTGTGTACAGAACAGGAGAACTTTGTTGCTGTAAAATACAGTTCTGCTAGGGTTACTGAAGCACTTGGAAGCTGGATAAACTCATAGGTTCTTCCTGCTGTTGGCTGATCAGTTTGTATCTTTTTTGCTTTTCAAAAAGCCTGAAGATTTCCTTCTCTCTTTCAATCTGTTAAATAGATAACATGGTCTGGTAAAAACTCATTATTCTTTGAACTACTTATGTTGTGTGGCTAGAAGAGGAAGGTTTTCTTTTCTCTGCTTGCATCGTTTCAAGTATTTTTAAAAGGGTAGGTCATACAGGAGATAATATCTTTGGTATTGCAAAACTGAGTATTAACCATCTTCAGAAGCTATTGCCTCATCTGCAATGAGAGCAATTGGTAATTTCTGGTCACTTCCTAGCTCTCTACCAATTGTTGATAGTCCTTAGGGCTTAAAAGAGAACCAAATGCCACTTTTTACTGGCATGCTGAGGTACTGATTTGTACAGGAATGATTTTTGAATTAAGGAAGGATCGTAAAATTATTGTTATACACTTAGTGTGTATAACACCCTCACTAGATAGATAGATAGATAGATAGATAGATAGATAGATAGGTAGATAGATGGACAGACAGACAGACAGACAGATAGCAGTAATAAATAAATAAACAAATAGATAGGTAAAGTGAAGATAGATGCTGAAGGGAGTAAAATCTACTTTTTCACAGAATCAACATCAGTGAGATCTGTGCACTGATTGTACGGAAGCAGGCATTTGTTGTGCCAGACTTCTGCATGAGTATGACTGGAAGGTTTCCTGCCAATGGCTTACAGAGACTTTTAAAAAGTGAAACCTGTCTTTGTCTCTATTTTAATATTATAGGAAGGATATGAAATGGAACCTATAGTTTCTGGCAATGGCACCTATTGTTTCTATGCAATGAAGTTAAAACACTATCAAGAATGATAAAGAGGAATGAAAGGATTAGCAGACTTCAGTAGACAAAGGCCAAAGTTACAGTTATAGGTTAGACACTAATGGATACTCCTAATACTAGAATTCTAACAGTTTTCCTCAGCTTTAGGCGCAGTTCTGTCTCTTCGTGACTGGTGCAACATGTTTCACAGGGAATAACACAGATATTAACTGCCTCAGCCAAAAGAGACTCCAGATTTGCTGTCATGGACCTCCTCTGACGAGGCACCTTAGGTTTCCCAGATCACTATGCATAAGAGTCTGATAAGCCCAGAAAAAAAAGTCAATTTTGCACATTTTAAGTACATTTATACATATTCCTTTCTGCATGATGTAGAACCACATTTTGTCTGTTTATTAAGCATGGCCAGCCCACAGTGGCTATACATATCTTACAGGTAAGGTGTGTCTGGCATCTGTCAGCAGCAGAGCAAGAAATAGGTCTAACTCTTGGTTTCTTCCTCTAACCACTGCAGCACAAGCCTGCTTATTATTAGGGAAGGTTTAGGTGGGAAAACGATAGGGAATGTCACTTTTCTCCCCTACTCCCTCCTTAGATTCCAGCTACACACAGCTCTGGCAGCAGTCATGTCTTCCCATAATACTTATTCATAGAATCATAGAATCATAGAATAATTAGGGTTGGAAAGGACCTTAAGATCATCTAGTTCAAACCTCCTTGCCATGGGAAGGGACACCTCCCACTAAATCATGCCATCCAAGGCTATGTCCCACCCAGCCTTGAACACTGCCAGCAATGGAGCATTCACAACTTCCTTAGGCAACCCATTCCAGTGCCTCACCACCCTCACAATAAAGAATTTCTTCCTCATATCCAATCCAGACCTCCTCTGTTTAAGTTTCAACCCACTACCCCTTGTCCTATCACTGCTGTCCCTAGTGATGAGTCCCTCCCCAGCATCCCTATAGGCACCCTTCAGATATTGGAAGGCTGCTCTGAGGTCTCCACGCAGCCTTCTCTTCTCCAGGCTCAACAGCCCCAACAGCCCCAACTTTCTCAGCCTATCTTCATACGGGAGGTGCTCCAGTCCCCTGATCATTCTCATGGCCCTCCTTTGGACTTGTTCCTACAACTCTGTATCCATTGCGATGCATCTTGTTGAACCATATGTGTATTTGACCAACTTTGGTGTCTTGTGACTCATCTGGATGTGAATTGCCTGTAACAAATGCACATCCAGTTTTCTTTCATTCCTTGTGAGTGGAAAAGGTTACCTGAGAGATTTTTGAAACTGCACGTGGCACTGACTACCAGCTTGCAATAAATACTGATGCTAGAACTGAAAACTCAGAAACAGGATGCGAGGATGATTAGAGGTCTTCAGATATTTTTTTTTCCCAGAGAATGATTTAGAAAGCTGATTTTTTCTTTTTTATATATACATTTTTTGAAGGAAAGAAGTTAATAGCATATTTAATCGAAGTCTAGAAGTACCAATGGGGTCAACATTTTTGATGCCATATCTCTCCTTCATCAAGGAAAGAAAATTTAATAAGCATCACTGGTTAGAAGCTGATACCAGACAATATAATTTCAGGTACAAGCCTTTACTGTTAGCTATGAGCAGGAAATGATTAAAAAATTATTATTTTCGTTCTTTTAAGTCTCTTGACTCATTCTTTGTGTGGAAAATGATGGCCTGCACTCAGGTATTACACAGTGAATGCCTATTGCTTATGTTGGCCAGGAGCTCATTTCAGATCACTGTTTTGTCCTTAAAATTCACCCATATACACCCGTAGGAAAGAGAAGCCCAAGTCCAGAGTCATATCCCAAACATAGAAGTGGAAATGGACAGTGAAGCAATGTACTCTGTGTAAAACTGTGGGTGGCAAAATCAAAAATAAAGCCAGTCTTCGTGATTCTTAGTGTGTTTCTATATTTGTTTGGCCATGGAAGTTACTCTTATGGTAACAAGAGCTTGTCAGAAAATTGTTTTTCTTTTTTTAAAACCATTGATATTTTAGAAATAGGAAGCAAACACCTGAAAACAAGTTCAAAAGCTCTGGCTGAAATCCAAAAGATTCTAATATCATAGGATTTAGAGTTGGAAGCCACTGTGTTCTTAGAAATTTAGGGATTTTTTTCCCCTGCCTCAGGAAGCCCACTTTTCCCACTATGCTTTTGTTCTCCTGCTCTTACTGAACTACTTCAGTATGTCAGGAGAGTCCCGCAGCCACACGTACCGCAAGGAAGATGTGTACAAGTTGGTGAAGATGGATTTAGAAGGAGAATAAAGGAAGAGAAGCAAATAAACTGTGATATCAGGGAGCAACTTGGCAAAGTTTTAATCAAAACTGCAGCTTCCACCAATATTTAGATTTCTTCTAAATAATTAATTTTTTAATTGTAACCTTGAAAAGGGTTTTATTCCATGCAGAGAAAATATTTAAAAATTTATGAAAGTGACAAACAATTCCTTTCTTCAGTTTCAACAGAAAAAAATCTCTCAGCTATTCTAATGACAAACGTTAATAATACTCAGAATTTCAGTTTTACCGTCCAAAAGTTCAGATGTTTATCTGACAAGTGTCTGAATATTTTTGATGGGCATATTTTCATTCACAAAGACTTATAAAAAATCATGGTTTCATCTTTGAACATTACTAGCTATCTACTTGCTTTGAAAATATTGAAATAACATTTTTACGAGATCTAGTCAAGGTCAGGATGAACAGAAATAAATAATTAAAATACAACTTTCATGAAAATGTTGAGTAGACTTTAATTTAAGAATGGAGGGTACTTCTCATTTCATGTAAATTGACTGAGATACAAAAAGCATATCTGTTATGCTGTAATTATATATTATAATGCACAAAATATAGAGATGCAGTATACATTTTAAAGTATAGAGGAGATATAAATATATAATTCTTGAAATAGCTAATGGCTTAGATATGTTATATAGTGGTTTCATACGCTATGTTTATTAAATTATATTCACATGACATATTAGCGAACAATCATAGAACCATAAAATCACAGAATCAACTAGGTTGGAAAAGCCTTTTAAGATCATCCATCAATCATTGCCCCAGGACAGCCAAGTCCCCCACTAAACCATGTCACTAAGGACCTCATGTACACAGTTTTTGAACACTTCCAGGGATGGTGACTCCACCACTTCCCTGAGAAGATAAAACTTAACTTCATGAATTTCTTTGATGTTACTGTCAAATAGGTAACTTGTAACTTTATTCAATCTCGAAAAATATTGCACTAAGTTCCCATGTGAAGAAAATAATGAATGACTAGATTGATTCAGGCTTCCATGACAGCATATTGCTGTGCAGGATCAAGTAGAATTCAGCAACAGTGAGTTGTTTTAAGAATTGAATTCAATATGAAATAGGACCAATCTACCAATAGGTACTGGCTTGAATCTGTGTAGGAATTAATAGGCAAGATACAACCCTGATTCATGAGACTGTGTACAAGCAGCTCTGCTTACAGGGCACAGACGCCGTATTATCTGCTCCCTTTTCCAGCTGGGACAACCCTAGGACTGTGACCCAGAATTAGCTTCCCTTTGGACAGTCTGTAACACAAGATGTGCAACAAAAGATGTTTGAGTATAACTGTAGGGTTTGTGCTAGTATAGTTTAAAACTAGAAGCAAAGCTCTCCTGGAGGGACAAACTTGCAGGATAAGGGAATCTACTTTCCTCTCTGGCACCATTTCACACTAAGCGCTTTTCACTTCTTACTTCTAATTCTGTGGCTCTTTGGCATTTTGAATTTGGTAAAACAGGAAGGATGCTAAACTGCAGAAAAATACAATTGTCTGTGGAAACAATCAAATTTTAGATCCTTACATCTCCTTTATTACCTGGGTGGTTTATAAGATTGGTTCCATGTCTCTAGCTTGTGTTTTCTTTCTTAATACCCCCTCTTCTCAAACACCCCTCTCCCATAGTATATTAGTTAGCTAGCTTCCTGTGGTGGATGTAGGTATTGAGGAAATTAACGGAGGATGGACTAATGATGCTGAAATCATTAATTGTTCAGAGAAGACTTGCTTTTGTCAAGACAACAGGTTTGATGGTCCAGATCTGATGGTCCAAATTTACAATTAGAAATAGTCTTACGTGACCAGATACGCACTTAGGTCACATTCCTATTTCTGTGATGCTTCCCTCCTCACATGTTTTTTCTCTCTCATCTACTTTGGTGTATATATTCGGGATAAGGCTGTAAAGAGCTGCCGCAGAGACAGACACATTTTAAATGGGAAGCGACGGGTCAAAACAGCACCAAGAATGAGCTCAATTTATGTGATTCAGGAACATTTCCATCTTAACACAATGTTAGAAAAAGGACCAAAGTACAAATAACCCTCTTAACTTCACTGGATCTCCGTCTGTTATATATCATCGCAAGGAGTATATGATCTTGACTTGAGGCCTGAAGAAAGCTATCTTTGTAATATCAAAGTGCAATAACTATGGTCTCCTGCGTTAATTCAGGGCTGTATTGTGCTCACAAAATATTTTGTGAAAGATTATTTAAACAGTTAGTCAAAGCCTTAAGGTTTCTGCAGTGTTTAAACTAATTTAGAAAACAAAACAACCCCAAACCTTTCCCTGAAATTATAGCTCCATAGCCATAAATAAAGCAAAATTAAGATAATACTCACAAAATTGCTATTAATGTAAGAAAGATGGTTTTATCCAAACACTGGTTTTGTGAGTATGAAACAGCTTTTTATATATTATATGCTCTGACAGCTCAGGCCTGTGGGATTCATCCTTACCTGATGCAGAGCTTAAATAGACATTTAGCCATCATGACAGCTCATTGGTCTGGAAGAGAGAACAGGTTAAGGTATCCTTTTTACAGTAGCATGTCACTACAGGAATACCTTTTGGCACCAGTCTGGCCTTACACATTATTAGAACCAGTGATTTGTGAAATTGGAGGGTGAAGAAAAAGTTTTTATGGATTGTGAATCCTTTCTGCTTCTCTGGGTAGGACTCATTTTACCTAAGTTTAATTATCGAACAGTTAGCTGTCCAGCCTCCTTATAGAATCTGTGAAGTAGAGAAACACTAGACAACAATTCACCTCATCTCGCTCAAACCCATTTTAAAATGGATCAGAATTTTTTTAGGATGTGCCTGCTGATCTACAAATAGCAGGAGACCAAAATGAATAGTGTAGACTAGATGCTTACTTTTTCAGCTAGACATAGACTAGTCCATACCATGTTTTTCACCTACCTTTTGAATATACCTTCATTTCATTGACTTCTCTGATGGGAGAAGTAGTCTGATATAACTATTCATGATAACCTGGGATTTTTTTTTAATTGCATTACAACAAATATAACCATGCAGTATATGTCTGACAGACTGGTAGTGATGAGACTACTGCAACTCCAAGACCCCAGGTCCACCCCGGAGCAAGATCGTTTCCAGTAAGCATACATCTATGATTATATGGAAAGAAGTTCTTTACTGTGAGGGTGGTGAGGCGCTGGAACAGGTTGCCCAGAGAAATGGTAAATGCTCCATCCCTGGCAGTGTTCAAGGACAGGTTGGACAGAGCCTTGAGTGACGTGGTCTAGTGTGAGGTGTCCCTGTCCATGGCAGGGGGTTGGAACTAGATCTTAAGGTCCTCTCCAACCCAAACCATTCTATGATTCTATGATCTTTAAAAGCATAAAGTACTTAAGCTGTGAAAAAATAAAATAAGATTTTTATCTTAGTTTGAAAAATGCCATTGTTTTCACATTTTCTGGTGTTGTTTCCATATTCAAGTACAACGCTGAGATTCAATGAAGACCTGATTTCATAGTTTTAAATTGCATAGGTCTTGCCTAGCTGTGACATTATCTTTTGTTTGCTAAGTAGGCTATGTACTGTGTACTGGGTGAAATAATGTTCCAGTGGTCAAATTAAAACATATTTGAATGTGGGGGTTTGTATCAGCTTTTTACACTTCTGTCATAAATATAATTTATAGGATCCTTTGCCTTTTTTTTTCTTCTGATTAAGAGACAGTGTTAAACACTGAGCAATGAACGACAGGAGAAAGTACTGGTTTATGCTAATTGATTTTTAAAATAGCCCATGGGCTAGAAACAATTCAAAACTACTGAAAATAATGTCGCATAGAGACTTAAGTTCATGAAGATTTTCATTAAAAAAAATGGATTGTGGATTTGTTCCTTGCTGAAGTACTATAATTACTGTAAAAGTGAAGCAATAAGCAATCTAATGCCTGATCTTACCTTGTATAACTTACTACCCTTTTCATAGCAAAGATACTACATGAATTCTCATGTATAAGAAGACTGATGTGATTATTACAAAGCAAATTGAATAAGCTAGCCATGATCAATATACTCGAAGTGCAAAAGCTCCAGAGAACTGGAAGATGGTTAATGTGAAGCCAGGGAATTTTTCAAGGGAGACTCCAGGAATGGAGGGATGGGGATCAGTTCTTTGCTGTCTTTTGCTATACAAAAACAAATATCCAATGGAAATGAACCCAATGGAAACTAGCAAGTTGGAAATGAAATAGAAATTAGAAAGAGCAGTTCTCATACAGGATGAAGAATCTCCCCAGCTGCTGCTTACAGCTGCCTGTTTCTGGAAATCACTGAGTCATAAACTGTGGGAGGCAAGGAGAGTATTTTCAGGAAGCATTAGTATTTACTGCCTGATACCACCTTCCAGATATTCACTGCTGGTAGCTGTCTGAGGTGGAATAGTGGACCTCGGCTCTGACACAATATGCCTATTTTTATGTGAGTATCATCAGATCCAACCTCATGCATGCTGTGGTTATGCATGGAGCACAAAGAGGTTGTTTTTTTTTTAAATCGGAGACAATGCATTAGAGTGATTTAAAAATAGATGAAGTATCCAAGGAGCTCATTTGAAAAGACTTTAGAATACACTGAGAAGCTTCAAATATTATCAACATGCATGGACTTTTTAAGGGTACTAAGTCATTAAGCTTTCTTTGCAATATTTTGTTCTCAGTCAGAAAAAACATTTGGCTACTTAACAAAGCACAAGAGCTGAAAAGAATGAGACATTCATATAAATTAAACTGTTTTTTTCAGATGCTCTGTGAAGTAAATGAGGTTTGGTGCATTAAGTTGCTGCATGCCAGTCATGCTTCTGCAGCTGTTGAGAAGGACTCATCAGACAACTGAGTGCAAGTACTTCGCGCTCTTTGATATGGCTTATGGTATGTGAGACATCCTCAAAGGTCTGGCAGATGGAACACAGAAGTTTAGCCAGACCTTTTGAAATCAGACAAAGACTGTGACACAGCAAATGGCACTGGACACCAACGTTTAACTGCAAAGTAGCTGTGTACCTTCACCTATGTCATCCCTTGTGAGGTGATGTGATTCAGCCCATCAGTGAAACAAATTTATCTCATTATCTCTCTTTTTACCTTATGAATTTAGAACATGAAAATGGACAGTCACTTATGTTCTGTTTTTTTTCTGTTTCTTTAAAGCTGCCACAATGTTCATAATGTCTAAAAAAGAAAAAAAAAATCACAACATGAAGTCCAGGCTTATTGTCCATTACAAAACAACTTTGTTACTCTTCCTTTTTCATACTTTTTTGTAAATACCATTTGATTCTGTTTCCATAATGTTGTAGAATGTGCACAATCAATTTAGGCAAAGGGGTTATAGTTTTATAACAGTTCCTTAACAAAGCAAGTTTTATAAAGCATAAACATTCATTTTTTATTTGCTAATAGAGATATATCTCAGTAGAATAACAACTTCTAAAATCAAACAAAAATGAGAACTTGTCTTTAATTAAGTGTTTCACCAAATAGAATAGTAGGGAGAAGAATCTTAGGGAGCCATAATTAAATTTAATGAGACTGAGCATCCGAACTCTATTCCACGCAGGCGGCAGCAGCAAGATGCAACTGTGTCACTGCCTACAACTGAAGGTGTAAAAATAGAACATAATCATTATTCTGCTGAAGCAAACCACATTTTATTGTTTGGTTGGGTTTTTTTTCCCACTACTTCCACCAATAAAGCATTGTCGGATTACATGTTAACATGTTAGCAGCATGCAATTGTTCCAGGCCAGTCATGAAGGTAACACGTTTTCTCAGCCAAGGTTGAACCTCTGAAAAAACATGCTTCAGAGTGAACATCTTGAGAAGAACCAGTTGCTGTGTATCTTGCCTTTCTGCCTCACATACACCACATGCTTTAATTGCTCCAGTAGAGATGTGATGGAAATGTGTCGTCACTACATTGCCTATCCAAAGGAGGTTCACTTCCTTTTTTCTAAAATCATGACTGGCAACTGAATACAGCTGCCAGCCATTCCAGAAGACACACCATTTTTCCTTCCACTGCAGCATCTGCAGGTGCAGAGGATCAGCAATTTCCCAGTGAGAAATAATGTGAAAATTACAACCAGTGTTTACACTGACATCTGCAACCATGGTGACATTTTTCTAACCCAATACTCACACCACATCCAATTTGCGATGACTCATGTAAGGACTGATCTGAGAGGAGTGATGTGGCAGTAATGGGAAAAATCCTTCTTGGCTCTCACGTGTTAGTTCACTGCTTCTTTGAAAGATACCAACATTCAAAAGCCATTTCCTGTTGCTGTCAAGGACTGTGCAAAGACAAAATAATAGCATACATAGTGGGACATTTAAATGTGACTTGAAGAACACACTTTGGAGTAGGCTAGCTAAAGTACTGTAGCGGAGTATTATCCTCCACTAAGTTCCATATGCATTAGCTTGCAGTGATAGTAATGCATTCACTGCCCTATTTCTTAATCCTCTTCCTTGTGAAGCTGTGGTGTGGGTGGAAATCAAGATTAAAAGATAGGAGTCTAGATAACTGCGCATAGCTAAACCCTGAAAATATTAATTTTTGTCTTTGAACTGTGCTAGTCATGGTGGGGAGTAAATTAATGCAGGATTAGAAACATTATTTTATACAAGATGTGGTGCAAATTGAAGAGCCTTATTCCCTGTTAATTAAGCCACACAGTTCATATTGTTCAAAAATACTGATTTGAGGAGCAGAACTGCAAATTAAAAATATTATTCTGATTGCTTATGTTTAATTTTAATTAGCTGGAGACATACTAATTTGACAAGTGTTTCACAACACAGAACTTGCAAAGGGAGAGTTGAAGGTTATGCTTCATCTATAGATTATGTTTCGAGTACAACTGTGTTTAAAAAAATCTTAAATACATAATCAAGTCTTACAGCAGAAGACATTTCAAACACTTTATTGTAGGCTTTTCATCAAACAAATGTTTTGGCTTGGCACAAATTTGTTGGTTAAATATTTACCATGACATAACTCAACAAAAATAACCGATCATTTCCTTTTGTTTCAGTCTGAATTGCAGTGGAATACAGGTCACCTAATATCAGCATTCAAGGGGGGGGTCATCCCATGCTAAGCTGGATGTCCAACATAGAATATAACTCCATCATCAGAGGTCTGAATCCCACTTCTGTAATGAAAGAGGAAACCTTAAGGGAATAACTTAAGTATTTATTTATTTATTTATTTATTTATTTAGAAATAAAATAAACCCTTGAAATTTTAGGTAAATCCTAATTTTTAGGATACTTAAACCAAATTTGTTCTCGAAAATAACAACTTTGTACATTTTCTTTGCTTGCTGAAGAACCAAAATATGAGTGATTAATTCCATGTTAGATTTTCTGCAGAATTTAGTGGGTCTGGATCTCTTTGGAATTGACAGTTAGGATGTTTCTGTTCTGGAAGTGTAAGCTCCTGTTTCTGTATCATCCTGGGATATCACTATCTCCCAAGTATTAAACATATGTTATGAAAAAGGGAACACAATGTTGGAGGTAAGGCATCCAAGAATGGAAGCAACTGAGTATGATGCACTTGTATCTTCAATGTCTAGGTGAGAAATACAATTCTTCTAATTTCTATCTTACACTTATTAACAGCCAAATTTCCTTCCATTTAATATGCTTCCACTATATTTATCTGTTGTTCTTTCCTTCAACAGTGGTACTTAAGATCAAGAATTACTCCCCATTACTTGTGCCTCTCAGGTTGACTGTTCTGCTCTGGAGAAAAGGACTTTTCCCATACTATGACTTTGCTTACCTCATATTTTAAAGAAATCTTTCTAAAGAGGTTGGCCCACTTGGCTCTGGAAAGATCGACTTCTCTTCTGTGGGTTGCAGCCTCATGACAGGGGACTCATTCTAAGAAAAGAATGTATCCTTAAGATATTTATGAGAGAGAGAGACAGTATGTCCTGGGTTCAGCAGCAGCAGTCATTTTTCTCCTTCTTGGTAGCTGGTGCAGCGCTGTGTTTTTTGATTTTGGGCCTGGGAGCAGCGCTGATAACACCAGTGTTTTCAGTTACTGCTTGGCAGTGTTTAGCCTGGCCAAGGACTTTCTGAGTCTCATGCTCTGCCAGGGAGGAGGTGGAGCCAGAAGGAAGTAGAGACAGGTCACCTGACCCAAACTGAACAAAGAGGTATTCCATACCACAGCACGTCATGCCCAGGATGTAAAAATGGAGGGCAGAGACCCAGAAGGGTTGGGATGCACTGCTTGGTCGGGCTGGGTGGTGAGCGATTGTATTCTTTCCTTGTATTTGCCTTGTCATTATTATTATTGGTGCTAGCAGTAGTGGTTTGTGTTACACCTTAGTTACTAAACTGTTCTTATCTCAACCTGTGGGAGTTGTATTCTTTCTATTCTCCTCCCCACACTCCCGGGACTGGGGGAAGAAAGAGAGAGAAGTGAATGAGTGAGAAAACTGCGTGGCATAGAGGCTTAAACCACTGACAGAGTAGAAGAAAGGCAGTGTGCTAGTCTGGTTTATCTCATAG
This sequence comes from Myiopsitta monachus, assembly GCA_017639245.1. Lineage (NCBI taxonomy): Eukaryota > Metazoa > Chordata > Aves > Psittaciformes > Psittacidae > Myiopsitta > Myiopsitta monachus. Next base: position 97,081,249 of record CM029918.1, read on the forward strand.
CTGTGATAAAGAAAAGATTGTGGGATTCACAAAACATCCAGCTGGTAGATGAATGTGGTGAACAGAAGAATGGGAATATGAAGTGCTGTTACCTGAGAATGCTGCTGCTAAAAGACCTGCTGGTGAATTTCAGGAAGTTCTCCGGCTACCATTGCTGCTTTTAGTTGTACAATCAAATCGAATGAACATTTTCAGGTTTGAGTAGTGGGAAGCCATCATATTTTTTGTTCTTTTGGAAGTTACCACATTTTGACTATGACAGGGTGAATTACTTGCCCTTTTCAATGGCATAAGTTGTACTTAATATAACAGTGTTCTGGTAACTGTTCCCTGAGCAGAGAGTTCGCAGAACCTCTCTGTAAGGAATCTAAGTTTTTAAATACAGTTCTTTGATCAGCTTTGTCTAAAGACAAAGTTTTCCAGAAATTTCCAGATGGTTTTGTTTTTTAAGGAATTGTTTTTGGTTAAAAACAATAGCACACACAATTCTTTTCAAAATGAGCACTAAGTTAAACTCTTTCCTGTTTTAATACATAAGGCCAGTAACACAGGCAATAATATAAAAGTGTACAAAAATTATTAACTTTACTAAGCGATGTCAAGTCTTCTTGGAAAGCAACTCTTAGATGGAAAGTTTGAGCTGTGACTAAAGATTTGAGATTTGATCAAGGTCTGATAGCTATTGCAGAAGGTGAAGCCGTCACCCCTTTCTCTCAGTCTTTTGAAATAGAATCTGTTGATCATGTCAGTTAGTGCAGTCAGGGAGCTGGAAAAGCCGTGTCTCTTGACAATAGACCAGAACTGGGAAAGCAAAAATAGAGTAGGAGGTTTGGAAGATGAGAAAAGCTGCAGGGGAACTGTGATAGGAAAAGGAGCAGGCTTAACAGCTTAGCCTCATCTCAGTACAAGCTGTAACTACTCCTATGCAAACAGGAACAACAGAGTTGTGTTATGGAGCAGCATCAGGGATATATTAGGAATTGACGTTTCCTTCAGCTTCTGAATCTCAGTTACCCAGATATTTTCAAATAAACTTCTAAGGCTTTCAGGATGTCCCTCAGAAAATATCTGTTGTCTTTTTCATATCCCAAAACAGTGAAAAACTGTCATGGTGGGAGTCTTTACAGTTGGTGACAGATGGGGAGTATCAGGTTTGTCTATACTTGAATTTATTTTTTGAGGGGAAAAAAAAGAACTTATTAGTTATTAAAATATTCTTGATCAGCTTTTCTAAATTCATGCACGTGTGTACAGTCTGGTTCCAAAACACTGTGGGTTTTTTTTCGGGAGTGACCAGAACTCAGTTTTGAAAATGGCTTATACTAGGTCAGAATGAGTACAGACCGGCATAATCTAGAGTGAATGCCAGGGGTGAATGTCAGTTTTATCTGAAATTAAATTTTTGGTGTAAACAAACCGTGAATTTCTCAAGGGAGGTTTGTTTGGATACCTAAGTACTGGCCCTTGGATTGTTTGGGCTACCCCTACAGCAGCAAGGTATGTCTGTGGTCATGTTATGTCCATACTTCTAGAGTAGTTTACTTTCAAAAGGAGCCATAGAATCATAGAATCACAGAATGGTTTAGGTTAGAAGGGACCTTAGAGATCATCTAGTTCCAACTCCTTGCCATGGGCAGAGATATCTTTTATTAGACTAGGTTGTTCTGGCCTAGTGGAAGCTCCTCAAGGCCTCATCCAACCTGGCATGAACACTTCCAAGGATGGGGCATCCACAGCTTCTCAGGGCAACCTGTTCCAATGCCTCACCACCCTCACAGTAAAGGACTTCTTTCTAACATGTAATCTAAATCTACCCTCTTTCAGTTTAAAACCACCCCCAGATGGCTACATGCAAATTGACTGTTGGGAAGATGTGATATGTGACAGCTCCTTCTTCATGCCTGGGAATTTCTGAAATGCAACTAGTTGGTGATAGTCAAAGTGGCACCAGAGGCTGCCTCCAATGGCTTAGCAGTGTAGATGATTGCCACGCACTGCTTTTGGCATTGCTTAATACACTGGCATAGACACAGCTTTAGAGAACTCAGGTCCTAATACCATGTACCTAGTGATTTTTCACTGGAAAAATCTTTTTTGATTTTTCATGGTACATGCCTCCTTAGAGAACTGAATTGGACTATGAGTGGGGGGTATTTCCTTAGAGACACCTTTAGCTGCGAAAACTATGCTCCTGTATAAGGTTTTTCACACTGTTTTAATGTATATGTCAAGTAGGCTGCTAAAGTTAGTACTCAGCTCACAGAGTTCCCTGTATGTTCAACAAGGAGAAAAGCACCTCCACAGGTTGACTGGGGGCATGCAAACTAGGCCATGCTCTGTGTTGCCTTCTAGAGGAGCCAACCTTCCAAGGAAAAAAAAGGTCTTTTGCCCAGGAATTCTTTTTCCTTACCAAATTGCACGAACGTGACAGGTTGCTACTGGCAACTCTGCAATGATGATGTCATGATTGAGTCTGCCACCCTCATTCAAAGTTAAGCGAACACCTTTTGGTGCTTAAACAAGTCTCTGAGTCACTCGGAATCAGATTCACATCTTCTCTGTAAAAACCCATTGGTAAGAGAATCTGTCTTACCAGGACGGTTACAAACGCTCTGTAGGTTCTAAAACGCACAGACACCAGGCTTCCCACAGTGGCATTGCTATGACTTTGAGCATCTGCCGGCACACAACTTATGAACTGCAATTTGAGTTCAAAGAACCATCTGTGTTCCTGTTTCTTCTACTGCCTTGTACTCCTTTTGTGGAAAAAAAGGAAGAGTAGTACTCATAGCTCTGTCTTAAAATTACCTATTGTAAAAGATTATTATTTAGTAAAGGTATTGTCTAGGAAAAGCCACATTCCTTATTAGAGCTATGGGATCTCCACAGAAAAAAAATGCAGAAAATCAGTATTAAAAGTAAGACTCTCCACTGCTCAATGCAGTTTGCTCTTGCCTGCTCTAGGGAAATATATTTCATGAAAAGTGGCAGGCCACATACGATCTCTGTAGCTAGATGTCAAATTAAACTTGGTAGACAGTGTGAGTATCCAGGGAATGCAGGGAATTATATATGAATAATGCAGGTGCACGCCACAGCATAGTTATAGATGAGAGCTGAACCCACTGATGGGTAAGAGCTGTGGTTATGAATAGTGGCTATTAAAGAGTGATGTTGTGTTTGTCTTGGAGATCTGTGGCCATGGAAATTCAGGCCAGATTGATAAGAATATTGAGTTATGGTAGCATTCCCCTAGTTTTGACTGCAGCCTAAATTTTTCAGCAACTTTTGACTGACATAAGAAGGATTCTAACAACATCACCCATTGCCAGCTTCTTTCAGGGTCAGCTCTGCTTCCTGACTGGCAAACACCCTTGTGACATTTATTCATGTCCACTTGTCCTTCAAAGATTTGCTGGATAATCTGGATAATGAAGTGGCCTTTCTTTATTTCCTTCAAATCTTCAGAGAATTTTCTGAAGAAATACAGGTGAAAAGTTGATTGCGACCTGAGGCCGTTAGAAAACTACTAGAAAGCAATGACTAAAATGTTCATTATTTTCACTGGGAGCAGGGGGAGTCACAAGTAAAGAGATTATAACACCGAGTGACTGAAGAAAAGGTGTTAGTGTTGAAGTGCATGTGACATTGGAAAAGAACACAGGTATAGAGATACAGAAAGTACCTGTGTGCGACCTGGAGAAGCTGAGCAGCTGTGTAAGTGGAGGCAGCAGAAACAAGAGTGCAAATTCAGAAACAAGAAGAGTAAATAACTAGGAAAAAAGGAGGTGGGAAGAAGGCTCAGAAGAGGCATTTTTTACATTGTGAATCTCCTTTATCAGAACTGGCAAGCAGAGATATGTCAATATTATATTTTGATAGCTGGAATTATATCAAAGCAGCAAGTAAACTCCTCATTCAACTTTGCTACCCAGGGAGAGAGGAGATGACATTGAATAACTAAGAGCAGAAATCAATCAAAAGCAGAATAACTGGACTGAGAAATGGATAATTCAATGTACCAGGCCAAAGGAGAAAAAAATTTGCCAGTATCAAAATTGCCAATCATTGATTATAAGAATGATCAGAATAAGGAGCAAAGCAGATGAAAGAAAATGGAAAAGCGACATTCAAGGTGAGGGCCATTATCTTGATCAGATATTAGTTCAGTTCTGTGCTACTATTTCACATGGAATATTCTGTTGAAAGCAATACAATTGACAGAATAGGGTTTTGCTAAAAAAGGTATCTGAAGAATGGATTCTTATATTGTTCCAAGAGCACAAACAACTTCAAAAGGAAGGCAGTAAGCCTTCAAAAAGATGAGAAAGACAGGCAGTGATATACAGAGAGCACAGGAATGAAGGGAAAGGAAAGAAAGAATGATCTTTACGGCCAGAAATTTCTTCCAACTCTGTACATAATTCATGAAAAGAGAAAAGGTGTTCCTGAGAGAAATGTAGGTCCATATATGAGAGATTGTATAACAAGTTGTAGTTGAAAGGAACTTCAAGCAGGTATTTCCAATTCTAAACTTTTATCCCTCGGAAGTAATGGAGAAAACAGTAAAAAAGTGTTTTATTTGCTATAATGGGCAGGATTGTGAACATAAAACTTTTCAAAGCAGTGCAAATATTTAAGCAGCTGCAATGCAAAACTTTTATATCATCTGAGAATGAAAGCATATTTCTTGAATCACATATCTTTGAGCCTCTGATGTGCAGGTTTTGACGGGGGTAGAGTTAATTTTCTTCATAGCAGCTTGTATGGTGTTATGTTTTGAATCTGTGCTGAAAACTGTTTATAACACAGGGATGTTTTCATTACTGCTGAGCAGCGCTTGCATGGAGCCAAGGCCTTTTCTGCTCCTCACTCCACCAGTGAGTAGGCTGGGGGTGCACAAGAAGCTGAGAGGGGATGCAGCCAGGATAGCTGACCCCAGCTGATCCAAGGGATATTCTAGACCAGATGATGCGATGCTCAAAAATAAAACAAAGGGGAAGTGTGGCAGGGGGCCACAGTTTGGGGACTGGCTGGGCATTGGTTGGTTGGTGGTGAACTATTGTTTTAACTTTCATCACCTGTCATTCGTTATTTCTCTCTCTTTGTTATTTTCCTTTTGATTACTATTATTATATTTTGTTTCTATTATTAAACTGCTCTTATCTCAACCCATGAGTTCTCCTACTTCTGCTCTTCCAGTTCTCTTGCCCTCATCCTGCTGAGGAGGGGAGTGAGTGGCTGTTTGCTTAGCTGTCAGCTGGGGTTAAGCCACATGTGACCAGAATAAAACTTGAGCTTTGTAATTCCAGCCCTCTGCACCACAAGCTTTCAAATCTTCCTCGTCATCCATCCATCCATCCATCCATCCATCCATCCATCCATCCATCCCCACTTCTTTACCATTCCCATTTCTCCTTCACTAAGCAAGTAACTAGCAGAGTGTTTGAGCTGTTAAAACTAAATTTTTCATAAATGAATTCATGTCAGATGGAACAGGGGTTTTAGCAAATCGGAAAATGTCAGGGCAATGCTTGTAAAGGGCCTTTTAAACATGAGGCTTTTGTTTTGGCTGAATTTGTCCCTGAGAATCTCAACTGTGTTCTGTCACTGAATTTTGAGACCAGTTTGGTCCTTGCTTCTAGGCCTCAGTTTCCAATTTTAAGCTTCTGAAAACAGCCTAATTATTGCATGTATTTTTCCTGCCTTCTCAATACTTAAAAACAGAATGGGAGGATACAGGGTAAGATACTACATTATCCAGAATCAATCTGAAGGGCAGGTGGATAAGAATAGATATCTCAAAGTTTTATATAGGTAAAAAACCCTCGTTATTCTAATTCTCTGATGAGAAAGGATCATGTCATCATTATAGTTCTGTTTCATCATCTTTCATTCAAAAGAATAAACAAACAAACAAATAAATAGAGTCCACTAGAAAAGGAACTTAATTCTGTTCTTGAATGTTTCCATAAGCCAGAGCTGGATTAAACCTTAATTTTTGGCACAGGACAATAAACCTGATGTATAAATACTTTGGCTTGTGACAGTATCACAATTTCAGCTCCTGTTAAGAAAAAAAGGAAAGTTCTCATGTTCTCTGTTTCAGAGGAAAGTCTGAAAATAGGAACTGCTGGTACTCCATACAATGAAGTCTGTGTCATGTGTGAGAGAGTCCATTATTCCAGGAGAGGACAAAAAGCAGTAATGAGAGAAACGCTATTGCCCAGATGCATTGCCAGAGACAGACCACCACCATTAGGGGAAAATGGTTTGGTATGAGACAAAACACTACCCCACTGAAACAGAAACCCTGGAGAAATCCAGTGCAGCAGTCAGATTTCCAGTGATCAGCCCTATTGCAAGTAACCATGCCTGCCTTCATGGCACTGTGTCCCTCTTCAGCAGTAGAGGGAAAAAGCATGCCGCATGTTACTGAGCTTCACCAGAATCTTGATGACTAAACAGCCCAAATCAAGGACTACTCAGGCTCCCACCTGGCTTGTGAGACACATTCTCCTTTCTCTGAGATATGGAGAGCATGCTGAGAGTTTGTTGTATGCCCCGTGATGTGGATGGAATGTTTCTGGGGAGCAGACCTAGACCTCAGAAGTTGGTTGTGGCTATCAGGCTCTTGTGGTCTAAATGTAGACTTCACACAGGTGGAAGTGATGGTCCCAGTAAAATCCCAAAGACTGTTGCTCAGTGCTCTTAGTAGTCTGAAATATGCGTTAATGCCTGTATAGCGCAGTATTTCTGGTCATTCACTGCAACTATATCCTTAGGGACCAATACTTTATAAAGTGTGTGTCAAAGATATTGTAGGGAAGGAAGAATAGAAAGATTGAATTTGCCCTTTGGTTTCTTTTCCCCTTTGTTGAATCCCAAATACGGTGCCAACATGATGAAAAATTAGAATCCAGCACTTCAAACAGTAACAAATAACAATAACAAAGTTTTCTCACCCTCAAATTCAGGTAACTTCTTAGAAATTTCCAACCACATTTGCAAATCCACAAGGCATCACATAGATGTCAAATATTAAATCTGAGAGAACTGAAGAAGTTATCAATATATAATAAGTTTCCAGAGTGTTTAGTAGAACAAATAAAAGGTTTTAGTGAAGTCACCTTTCCCGAAACCCATGTGTACATGCAAAAGCAGGAATAAAGCTCATATTTCAAATGATTTGTGAAAATGGGGAAGGCATTTACCTGCCCTATGAGTAGAAACCTGAAATAGGGCTAATTGATAGCAGCAGCAGAAATGCATAAGAGTGCAGGAATTCAACAAAAGATTTTGGGAATAGCGCAGGAAATAGCTTACAATGCCAGTCAGAAACAACATTTTGCAACTTTTCTAATGCTAAAGCCTGACTAAAAAGCATTTTATATAAAGAAAGTAGGCAGCAATTTTTAGGAAATTATTTTACCTGAATAAGAATTATATTTTATGCATACTACAATAACAGAAACAGCCATCCTGCTCTGTGCAGTTTAGGGCAGGATGAGATGCAAGCAGGGACAACAGAAAGAGTTCAGTGTTAGAAACATCAGTTGTGAGCCCAGTACAGAGAGTACCTCAACTCTGTATCATCGAAAAGAGCAATAAGGCAATCATTGCCTTATATCATGACCAATCATAATAGCACTTTGATAATGCAAATTCAAAGTAAAATGCCAAAGAAAGGACAAATGCTAAAATTTCTGCTGATTCTGTTAACATACAGCCAGTTTCAACTAAAAGTTGAATCAGCTTAACCAGCACTAAATCTGGGACAGGCTATTCAGTCAGAAATAGAAAATGACAAAAATACTGAGCTCAAACAATGTATTATGAACTTTTACAACAGAGCTCTTAACTAGCTACCAGGAAAGTTCCACCTGTATTCCAGGGGTCCTCTAGGTTACTCTTCACTCAGTGCAATATCTACTCATGATAATGGTCCAAAGTAAATCAACAGAAAAAAATGAGTCCTTTTAGCATCATTATTGGGCTCACAAACCGGATAATCAGAAGTGTATCTACTGAATGACAAGGAAGCTGTACATTTGCATAGATTGAACTAAAATAAGAACACTGTGTAAACCTCACATTGAAGAAGAATCACACAAGGCAAAATTACGCTGCTTGACACCAGGGACAGACATTGGCATGAGCTACTTATTGGAAGCTGTGAATGGATATTTAATTCCCTATTGCAAATACCATTAGAAGACAGATGTGGAGATGGTAAAATATTCATCCCATTAAGCTTCAGTTACAGGATGTGAGCAAACCGATGAGAAGTTTATGATAGATGTGAGAAGGCACTTAAAAGATATAATTTACTGTAGTACTAAGGCAAATCTCAGATTCAGAAAGGCTGATCAGAAATATCAAAATGTCTCCACTATGCAGAAAAGTTTTGGGATAGTGCTGAGGTATGAAAGGACAGCCTTTGCAGGAACTTCCCTAGCTGCCCAGAAAGGTAAAAATAAGATAATAAAAGTAAACCTTGGAATTAATGGTTGGTAATGCACAGACACTTCTAACTTTGCATATGAGGAGCAACACATTGAGATACAGAGTTTCCACAGGTGGAAGACAAATTGTGATTACAGCAAAGGATGTAGAGAAATAGTCAGTGTATTACAACAGCATTTTGAGAGCAAACGTTGAAGAGTGCGCTGTCTTGGCAATCTTGTTTCCACCTTCTCTCGGCTTGAATACCAAGCAGAGCAGATGGAATGCAAAATATTTCAATTAGTGGCAGCTACCATTAAATGGGTAAATATTCTGGGGAAAAAAGAAAAAATGACATTTTTATAATAACTGTGCTTTAAGATCTAATGACTTCTTGCATTATCTGTGGTATATCCGCTCTTTCAAAAAGTGTTTTATGTTTGCATCTTTTAATCTCAGTTTATGAAGAATATCTCTCATGTAGTGGTTGGCATGCAAAGTCCCTAGTGCGGCCATTTGTCTGTTTGTCACCAGACTTCTTTGACTGGAGCCATGTCAAGCAACTCTTGGACTCATAGAGAGTCAATCAGAAGAGACAGGGTAGCTGACAGCTCTGACATGTGATTGTAGAATACGCTACATTGTACTTTGCTGTGGGAAAATGACCTAAACTTTACTGTTAGGTCTAAATACCCCTTAGCAGCATGTGCTCCTCCACAGTGTGTTATTATTACACTGTCAGAAAGGTTAGGAGAAAACAGAGCTACTTCCAATGCGTGACTGAATTGCTCTTTGTTTCTACCTTGCTCAAGGAATAGAGTTGAGAAACAATGGTCACTCTGCAGCACATAAACACCAGCCAGATTTCTCCCTTCTGTTCATGAGATGTTTAACTCTTTTCCTCAATACATTGACAACTTCCTCTCTGAAGTCAGGATCAAAAAAAATCCTTCTTTTGTGTTCTCTGTGTGAAAGATCTGAGGCGAAAGAAGAATTTCACATCAACAAGCAATGAAATGGAAAACCTTACATACAAAAGAGAAGTAAAAAATCTAACAAAATCTAAAATGCCATTTTATGATTATCTTCTTTTTTTATGTTTTTAGATCTAAAACAAGCTTATATAAGACTATGGAGGTGTTTGTTTATGTGTGGAGGATTATGTAACTTCATGCTCTTTCCAAAGAAATCACCTATATTTGATATCTTGAACCTTTGCTTTGATGGTCTTCATATCTATTTGCTTTTTCTTTTGCAGTCTTTCCACAGGGATGCTGTCAGTAAGCTTTGATTTAGGCTACTAAATAATGTTTTTCTTTCCAATCTATCTACTGACATTTTATTCTTTCTATGGATATAAAACCACTATTATTGTCAAGTGGATCTGAAATAATTTTCTGCCTGAAGGTGTTCGTCTGTTACACAAGGGAAGCAATGGGAAGAAATTAAAATGATCTTATTGACACAGGCTTTTAATGTGTTAAAAAGAATGTAACCAAATGCAAGTGCTAAGCCCTTCCTTTACTGTATTATCCCTACAACTACTTAAACATCCAGCCACCACAAGGCTTTGCTGTTTTATACCTAAGAGGAAAAGTGGTCTGTCTTGAGGTCTGCGTTCAAGATGAAGGTGAAAATCAGAGCTAATGCAGAAATGTTAGTCCATAAGGAGGTATTACGCAGGGAGCTATCTAGATGGAGAAGGACTGGAAGGAAGATGGCAGGGAGCTGGGGTAGAACTGAGGTGGGGAGAGATCATCCCCTAGGTGATGCAAGTGTTTCACTGGCAACATCAGCAAGAAGGTCTGTATCAGTACATTCTGGTGTGGGAGCTGTCACAAGCTATCGCACCATATGTAACAGTAATGAAAAAGACCAAAATACTAATGTAAACCATTTTTCAAGGTCTATATAAGGGTCTTTACTAATATGCTGATGCTGGTAAAAAGAAACCCCATCTTTAGCTGACATAGGTAGGTATGGTTTTTGAAGATGATAAACTTGAATCTCCTGGTGCTTCATGATTAAAGCAAGAATAACCATGCATTAATGATCAGTTTGTGAAAAGGGATCTGTTACAAGTACTGAGAGATACCACTGTGCACAGCCAAAGGCAGCACAGGCAGAGGAGGAGGAAGCCAAGGAGGAATCCAAGAAGGAAGCAGCAGCAGCGAGACTCCAAGGGAGGGCAGAGGAGGATAAGGGCAGGAGGTGTTGCAGGCCTGGAGCAGAGATCCCCTCAGCCCTACAGAGACCCTGTGGGAGCAGAGACACCCCTCCCCGCACCCTCATAATTCAGAAGTATTTCCTAATATCTAACCTAATTCTCCCCTCTGTCACTGTAAAGCCACTTCCCCTTGCCCTGCCATTACATGGCCTTGTAAAAAGCCCCTCTCCAGATTTCTTGTAGGGCCCCTTTAAGTATTGAAAGACTATTATAAGGTCTTCCTGAAGCCTTCTCCAGGCTGAACAACTGCAGCTCTCTCAGCCTGACTTCATAGGAGAGGTACTCCAGTCCTTGGAGCATCTTTGTGGCCTCCTCTGGACTCACTGAAGCCACCCTATTGTCTCCCCTGTCCTGCAGATGAGTGTGAGTGAGCAGCTATGTGGGAGTTTGTCTCTTTGCCAGGGCTGACTCACCATGGTTAGACTGGAAAGCTGTAATGAAGATTGCCTGAAGCCGTCTATGAGATCTTACATTGAAATTCACCCAACAAACCTCCTGCTTATATTGGCTATATATTTTTATAAGTAAAACAGGCCAATTTTTACCTACATGGGCTTTCCTGGTCTCTTTTCACTGCAGAAATCTAAAACTATAAATTAACTGGCAACACAGCCTCCCTTGAAACCACTGTTTGAGGTGTGCTTCCCACTATATTGCTGAGTGAATGTCAAAATAGTCTTCTGGTTGTCAGTGTTCACTGGAAGAAACTCTCCAAGGACAATAAATTTCCATTTCTCAAAATAGCCTGTGCAGTTTAAATGTATATGATTCTATGATATGCATCAGTGACGGAGGCAGGAGCTGTATACCTCCTAGTCTCCAAACACCACTACTGGATATACGAAGTTCCCTGATTATAGTCAATTACAGTGTCCCTGAAAATCATACTTAGTTCAAGCCAGAGAAGGTGAAAGAGGAATACATTGACTAAGTCAAAACCAGACACATCTACAAAGCTTTACAGAAGTGAAAAGAAGAAAAAATGTGTCCATTTGCTTAGAGATAACCTCTAACCTTTTCTCTCACCCTGCATACATTGCCTAACACACTGTCTTAGTAAGCTCTCTTTCTCTTTGCTGCTGAAAATTTCAGCTCTCAGCAGCAACTGAACTCTAAGATCACCTGCATAAAATAAGTCCAAACATTTAAGGCACACCGTCTTTATAGTTCTGATCCATCTGTTGGGATCATTCACAGTTCTCATGTGCCATGTCTCTGATCCAAGCAGAAAGAGGACTGGCCAATCTTTTCATCACACTTGCTTGAAGATGTCGATGTGTGTGAGCCTGGCACAAACAGTTTTAGCTGTGTTAACAAAGGGTTAATGCCAATCCTTGTTCTTGTTTACACTTCTAACAAGACTAATGTTCAATGAAGCATTATGCCCTTTTCTAATGAGTAGGGAAATTTCATACCTCAGGCTGATGGCTTTTCAGTGTCAGCTCTAGTACTTCACATGAAACATCTAGGACCAACAGTTTTTATGGACACATGAGCTAAATGCTGATCATTACTGATATTTGCCTGAGACCAGATATTAAGGTCATTAAGGAGTTCGGGTACTTAGGGTTTGGCCATTTTGCAATATAACACAACAACCTATCAGAGCAAAAGAGAGTGCACCGATGAGTGTTGCATATAGAAACAGTTGCCCTTGCTAAAGTTGTGCTCCTCATAATGCTGTACTTGGAACCATAAAGATACTGAGGCTGCAGACAAAGTAATATTAATTGGGACTGAACAGATTTTGCTGACAGGCCCATGGTTAAGGCCCAGCCTGTTGTGTTAGCACAGTGATCACAACATTTGCCTTCTCCACAGCATCTGTTCAGAATGACGTTTTCCCAGGCTGTATGTGCTATTAATATATTATTTAACAAACACTTGAAGGGGTGTGATGGTGTAAGAACATTTTGGATAACAACTCCTATTCCTCCCACTCTGCTGTCACTTCATTTGTTTCCCACAAGGGTACTTTGCAAGTCTGTATTCGATCCCTGATATCCATGAAATGAAGAAAAAAGTATGAAGCCAAACATATATTGTTTTTCTTGTTTGTTTTAAATCAGGGTTAAGTAAACTGGTTCAAACTCAGGAAATAAATCTTCCCCAAACCCAAACAGCTTTGCTTTTCTTTTGGAGTCATTCTAGTTTTAGTGAAATGTCAAAACAATTATGTGGATTTTTTCTTAATAGCTTCATTAAAAATCAACATAAAGATCTGTATTTACTTTGCACTTTATTCCCATGGACTCTACACTATACACTGTCACTACAACACAAGCAAAAAAAATCAGCCTTACTCAACAAAATGTCTTTATCAGCTACCTGTGTTGGGATGTGCTCAACTTTCTTCAGCTAATATCTGTGCTGACTACTGAAGAAGATAAAGTTGGATGTCCAGTATGACTAAAGCTAGAAAATTATTCTCACTTACATAAAACATGAAAACTGAAAACAAATGCATCCTGTTTTTCTTTTAGTATTCATAGTGCTTTTTACCTGCCTATAGTACCACCCTTCTTCCTTATGCCAGGCAGCTTTTCTATAAGGAGACGTAGTCCCTTTTGTTGGGAGTTTATACAACCAATGCAGATTTCTAGTAGAAGAATAGGAAGAAACCACAGGTTTCTTATTGGGAAGTTACAAAGGAGGAATCTTGTTAGAAAAGAATGGCTTTGAAGCTGGCAAAAAACACTGGATGGAAAAGATGGACAAGGCGGACAAGAAAGGTAAGAGTGGGAAAGGTGGGAGATTAGGAGGAATTATGAATGCCCTATTAAATTTCTAGAGGCAGAAGCAATTATTTGAAGCCCCAAAAAGAGGTGGTGAAAAGCCATCAGGATAAAAGAATAAACTCCATGGAAATGCGGGGACCAAGGGACATGAAATTCTGCTACTCCTGCATTGGAGAGCAGTTCTGTTGCAGAAGGAAAGCAGCAGGCACATGCATATGACACCTTTTTCACACTTAATTTCATTATGATCCCAAATGAAATGCAGCTATGGTAGTTTATTTTCTACTGCCCTTCAGACCTTGTAAGTTCTAATTCTTCCCTTCATAGACTTTAAAGTTATGGAAGAACATACAAAAAGAACTTTGGTGCAAAAATTTCATTGTCCTTTATCTGTTGTAAAGATTGGTTAAAAAGAACACTAAATTCCTTTGCTTTTTCTTTAATCTCAACTATGACCCTTCTCTTGTCGTTAGTCTTCCTGGGACCTATGTTCCTGTATGTGCTTCTTTCTTTCCTTATTCTGTTATGAATAACATCTCAGTGGTATTATTTACTTTGCCGTTTTCCACACTTCCCTCAGCTTTCCTCATTTCCAATTTATACCAGACCAGGCATCCATCTTATTTGGACAAAATATGTCTTATATTGTGTCATTTACACAAGATTCCCATACATTTTTTAAGACGGATTCTTTAGCCTCAGAAAATATGCTCATTTTTTCTGATTAATAATGTAGGCTTCTGTCTTGGTTTCATCTGGGATAGAGTAAATATTCTTCCTAGTAACTGTACAGTGCTGTGTTTCAGATTTAGCGTCAGAATAACATTGGTAACATACCGATGATTTAGTTGTTGCTAAGTAGTGCTTACCCTGATCAAACACTTTTCATGAGCTGGCAGTGTGCGCTTGCAGCCCAGAAAGACAATCGTATCTTGGGCTGCATCAAAAGGAGCGTGACCAGCAGGTCAAGGGAGGTGATCCTGCCCCTCTACTCTGCTCTCCTGAGACCTCACTTGGAGTATTGTGTGCACTTCTGGTGCCCTCAACAAAAAAAAGACATAGAACTGTTGGAACAAGTCCAGAGGAGGCCACGAGGATGATGAGGGGACTGGAGAACCTCCCGTATGAAGATAGGCTTTGAAAGTTGTGGCTGTTGAGCCTGGAGAAAAGAAGGCTGGGTGGAGACCTCATAGCAGCCTTCCAGTATCTGAAGGGGGCCTATAGGGATACTGGGGAGGGACTCTTCATGGGGGACTGTCATGACAGGACAAGAGGTAATGGATTCAAACTTAAACAGGGCAAGTTTAGATTGGATATGAGGAAGAAATTCTTTACTGTGAGGGTGGTGAGGCACTGGAATGAGTTGCGCAGGGAAGCTGTGAATGCTCCATCGCTGGCAGTGTTCAAGGCTGTGTTGGACAGAGCCTTGGGTGGCATGGTTTAGTGTGAGGTGTCCCTGCCCGTTGCAGGGGGGTTGGAACTAGGTGACCTTAAGGTCCTTTCCAACCCTAACTATTCTATGATTCTATGATTCTCTCATGCTCAGGCAGTGAGAAGGAGCATGAGAAGCTGGGAAGGAGCAGAGACAGGATACCTGACCCGAACTGCCAAAGAGTTATTCCATACCATAGCATATCATGCTCAATATATGGGGGTAGCTGGCTGAGGGGGACCCATCACTGCTCAGGTCAGGCTGCGTATCAGTCAGCTGGTGGTGAGCACTGCTGTGTATCAGTTGCGTTTCTTAGGCTTCATTCCTCTCTCTTTTTTTTTGTTATCTCACTTTTCTTCATTACCATTATTATTACTATTATTTTTTATTATATTTTACTTTATTTCATTCCTAAACTCTTCCTATTTCAACCTATGGTATTTACCTTTTTCCAGTTCTTATCCTTATTCCACTGGGGTGGAGAAAGGAACGAGCAATTAGCTGTGTAGTACTCAGTTGCCAGTTTGAGCTAATCCACTACAGCTTCTTTTTTCTCTTGGTATTCGTCATCTCTGAAATTGCTCCTTGCATACTTTCTATGTCAAGTTTATAGAGTATAGAGTGTTCCTTTTGTATTACATTCTTCAGCATGCTGTTAACCTTTTCCATCAGCATTTAGAGTTTGCCCTTTCACAGTTCGTTGTCACAACATTTGCCTTCTGGGACATATTGTTAGCTGTAATATCAAATCCAATTTTGTCCTGATGCCCAGTGGAATCCCTGTAACCTTTGTAGTTCAGTATAATAAATATGATTTTACCAGCATTCAGTGCAGGGGATTAAACTCTATATTTTAAAGCCATTGTCATTACTTCAAAATGCTCATTCCAGTCTGACTCCTTGGTTAAGGTGATGATTTGCAGGGGTTTTGTCCTCCCTAGGAGATCACTTCTAAATTCATGCTATACCATGAATTCTAACATTGCTCAATTTTGCTTTGTTTTGACCAAAGTAGCTCAAATCAAACAAGTGCAAAACATTTTTGAATACGTGTCCCATAAAGATAGAAATGCAGAGAACAAGAGGAGCATAACAACACACATTAGTACAGATGAAGATAAATACAGACACATATATTTATTTATCAAATAAGTCAGGTAAAAGTAGAAAATACATGCAACTTCTCTTCACACCTGTATTTATACCTTACAGAAGGTGTGAAGGTAAGAGGTATTAGTTAAAGCAACATAGATGTACTAGTACTAACATATATGGGTCAGCCCATCATATAAGCATAAACAGCTTTTTGAAGTGCATTCTTTCTTCTCCTGAACCATGCATCAGTGTGAAACAGTTCCATAGACTTTTGTACTGTTTGTTGTTGTTGTTGTTGTTGCTTTATTTTTGCTTATAAATGTCTTGATACTGAAAATGTTGGGAAATGAAGTCATTAAACCCAGCACTGGCTCCAGGCTTGGGGGGGAGTTGACAGGAAAATATGATCACTGAGCTGTTTACAGGAATTGAAATTTGAAACTCGTCTGAGAAACATGCACAGGAGTGGTAAAGTGGAGGGGTTTTCAACTGTTATCATTATCCTGAATGGGTGCATTTGAAAAATTAAAAGCAAACCAGGAGTAATTACATAAATACTCATCACCTGCTACTTCTTCATCTTTCTAAATGACAGGCAAAGTTTCTGAGGACAGGAAAGTGTGTTCGAAGTATGAATGGGGTGTGGCATCATAAAGAGAAAAATATGGTGTTTTCTTTTTTCCAAGGGGTTTGATCTTTAACTAAATGGGAGATGACTGGTAGACAAAGGAAGATGCTGGAGATAAGGACAATAAATTAAATATGTTGTTAGGAATGCTGTGTTAAGAACTGGAAAATGCTTTCACATTTCCTTACTCTTTGGCTCTCAAGTTTTCTGTGAAACTTTTTGGACTCTGGATATTTATTCCCAGATGATCATGGAACATTTGTTGATACAGTATTAATTTAGTAGTTGCTCTTAACTGTGTTGCACCCCATGAACCCCCTGTGCTTATTAGTGAAATCATTTGCAGTTACCTTTATTCTTATTCTGAAAAGAACTATGACACTTTAACAGTCGGTGCAATGATGCGGAAATGGAAATTCCCAGCTCAGGAAATGGAAATTCAGACACAGCACTTTTTGTCCTGCAGCTGCTGTACATGAAAGTGGAGGTATAAAAGCTGTGAGAATTGCCTGTCTTCTGCATTTTCTGTCTGAACCTTGGGATGCTTTAGTGAACATTTGTGTTAAGTAGACAGAGTCACCAGTGTCTCTTAAGCAAGCCTAATCTTGGAAGTTTTTTTCAATCCAACTTTAACTGATCTTGTCTTGCCTTCCAAATTAAACTTGTTTCCTCTGGAAACCCTGGGAAATGAGGGTAATTCACAGAAATGCAGTGACCTCCTGGAGAATGAAACTCAGTAGAAGTGTTGGAAAAGCAAGATATGCTTTGGATTGTGTTACAGAGGACACATCTACCGAGCCCTAAGTGTCTGCTGAAGCATCAAGACTGCCTGAAATATCTTTATAGCATGAGGCAGAGGAGACTGTCACTTTGCTGTGTTCTACATCCACTTACAAGCATTTTACGTCATTGTAACATTAAGAACAGGAAAGGTTATTAGCAGATGCCAAAAATTATGAATTCAATCACAGTATATTGCAAAATCCTCAGATGTAAAGTAGATTTACAAGGTACCGGTATATATTTAGTCCAAGAGATAATGGTGAATGTAATTGCCCTTTTATAGTATGAACGGCATGAGGAAGAAAGGAGTAAGTTATTTTTTATGGCTTTTCTGTTCAGAATCAGAAACTCCTGAGCATAAGTGGTAAACAGAGCTCACTGAAGCTCATACAGAAGAAATTTTTAATGATAAAACATACTTCTACTCCTACACATTTTTAGCAATTTTTTTAAAATAGTTCTAAAAACCCAGTGAACAAAAAGGTAACCATTTGCGGGGAGAGAGGGGGAAGGTGTTATATTCCAAAGATATTATTTTAACTTGCAACTGTTACAAGCTGAAATTGCAGACAAAAAAGGCCATAAAATCTCTCTTTTCTGTCATTCTTCTTAGACCAAGAGTGGTTCTGTTTTTTTAATAACAGGAAAGAAATTTGGCTCTTTGCTTCAAATGAAACAGTGTTTTTCACCCACATATATCCTCAGGCAGCATGATGAGAATTTAGTCAATGGTAAAGTTCTCCCTAACCATTTCAAGGCTGCATTTTTTTCACACAGTAAATCATCCAGGCCATGTAGAGCTGTGCTAGGTGGGAAAAGAACATTTTATTAGGTGTATATTTGGTTTCTGCTGCTGTCATAACATCCCAGCATTGCTAAATATTATGTTTCTGTTTCATCGGCAGAACTTCACAGCCCAGAAGGTGTCTTTATTAACTTTGAGGGCCATCCTCCTGGCAGTTTTGAAACTTTGAAACTGTTGTCCCTGTTCATACAGCACATACGGCAAGAGAACATTTCTTCAGATACTACCTCCTAAGCATGCCCTCAAGCCATACCCAAGAGATTACCTGGGGGATGCCTGTGGTCTCACTGGGTAAGTTTAGTCAGCACATAGGTGAAATATGTAGATTCAGACAGAGACACTAACATAGTTAGGAACTGAAATCCTGTTGAAGTAAATCCCTTACCTACCCTCAGTGCAGAGATCAACCCATGTTGAATACAAACTGTGTGAAGACATAAATCTCTCCTCTCTCTACCCAATACCTTATATATCTCCTCTTGTGTTGCCCTTATGTGCATGATGGTAGATAGAAAAACGAAACACTGTCTTTTTGAAAGGGTAAGAGGAGGGATAGACTTTATATAGTGCAGGCAGGAATGGTCAGAGCCACTATTTCCTTGCACATGGCAATTCATGTTCCAAGCAGCAAATATACTTTCAGCAAGCAGGAGACGTAGCCACCGTCACTGCAGGCTGCCTCTCCTCCCATGCTGAAACAGCACTCACAGCTTTGCTGAGGTGCCACTAGCCCCATTAATTTATGGGGAATCTTCATAATATTTTGTAACCCAGCATCTCCAGTGTTGCCATTGCCAGTAAAGAAAAGATTACAGGCTTCAATCTAATGCTGCAAGACCTGGAGTTTGTCTAGGCTTGTCTGGACTTGTCTAGGCCATGCCTTGAGCTGTGGTTTAGATTACAGCAATTGCATGCTGGGCAGGTAACTATTCCCTATCTTGTTTTTATTTGCTTTGTATAAGTGTGCGGTGCAAAACTCATTGCCAAAATAATTTGGATATGTTATCTGTAACTAACAGGTACTGTTAACAAATGCTTAATCTCTTTAGAATGAACTATCTGTGTCTCTAGAATAATGATGTGTACAGTGTGCAAGTGCGGAGGGATAACGCAGGCATTGAAAGTATAAACAATGGATTATACCACGCTCTGCAGAGAGGCTCTACAGTTATCAAAAACTCAGCAATATTTGGTTATAGACTGTTAAAGGAATACGACTTCAGGACCTGAGTAAGAAAGTTTTCAGAGAGAATAAAATTAATAAGGATCAAATATACAATATATTTAAAATATGCAATATAAAGTAAATTCAGATGTAATGGGGCACTGTAGACCAATAAAGGAAGATAGCATGCGAAACACATACAAAGTATAAAAATTACCTTAATTGAACCCAAAGATGAGAATAAATAAACTCCCAGCATCTGCATTGTTATTCTGTGGCAAAGAACTTGAGGTATTGTGGACTTGGTACAACCACCCTACTTCCCTTTTCTCTAGCAAAACTTCTGTCATTGACTTCAGGACTCAGAAGAACAATGAAAGTTTAAGCAAAGCTTCACAGAAAATGGATAAGTATTAGGAAAATGTATATAATAATTTTAATGGTATTATAGTAAGTCTTTCCTGGATTAATTGGATAATTTGTTCTGTGACTGCCAGCATCACTGCACCAATAACAAGTGTTTGCTCTATTTTTGATTGTTAAAATTCTAAGAATCACAGATTACCAGGGTTAGAAGGGAAGTCTGGGATCACCTGGTCCAACCTTTCTTGGCAAAGCATGACCTATTCAAGATGCCCCAGCACCCTGTCCAGCTGAATCTTCAAAGTGTCCAGGGCTGGGGAGTTCATCACTTCCTTGTGGAGATTATTCCAATGGCTGATTGTTCTCATGAAAAATTCTCCTGTTGTGTCCAAACTGAATCTCCCCAGGAGCAGTTTGCCCCCATTACCCCCTCATCTTTTCCACATGACACTTTGTAAACAGAGTATCAGTCTTTGCAACCACCCTTTAAACACATGGGAACATGGTGATGAAGTTCTCCCTGAGACTTCTTTTCTCAACGCTGAGTAGACCAAGCTCTCTCAGGCTTTCCTCACAGGGCAATTTCTCAGTCCTATGATCATCTTAGTGGCTCTTCTCTGGAACCCCTCCAGCCTGTCCACATCTCTCTTGCATGGTGGGGGCCAAAACTGAACACAGTATTCCAGGTGTGGAATTAAACCAGCAATTAATTAATTAAAGCCAACTATGAATTCTCAGCTTTGCATATAAGATGTGCTGCTTTATTTTTCTATAACAAAGTTTCTAGTATAACAGCAGCAGTTTACACAGGGTAAACGTCAGTAAACCACTGTGCTGGTTTTGGCTAAGAGTTCTTCAGAGTAGCTAGTTTGGGCCTGTGTTTTGGATTTGTGCTGGAAACAGTGTTGATAACACAGGGATGTTTTCGTTACTATTGAGCAGTGCTTACACAGAGCCAAGGCCTTTTCTGCTCCTCACACCACCCCACCAGTGAGTAGGCTGGAGGTGCACAAGAAGCTGAGAGGGGACACAGCAGGAAAGCTGACCCCAACTGATGCAAGGGATATTCCAGACCCTATAGTGTCATGCTCAGCAGTACCAGCTTTAAGGAAGAAGCAGGAATGGGGGGAACATTTGGAGCATTTGTCTTCCCTGGTAACCATGATTGAGCCCTGCTTTTCTGGAGATGGCTTGATGATAGGAACTGGTGAATTAATCCCTTGTTGTTCTTTGCTTGTACATGTTGGTTTTATTTTACTTATTAATTTGCCTATTAAACTGTCTTTATCTCATCTCACAAACCTTCTTACTTTTACCTTTCTGGTTTCCTACCCATCCCACCGGGGCAAGTGAGCATATGGCTGTGTGGGGCTTAGTTGTTGGCTAGAATTAAACCACAATAGCCACCATGCAAACATATACCCTCATATAAGACAGAAAACACTTTGTCTTTAGCTTTCCAACAGTCTTTCAAATGTTGAGACTCAAACTCATCAGAAACATGAACCACAAGGAATAGGGTTGTTTGGTATGATAACTGAAAGGCAGATGTAGAAAACACATTACTCAATGTCTCTTCTGGATGGTAAAAGTAAGTTTCATAAACCTAGACCTCACCAGTGAAAAGTAATTATTTTTTAAAATTAATTTACATCTTTTCTTAAAAAGAAAATGAAGTCATAATAGAAGTGTACTTAGACTTTGACAAGGGCAAAATATACTTGAAATTATGAGTCTTGGCTTGAAAGTACAACTTATTTTAGATAATGATTTTTCCCACCCATGGTCCTGAATTTAGTATGAATTTCAGACTGAAGATTTGTAATGTGAGGGGAAGTTTATATAAATCTCCGCAATCCTTCAAATAAGTCCACCTAAGACTATTAATGAAGGCACACAGTGTACAGGAAGTAAAAGTTAAAAATATTCATTGACAAAGGCTTGGCAGTATCTTGGTTCCTCATCTTGTTTGGAATAATTATTGTTCCCATTATAGTATATACAATAAGTTCAGGCGGCTAAGAATTCGACTGTTCAGACAACATCAGTCTTCCAACTGAATCAATGAAAGATATTCAATAAAGTACAGATGGTCTGGTAAATACTGCCAAGCAAATATGTCTTAATACTAATTAATCAAAAACAGAAGTTATGAAAATTAACTTAATCACCAATAATATCATCTTTCTGGCAAATTAAGCCTTGAAAATAGTTAATTTTTTTATATGCTGGAGCTGTGCCACTATTACATAGGTGACAGCAGCTTATGAGGCCCAGAATGACTAAACTATTAGTAGCAAACTAGAAACAGTAGGGTTGTTGTCCATCTTCTGTTCCAGGCAGGCAGCTTGTGCATAATCAGTACATCTGTTTTTTTGCAGCTAACCTGAAACTTGTCTACAAGAACATGCCTTTGGGTGGGTCTGAAATTACATCGTCAGATTTTGGGTGTTTGCTAGATAAGTCTAATTTTGAAGACAGAATAAGGAAGAGGTTGTAATTCTAACGAGTCTATCTAATAACATGAGCAGTCAGAGAAAGAGACATAGTCTTTTCGGAGAATAATATTGACTACTCACTGAAATAAGTATTTCTTTGGTGAATTCAGTTCAGAGTCAGAAAGCTTTCCCTACAGGAGATGTAGAAAGGTCAGCTCAGGATTCGTTAAAATGGTGTCATTTAAACAAGAACCTAACTCTCTGTTATGTTAGGTAGCAGACAACTTAGATACCACAACAAGCAGATAAGTGTAGATAAGTAGATAAGGAGAGAAAAGAAAACTCTACACAGCCACCTCTGAACTCTCTGCTCTTTCAGAACAGGCAATCTACAAGTCATATAAACTTCCCATGACTGCTGGCTCCATCAAGAGGTTGGATAAACAGTGGAAATTTAGTTATAATGGATTTCACTTGACTTTGTTTTAGCACATAATAATGGAAGATGAAATGGAAATTGGGAGCAGAACTACTGAGAGTTAGACAGTTTGTTTGGGTTTGTTTTTAAAGAAAGTAGTTGAGTCATCCTCAGCATTACAGGGAGAAAATAGGAGATACTGTCTGTACCCTTGTCCTTCTCGTTTTCTTGCATCTGCAAATACCCATCTTGATTTCAGCTAATTCCTCCTCTTTCTGTTTAGTGTAGTTATCCCTGGGCTAGAAGAAGAAAGAGATGCTGAGTACTTCCTTCACCAGTTTCTCTCAGGCTATTTAGTTCCTCAAATTAGTAGTATAGAAGACTTCCTGATCCTGAATTTAGACCAGCTTGTAGCAAAATAAGGTTCCTTTCTGAAATGGTACTATTCAGGAGAAGGAGAAAAAGACATGATTAGAACTGACAACGAAATGTGGTTGCACCCTTAAGTAGTGTGAGGTGTGTGATCATATGCCCCCTGCAGACTTTCACAGGGAAATGTTCAGTGTAGCAACTGTGACTGTTTTCTATTTTTGTGAAGTTTCAGCAGCTTAGTGGAATGAAATTTTCCGAGGAACCCGCTCCACGGATCATGCTAATGCTAAAATTAAGTTTAATTGCTTTATATAGCTTTCAAAATAGGCTTCACCAGAAAAGCACTCTTCCAGAAAACTCAGACCACTCAATCAACTCTGCCACCAGAAGTTTATTGGTCTGTTTCTGAGTGTGAATATCTTTCTGTTCACTGGACAAGATTAATATTACCCAATAGACTGATTTTAGAAAGTTTTTCCGCTAACACGAAAGAATAGAAATGGTGAAAGACACACTTCCGCATGAGTGTGCCCTCAGCAAGTTCAACGATGACACCAAGCTGTGTGGTTCAGTTGATATGCTGGAGGGAAGGAATGCCATCCAGAGGGACCTTGACATGCTTGTGAGGTGGGCTGATTCCAACCTGATGAAGTTGAACCATGACAAGTGCAAGGTCCTACACCTGGGTGGGAGCAATTCCAGGCACAGCTCCAGGTTGGGCAGAGAAGTGACTGAGAGCAGCCCTGCGCACAAGGACTTGGGGGTGTTGGTCGATGAGAAAATGAACATGAGCCAGCTTCAGTGTGCGCTTGCAGCCCAGAAAGCCAGCCATGTCCTGGGCTGCATCAAAAGGAGTGTGACCAGCAGGTTGAAGGAGGTGATCCTGCCCCTCTACTCTACTCCCCTGAGACCTCCCTTGGAGTATTGTGTGCAGTTCTGGTGTCCTCAACATAAAAAGGACATGGAACTGTTGGAACAAGTCCGGAGGAGGGCCGCGAGGATGATGAGGGGACTGGACCACCTGCCATATGACGATAGGCTGAGAAAGTTGTGCCTGTTGAGCCTGGAGAAGAGAAGGCTGCATGGAGACCTCATAGCAGCCTTTCAGTATCTGTAGGGGGCCTATAGGGATGCTGGGGAGGGACTCTTCATGAGGGACTGCAGTGATAGGACAAGGGGTAATGGGTTTAAACTTAATCAGGGGAGGTTTAGATTGGATATGAGGAAGAAATTCTTTACTGTGAGGGTGGTGAGGCACTGGAATGGGTTGCCTAAGGAAGTTGTGAGTGCTCCATTGCTGGTGGTGTTCAAGGCTGTGTTGGACAGAGCCTTGGGTGACATGGTTAAGTGTGAGGTGTCCCTACCCATGGCAGGGGGTTGGAACTAGGTGACCTTAAGGTCCTTTCCAACCCTAACTGTTCTATGATTCTATGATTTTTTTTAAATGCCCAATTCAGTAGCTTCTCTACATATAGTGGCTACATACCTTACTTTACTGTAGAAAACTCAGTTAATTTCCATTGTTTGTTAACAGGGAAGGACAAGGAAATTATTTTGCCAATGTCTCATGAAAAGCACTGGTATTTTAAATTTTTATTTACTATTTTTGCCTCATGTGACCTGCAATGAATCACCTTAAACCTGGTTTATTCAGGTGGTTTTTACTTGTAGCTGCAGAATTCAACAAATACCGCCTTTGCCAGTCCAAGCATTTGCTAGCCCTGAATGAGATTCTCATAATCAAAATATTTTTAAGAGGTACAAGAAATTTGTATTCTTTACCTTTTTTTTAAGATATTGAGTCTTCAGATAATTATTTGGATTGTGTTTTCAAGCTTTTCCCATCATCCTAAAGGCTATAATTTATTTTAATTTTTAATGACAGTTGAAATTTCTATCCAATTACAAAAAAAAACAAACAAACAAACACCACAAAATATTTTAACTAAAGCAATAAAATATAAAGAGTTGGCAAAATAATTTTCTTTGTCTTTTTCCTCATTATCTGCCAATTAAGGATGTATAATATATAATTCCACATCAAATCCTGCAATCTTAAAGTTTTTTTCATCCAGTCTGATATTATGTTTCCTAGGGAAAGATTTTGCTATTAACACATCTGGACCAGTTTGGAGTAGTGAGAACGGAGCTTATCAGTGCATAGACTCTCAAACACTTACATGGTCATTCACATGTACTGTTTCTTAATTTCATATAATATATATGAATATATGATATAATCTTAAAGTGGGATTTGCCATTTTGATCTGCAGAGACCTATTCTGCTTTCATTTTTACATGTAAGATTTCGATGAAGCCCAAGTGATTGAGTAGACTTTAACACACCAAAGATTTCATTCTCACTGGAATATAAAATGATTGCAGATAAGCATATCTTTTATAAATTGGAGATGTTTTAAAACAGTGGATTTATATACCTGGGGGCTTTTGTTCACTTCTGTTTTGAATGAATAATTTCCTGAAAAGCACAAGCAAATATAATGATCACATTTCAAAATACCCCAAACATAGGAACACGTAAGTCTTAAGCCTTTAGACTGTCCTTCTCATACAGAAATATAATTAAGACAGGTAGTGTCTATCAAGTAAACTAAAAATAAATAAAAGAAATAAATAAACCATAAAGTAAACCAAGAGTATGAGTTCCAGGTATGGCAGCAAGAAACGATTAAAATCCATAAGTCTCTGAACAGAAGTGAAAAAATGCAATTTTGTTTGGTTTCGAGTATATAATAATAAACTGATGCACTAAAATAACTTTGAATAATACAATTTTTTGTTTAGTATTAAGAAGCATTGAATTGATTAATAAGAACACAGGAAGTAGTAAGCAGATGCAAAAGGTTTAATTAAACTGGGATCTTTTTAGCTGATCTGGGGAGTCAGCCTTGACATTGAAGTCAATATTTAACTTCGAAATCTGTGTTGTTTACAATCCTTTACACTGAACCTTTGCTCACGGTAGGGGGCTTGGAGTAGATGATCTTTAAGGGTCCCTTGCAACCCACACTATTCTATAACTCTAAATATGGCAGAGATAGGTAGTGCAGAAATGTTGTACTAACAGAATTCATATCCCAAGAAGAATATGACTTTTTGGGAGTATATGATTGCTTCATGCAGTATTAACATTTCATGTATATTGGTCAATACCAGGTCCCTGCAGGACAAGCTGCCAATATACCTTATTTTGTGAGTCTTTCTTTCCACAACTGCTGTATTTCCATGCTTTTACAGAACTTGAACAATAGGTGGAATAAGTCAAAACAAATAATATTTTCATTTTGTTTTTTACTAGGTAAGAAACTAACATTTTACAGCAAAGACACAGTCTTGAAAATAATTTTAAGTGAAAAAATGTAAATAATATTCCCTCCAAGGTAAATGTTAAAGTTCTTCTAATAGTAAACTTAATAAATAACATTATGAGACATGAAACTGGTGTCTTGCCTACTAGGGGACTGAGAAGCCACAGCCTTTCTAAAATCTAGAATGTCTCCCTATGGAGACAAAAGAGTGGTTGGGTTTTTTTACTGAAATATTGGTGGATTTTTACAAATTTGGTATGACTGCTGTGGAAGAATATGGTATGTTTAAAAAACCGCTATGTCAAATCAAAAAGCAGTTGAAATCGGAATCGTATGCTGTGAGACTCGTTTAATCCTGTTCAAGCAGCAATTCGGAATTTTGTTGCAGAAGAGCTGAGAAACAGGTTCGGAATACTTAGTGATAAGAAAGCCTGAGCAGGATTTAGGTAGATTAATACAAGAAATTCTGACTACTGCGAGAGAATATATAGAAAGAGACAGAGAGTTCAGGCATCTGATCCTGGACTTTTCTCAGGCTTCTTTGTAGGTGTGTTTGGGTTTTTTTGTTGTGCGTGGTTTTTGTTTTGTTTTTTGTTTTTTTTTTTTTAATCCATTCAGAGAAAAATGAGAAGTCCCAAAGAAGTTAAGGTTCTGCTCGATGACAGCTGTGAACAAGGATATTGTTTGCAGCATCAGCTTGCTTGAACTGATATGCAGAGTTCTGAGTCAACTAGCTTCAGGCAATAATTCCCAGAGGCAAGCAAATTGATATGAAGAAATAAGATTGTGCTGGAGGAAGTTATCAGGCATCTGAAAATACCTATAAATGTCTTACATGCACATCCCTGCAGAGGTAAGAGGAAAAAGGTGAAACGTATTAACAGCCAGGTGAAAAACTACAGTGTCATCTGCCTTCAGGCCTTCTGAAGAGTTACACTTCACTGCCCTCTTTAAAACTGCAAGCCTCAAGGTTGGATGAGCTTCCTTCCCACAGCTGATCTCTACAATCAGTTCAAAATAGGCCTTTCATGGCTGATGACCCAAGACCATGCTCCAATACATTGCATGCTGCAGGCTTCGCACAGTTATTACCTAGGCTATGCACACCTGGGACCTGCAAGAGCTTCTTCCTAGCAATGTTAATAACTGGGGTTTTTATATACTGTTGGTTAGTTATTACAGTCAGGTACTCTTTAAGGATGTGTTGCTACAGATGGCTGACATGAATGCATTAGCATTGGTCTGCTACAGTTAAGTCTTTCTCAGCATGCACAAGGAACCCAAGGGAGTAGCAGGCAGGGTTACCTGCACACAACCACTGAGGGAAGAGCTGTTCCTTGGGCTTAATATCATTAAAAAAATTAATAGAAAGGGCTGCAGAGCCCAACCTGCTGTGTATATTTGCCATGAGTACTAGGATTTCTGGTTACAGTCTAGATTGCATGTGTTTCTACTTGAATTGGAGCAGAAAGATTTACTATGCTGACGAAGTATTATTTTTACAAAATATCCTTTCTGGCTTTAATTGGTGTTGTTCCACATGCGCACACAATCAGTTTAGCCTGTTTGTATTCCACCTACTCTTATGTGAAATTATTTTATGGGTGAAGTGAATTCCCAATAAAAAATGCATGAAATTAACTGCCCTCTTCCTCCAATTAACAGTAACAGCACTCGCAGCAAATGATTCTTCATCCTGTTAGATTATTACAAAAAGAAATACCCAACATGATTTTATTAGGAGGTTCCATTTCCTCTACAATTCCTGTAAACCTGCCATATGAGTGCAGGAATAAATGGCAGGCTGTCTGTGTATTCATTCATATGACAATCATTTCACTGTTTCTTTACCACAGTAAAGTGCCCTTCAGAAAGAGACTGTCAATTGCATCTTTTGTGGTTCTTTCAATAAGAAATGATAGCAGGATAGCCAAACCTGGATAATCTGCAGCAAAGCAGTTTCCCATTCCACTTTACTCCAAATTGACATTAATTCATTCAAAACAGTTCAAAAGCTGAAAATATTGTATCAAACCAATATTTGCTTCTGGATAAGCTTTACATTCAGATTACAAGCTGAATGGGAGTTTGGGGAACTCAAGCCATTCAGAAAGCAAGAGCTAGCTACAGTGATAGCAGGCAAAGGTGGTCACAGAAGGCTCAGGAGGGAAGTCGTCCTAAAAGCCCTGCTTTTCTGTCCATATCTCACACAAAGAAGGCAAAATTCCCACATTCAAGTGGCCTGTTCCAGGAAGAACTTGAAGTGTGGCTATTCCCTAACTGTGCTTGTATATTAAATAGACCTCTTGGTCTAGCGAAGTTCAAGAGGTGATGTCTGCCTGATGGGATCCTGAGGGAGCCTGGAGACATACTTCTATTCTTGGCCGTGCCCTTAATACTACTAATTGTACTATCATGAAGCCTCCAAGATGTGTTTTTTTCTCTGATTCCCTTGGGCAACACATAGCCCAGGCATAGATCACAAATATCATTCCTGAAGAATGCATAACATAAGTAGAAGAGTGGGCAAGCAGACCTAGAGCAATGGGGAGCACAAGCAAGAAAATTCCGGTTGGAATGGCTTGCCATTTGTCAGTGGCTTGGAACAGAAGGTTTTACTGGCATTTGGTTGCACGGAGCAGCAGCTCTGTCATACATTTGAGCATATGGGACTTAGCAGGCACTGCTGTCTTATGATGATCCTTTCAGAATTTAAATAAGTGGCACTAGAAAGATGGCAAACAGCAAAATGTTTATTAATTGAACCAGTCAAATGAAGTAATTTGTTTTATTAAATGTTCACTTCTGACAAGTTTTAAAATGCAAGTTTTCCCAAAGCTTGTAGGACTAAAAAGATATCCCCAGGTGTGCCAATAATGTGATGTACAACAGAAAAAATAGCATTTCATAGAAATTCATTAATGCTGATGTTTCTAGAAAGATTCCATCAAGGTTTCACAAACAACCTCAGACCTGTTAGTGGGGAAAATATTGGTAGTTTGGTTTTCTTTTAATGGGAGAAGACAGCAGAGAGTTTCATTTGCAAGAACTGGCTTTTCCAGAACAGACAGTCCATCCTTCTCTCATAGCGCTGCTCAGTAGCCTGCTGCAGCACCAGATACTCATGCTGGGATTTTTGTGCACTTTTGGTAGATGACAAAAATAGACTGTAAATTATCAAATCCTACATAATGCAGGCTGCTTCTTTATAGAAGTTTATCATTGTCATGTTAGGTTAAAGTCAACAGGAGGTAAAAGCAGTAAAGGAGATATGTTTTGGGGCATTGTCATGAAATCTGGTACTCAAACCTGTTCAGTCAAATTTCCGGCTTTGAGACTGATTCAGCTCCTACACACTGCTGAGCAAATTTCATGTGTGTTGCATTCTACCCATGAGTGACAAGCCTGACTGGGAAAGGGAACTGCCCCTCATTTAAGTGCCATGATGGCTGGGATGATGTATCTATGTGAAATAACAGTCCAGTTAGAATATACCGTGACACTGCCATACCACATTGGTTTTACTGACAAACCAACTGGCAAACCTAACACTCCGTGCGTTGGTAAGTATGATAAAAGTGGTTAGAACATAGCAGCTCTTCTGTGAGGAAGTTTTTGCCTAAAAAGAATGCCTAATGAGAAAAAATGAGGAAGATTTTTAATGTAAGAAGAGACATAGACCTGAAATGAACAGGAAATAATATTGTGTTGCCAGTTTTCTGTAAGCAATAGTGAAAATGTCTTGCAAAGCCTTGAACCCTCAAGGAGATATTATGTCTATAGCTGATGTGATCCTGTGAATGTCAATACTCAGAGTCCCTCTGGGTAATTAATGTTAGGCATGGATATTAATTTTCAATTACCTATTCTCGGCTCCATCATGTGTAGCATTATTAAGCTCATGTCTTCTTTGGTCTTGTCTTTTGTTTGGCATCTTTATTTTATGACATGATATCACATATATTTCTGTGATATAACATTACAATGTAACACTTTCTACTCAGTGAGCATGTTAATAAAAGGAAGAGATTGTTTAAGAAATGATTAATTATTAGTATGGGCAACAAAATAATGCAAATTGGCTGCAGGAAGTGCTCTCTGTGAAAGCAAATTAGTTTGATGTCTCCCTATTATCTGTTTTTCACAGCCAGTGGATGGCTAAGTGCCCATTTGTTCTTGGAAATAAGTGTGATAAAAGAGATTAGAACACAGCAGTTCTTCTTTGAGGAAGTTTTTGCCTAATAAGAATGCCTAATGAGAAAAAAACAGCAAATGAATCCATTTGAGGTGGCGATTAGCAATGAGAGCAATATGGCATTCCTATAAAAATGTGTCAGTCAAAGATCTCAAGTTCATAAAAACTGTTACGTGTGACTTTTCTAGAAGATCAATGAAAAGCCTGTCTTTGCAGACGTAATTCTCCCAGACTCTCCCACTTCTTTTTTCTTTTACAGTAAGTCTGCTTTAGACAAAAGGGATCCTAAAATAGGTTTGATCTTTTATAAAGCTTATATGCAGATGAATTACAGAACTAGAAAACTTGCCTTACACATGAAAATTTACAGCTTTGTTAAATGAAAACAGGGCTGTAAATGAAGATTGCATTGGTGATCTTTCTCTGGTCGAGTTCTGTGTGATAGGATGTGTGTATATATGCACAAATAGGAAAAGTGTATGTAAGAAAGGTGCACCACATGGTTTATACTACACAGAAATTACAGCAGGAGATTTTTTGTATGTTAGTTGTTCAATTATGTCTCAGTTCATAGATATGAACATTCCTGTCAAAGACCTTCAATCAACATCTCCTTATGAATCCATGGTTACATCTTCAAATGAACAAAGGAAATATGATAAACGCATCAGCTGAACATAGCAAAAGTACGTGACCAGTTTGTGGAAAGTGCAAGACGAAAGCATGAAGGAAAACAGTAGCGCAGCCGGGTTGCTAAAGTGCTTCCCGTCTATCAGCAGTTACATATTATACACTGTGTTGTATTGCTCCACATCAGAGCTCTGCTACTTCTCCTTTTCAGCAATTGTAGTTAATTCTCATTTTTCTCATTTACTCTATTTTCTGACTTAATTGGGTTTTGCCATCTGTTTTAGGTCCTGCTTCTAATAGAACTTCTAATAAAGTTCTAATAGACTTTTCACTCCTTCTATGTTTTATGTCTTAAATATGAGATTTTCAATATAGCTCAGTTTTATTTATGAATATTACTATTTTTTTCAGACAGGAAAATGATTTCTATAGGCTATTGTCTTTTTTAACACAGGTAGCTTTTAAAAATGCCTTTTAAATGACCATCTGTCTGACATAGTTGGTCCTGCTTCATTTAAACCCTGTGTCCTGTAGTTGAACAAGTAAAGATTTGAACAAGAAACATCACCAAACAGAAGAAAGTGGTGTGTCAACTTTGGTAAACAAAAGAAAATAATGGAATGGCAAGTGAGTTTTTTAAATGATGTAACAGAGTTATAGTTTCATGATCCAGGGAATATGTTTACAAAAATGAGAGATCTAAATGAATGTCAGATCAATAAATTATAATCTGCCATTCTGCCTAAATTGATTTCAGTAAAATTGATATGCAGAGACATGGGATCAGTCAGGTCCATGAAGAAATTAAATTAGGTGTTACTTTTCTTGACACTTTGGATACATTCATTAAGATCAACTGTTGCTTTTAATTATGGTACTTGAATTCTTCCAAGCAAATCCCTAACTTGTAGTGTAGAAATTGCTTCAACTGAAAAGGGTCTGTATACAGCTAAAAAGAAACAATTTGAGTGGTAAGAAGTGTGACTTGCCACCTGATTTCTTCAGCTGGGCAATAAATATGATGTCAGCTGATGATTACCTGAAATGTACAAACAGACACTGCTGTAATTTTTGTGGAATGAAAAAGATAAAGAAGCAATGGATGTGAGGTGCAGTATTAAAAGGAAAATTTGCTTTAATGTAAGGAAAATATCCCCAAAATGATGGTGCTCAACACTGAAATAACAGCCCAAGGAAGCTGAGAAACTCCATCCTTGGAGGTACTTAGAACTCAGCTGGAAAAGGCCATGAGCCCTAATGTAACTTTGGCCAAATCTAACTTAGAGGCTGGCCCTACTTTCAATCAGAGGTTGAACCAGATGACCTCCTGAGGTCTCTTCCAAACTAAGTCACTCTCTGATTTGCGGTCTCAGTCAAATTGACTTAAGTTTTTTTTTGTAGACAGAGCTATACTTGCAGATATTTATCATTTTCAGTACAGATTTTCAACTCTTGTTTAATAGTACATGTTGTATTTGCAGGAAAGTGTCATAGCACAAATTCAGTCTTTTTTCTACTCTCTGGACACATAGAAATGAAGTTTTGAATCAATAACCAATGATCAGAAACCTTGGTGTGTTAGCAAAGCCCTTTTTTATGATTTTCATACCAAATATTTTTATTCTTCCATGAGATTCTAAAGAGAATGAACACTAACATATTAAAAGCAATGTCAATGGCCACGTGGTCCTAACAGCTGTCCACTCCTAATTTGCCTACTTCCCTGAGGAGTTCATCTATAAATATGACCAATCATCTCCATGTTACAAAACAACTGAACTGAGCTTCTGAAATATGAATGAGAGTTGCTTTGATCGGCACTTGCAGCTTGTACTACACTTTTATAAAGCAGCTAGGAAGTTGTCTGGAACAGATATGGATATGCATATATACAAGCTGGAGAATGGGCTGACAAAAGCCTCATAAAGTTCAACAAGGGAAACACAAAGTCCTGCAAGGAGGGAGGAACAACACCATGTCCCACTGTATGCTGGGTATTGCCCAGCTTACAAAGAAGTTTTGAGCAAAGGACTTAGAGTTTCTGGTGAACACCAAGCTCATAGAATCTCCAGAATGATTTGGGTTGGAAAAGACCTGGAAAATCATCCAGTTCCAACCCCCCTACCATGGGCAGAGAGAGCTTCCAGTAGACCAGGCTGCTCAAACCCCTGTCCAACCTGGCCTTGAATACTACCAGTGATGAGGCAGCCACAGCTTTCCTGGGCATCCTCTGCCAGTGTCTCACCATCCTCATAGTAAAGAATATTTTCCTAATATCCAAACAAAATCTCCCCTCTGTCAACTTAAAGCTACTCCCCTTGTCCTGTCACTACACACCCTTGTAAAATGTCCCTCTCTAGCTTTCTTGCAGGCCTCCTTTAAGTATTGGAAGACTGTTACCAGGTCCCTCCTGAACCTCCTTTCCTTGAAATTTTAAACTTTTAAATTCTTTTTCATTGTCATGAAGCTTTAGCAGCCAGGCAAAAATCACAGCAGAAGTCTAGAATCTTCCATAAATCTTTAATTAATCTTTCATTAATGTTGAGTAGGCATGCTCAGATGCTTATGAATAGTTTTTAAGCAAACTGAAATATTACAGTCGATTTGATGGGAAGTCTCATGAAGATATACTGTTGATTTATCTAAATATTAATTCAGGATGCAATAGGGTCTTCCTCCATCTTCCATCATTAGCATTGTCTTACTTCATAAAATTGTCACACTATGGTGTTTCAGACCTGGCAGTGTGATTAAGAAGTAGGAGTATATTCCTTGTAGGTAACATTTTATTATAGTTTTCCTTTCATTTAGTCTCTGCCTTAATTAAATTGTAAGCCTGACTCAACAGCTTTCCAAATATATCTTCTATAGAGGTATGTGGGCTGTTTCCATAGTACAATGAGGAGAATGCAATGTGTGACAGTTTTACTGCTCCTTTTATTTCACTTGTTCCAAGCAGAGATATCACCTGTGTGGATATTTTATCTTTTATAGGAGGCACTGACACTGATTTTCCACTCAGTGAAAGATCATGTGCAGTGCAAGCCAACGTGCAATGAAAAGGTGATCGTCTGCTGTGCTTCATCACCCTTATGCCATGGTATGAAAAAAACTTGATGGTAACTAAATTTAGCTTATGCCATGGGCTTACAGCTGAGGACAAACAAGGTAATTTAATGAAATAAAGCTACAACTTGGCCTGGCCTGGTCTCCACACACTTTCCAGGTTCCCTGGCTTCTCCTGGAAAATCTAAGTCCTCTTAGCTGATTATGCAGGTCAACAACTAGCTGTTGAGGCTCCATTGCAGCTGGTGAAGATGCAGTCAACATTATCAACGGAATTAGGAATCAACTGATATGCCCGCATGCTAACACCTACTTTAAGATTAGATTGAGACATGCATTATATTTTTTTACTTAAAGCAGGTTTTCCATCAATTGTAAAGGGTGTAAAAGTGATGGCCTGCTCAGAGGTCCATGCTGATGTTTTAAACACCTACATTTTACCATATAAGTCCCATCCCAAACGTAGGAAGCTTCATTTTGTGTGGTATTTCTAGCAACGGAAGCCACTGAGTAACAGCCATTGCGTTCCTCACTCCCTTTCACATGTCTACTTTCATTAGCTTACCACCAAAACACAGTATTTCCTAATTGGCCAATTAGTCAAACCTCAAGAATCAGTTGACATGGTCTGGTATTGGTCAATTTAGCTTTTCCCTCAGGGAATTTCTGTCTGAGAGCAAAAATGAACTATTAAAGACATTACAGGAATCAATAGCAAACAGCATCGTTGCACTTAACCTTCCCTCACAGCAACATGCACATGTTGGCAAATAGATATCCCCTCTTTAATTCTCTTTGCAATGATATCAAAAAAAATCTAACATAAAGTATACCTTCTACCTTTTTCAGAAACACATCAAAACATCCGGATTCGCGGTTATTTCAGCGATGTCACGCTACATCAAGTAGAATGTTTGATTGATAACAAAAAATTGAACAGCACATCAAACAGTACTATAATACTCCAATCCACACACCTGTCATCCCAGTCAATGCAGCACACTACTGTGGATATATTAAGAAAGCAAGATGCATTGATCATTGTCAGGCTAACAAAGAATTATCCTACTGTTGATGCTGAAGTGAATTACAGGTACTGTAAGGTAGGTTATGAATATTAGAAAGTTAATTTTGTACTTTTAATTCCAAAATCTTGCAAACTCCACATCTTCTTACCTGCTGGTTTGCATTATTATTTGAGCAGTAACCCGAGGTTAAATATCAAGCAAAAAGATTTGATGCTATGTACAAATTTTGCTTCCAAACTTAACCCCCACCCTCGAACTTCCACTCTCTCCTGAAAAGAAATAAACAACCACTTTTCATTTGACCTTTTGAAGACTATTTATAATTATAATCAAATGCAATAGCACCTGGCAAGTGCATACAGATATCACAATTTGCACTGATGGAGATCAAGATTTGGGAATCTTTCTAAAATTCTGTACATTCTCATGGTGTTGTGTTTAAACTGTCATCCAGAATTCTGTGGCTACCTCTTCAGTAAAAATATTGCTCATGTTGACAGAGGATGAAACAGAATCGTCCTTGTTTCTTGAGATGCAAAAAATGCCTATTAAATAGATATCTCTTTGTAAATCTTATATCAGCTTATATATGGTTGATAACTGGAGCGGGGGGGGGGGGGAGGGGAACAAAAGGAGAAGCTGTACTGATCCATCATGACTTATTCTCATTGCTGCATCCCCAAAGAAATTATCATAGAAATTGTCAGAAATTATACAGAAGCAGAGTGAATATTATGATGATTGCATATTTCATGTTTCTAACCAAACTAAAACTGATTAGAAGATACATTTAAGTAGTTACACATTTGTTTTCATCTTCAATTGAGCCAACAGTAATTAATGGACACACGTGTGTGTCTGTGTAGGTATATGTGTGCTTTAAAGAACATGTAATTAAAATATGCTTTGGAAATATCAAAAACATTGCTCCAGCATGGTCCAACATTGATCAGTTCCCTTGACAGGTGGAAAGCATCACAGGAACTTCAGTTTGAATGCTTCAGGCTCCTTATCTCTCCTGTGGATTTGAATTTCCAGATGGACAACAATTCCAGGATATGCTCCAAGGTTCAAACAAAGCAGGTCAGTGTACTGTTGGGTACTGTGAATTTGATTCAGGCCAAGATTCTGACCTACAGTAGAAACATAGTATAAAAGGCAGTGACCTTCAGCTTTCATGAAAGTGAATTAGAGGCTGAGGAAGCAAAGGGAACCTTGTGATTGGTACCTACTACGGACCGCTTGATCAAGGTGGGCCTAACAAGGAAGCTCTGTTACTCCAGCTATGGAAGGCATTACACTTGCAGGTTTTCATTCTGCTGGGGGACTTCAAGCAGCCTGAAATCTGCAGGAAAAGTAGCACAGGGAGCTGTAGGCTCCGAGCAAACTGATCTAGTTGAAGATGTCCCTGCTCATGCAGGGGAGTTCTACGAAATTACCCATAAAGGTCCCTTCCAACCCAGATTATTCTATGATACTGTGATTCTGCAATTGTATGATTCTATGCACAAGTGGCAAGGGCACCAATCAATCAGTGCATTTTTTCTTCCAAGGGTGCACACTTACTTGTGACAGGCACTGATCTGTCCTCCCCTTGCTTCAGAGTGTTCTACCCCTTCTATCCCTTCTTTTTCCTGGCAGCCAGCATTTGCCTGGTTCAACACTTAACCCGCTACATTAAAAAAAAAGAAATAAATAGATGATTCTGGAAATTTAATCCCCTTTGAAACATCCAGAAGTGATTTCTAGAACATTATGTGGCATGAGGCCACAGGAACACTTTGGTTTTGTCTTTTGTTTGATTGGCTGCGAAGGTTCTGCCCTTGGCTTTGTGGTTAATGCTTAAAACAGTCTCATACTGGATTATAATTGATTGTGCTCAACAGAAATGAAGTTCATTGTACCTGTCAATAAGAATCTTGTCTCCTGACTCAATATCCTTCAAGTTGATCAAATTCTAACCTTTCTTACTCAATTCAGATATGCATGAACCATATGATTGCTCCTTGTGTAGCTTGGATGTTGGAGAGCCTTGGTGATTTAGGGAATAGCCTAAAAGTTCCTTCAGGAGAGAGGCTGAGCCATGTCATGGGAATAACAGAGAATGTTTACAATGCATACCACCGTGTCCTGGTCCCCAGGTTCTAGAATGGAGTGGGAAGCTTGTTGTATAAAGCCTATACTTATGTATACAGAGAGCCAACAGGTTTAAAACTTAACATTGAACAGAAACAATACATGGGTATTCAGAATAGGTGAGTTCTTGGGGGAAAATAAGTTGCTAGGCAAGATTTCTGAAATACACCCACTGTGTTTTACAGGAAGGCAATACTACATTCTGTTGATGTCATATACACAGGTTGAACACAGCAATAGTCTCTTGATCTTTGGAAATGT
Organism: Myiopsitta monachus; assembly: GCA_017639245.1. Classification (NCBI taxonomy): domain Eukaryota; kingdom Metazoa; phylum Chordata; class Aves; order Psittaciformes; family Psittacidae; genus Myiopsitta; species Myiopsitta monachus. The sequence goes on from CM029918.1 coordinate 97,118,803, forward strand.
ACCTCTTTCACCACCATAAACTATGGATTTACCTTGGATTCAATTGGGGTGGAGCAGCTGAGGGTTTTTTTTGTTTTTGTTTTTTTTTTTCATCTTTCTTACTTCATCATTTTCTGCTTGATGCAATTTGTTGGAACAGTGCCATGAAACATTGACTCACTGTGGAGACATCAGCTCTGATGAGAGACCTGGGGCCATCCCGGTGCCCACCTGCACATGTTCCTATGTGCCCACCTCAGGACAGAGCCATCTTTGAAGACACTTTTTCCTTTAATAAAATCAGTCAAATTTTTAGCCCACAGAATACCTCAGCATATCAGCATCATGTAGTTTGTATCCTCACTGCTGGAAAAAAATCTCTTTTCACAGCGTGAAAGAAATTTCTTCCTTTTCTTCCTATTCTGTTTGATCCATGAATATAGTGCCAAATTTCCATGTTCTCCTATTTCATAGTAGGAATCACGGCCCCAGTAGGAAGTAAATTACAAACCCCAGCTCATTTCAGATAGTTTTCCAATATTGATTTAGAGATGGTCATAGAAACATTAAAGTAAAAGCTTTAGAGCGATGTCATTCCAGAGGCCTCCCATTTCTCCTTTTGCTATGGTAAAATTCTATAGAATGATTTAAACAATTTGTTTGCACAGCTTGCTCACTATTTATCTTTGCTTTTGTCCTCCAAATATACTAAAGCATGTCTAACTTCTTCATTTATATCCCCTTTTTAGTCTTCCTAGGTTGCTTTACACAGAAGAAATAACCATAAAGCAGTGACATTCAGAAGTTTGACAACAACACATAAATATTTATATGCACCCCATACTGAAGACTTTCCACTGAGCTCAAATACATGTATAATGAAGACATTTATATATAATTTTCATATGAAAGGCCCAATAGAGATAGTTTCATGCTGTCTTTCATTTAATACACTGAGCTTGAAGGTCAATGTTCTTTCATTTTGCCTTTGAAGATTTATATTTGTGTTGGCTTTTTGTCTTTGCAGGTTCAGTCATAATGGTGTTTTAGAGCAGTAGCCTTCTACCTCAGGAGACCTGGTTCCAGTCCTTATCTAGATCAAACACAGGGAGGTTAGTGGTATCGTCATGCTCTCTAGTGGCTGCTTCTCTGCTGAGCAGCTGCCATGCTCCAGGGAGGGCCAGCTATGGAGCCACAGTGATGCCGCAAGTCCTAGCAACCCAGAGCAGAAAAAGAAGTGGATGGTCATTCTGCCTTGGATCTAGTCATTCCTCAACCCTGTCTTAATATTTTACCTCAAAGAACCAGGGAATATATATCTCAATGACAATCATGCCAATTTTATTTTTAATAATTCAGTATCTGGAATCAATAATGGTCAAACTGACAAAAAACTGGTTAACAAATCTTCTTTCCAGTTATTTTCCTTGACTTTATCTAAAAATTCAAAAGGGCTATTGAGTTTAGTGGGAACAGCCTGGCTGACGTCAGCAGGCTTTGAACCGTGAGGCCAAGCATATGCCTGGTTCTCACTGGCACTAAATTTTATGAGTTTTCAAATTGGTATAAGTCTCTCCCAGGGACAGATTTTTCATGTATTTTAGAGTTATCAGATTGCTGCTTAGTGGGTCCTTGAAGTACAGAAGTAACCTACAGAAGTTTATAAGGGAATTGCATTTGCAACCTTTAAAAATCCCAGAGAAAGGTTTGGTTCAAGTTCTCCATGACAATGCAGATCAGAATTATTTCCTGAATAAAAAAAGAAAAAAAAAAAAAAGCAATGGAATAAAGCTGAGGTTCAGCAAAAACAAATGAATCACTCTTTTCGTCATACCTCTAGCACAGAGAAACTGCTGTCTTAAGAAGACCATAATTCTGATTTTCAGGGTTACTTCAGTGTAATGCTAAAATACATGGAAGGACATCCTGATACAGTGATTTGGTTTCCATTCTAATCCTGTCCAGTGGCGTGATCCCACTTCTCCCACCTGCTGTAGCAGTCTGTTCACACAATTCTTTTAATTCTCAGATACTGATGCCCTTCTGTTACCCACCCTCCACCACTCCCATTGCATGGAGCTGATGGGAAGGCACCCCTTCTCTGCAGGCTGTGACCAAATGGGTTTGTTGACTTTCTTCCCCCACAGTGGGGGTGATATTGTGGGGGCTTAAGAGAGAAAAATAAAAGTGATTCTTTCCATTTGTGTGATGTAGGTGGTCAAGAGAAACAAAAGCCCTTGTAGAAGTTTTACACGAGATACACAGATGGCTTCGGGGGTGTGGCAGACTCTGTTGATGTTAAAAGGATGAAGGAAGCCAAAAACGACTTGTGACAGATGCTTTCAAGCTATGGAGTATTTAAAGAAGATTGAATTAACTTTATAAATGTTAGGAATGTTTCCTAAGTAACTTCAAGTTTCTCTCAGTAGCTGCATTCCCAGATAAATAAGACATGAGATATTTCCTTCAAGACAAAAACATGTAGAGAGGTAAGTAATACCGCTTTCAACTTTGAAAAAACTTCAAGTGGAAGATGCTTAAAACTCATTCTCCAAGGGATCTGACATACAAACTGTTAACCAAAAGAAGCTTCAACCATTTATCAAAATAGTAGTCTTGACTGGGGGGAGAGATGTCTTTCAAAACCTCACTATGACTAATGAGAACAAATGCTTCATAGGCCTGAAAGTGCATGAAGTCTGAATCAGTAAGCATGTTGGAAGATAGATGACCAGCAAGTAGGTACATTGGGTGGCTGTTGTTTCAAAGACACATTTCCTATTGATTTTTTTTTTTTTCTGGATAAATAGTTCATAACTTCATGAAAGTTGAAGAGCTCAGACAAAAGTGGTACAACAGCTGCTCACTTTGAGTCAGAGCTGCTAAGAGTTTCAGGAGAGTTTAGCTAAGGCCCAATTAAAAAAGGCTGCACTATGGGATCCTGCCTCAAAGGTACTGACAAGCTTGGGTATTGTAAAGGAACTGGAAGTACGGTTACCTTAGAAACTGGAATGAGAAATACTCTAAATTATGAACATATCTGAAAAGTAAGAAAAGACAATATTTGTAGTTATTAGCAAACTACGCTAAAGGAACTCTTTTCTGAAATAAAGACAATTTTAGTATTGGGCAAGCTGAGATTTATTTTAATTATTCTTTGCCAGAAAAAGGGAACAGCTTCAAGAAGGACTCAAACTTTCCTATATATAACATCATATCTAATGACCTCCTGGATTCACCTCCCTATCCTTTTTCCCTTCAGTTCAGTTTATTTGGGATAGCCTCTTACAATCTTGGTTAAAGGGAGGACTGACAGTGTCACTGAACCAGAGACAAACTGCAGTCCTATTGGCCTTTGGCTGTGATGATTCTCCTTCAGCAAGATGCTTTAGACAGCAGTTCTGCCTTGGAGGGTGCCACATGCTGTGAAACAAGGAGGCCATTAAAAACACTGAAGTTGTAAAAGAGCTTTGTTAAATCTGTTCTTAAAAATAAAGTTAAGTTTAGAAGAGAAGAAATGCTGCATCTGACCCTCAGGTATCTCCTCAAACAGGAGGATAGTCTTGGAAGTAGTTCATAACTGGAAAACTTGATTTCCCATTGCTCACTAGGTCTAAAATAATTCTAGAAGATTTGCCATTTTGAAAATTTAAATGATTATAAGTGAACAGTTTTCTGCAGTTTTTCCTTTCAAGGCCAAATACTCAAAAACTTAGGGAAGAAAATTGTCTCTGAAGCCCCAGTTTGATGACTACCTACCTCACTGTCTAAGCTAAAAATAGTAGGATTGGCATAAAAGTAATATGGACCAGATGTACAGGACTGAGATTCCTAGGGAGAAAAAGGACAGAGGAAGCATGTGTCTGCCTGAGAAGCATTAGGCTGATCACCCACAATGAAGTCCAAATATTTGCTTGGAAATATCCTCATAGCTCAATAATGTCATTCTGGAAATTCCACACTCTGAGTCTCTGTACCCCAAAGCAGACACAGTACATGATTGAGAATCTTGCTGCCAGTGAGTCACCTGGAAGGTTCATCATTAGGTTAGAGCATAGAGGAAAAGGGCGATTGCAGTTTATACTGTGTAGGATTACTGTAATGCCATCATTTGGGCAAATACTTAAAAATGTTGTGCCAGAAGCAGTGGATTGCTACATTGCTCACTGGTTATTTTTATTGCTTACTTGTCCACTAGATGCATGTTTATAAAAGCTAATTAGAGTGGACTATGTTATTTACAGTGTTAGCCTTTAGAAGGAGAAAGATTACTGCATAATCTCTTTGCCTCAAGTGTGTTTCAGCAGATACTGCTTACAGGGACCTGAAAGGAGCCAGCAGGAACAAACTCAGCAATTATTTTAACACAGATAAGCAGTCCAATCCCCTAAGAGGCAGCATGAAGTATTCTCATGCTGGTTACCTGATACTGGGGTATACAAAGTGGAGATTTCTTTCTGGATGTGCCACGCCACTTCGGGCTATAGTTTGTTTCAGACCACTGGGTTTCACATTAAGTTTCAATATGAGCAACATATGTAACAGAAAACAGAACTAACAAAGGTCACAGCTTTTTCTTCTTGTCCTTTCTATCCCATTCCATTTAAAGATTAGGAACCAATTCCTCTCCCACAGCAGCTTTTTTAAGTGCTTTTGTGGTTTCATATGATTTCTACCAAGGTTAGTGAGAGGTGAATCAAAACTGGGAAAGCGAAAATCTTCACCTTTTCTTTTTATTCTACAAAGGCAAAGAGTTTCAATACAAATATGTTGGAAAAGAATCCCTCTTTCTCATCTTTGCCAGGAGAAGGTTATGTTTAGCAGTGCTAAGGTTTCAAGCAGGGAACCCTTGGCAATTAAGAAAGCCAAGAAATATTAGAAGTAGGTTCAGTCTTACTTTGCCGACAGAGCAATTAGTGCTTCGTGTCCTGAAGTTTCATAAACTTCAGCTGGGCCTGTTCAATACCTGCCAGTTATGATGATATCATTCATGTCCAAACCCTAGTGAAGAGGATGGAGAGCTTTATGTTTTCCAGAAAGGCCTTTTATCAAATAATAGCACACATTTTTCACCAGGGACTTCACGGGAAGACATAGAAACAAACTAAAGAGGTTGGAAGGATCTGGGAACTCTGCTGGCACTACTGCTACAGTTTCAATGAAAATCCAGTTGGATCAAAGCAATAGCAAAGATCTGGAAGCATATAGAATCATATAATGGTTTGGGTTGGAAAGGACCTTAAGATCATCGAGTTCCAATCCCCCTGCCATGGGCAGGGACACCTCCCACTAAAGCATGATACCCAAGGCTCTGTCCAACCTGGCCTTGAACACTGCCAGGGATGGAGCATTCACAACTTCCCTGGGCAACCCATTCCAGTGCCTCACCACCCTTACAGGAAAGAATTTCTTCCTCACATCCAATCTAAACTTCCCCTGTTTAAGTTTGAACCCGTTACCCCTTGTCCTATCACTACAGTTCCTCATGAAGAGTCCCTCCCCAGCATCCTTGTAGGGCCCCTTCAGATATTGGAAGGCTGCTCTGAGGTCTCCATGCAACCTTCTCTTTTCCAGGCTCAACAGCCCCAACTTTCTCAGCCTGTCTTCATACGGGAGGTGCTCCAGTCCCATGATCATCCTCGTGGCCCTCCTCTGCACTTCTTCCAACAGTTCCATGTCCTTTTTATGTTGAGGACACCACAACTGCACACAATACTCCAAGTGAGGTCTTAGGAGAGCAGAGTAGAGGGGCAGGATTACCTCCTTCGACCTGCTGGTCACACTGCTTTTGATGCAGCCCAGGATATGGTTGGCTTTCTGAGCTGCAAATGTACACTGCAACCCGGAGAACTTCCTTTTGATATGAACTGTGGTGGCTGACTGTGCAGAAAAAAAATGGAATAAAGGAAGAATCACGTGCAAGGCTGTGGAAACATGTAACTAACAAGTGTATTCATATTAAAATTTACATATATAATAATATATAAGTATACATATAATGTATATAAATGTATATAAATATAATATATAAATGTATATAAGTATATATAAACATATATGAATATATTATATAAATATATAATAGGAATTTTTATCAATAATATTTCTTTTATATATTTCTTCCTTCTTATATATTTCTGGTATATATATATATCTTTTATACATACATATATATATATATAAGAAACAGTCTTAGAGTAGTTTATGCAACATCCTGTATCCAGCAACAGTGTATGAGTGAGAGGGCAGCAGGGCCTTTTCTGACATGTTCATAAACTAGTTGGAGTACCATCCATTTACTTCTTGCCCTTATGTGTTGCATACACTGAAGTAATGATTTTCATCAAGTGTCTATGTGGAGTCTTCTGAACATGGATCAAATTTAATATCAAAAGTAACAAAGGAACTGCTCTTTTGAGAGCTGTTCCCCTGACAAAAGCATACCAAAACCAGAAAGAAAGCAAAAAGTCTGAATCAGAACCAGTGGTCAAGTTTTCTACATGTGGATGCCTGATGTAACTTTCAGATATACTTGAACCATACAAGAGTTTGTAGACTTTAAGTCCACACTCTCCTAGCTGTTTCTTAGCTGGGATGACACTGTTCATCATGTGCTCTTCACACAACTATTCAAACTGTATGTAAACAACTATAACTTCCTGCAGCTTCTTTATCAGAACATTTCTGTGGGTTTTTTTCGGTGTCTGTCCAGCTCTGACACAGCCGCTGAGCATGACACACGCTGTTGTTGGCAGCAGTGTGAATTAGTGCTCCAGTGACAGCCACCCTGTGACAGAAATGCGCTTGCAAGTTAGGAGGCTCGGAGGCTCATAAGCCTGGGGAAAGCACAGCCTGGAGAGAGGGAGCTGCAGCGTGCCAAGAGACACAAGGACAACTGGAAAACCTGACAAGAAACATCAAAGGAGAAATATGAAGCAGAGATTTGAAAAAGTAAATTTCAAGGCTGTTTCCATCTGGCTGCACTGATTGCACTGGAGCAAATCAAATTGAAAGCAAGCTGTTTCCAAAGGGTAATGAGACTTGCAAAGGCAAAAGGCAGGATGGGGATACAATGCCAGTTTGTTGGGAATGTAGAGACCTATCTGAAATTCCTTCCTGGAGGGAAGAAAGTTAAGGAGAATGGGGAAATAAAAAGGATAAATACACACATACATAATTCCACTATCAACTGATTGTCATACTCCTTCCAGAACCTTGTGGCCAGTGGTGCACAGATGTAAAGTCCCCTGCCCAACAGGGGAGAAGGTAAATATACATCTCTGAAGCATGAATCATGCCTTGGAGTAAGGGATTTGATCCTCTATTCCTCTGTATGTGAGCTCTGAATCTAACCTCTCTGAAGATGTGAGCTTAAGCCTTACCATTCTGACTCAGAGACACCTTGGAAATTACAGCCCGTCCCTAAGCCCTTACTGAGCTTGGCCTTTGAACAAAAGGTTTTCCTTCACATTCAAAGATGGCAACACCTTGTTGGAAGAATTCCACCTTTGGTATTGATTGTGGATTTTGGGGTCCTTCAGGAAAGAAACCTCCAAACTGATGATTTTTCCGTACAAAATTGCATGTTTGCCAGGCTATTCACCTCTTCCCACTGCTGAAGGGCTCTGTATCAAGCCTCTAAGTGTGAGAGGCAGCAACTTTAGGTGAAAAGACTGATTGATTGTCACTACTGTCACCACTTGCCAAAATGTGATTGTATTACTGTTTGACATTTTGCTTAATAAAACTCAAAAGGACAAAATGTAGGTATTTGTGCATGTTTGGACAACGTCTATCATATTAAGGGTGCTGTGAGAAGAGAGGAGGTAGGTAACAGGTGGGGATAAGTGGTGCTTGCACAAAGAAATTCAATGTAGCAGTAGTGAAAGCCAAGGACTAACAATGCAAAAGACATCCTCAGGAGCTGCAATGAAAGCTGAGCTGTCAGTAATTTAGCACCTGAACGGCTGTGCTTGGACGTCACAGGTGTGCGTTCACTGGAAATAAACTGTGTAAGTTCCATTGGGAATGCTGCAGTTTAAGTTTAGTTCATCATCTCAGGACTGCATCTTAAAAGCTTTCCTCATGTGTGCACAGACAAAACAAGAAGCACTGAAAAAGGATTATAACTTTTCTTTTTTTTCTTCTGTGGAGGACATTTTCAACCGAATATCAGGAATTCCGTGGCAGCTGACCAAGATAATCAACGGACTGACACCAGCCCACTTCACTACCATCTGTTGTTGAGCAGCATACTCATACTAACCTGGTACTTTTCCCCAATACATTTGGAGGTTCCTAGTTTTCCTCCTGGAGGAAAAAGTCACACCCTCTTCTTAGGAATGCACCAAAACAATTCTGGCCCTACAGTATAAGCTTCTTGGAGCAAATCCTTAGGTTTGCCTTCTCCATATCAAAACCATCCCAAATCCCCAAATGAGCTTTTTAGCAGTCAAATCCCAGACCAGGCCAAAGTCTAGCATTCATCCCTTTTTGCGTAGACTGCAAGACTTGTATAAGATGGGATAAGGAACCCTTCAATATCTCTAAAAGCGCAGTTAATAACCAAGACCATAAGTATTAGAAGTTAAAGAAGAAGAGAAATGTAATCGTCCTTACAACATGGCAGAGACTGGTTTTGATTCAGTCCTGCACATCAAAACAGTCTTTAAACGTAAGTTTTCTCTATTCTGTGGAGATTTTTTGTACTCTAAAGCACTAAAGCTGTAGTCCACATGGAAGCCTTTCCATTTTCAGCAATACCGTTTCTATGATGCTCACCAAATTTTGCCAAACACCAGGAGCAGTGACCACTCCATGTTCAGTTATTCTAACATGCAGTGGTCCCTATGCAATGCTGGATTCCCTCCATTTAGCCCTTGCCCCTGCCAAAATGAAAACAGTGATTCAGACACAGCTTCCCCAAAAGACATCTGTTCACTGAGCCTCAAAAGGAGCGGCAGGCCCACTGACCTTTAGCAGTTATAAGGCAGTATGTTCACCAGTGTTGGACCTGATGGAAAAGGGATTTTGTATGCAGAAGGGTTTTATAAATATGAGGATTCATGTTTGTTGACTGGCAAAAAATCAGAGTGACAGTGCTGCAGTTAACTGAGTTGGCAAGGATAAGCCCTCTATTTCTGAATGTTGCTCCTCCTACTGAAGTCTGGTGAGTTCTTTCCACTAATTTTCACTGAACAAGAGTTCAGCCCATTCTGCTGATTCAGTGAATCAGCAAGGCAAAAGCCACACACCCCCACATACACCCCCTTAAGGAATTCTGCTGACACCTTGGAGCAGGAACGGAGGACAGTGAAAGACCAGGAGGAAGCCATAGGAAGAAGCAGCTCAGTGTGAAGAGTTTTTATTGACTCTTCATTTTGCTATGTTTTTTTTGCCCAGTATATACAAACCCATAGTAGGAAAGGGATATGTTTTGAAGAAGACATGGCTAGACTGCAATAGGGATTTAGTCTGCTTGCAAAGCTGACTTTGATTATAGACCTATAATATGTTGTCAACTGAGCTTCTGCCTTAATATTCAGATCCTAAATTAGAATTAAGTGCTCCTTTTTGGTGGTTTGGACCCTGAGAGTGGGCTAAGCTACCCTGGAGGAGACACAGCATTTAGATGGGGGCTGGGGCTTAATAATTTGCTGCCTTTTTTTCTCTGCAGCTTCCTCAGTTGGCATTTCCACTTTAGGATACAATTTCTTAATAGAAATGGGCTTTTCAGAAATAATGCTGCATGGTTCAATGACTTTCTTGACCTCGTACTAAAATGCTCGTGCTCTGTTGCGTTGGATGCTGTGCCTATATGAGGGAGAAGTTCTGGCTTTCATAATTCAACACTGTTATAGCTAATGGGAACCTACCCAGACTGTGAAAAGCAAATGCTCTAGATACAACTGTATACAAAGATTTGTGTGTGTATCTACAAATATACACACATATGTTGTATACATTTATATATATCTTTGTCCTGGGTTCAGCAGTAGCAGTCATTTTTCTCCTTCTTAGTAGCTGGTACGCTGCTGTGGTTTTGACTTTCAGTCCTCAGAACAGCACTGATAACACCCATGTTTTCAGCTGCTGCTCAGTAATGTTCACCCTGACCAAGGACTTTCTGAGTCTCATGCTCTGCCAGGGAGGACGGGAAGCTAGGAGGAAGCAGAGACAGGACACCTGACCCAAATTAACCAAAGAGGTATTCCATACCACAGCATGTCATGCCCACTATATAAACTGGGGGCAATTACCCAGAAGGGTTAGATCACTGCTGGGTTGGGCTGGGTATTGGTCTGCGGGTGGTGAGCGGTTGTACTCTCTTCCCTTGTTATTTCCCTTATCATTATTATTATTATTGGTGGTAGCAGCAGTGGTTTGTGTTATACCTTAGTTACTGGACTGTTCTTATATCAACCCGTTGGTGTTACATTCTTTTGATTCTCCTCCCCATCCCTCCAGGAGTGGGGGGGAGGAAGTGGGTGGGGGAGTGAGAGAGAGACTGCGTGGCTTCCTGAGTTACCAGCTGGGCTTAAACCATGACATATTTGTATATGAATTTTATTTGTATTGCATGTATTCATATTTACTTATACTTTATATAAAAAAGGTTATATATAAAAGATTATAAATAGAACTGTCAGATGTATATGTATCTTATATATATAAAACATAGCAAAAATTATTTTCCATATAGCATATATGCATTTGCCAGATCCCTTCACCAGCATATCTTGGAATGAACACAGAAAGCAGCACACTTTAAAAATGTACAAATACGACATTTGTAGCAGGCGGACAAGCTCTACCACTGTGTCAGCAGCATGTGCAAGTGAGTAAACCAGCAGCAAATGGGTGCATATTCAGTGGATCACTGAGAGATTTAAGTCTTTCAGTGTTGGAAAGAGAAAGAAAATTCAATGGATATAGGAAAAGATTTATTCATGCAATGTTTCCAGTTGTATCTTTCAGAAGCAAAGACACTCTGACCACACCACCCAAGTCTTGGAAGGCAAATGCAGGGACAGTGAGAGCCAAGACCCTGGGCCTACTGTAGGAGAGGATCTGGTTCGAGACCATCTTAGGAACCTGAGCATACACAAGTTCATGGGACCTGATGAAATCGATCCGCGGGTCCTGAAGGAGCTGGCAAATGAAGTGCTAAGCCACTGTCCATCATATTTGAAAAATCATGGCAGTCAGGTGAAGTTCCCGATGACTGGAAAAAGGGAAATATAACCCCCATTTTCAAGAAGGGGAAAATGGATGAGCTGGGGAACTACAGAGCAGTCAGCCTCACCTCTGCGCCTGGCAAAATCTTGGAGCAGATTCTCCTGGAAGGCATGCTGAGGCACATGAAAAACAACAAGGTGGTTGGTGACAGCCAGCATGGCTTCAGTAAGGGGAAATCCTGCCTGACCAATCTGGTGGCCTTCTAGGATGGGGCTGCGGAACTGATGGACAGGGGTAGAGCAGTTGATGTCATCTACCTGGACTTGTGCAAAGCGTTCGATGCTGTCTCACGCAACTTCCTTGTCTCTAAGTTGGAGAGACATCAATTTGATAGGTGGACCACTCAGTGGATAAAGAACTGGCTGGACTGGCTACACGCGAAGAGTTGTGCTCAATTGCTCAATGTCCAGCTGGAGACCAGTAACGAGTGGTGTCCCTCAGGGATCGGTGCTGGGATAGGTCTTGTTCAACATCTTTGTCAGTGACATGGGCAGTGGGATTGAGTGCACCTTCAGCAAGTTTGCCGATGACACCAAGCTGTGGGGTTCGGTTGATCCGCTGGAGGGAAGGAATGCCATCCAGAGGGACCTTGACATGCTTGTGAGGTGGGCTGATGCCAACCTGATGAAGTTTACCCATGCCAAGTGCGAGGTCCCACACCTGGGTCGGAGCAATCCCAGGCACAGCTCCAGGTTCGGCAGGGAAGAGATTGAGAGGAGCCCTGCGCAGAAGGACTTGGGGGTGTTGGTCGATGAGAAAATGAACATGAGGCAACTTCAGTGTGCGCTCGCATCCCACAAAGCCAACCGTATGCTGGGCTGCATCAAAAAGAGTGTGACCAGCAGGTTGAAGGAGGTGATCCTGCCCCTCTACTCTGCTCTCCTGAGACCTTCCCTTGGAGTATTGTGTACAGTTCTGGTGTTCTAAAGATAGAAAGGACATGGAACTGCTGGAAGAAGTGCAGAGGAGGGCCACAAGGATGATGAGGGGACTGGACCACCTGCCGTATGAAGGCAGGCTGAGAAAGTTGTGCCTGTTGAGCCTGGAGAAGAGAAGGCTACGTGGAGACCTCTTAGCACCCTTCCAGTATCTGAAGGGGGCCTATAGGGATGCTGGGGAGGGACTCTTCATTAGGGATTGTAGTGATAGGACAAGGGGTAACGGGTTGAAACTTAAACAGGGGAAGTTTAAATTGCATATGAGGAAGAAATTCTTTACTGTAAGGGTGGTGAGGCCCTGGAATGGGTTTCCCAGGGAAGTTGTGAACGCTCCATCGCTGGCGGTGCTCAAGGCCGGGTTGGACAGAGCCTTGGGTGTCATGGTTTAGTGGGAGGTGTCCCTGCTCATGGCAGGGGGGCTGGAACTGGATAGTCTTCAGGTCCTTTCCAACCCTAACTCTTCTATGATTCTATGAACTATGGCTGCTCTTATGAGTGTTTCACCATCAATAGCAGCAGTAGAGTAGAGCTGTGTCGTGGTTTAAGCCCAACTGGTAACTCAGTACCAAGCAGCCACTTGCACATTCACTCCCATCTCTTCTTTCCCTCCTGACCCCTGGGGTATGGGAAGGAGAATCGAAAGAATGTAACTCCAATGGGTTGGGATAAGAACAGTCCAGTAACTAAGGTATAACACAAACCACTGCTGCTACCACCAATAATAATAATAATGATAAGGGAAATAACAAGGGAAGAGAGTACAACCACTCACCACCCGCAGACCAATACCCAGCCCAACCCAGCAGTGATCTAACCCTTCTGGGTAATTGCCCCCAGTTTATATAGTGGGCATGACATGCTGTGGTATGGAATACCTCTTTGGTTAATTTGGGTCAGGTGTCCTGTCTCTGCTTCCTCCTAGCTTCCCGTCCTCCCTGGCAGAGCATGAGACTCAGAAAGTCCTTGGTCAGGGTGAACATTACTGAGCAGCAGCTGAAAACATGGGTGTTATCAGTGCTGTTCTGAGGCTGAAAGTCAAAACCACAGCAGCGTACCAGCTACTAAGAAGGAGAAAAATGACTGCTACTGCTGAACCCAGGGCAAGCTGTTAAAAATGAACCCCAGAAAACACAGGTGACTAGTGGACAAGCCAGGTAGAAAGTCATGGATTCTGACAGGTATGCCCACAGCTGCCTTCATGGTTACCAGAAAGTGATGTGAATTCTGTGCAAGTTGTACTTTTCTTTTTCTCCTGATAATAGCCTTGTTCAGTGTCAGAGTGCAGGAGATGTGCTCTGAACCACTGGTCTTGCTTTACAGTAAAGGTGTAGATGTGGGAAGTTGTTTATTGCTGAAATGCAGGTGAGAGATGAAGGAGGAGTTTCCTTGTTTTTCTATAGCTTAGCAACAATGTGAAATATGCATTCTTGTGCTTACGAGCAGAAACTGTCTCCTCTGCCACTGAGGTATGTACTGAGCTGAGATAAGAGAACTGCTGTGTTCTTTGTTTATCTTTTTCTTTGTGTAGAGGGAAGGGTTTCTGAGTTATAACCTTTCAAAGAAGGGGCTGACCCCTAACCATGCTACACTTCTTTCTGTTCTTCCCTCAGTACCACTGAGGTTCATAAATATTAAGAGCATTATGTAATTGGCAGCTCATGACAGTCTTCATCAAGCACTTTTTCATCGAAGTGCACATTTTGCTTAGACATCAGTCTTTGGTCTCTTGATTCATTTCATGTTATGCAAAATATCAGTTGAAGGGAGAGAGTTCATACGGTGTTCATGTCTGGAGTCTGATTGACTGCAATGATTTCAAAGGGCTTTCAGAGTATCCAGCTGATGGCAGAAATGAACTCTTTCGGTTTTGAAAAGTTATTTCCGCTAAGCAAACCAGAGTTCAGAGATCTCAACTTTCTTCAGGTTGTGCTTCGCATTTTGCAGTTTTGGTCCCCAGTTCTACACTCTCATTATCTGGGAACAGGAGGAGGGTTAAATAAGAAGTTCTCAGAAATTCTGCTTATGAATAAAACATTAGAAGTCATTCTTCTGTACTTAAAATAAAACAGTACTTTTTTCCCTTCATCTGTGTAAGATTTTTCTACTAATGTCTGGCTTTGTATTTTCGGGAGAGTATTTCAGTGTATCTATTATAGATATTTATATGCTAAGACAAAAATTGTTGGAACTCCTTCAAGGAAATTAGATGAGAATGTGTCCACACATTTCAAAAATAAATGCATAAAGTGTTTGAACTATGCTATTATTAAATCACTATACCCAATGAGTTTAGTGAGAGATTGCTGTGGTGAGAATGGATTAGTAGACTGATACCTGGATGAAATTCCAAAATCAGCTTTTATCAACAAAACAGGAATTTTAAAGCGAAAAAACAATATGAAGAGTAGCCTCTCGGGTGCATTTATACATCTATCAGTAGTGCACCTTATAAATAACCTTGTTAATTTAAAAGACTAGATTTACACTTGATTAAATATAATGTCCAGACTCCTTTCAATTTAAGCTTCTACATTTAAAGATATTTTGTATAATGCGCTGCACACAGAAGTTAATGCAACTGTTTAAAAGAGCAACATTAGATAGTTTCCAAAATACAAAAATAAAAACTCTTCACAAAAAATAGATATGTGTGGACTCTTTTATGTGAGCACATTTCCATTTAAGTAAGTTTTACTGGTGTCAAAGAAAAACTTGTTAGCTTACTTAGCAGAAAATAGATGAGAGTAGTCCTTAAATCTTTTCTTTGAATTATTTTGTCTTCCCTGCACTGGTCTCTGTAAATAAAACACAGACAAATCTGGATTCAAAGACCCAGTGCCTGCCTTCAGATGTTGGTGTGCATCTCAGTTAAATGTCAGGTAGAGTCAGGTGCCCAGATCAGAGGAAAGAACTTAGCACCATGATGAGGGAAACACTGGGTAGAGGAGGCTTGTGAGGGAAAAGGTCTGTGAGTATTTTTAAAGGAATAATATGCCAGATTTGAAGCTGAAAAGCACTGAAAAAAAAAATCCTTCCATTTTAAAGAAAAGCTGTCATAGAATCATAGAATCATAGAATAGTTAGGGTTGGAAAGGACCTTAAGAACATCCACTTCCAACCCTCCTGCCATGGGCAGGGACGCCTCACACTAGACCATGTCACCCAAGGCTCTGATTTCCTGATCAAGACAAAGAAAACTGGGACAGAAATAGTTCAAGAAAGCCAAGCCAGCAGCAGTAAAGTTAACGCCAGTTCCATTTAGAAAGCAGATGATCCCCTCCACTTGATTTCATCTTTCCTCTAAGGTTCTTTCTCCTGCTGTCAGCTTCAAACCCCTTGGACATGTCAGTGTAAAGCCATTTTCGTTTGACTCAGACTGGTCTGGGATAGAATCAGAGATATCCGTCCTGTTCGGTTTAAACTTCAGCATTCAAATTTATGAAAATTTAATAGGTTATTACCACCCACTGTTAATTGCCAGGGTAGCCAACATAAAAACGAGTGCCAGAGCAGCTAGAATCTTGAAACTGAACGTTCTTGAATGTTTTTTGTTACTGTGTTGCAGCTTGTTTCATTTCTTGCTTTCTGCCGTTTGAAATGATGCCACAATGGAGCCTAGTTTAATGACCTAGGGAGAGTGGGCTGCTACACTGTGAGACAGCTTTTTGCTGTTAGTGGGAGAATCAATGGAGAAGCGGATAAACAGAGGGTCATTCACTGAGCTAAGTCTGCATCAAAATAGGTGATGTAAAGTCCTCCAGCATTATAAAACACGAGCAGCAAGCCTGATAAGGGTTTAGGGTTCCTAAGCTGCAAAAAAAGAAGTGAAAGTAAAATGAGCTTTATTGAGAGGCTTAACTGTACCTCGGAAGGTAGGACATAATCAGGGATGAGATGGATAGAAGTTCACTTTTGTTTTTCAGCTCCTTAACTTGTCCCATTTGTTATCAACTGCCTTTGACTGATCCAAGAAAAAAATCATGTTTCCAGTTTCATGGATATTTAACTTCTGAAACCTGATGAGATCACATATTCATACGAAGTAACTGGAAATAACCTCATCAAGGACTAGTAAGTGTCCCTCCCAGGCCAGTCCAGAATGGAATCCAATGTTGCAGTTTATAAAGCTCTATAATCTCATTCACAAACACGGTTAAAAACAATTAGATTTTGGGTGTTGTGGGGTTTGTCTCTTGTTTGTCCCCATTCTTACTAACATAATTTATTTTGACTTTCCACATAATACAGACTGAAGAACTTTAAATAAAATGCCCTTCAAGTTGCATTGTAATTTGGTGTTTCTTACAGGCAAATACCCAATCCTGATTTAAAGAAATATAGAATGATAGAGAGTTCACCCCTTACCTGAATAAACATTTCCAGAGGTTAATTACAAAACCCAACCAGCCACATACAGACAAAAAACTGTATGCCTGATTTCTTGCCTCATTTCATCTCACTTTGGCTTCCAGCCTCGGTATTTCCTCTTGCCATTTTTGAATGCCAGAGTTATGTAGCATCAGAAGGCTCTTCACTGTGAGGTACTTATGCACAGTGCTCAGGCCACCTCTTAATCATCTCTTCAAGTAAATAATGCATTGAATTACTTGAATTACCCCAAAAGGCACTATTTCCGTATCTGTAGTCATTACTTAATGTTTTATAGTGCTTTCCAAAGCATTTACACACTTCTCTTTTTTCAAAGTTCTTCTTAAAGGCAAATTCTAGGTCTACTGTCTTAGTTACACCAGTATTTAGAGATGAAGTAATTCCCTCTTTCTTTCTGCATAAATCTGGAAACTTGCAGAAGAGTGCCTGATTCCACAGTCCCCTGCGCTCCCAGGGTTTCAGATTGCCAGAACATACGAACAGAATCCTTTACATAAGATGACAGCCAAGCAACCACATAAGGTTGATTTGTTTCAAAGTGTCAGAGACTGTCCTCCATGTCAGAAAACATTTTATATAAAACAATGCATAGAAGAGTCAAAGAAAGCAAAACAATAACATTACATAAGGCAAAGGTAAGGTTTGACATTCAAACCCTTCAACAAGAAGTTCACCACACTGTTATAAAAGAAAACCTGCCATATGGAATCTACCTCCAGCTATCACAAATTTGTTTGGAGGTAAGATATTTTGGAAAACAAAACATAAATACCCTGGCTTAGGAGTTTTGTTTTGTTTCCAGACATGATAATGTGAATATTCTTTCTCTAAAACAGATAATGACCTCTGAATTTTATATGAAGATGTAACATTTCAGCTGATAGATTACTTCAACAAAGAGATGATTGTCCTGACAAATGACAATCGTAGAGCATTAATGTAGAATACAAGAGCTCTCTCCAGTTGTAACTTTGTTCCTTCTGTTGATGTTCATCTCAGATATTACCCAAGGATCTTTAGGGGGTTTTGTAAATACAGAAAGTATCATCTGTGAATGTTATAGATGTTTGCAGTGAGATGCTTGATGTCAGTTTCATTTTGTCTGATTGCAAGTGTTTGTAATGCAGGTACATCTGAGCCATTCACATAAGGACCACTTCACAGCCAATGGAGGAAATTAGCATTCTTAGGGCACAACTAACTCATTTTAATTGTTTACTGCAGGATAAGTGCTGATAGCTCCCCACTGACTTTAGATTTTTGAATGTGATCAGATGTTATGACTAGTTATTAGAAATTTGTGCCAAAGTACATGAGGGTTATATCTTACTCATGTTGTCATTTGACTTACATTAACTTATAATTAAGTTAATATTAGCAGATTAACTCAGAAAGACCAAACTCAGGTGAACTGTTACCTCATTCTGCTAGAGTGCTCCATCACTGAAAGCATCACACTTCCCCCTTGCTGGCTTCAGGTCAGACTCACATTTTATGACTTTTATGCTGTTTCTTGGGGACCCTGAGGACATGCCTATGTGAACATTTGCTGTTGCCGCAGCAGCTGCTGTCTTCCTTGCATCAGTGTCTAAGTTTGGTAACAAACTGGTTAAGGCCATTCCTGGCCTGACTCTGTTGCCAGAGTCCCTTTCTCAAGCTGGAGATGTGGAAGACAAGATGCTGCTCCTCACAACTCTTGGAATCGTACAGGATGGCCAAAACTATGTGTGCATAATGATGTGTCATCCTGGTTTCCCTTGAAATACCCCTTAGAGTCTGCAGCTTGATTTTGTCATGCCAAATCTAGCTATAGAGCTGAATTTTGTACCTGTGCCATGGGGCTTCAAAGTCCCTCTTTGTTAGGAACACAACATGGGACTAAATTTGTTTTCTCTGCAGTGACAGAAGTTGGTTTCTCCTTGGCCTAGGTGGGTATTTTTCCTCCCCATTACTATATAAATAATACAGAAAATATGTGCTAACCAATCAAGGCATTTAACTAAGTGCTTTTTCTCTGGGTAGTTTTAATGGCTACATACTAACTAGTCCTATAAATAAAACTGCTTTTCAGCCAGGGAAGACTGATTGATAAAAGGTCACTAAATTCTTCCCTGCTGGAGTGTGAAATTAATGAAAAGCTTAACCTGATATGATCTGGCTATTTGTCAGGTTTAGAAAAGCCCGTGTGATCTAAGCATGTAGCACACAGCAATGAGACGAGAACAGAAATAAACCATGGACTCTGAAACTAAAAGCCACCACTCCCAGGCTTGCAACAAAGAAGGGAGAAGCTAAACTATCTGCTCAATTAAAAAATATCCGTTTGGCTTTTTTCCTACACTATCATACTTCTTTTATATGTCTTCTGCTAAATCATGTCTTCAGAGCTGTTCAGCATGATGGACAAAAATCACCGAGATGGATATTCTGCTGCTTTGCCCTCTTCCCCTGGATAATGGGTATTTATTTACTTATTTATTTATGACACTGGGATTTACAAGCGTCAGAGGATTACCAGGGGATGTGAAGAGTTCTGAAAAGTTTTGAAAATGGGGGAAATCGTTTGTCCTCTGGTGGAATCTCTTCCAGCAGATTCATGAAAAACATAGGTTATGGATGAAGTCAAAAACCAGTATACCAAAGCTGATGCTACGCATTGGGGTGTAGATATGCAGATAGTAACTGGGTTATGTGATCCAGAACTGGGTACTGCCTTTGGAATACCTCTTACCTATTGAAATTTGGTGGAAACTGTGAAACTGGTGAGTTGAAAAGTTTTTAAATAATCAGACTGACCCACACGGGTATGTACACAGAGCAGGACTGTAAAAGCTTTGCTTGCAATTACTTAATGTGTTAAAGCTAAGCCAAGCAGCAAAGGATAATGTTACGCACTGAAGGGAATTAGCATGGTGGATGCTGATGATAAAGTTTGATGCAAAAATATCCTAAAAAAGGAAAAACAACCCAAGGACTCATAACTGTAACACTAAGAAAGATTTTACTTATGGATAAAATTACTCTTCCCTATTAAATTTTAAGTTCTTTGGGGAATCACTTTTAGTCAGTTAGGGTTTTTCTCCTAAGAAATTAGACTACGAATTTCTCAGTCTGTACATGTGAATGCCTGCTTGTTATCCCCAAATAACATTTGAACCACTTAGCTAATTCAACGAAGTTCGCAAGGACATAAGGATCCTGAAGAAAATAGTTATTGCGATTTTTGTGAAAACAGGCTGAGAGCAGACCCTTGTTAAGTGCTTTATCTGAGAGAAGTCCTGCATCAATATGAGGCCACAGAGAATTAGCATGGGGAAAAAAAAGACCTTATAACTATTCCAGCTACTACAAAAACATCAAGTGGATATTGATATGAGTGCGAGACATACATTTCATACAGGCTTATAAGTTTCAGCAGACAGCAGTACTTATCTTCTTTTTTTGTTCATAGAGGACAAAGGGTATCCAAGTGTTGGTTCAGGATGGGTTGTTAAATATCTCTGATTTCTTGGCTGTGGGCAGAGAAGCTGATTCTAAATACCTGGTGAGTCAAGGTTGGGGTAAGTTTTCTCTTTACTTCATATATCTTTTTATTGCACTTTACAGGTTCATCCTCTGCTTAATTCTGGGTTTAGAATTATCATATAATGCTGTTTACTGTGACATGAAAGTAATAGTATCTCATAGCAGATCCATTTACTTTCTCAATGGTCCAGCTTCAGGACTACACAGCTAAGCAGGATCCCTCAGGACATTAGTTTTACATTAAGGGGGGTTATTTGAAAGTATAAGAACTGATACTTTGAGACATTCTGTGGATCTGCTAATCTGTTCTCTGTGTCCATGTCACCCAAGGTGCTGTCCAACCTGGCCTTGAACACTGACATGGATGGAGCATTCGCAACTTCCCTGGGCAATCCATTCCAGTGCCTCACCACCCTTACAGTAAAGAACTTCCTCCTTATATCTAACCTAAAGCTTACTTGTTTAAGTTTGAACCCATTACCCCTTGTCCTATTGCTACAGTCCCTGATGAAGAGTCCCTCTCCAGCATCCTTGCAGGCCCCCCTCAGATACTGGAAGGTTGGCTATGAGGTCTCCATGCAGCCTTCTCTTCTGCAAGCTGAACAGCTCCAACTTTCTCAGCCTGTCTTCATATACGAGGGTCTCTAGCCTGCATGCTGCCATCCAGTCAATTCTTTATCTATCGGGTGGTACAGCCATCAAATCCATGCCTTTCCAATTTAGAGACAAGGATGTCATACAGGACAGTGTCAAACTCTTTGCACAAGCCCAGGTAAACGATGTCAGTTGCTCTGCCCCTATCCCTCACTTCTGTAGTCCCGTCATGATATTCCTCATCAAATTATTTGTTTTCTATTTAATCATGTTTTGTAAAGATGATTAAAAAATTTCCAGTCCTCTTCACTGGAAATTAACGTACTAGAAAAAATGGCGGTGACATACCCATTTGCTGATGTATGCAAATATTCTTTTGAAAACATTTTTTCAGATGTTAACTGCATCAGCAAGAAATAAACCCTGATTGTGAGCAAATTTCTCTTAGAAACTGCATTTTCATTCAGGAATACATGATTGCAATTTATATTTCAGTAAGGATTTTTCTTTTTTGAAACTATTGAAAATAATTAGTCCCATTTGACTGTAAGCACAATTTTGCTGAAAAGTACAGTTAAAGAATATGAGTTACTTAAGTATTTAAGAATGGAAATAATTAATAGATAAAGGCTTAATGCATTTTTCACTTAAAAAGCTTAATAAAAACTCCAATCTGCTTATACAGACAAATGCAATAGCTTTCTTTCTTCCTTTTTCCAGTCATCTGAAGAAAGATGCTATACAGCAAGTGCTTATTGAATAGGAAAAGAGCAGCAAAAGTAAGGAACAATCCCCCATATGGCGGGCATTTTTCAGCTATTTTACTCCAAACTTATTGTGCACCATGAGTAAAACAATGTTTCATTACTAAATGTTAAAATGTGTTCACTGTTATTATAACATACAGATCAACAAATTATTGGGTCTACAATTGATCTTCTTAATGTTGTTTGTCAGCAGTAGCTGATGAACCAGCCATGCTTTCAAAGCACCCAAAATTACTTCCTCAGTGAAAGCTGAAAGTGATCACATTTACACTGTACCTAGGCCAAGGGGAAGAAATAAGTTCTTACAGCCAGTGATCTGAAACAGGCTATCTATAAACACAGAGCCATATGGACTGAATTTCCTTGCAAACTCCAACACTAGCACTGATGCACCAGGAGAGATTCCTTTCAGTAAGAGTCCAGAGCCAGAAACATTAATCAACTGCTTACAGTACTTCAATTATTTTCTTCCTATTACCAAAGCCTTTAATTCTACCCCAATAAGTGTCTCAATATGTGTGTCACAGTGTGGCCAAGCACAACTCTGTGCCCAGTACTGTTACTACAAATAGAACCAGTTCCCTGGATACCATGTTCTTCCAAGCTCGTCTAGAAGGAAAGCTGTCATTCTTACTAGCTCCAAACCTATAGAACACATGTAAGCATTAGATTGACTTTCTGGAAGCTTTCCATCGAATATCAACCTTCACAGTCACCCTACCTAATCCTGAGTTCGCAATCTTTCTGCATGGTCTCCTGTATGTGCTTCTCCAGTGAGTGAGGTCTTCAGCTGAACTGCTTGAGGCACAATATAGGGATAAATTAAGACATGCAGAGATACTTGGGAAATTTCTGAACTGCAGTCATTCTATTCTTAAAAGTATTCCTATTAATCATAAAAATGTTGAACTATCCTTATTGTTTTAAGAAATCCTATCTCCATATCTGATTCCACATTTAGTTGGAGACTTACGTTTGTCATTATACAGGCAACCTTGAGTCTCTCTTCTCTGTCTTCTCTTGGACGCAGCAATGGCCTGCAGCTTCACCCTTCCTTTCTCACCTGCACTGAATATAGCACATTAACCTTTAATAGACTATCCTCCTCTTCATCTCTTGGACTTCTCCAGAAGTATCAGTACAATATCTTGACAATGAACCATGTGTAAATAGTCCAGTTTCTAGAAAAATGAGTTTATTACTTTAGGGGAATTCAAAATTTACATGTTGGCTAATGAGTCTGAAATAGCAGAGTATTTTCCCTATGGTTCTATGGTGACAGACACCACCAGTTCAGGCTTTTTCATTTTAGGCCCCAAATGCATGAGGTGAACCTGTGGAAGAGTTTCTCAGAATCAATGCACCTTAGTTGTTTTTCAGTAAGGTGACAAACACCCTCTCTAAGCAGTCCATCTTCCCTCATGAAAGTAAGGAATACACATAGTAAATCATTCAGTTCACTATTTCATACAGACTCATCCCTGCATTCTGGCAAGGACTTCTGAAGTTGCAACACTAGAAAGCTATTAAAACAGATGTAATATTTATATTTGTATGAATATATTTTCCCATTCTTTTCTAACAAGGAGGAAACTTGCCTGAGATTTCTAACAGAGCTGATTCATTTTTATATATCTATTCACTTCTGGATGGGACTGGGACTTTTGTGACTTATGACTTTGTGTTTACCTGCAGAAACAGAAGAGAAATACTGCTATTGTTCAGCACAGTCCTACAGTCAATGAGATCAAAACGTGGTACTCATTGCTTTTGTTCAAAGTAAATCTTTGACATTTTAGCATCATTTTTGACATCAGTTAGCAATGTGGTGGGCATATCACATTGTACTGCATTTTAACGACTGCGTGTGCTGAGGAGCTTTTTAATATTAAAAAGTAGATTAGTAATAGGGTCTGGTTATCTTTATTTGTCCCTAGAAAAAGAAAACTAGACGAATCACAGCAAAAATGCCTCTACCTCAAAGCCCAAGGAAGAGGGAAAACATGAGCACTTGTATTTATTTGTACTAAAAATGATATAAATGTGATTCATACAAAATTCATGCCTTGTTAGCATAGTTGGAAGAGTATAAAAGAGATTTAGTGTAAATGAGAAATAGGAGTCTTGTAGTTTAAGAAGAGATGGCTTAAGAAAGCTAATGTGTTCTTTTCTCTCTTTGTTTAAAGCATTTTATAATGTATATATCATTAAATTTTCTACTGCAGCCCAGACTTTAAAAGTGAATCATAAAGTTAACAATAGAGTCTTAAAGCAAAATTGCATCAATTATATAGCAAGGAGAACTTGATTCTAAACCACAGATACTTAATTGAATTGAGGTTCTCCAGAACTCCTCATAACAACTCCCATAAGCAAGGTTTTTAGGTTTTTTTTCCTTTTCTGAATATGAGATCACATAAGTAAGTTTAACTAACTATCACTGCTAGAACAGCAGCACAGAGATGGAGGACAGGCAGGTCAAGCACTAGCAATAAGCTGGTCTGAGCCTCTGTATGCATAGGGCTCAAACTCCTCACATGAAACCAGTAGAAACAGGCCAACATGCTTCCACCAGACAGCCTGAACACTTCTAGAAGCTGCAGGAAGACTTAATAGCATGTAAGGGTTTCCAAGCTATATTCATTACATACAGATACAATGGAATCTGCTTCTAGTGTCATCTGTTAGGCAATTTCTCTGCCACAAGTTCTAAAACATGAAGATAAATAGCTGCAGAGGATGCAGAAGCTCATATCTGTAAAATAGGTTTAAAGTCTTGTGATAGTAAAGAACCCAAAGTTCGTCCAACTGCAATAGGATTTACAGTCTGCACAATCGGTTTCCAAGCAGCCCTAGGGAAGAAGTGGTTCTGCTTTTCAACAAGCAACTATTGCTAAAGTCAAATGTAAAACCTAGACATCATGGGACATAAATGCAGAACCCAGAAAGACTCTGATCCGGCACGAACTTCATCACATGGACTTGTTCCACTTACTAGAAAACAGGGAGCTGTAGAGCTGAATGATCACTTTGCAGACCTGAATATATATCCTGTCCTCAATGGTGGTATTTCTGCTCCGTTTCAGAGCTGCAGGATTCTTCCTCAGCTGCAGATGACCCCAATTTTACCTTACCCCAAGGAGAACATAATGTTGTGCTTTACTGGAACTTTCATTTCTGGGGACTTCACAGTCCTTTAGAAACAGAAAGGAATTTAGCTTCACATTCTTCTCTGGGAGAGAAACTTATTCCTAAGAGGATTTGCTGATTGTTATTCAGGCAGCAGCAACAAACTGGTAGGGAATAGGAGGGTGAAAGGCAGTATTCACTGTAAAAAGTAACCCAAACAGAAGACAAATATTTTTCAGGCCCAGGCAGCTACAAGAAGTCTTGAATCTCATTTATTTTATCTCCAGACTTCAGAAAGCAGATCTTTCTCTGAAAACAGCTGAAGGGGTTGGACTTTGGAGTTTCTCTCCCAAGATGAATGGGAAAGCAACACATCAGGGGGCAGTGCTATTATGTGCTTTTCTCTCCTGCAGAGTATTTATCCCATAATGTTTTTCTTTTAAAAAAATGCAAATACTTTCTGCTACACTTCTGAAAGGATCTGAATCTATGCCCATCCCTCCTCTGCAGGGATCTATCTGGCAGCCAACAGGTACAGACAGCTGCTCATGCTGCCTGTCAATAGGCATGTGGATCTCTCTGACCACTGCAGCCTGTGATTCTGCCAACACACTCAGGCACTAAGCGTTAGCCACCACAGAAGCCAAGGTCACCACATCACTCCTTCCCTGTGCCCCTTGGAGCCTACTTCCCACCTGTGTCCATGTGAGGCTCATAAACAAGGCACGTGCTGCAATCAAAATTTAACAAGATAGTCTAAATTCCACTTGAATCCCAATGACAAAATTAATCCTCTGAACTTGTTTAAAAATAGATTAACAATAACAGATGTCTCAAATGGCTTCTCTTTTTATGAGGAACAGTGCTCAATTTTTTCAAGGTTTTTTGTAGATAAAGGTATTTCTGAGGATCTTTTTATGACAGAAGTATTTGATCCACATACCTACTGACATGAGCAGAGGCACTCTTTTTGTTTTCAGTAACCTTTCCTATGACAACACATATATTCAGTGACTTATTCAGAGTGATCTGAATGTTACCTCTGAGTATAGTTGTTGAGTTTGACCATGTACTAGGAATCATGGAGGCGTAAGCCGTGAATTGAACTGACACCTACAATGCCTTTCATTGCATTTCATTCTTCTAAAGACTACACCTGTCAAGTAGCCTGAATGGCAAAGGATCAGTGTCAGCTCTTGGTCTGAAATCATTGCTGCTACTCTCAACTGGGTGCCAATGGAAAACAGAAATTAGCTTCATTACCCACACAACTGGGGAATGGGGTTATTTATATCAGGGTTCTGTCCAATGACAAAATATTTTTGTATCCCTGTCATCTAAGAAAACTACTTACGGTCATATGAGACAGAGTGGTCAAAAGATTATCGAGCACCATAGATTATGGCCCTTCTTCACTCTGTTTCTCTGTTTTTGTCCTCCTCTCCCTTGCGCGAATGCTAAATATTAGACTACTTTGTATCACACATTTATCACTAGTTATGCCTCTGTTGCATCCCACATTGAGCATTCCCTACTGCTCTGACCTGTCTTAATGAACACAAATAACAAACTGCTGGTTGATTTGCCATGATTTCGAGTACATGCTGGGCAGAGATCCACCATAATTCTAAGAAGCAGTTAAAATAAGACTGATTAATATGAAGATCAAAAAAAACCCCTCCCAATGAAACACGCAGGAAGCATATGATAAAGTGATGGGTGAAAACATGGGGCCAAGTATAGAGAGTATTTTTTTTACTTTTTTTTTTAATCAGGCAAACCCATTGAGCTATTTGGAGTAGCAGCTTTTATCCTACCATCAAATGCCATGATTCGTTCTTCATCTGTTCTTTTATATATATATATAAAGAAATAATCACTGTGAGCTTTAGTAATACAAATTCATCTCTTGACAACGGGAAGCAGCCCCCGACTACCACCTGCAGTATTCAGATTTTTACATTAAATAAGCTTTCCCTTGACAGAAAATACAACAAATCACAGATACATTTCTCTGCGTCATTCTGCAGATTGGAACTTGATGATTTTAAGTTCCTTTCCAACACTGACTATTCTATGATTCTATGATTCCTTGATTCTATGATTAACTCTTGCCTGTATAATAATTCTCCTCAGTGATTTGTAATGAATTTGTGAAGGATACTCTGGGAATGCCACCTGTTATTGGTGGTTGTCTGCAAGTGGACTATGGTCACTCTAATTCCAGCTAATTTTTATGCACAGAATATTCCCCTGCAGTTTGTGTTGGGGAAATCTCACCTGTTTCTTTTATTTCAGTTATTCATTCTCTTCCTTCCAAAGTAAACGGTAACCTTCTGTGTTTGTGGCATTTTCAGAAACAATGTAAAACTGGCTTTCTTTGTTGTCAGCCTTCAGACTTTCAGAGGGAGGTGTTACCCACTCTATGGCCTTTTCTTCACTAGTGGGTAGAGCAGCAGTTTTCTATTCTGCACAGGTGAAGCAGAATAATAGCCTGTGGGAGAAGGAACAATTCAGTAAAAACTGCATGAAACAGCTGCAAAGCTGTTGCTATTACAGCAGGTTTCTTTAGGAGAAACTTTGCCTTTCTTTAGCAAAGACGGATCATACTAGCTTCCTGTGCAGCAAAGGTACATTGTATTGCTGTCATACACAGTAATTTTATTATAAAGGGAGGGAAATTGAAGTGTAAATTGGAAACTTTATGAGGTACTTTAGTCAGCTCTACTGTCCTCAGCAATGGAAGGGCAAAAGTAGAGGGTTGGGGCATTTTTCCTTGAATGCCTTCCCCACCACCATGCACCATCGTTATTGTCAAAGCGGCCACTGGTAATCAGAAAGCAAGCATGAGATCCTGAAAATAGGAAGTACTAGCACTGTTTCATGGATTTCTTTTGTTGCATTGACCAGAACAACAAACCTATTCACCTTTGAGCTCTCTTCTCTAGAAGTATTTTAACCACCAGGGAGCAGAAAGTTAACTTCATGAAACGCAAATGTTTGAGAAACATTCAAGTGCTTGCTTCTTGTCCCTAGAAAATATCTGTTAAAATTTGTGGGGGAAATGCATAGATACACAGAAGGGAGACAGCAACTTCAAAACACATAGCAAAAAAGAGCTTGTGGAGAACTCCTGTCCATGTTGAAGCCAGCAAATAATGGGCATGTTTTCTTGAGCATGTTACCCTGCCCAGCTCAGAATCAACAGGTACACTATAACATGTGGCATTTTTTACATCAGTTATGAATTTCTCTGGCAAACAAACTTCTGTTTTCTGATGAGTGGAGTTAAAAGGAGACCTGGCAGTCTCTCTCCATATGTTCCTGTTGAAATGGATAGTTTGCATCTGCAATGCCAAACTTTCCTCCCATTAATTAATATTAAATTGTAATAATTGACCTGTTAGATGACAGCAGCTATCTTTGCAATCTGCTGCAATAAGGAGTCAAAGCATAAGCTCTTAAATACTCTCAGCTAGGCTGTCTCAAAACAGTGAGCATGTTAGGCTGGAAACTTACTTATACTGCAGGACATATTCAAAAGCTGCAAATGTAAAGATACACATGGGCAGCCACAAGAGCTGTAGTTAAATCCCTCTTCTTTTTAAGGGGCTAACAAAGGCAAAAGTAGCTTAATGGAAAAGTAACTGTAAGTGGCAAATGTCTGCAGCTTATCTCTAACATCATGAAGGACTGTAGCAAGAGGACAAGGGGTAACGGGTTCAAACTTAAACAGGGGAAGTTTAGATTGGATATGAGGAAGAAATTCTTTACTGTAAGGGTGGTGAGGCACTGGAATGGGTTGCCCAGGGCAGTTGTGAATGCTCCATCGCTGGCGGTGTTCAAGGCCAGGTTGGAGAGAGCCTTGGTTGGCATGGTTTAGTGTGGGGCTGGAACTGGATGATCTTAAGGTCCTTTCCAACCCTAACTATTCTATGATTCTATCATAATCCACAAGTGTCACATAAGGGCCAAGTGAGAGGATGTCTGAAGGCTGGCTGACACCTAGCACCACCACACAGCCCCATGGCACGTCACTATAATTTACTGTTAGCATTCATCAATATTTCTGTCTCCCTAGAATGTGTTTCCTAGCAAAAAATCTTCAGACAAGTCTTGCTGAAATCATTTTTTCCTAGGGGTTCACAGATAGCTCAGACCATAATATCCTGAAGTTAAAATCTATGTGAACTCATCAACTCTTTCATTTATTCTGGCCTCATGTGTCTCACCTTTCATACTGTGTTAAATTAATTCCATGAGTTACGGTTGGCTAAAGCTTATCTGTAGTTTTTAAAGATGTGTTTTGCTCACCTATCATGAAAAAAGACTAACAAAATCAATAGGGATGAATAGTTAGGGAAGGGAGGATTTTATTACAAAATAATAGTTCAGAAGAGGACAGTTTGGGCAACCTGGAAAAATGAGGACTGAGAGGGAGATTTTTACATGTGGGCTTTAATAATAGGAACCGGCATAAAGTCAGAGAACTATGATCTGGGAATAAATCTTTCTAAACTGAAAATTAGAAGAAGGACTATAACAGCAAGAAAAGTTCTGTAAGGAGGTCCCAGTAGTCAAGTAGATGAGGAACTTGAATTATTTCCGTGAAAGAGATTAAATCATGGAAACTTGGAATGTGATCTGTTCAAGGGGAGATTGTAGGATAGGGAAAGGATGAGATAGGAGATTGGAAGAAACCTTGTGATATCAGGATAAGAAAATTTGGTTGGTTTCCCAAAAATGGGATGAAAGGAGACAGATCATGGTGAGTTTGTTATGCTTTGCTCATAACAGCATTTAATTAGTTCACTGCATACTTTATGGGCCTATTGTTGCTTATAAGCAGTGGAAAGAAATCTTATTTTCTTGCTTGATGTCTAACTTTGCTTTTGGGAGACAGAGAAAATTTGTTTTCTACTGAAATATCAGAGATTAGCTTCAGCTGGAAGAGGTCCCCTGGGAGGAGTATTTTGGTGCACTAGTGACAGCTGGAACCCTTTCAATGCCCTGTTAGTGGTATCTCATTCACATGTTCCTTCTTAAACAGACCTTTCAGCTTGAGGTTGGAAAAAACTTTCTTCTAACCAGAATGACAAGGACCTTGGGATTTTTTGCTTTCCTCCATGCTCAGGGTATGATTCATTTTCTTTGATATTCTGCCAGTACAGCTATCATGCAGCTGCAGAGACCTGGGACATTGCCAATGATCCTGTTTTTCCTAAGGTAAAAAGCACAGAAGGCTTTGGGTCTCAGGTTTGTCACAGGGGTGGAGATACAATCTGCACTTTATGGTAGGCAGAGGTTGGGAACAGTCTGTGTGGACCTCTGGAAAGTTATTGGCTACTGCATGGTACTTGTAGCTGTGTGGATGAGTCTTAAGGCCCTTGATGATCTCACCCAGACCTGCCATTCAAAGTTATTCACCTGCACAAGTTCATTCAGGATGAGTGTGCAGGTTCAGAACTTAGACAGGTAACGTTCAACTTCAGAGTGATGGTGAATTCAGTCATCCATGCACAGATTCTGTAAAGACTTTTACTTGTGTTTCGTACTGAAAAAAAGTCCCTGGCTACTTTTTCCATTGTAGGAAAGTGGACCTGGATCAGTCATGTACAGGAAAAGGTAGGAGGTCTCTTGATCTGATGAGGAAAGGTGGCGGGCTTGTGGGGTTTGTTGCTTTGTGTTTGTGTGTGTGTTTGGTTTATTGCATTTCTAATTCCACTCTTCTTTTACAAAAAATTTCTCCTGAAATCATAGTTACAAATTTTTCTCCTTGTCGTTAAAAAATCTTTATCATCTGCTTGATGGATCTAATGATAGCAAGCAAATAATAAGGGAAGTGGGGATTCTTCTGCTTTTCTAGCTGGTTTGCAATGCCAAATATAAATTATGTTGTACAAGGAGACAGGAGACTACTTGGGTTCATCTCTCTTTTCCAGTGACTGTGATATTTGCAGGGAGCAAATACTTTCTGCTTACTTCTGCGTCCTTGATATAGGAGATAAATTTAAAGCGAAACAGAATGCATGACTAATTCGCCAGATGCAAAGTCCTTTCTCTCCTATGACTTACCAAAAAGTCCGTGCCACCCACAACAAGCAAACAAAAAACTTCTGATGTGTTTTCAACTTAAGATAAGCACAGGCATATTTACATTTTAGGATGGCTGAATTGCAATCTTCTGCCCATTAACTATGTGAGGAATGAAAGGTGCCTATTCCTGAATGGTGAGATTCCTTGTTGAGTGCCCAAAGCGTGAGATATCAACTATCAGTATTTATCAGCCCCCGTATCTTCTAACTAAACAGTAAAACTGTTCAGAGGGAAAAAATGTCACTTCTTTTGGGTTTATGGTGGGTCAGATATGATCAGGTATACACTCATATAATCATAATCTCTCCCTTCCTTTTGGGCCTGAGCACAAATACTCTTCATTTCAAAATTCAAAGTTTCACAGGTGGTGATTGGATTCTCTCTGTAGTTTTACTGCATACATCTTTTCTCTGTGGGATAGTGGGAAGATGGGTCTGTCCGTGCTCATAGACCCCAATGAGCCTTGACAGACAAAAATGCAGGAATCTACCAGCATATTTTACAGTGGTCTGTAATTGAGATAAATTCACAGTGATCAAACAAACTTAAAAAAAACCCCTGTAGTTATAATTAGCTTTTATTTTAAATGTAACCAGCATGACATTTTCACTTAAATAAATCTCATGATACAGAATGTGTTATATTGAATTAACACCTTTACAGGCTATGTGCTTTTTAAAGCAAGTACATAAATTAACAATATTCTAAAGGACCAAATCCTGCCTTTCTGCAATGCACAATCTGAAGCCTTATTTTCCAAGTTTTCCATGGTGCTGATGATTTATTTATTTTTTATTTTAGCCTAAGAGAGATGAATTTTTATATCCTTTGTCCGTGAAGGGTATCATGGTTTAAGCCCAGCTGGTAACTCAGAACCATGCAGCCGCTTGCTCACTCCCCAACCTCCCTTTTTTCTCCCCCCACTCCTGGAGGGATGGGGAGGAGAATCAAAAGAATGTAACTCCCACAAGCTGAGATAAGAACAGTCCAGTAACTAAGGTATAACACAAACCACTGTTGCTGCCGCCAATACTAATAATAATGACAAGGGAAATACAAGGGAAGAGAGTACAACCGCTCACCACCCGCAGACCAGTACCCAGCCCAACCCAAGCAGTAATCTAACCCTTCTGGGTAACTGCCCCCAGTTTATATAGTGGGCATGATGTGCTGTGGTATGGAATACCACTTTGGTCAGTTTGGGTCAGGTGTCCTGTCTCTGTTTCCTCCCGGCTTCCCCTCTTCCCTGGCAGAGCGTGAGACTAAGAAAGTCCTTGGTCAGACCAAAACATTACCGAGCAGCAACTGAAAACATTGGTATTATCAGCGCAGTTCCTAGGCTGAAAATCAAAACCACAGCACTGTACCAGCTACTAAGAAGGAGAAAAATGACTGCTACTGCTGAACCCAGGACAAGGGAAAATCCTTCAGTCATTTCAGTGGGTTATCCAGCTTCTGTTGATAACTTTGCAAGCTCTTTCTTTTGCTGATGTCCATTGCCTCTACTGTAAGCATCCTGAGAGGGTCAGGGTCCATTACTGCCAGTCTAAAAGGCCATTGGTAGCTTGCAGATTTGTCATGTACATGATGTCAGTTCATCTGATTGCCATATCTGCTATCTCTAGATCTTGGGGTAGTTTATCCTAGTACTTTGACATATACAGGTAGATATGTCAAACAGACTAACAATGTAAGAGAGGAATGGCTTAAAAGACAGAAAAAACATTTGTGGTTACTGTAGAAACGCAACTCTTAGGCCTTCTGCATATCAACACAGAGTTTCTTTCTTTGTAGGTCAGATCTTTGTAGATCTAATCTTTGCCTGCTACCCTAAGTCAGGAGTGGTTTCATTCACAGTACACAAAAATTTAACTGACACCAATAAAGATGCTTTCCACAGTCTGCCTTGTACTGACAGTGCTATTTGCAACCTGAGTGATGTTGATTTTAAGAAGTTGTAGGTAGGTTTCAGAAAGTGTAACCTACGAGTGAAATAAACATACAATGTAAGGTTATGACAAGTGTGTGAAGCTGTCTGTTTCTGGTAGCTTATAGATTACTCTGTTTCCTTTACAAAGCATTTGGAATTTTAAAGGTTAAATATGCAGAAAGACAAAAAAAACCATTATTTTATTACTTTATCCATTACAAAAGATATCAGAACTAGCAGTTTGCTAGGAGATTTAAAACTCTGTCATACTCCTTTAGCCATTCTCTGTCATCTTTTTTCTTTTGATGTTAATCACAAGTAGCTAGGACCAAAAAATAATGAAGAATTAAAAGATTAGAGATATAGAAAGTTTACACATTAAAAGAAAAGTCAAAAAACAAAGAAGCCGCAAAGACTGAGATAATGAGAGTAAGGAATATGATTCCTCTTCAACCTGTGAGATACAAAAATATCCCCATGATACTTCCACAGAGGAGGAGATAGCACTGCTTACCTCTGGTGGGACAAAAATAACATCCAACTGTAATGAATACGTAAGAAATAAAGCTAAACTATTTTGGGC
Organism: Myiopsitta monachus; assembly: GCA_017639245.1. Taxonomy (NCBI): domain Eukaryota; kingdom Metazoa; phylum Chordata; class Aves; order Psittaciformes; family Psittacidae; genus Myiopsitta; species Myiopsitta monachus. Next base: position 97,151,971 of record CM029918.1, read on the forward strand.
AAGACTCAGTGATTTCAGATCCACAGTCTCCTGTGGGGTGAGTGTTTACTGAGAAGAGACTTTATGAGACTTTATGGCCCCAAACAAAAGGCAGACTGGCATAGCATCCAGAGATCTTGAGTATGTACAGCCCCCAGTGGTAAAATCTGAGATGCTAGAGCCCCCTGGACATTTAGATCTGGTAAGGTTAATATCATGAAATTGTAGAATGATTTGGGCTGGAAGAGACCTTACAGCTCATCCAGTTCCAGCCTCTGCCATGGGCAAGGACACCTTCCGCTAGACCGGGTTGCTCCAAGCCCCATCCAGCCTGACCTTGAACACTGCCAGGGATGGGACATCCACAAGTTCTCTGGGCAACCTGTTCCAGTGTCTCGTCACCCTCACAATAATTCCTTAATATCTAATCCAAATGTACCCTCTGCCATTTTAAACTCATTCCCCTTGTCCGATCACTACATGCCCTTGTAAAAAGTCCACCTTCAGCTTTCTTACAGGCCCCTTTAGGTACTGGTATGCTGCTTCCATTTTAGAATCTCTGTGTTATCCCATGGGATCTTCTACTGCATTCCCAGAAAGGTATTTTTCTCCTATGTTTTTAACATTGTCGCTGACAGCCCTGTCTGTGCCACTGATACTTTAGAACATCCAATGTAACACCAAATGCTTGGACAGGGGGTATTCAAAGGCCCAAAATATTTGCAGAGCTAAAACCCAGTATGGATCAAAATGGTCCATTGTCATTGTGAAAAAAGCGGTTCCCTGGCCCCAAAGGCTCATCTGTCTTGCATGTGGGATGTTAATAATTGGTGTCTTAGTGAGGAGCTTTATGCACTTTAAGCAGAAAGTGTCAGCAAGGGAATTAAAATAAAGCTGCTCCTCAGCAACTGAAAACACAGCTATGAAGTCGAGGATCCTCCCCTGTGTGTTCAAGCATCAGAGAGCACAATCATGTTTCAAACACACTAAGGGTCATGCCTGGAGGATTTATTTCAGCAGCTGTACAAAGTAGCTCACAGTGAATAAAATGGGCAAAAATGTTCATTGTCTGACAGTGACTTTTGAAATATATTTAAAGGCTTATTGTGAGTATTGAAATAAACCCTTTGAGCAATACGTTCTTTAATCTGCTTTTTATATTTCTCCCTTTCTTTTCCCATACAATGATCTCAGTGTGCAAAGATATTCCTGCAGTGCTTTCATTTCATGCTTGTTTTTCATTTGTTGGATCTATTACAATGTAGTGGTAATAAACCATATTCAATCAACCTTAGAAATGTGCCTCTCTCTCTAGCCACTGTTATCACTTGGAAAAACAAAGGCAGAAAAAATGATCATGAAACGTCTTGTTCTTCTTGATGGGGGCCTAGAAGGATGGACAGGGGTAGAGCAGTTGATGTCATCTACCTAGACTTGTACAAAGTGTTCGACACTGTCTCACATGGCATCCTTGTCTCTAAATTGGAGAGGCATCCATTTGATAGGTGGACCACTCAGGTGCATAAAGAACTGGCTGGATGGTCCACAATGCAAAGAGTTGTGGTCAATGGCTCAATGTCCAGCTGGAGACCAGTAATGAGCGGTGTCCCTCAGGGATCGGTGCTGGGACCGGTCTTGTTCAACATCTTTGTCAGTGACATGGACAGTGGGATTGAGTGCGCCCTCGGTAAGCTTGCCGATGACTCCAAGCTGTGTGGTTCAGCTGATACTGTTGGAGAGAAGGAATGCCTTCCAGAGGGACCTTGGCATGCTTGTGAGATTGGGCTGATGCTAACCTGATGAAGTTTAACCATGCCAAGTGCAAGGTCCCACACCTGGGTGGGAGCAATCCCAGGCACAGCTCCAGGTTGGGCACGGAAGAGATTCGAGAGCAGACCTACGCAGAAGGACTTGAGGGTGTTGGTCGATGAGAAAATGAACATGAGCCAGCTTCAGTGTGCACTTGAAGCCCAGAAAGCCACTGTGTCCTGAGCTGCATCAAAAGGAGCGTGACCAGCAAGTCGAAAGACGTGATCCTGCCCCTCTACTGTGCTCTCCTGAGACCTCACTTGGAGTATTGTGTGCAGTTCTGGTGTCCTCAACATAAAAAGGACATGGAACTGCTGGAACAAGTGCAGAGGAGGGCCACTGAGGATGATGAGGGGACTGGACCACCTCCCAGTATGAAGACAGGTTGAGAAAGTTGTGCCTGTTGAGCCTGGAGAAGAGAAGGCTGCGTGGAGACCTCAGAGCAGCCTTCCAGTATCTGAAAGGGGCCTATAGGGATGCTGGGGAGGGACTCTTCATTAGGGACTGCAGTGATGGGACAAGGGGTAACGGGTTCAAACTTAAACAGGGGAAGTTTAGACCAGGTATAAGGAAGAAATTCTTGACTGTGAGGGTGGTGAGGTGCCTGGAATGGGTTGTCCAGGAAGCTTGTGAATGCTTCATAGCTGGGGGTGTTCAAGGCTGGGTTGGACAGAGCCTTGGGTGACATGGTTTAGTATGAGATGTCCCTGCCCATGGCAGGGGGGTTGGAACTTGATGATCTTAAGTTCCCTTCCAACCCTAACTCTCCGATCGTAGACTATGAGTCTATGATTTCTGTTGTTCCCTCATGAAGTGGAGTGACCAATAATCATGCCTGCTCCTTTCCTGTTTAATGAAATGTAGCAATTTCAGCAGTGAAGACAATTTTGTTTCTCTTTTGTGTAAGAAGATACTTTTGAGTTTAATAAGATCAAAAAAATATGTGGAATAAAACTTTAAAAGACATTTACTCGCTGTTACTGGTATTTCTACTTGACAATTTTCCACTTCATAAACGGCAAGCTTTTCCAAGAGAAAAGCTATTGAGTCACATTTTTTTTCGTTTCCACCACATGTAATGCAGTGGTCTTACTATGAAACTTTGCATTCTGTATTTCCATTAGCAATCATCTTTACCATCCAGACTATGAAATAACCTCTCTTGTAGAGTGACATTTTTAATTTCAATTTCAAGCCAGATATAAAATGTTGGGAGCCTCTTGAGTATACAAAATGATTTATGGTACAAGTGTCAGAGAAAATAGACTTAATCGGCAGAAATTATTTGCAAAGGTCTTTAAATCTATAGAATACCTGAAATAATTATGGCAGCCATTGTTTAAGCTTCAGAAATATGAAGCTGGCCTGCCAGTAATTATGACAACTTGATGCCCCTATAATGATATGAATGTTTCACCAACATTTAAGTGATTTCATTAACCTTCTGTGTTTTTTTCATTTGCTAGTCTGTCCTCTTGCCATAGTACCAATGAACATGTATTTTCAAGTCTCCTTTGACTAAATTTGTTTTCAGGGTATTGTAAATCTGAATTATTGCCAGTTTGTTTTGAGAATTGCCAAATATTTTATAATATGATCCAGGAGGGTATCAGTCCTTACTGTAGCCCTTTGTTTTTAAAGAGCTATACCTGGCAAACAAATAATAATCAACTAGAAAAAACAACAATATCCTACCTATAGCTCCAGAAAATCCCTAGGGTCAGCAATATAGTTTAGATTCAGTCCAGCCATGGTGATATCCATCAACAGTGCATATTCATTGGCTCATTGACTTACATCTGCATATTTTCAAAGGCAAGTCAATGAGTGATACCAGGCTTATCAGTAGATAACTGCCATTTTTCCAGTTAGTACAGACTGGATGCACACAGGGAATATCAACTGAGTACAGTTAGTGTGGTATTCCTGTCACTGAAAGAGGAATATTAAACTTCCAAATAAACTTCCATTTCTTATGCTGAAATACTTTTCTTCTTTTGATTTAAGCCCAGTTAGTAACTCAGAACCATGCAGTCGTTCCCTCATTCCCCCTCTCTTTTTTCTCCCCCCCACTCCTGGAGGGATGGGGAGGAGAATTCGAAAGAATGTAACTCCAACGGGTTGGGATAAGAACAGTCCAGTAACTAAGGTATAATACAAACCACTGCTGCTACCACCAATAATAATAATGATAAGGAAAATAACAAGGGAAGAGAATACAACCGCTCACCACCTGCCCACCGATACCTAGCCCGATCCAAGCAATGACCTAATTCCTTCTGGGTAACTACCCCCAGTTTATATAGTGGGCATGACGTGCTGTGGTATGGAATACCTCTTTGTCTAGTTTGGGTCAGGTGTTCTGTCTCTGCTTCTTCTTGGTTTCCCTGGCAGAGCATGGGACTCAAAAAGTCCTTGGTCAGAGTAAACATTACCGAGCGGCAACTGAAAACATCGGTGTTATCAGCGCTGTTCCCAGGTTTAAAGTCAAAACCACAGCACTGCACCAGCTACTAAGAAGGAGAAAAATGACTGCTACTGCTAAACCCAGGAGAGGCTGATATGAGCAGCTATTTGAGATCTGATTCAAAGAGAAGATACAATCAGTAGGTGTTCTTGATGGAGATCCTAGTGAGGGCACTAATTAGGCTATGTGCTTTGAAATATTTTCTATGCATTTCCCCGAATCCACTGAAATTGTTATTAGTAGCTGTGCTAACCATGGGACAGAGACTCCATGTGTGAAATGGCTTTCAAATTACTTTTAGGAGAATGATTTTTAATTTTGTTATTACTTTTTAATCATGCAAGTATGGGAGAAAGATACATTGGATATTAGAAAAGAATTTTAGAGTAAACATCAGATTCTCAGAAGTCTTTACCTTAATCCCATAAAATCAGAAGTGCCTCACCAGTTCCTACTTCTAAAAATCAAACTGGGTTCCTATTTTCCATTATTTGGTATATTCGAATGTTCAGTCCTTAGCAGTTCAAATTCTTTTGACTTTTAATGAAAATGCCTTGCTCAGCAAAGGTATTAAGGGGTCTTATTCACATTTAAATAGTCAAGTGGAGGGAATGCAGTTAAAACTTCTGAATTAATCTGGATCCAAGATTCCTACTTTGTTATTTCAGAGATTTTTTTTGTTTTTTTTTTTTTTTTTTTTTTTTTTCCTTCTTCTTAGTTGGTAGTAACATGGGAAGATTATTCAGAGAAATGTAAAATGTAGAGTAACACTGGGAGAGGAAATCTTTCTGCTTATTCTTAGAGATTACAAAGTTCATCTGTGTTTCCGAAGACTTAGGTGATTTATGCATATTTTTCTATTTCTTTTTTTATGAAGTGGGCCTATAATCTACAAACAAGTACTTTCTTCCCTCTCCTTCCCCTCCAGTGGATATTCCTTTCAGGGGAAAAGCAGCTTTTGCTGAAAGAAAGATTACCTAGGGTGCAGAGATGAGAACTGAAAATGCAGAAGAGATGTTTTAATAGGAAACTCCATGGCAGATACACATTTGTAATGCAGCAATTACTTACATTTCTGTCTAAAGTCAAACATGGAAGAGACATAATGACTTCGAGGGGTTTTCAGTGTCAGTTTCTAAAAATAATATAGGAGCTATAAAAACAACCTACACGTAGCCTTCTTCATCTGTTTGACAGTTTGTAAACTCCCAAAGGATTTCTGATATTATGCCCCAAGCTGTTTTTCATCATCCCAATATGAATCAGATCAGCTCATTAGAAAAAGCCCATAATCCAGGAGGGGAACCAAAATGTAGGATACGATCATGAATTTTGACAGAAATACAGAATTTACATCTATGTTGTTAAGGTGATGTCAACAAAACCTCCTTCCATCTGATGCAGAGGAACAGAAGTGGAGAAGGTTGCTTGATTTTTTTGTCAAGAATAGCACATTTGCTGAGAAAGCCAGTTTTAGAATCACAGAGAATAAGCAGGAATTCTATTCAAACTGGGCAAAGAATTCTAACTAAAATAAAACATATTTCTTTTTTAAAAACATTTTGTTTCTACATGTCATGGTCAAAAAACAGTTTGACTTTCCATTTTGAAACAACATGCATTTTTAAAATGTAGCTTGGCTTTACTTTTAAACATATATTCAAAAAGCTTAAAAATTCAGACACCCTTTAAATTTGCCCACAATTGATCTCTGAGGGGATTTTTTGTTTGAAAGAGGAAAATCAGGAACATTTAATTTTCAAGCAATGGGGGGTTTTGGTTGTTGTAGGGTTGTTTCTTTTTTGTTTCCTTGGCTGCTTCAGTTCACCTGATAAATAGATCTGTTTACTCATGAATGTCATGTTCTGTGCTGGGGAATGTTAGATGCTTTCACCTTGATTACCCATTTTCAGGAAGTTAGCATATATGTGGACTAATTCAGATGAAGGCAAGTCTAATGCTTTTAGCAGATTATTCCTTATTTACAATAGTTTAGAGAGAGAGGACAGCCATGATCTGTTCTGGTTTGTTTTGTTTTAATACAGTTCATTTAGATAAAATTAACATTTGCTTTCACGTTTAAAACTGGGAGGAAAACCGTAAATCACTAGACCTGAATCTTAAGATAAAGTTTGCTATGATACATTATGAATGATATTTAATGTTTATAGAAATAAATGGAATTTATGTGCCAGCTATTCTTTTCCCACTCTTGGTGTAATAGCCTCCTATTTTTCTCTCATGAGAGTAGAAAGAAACTAATAATATGTCAGTAGTTAATGAAAAAGTCTCAATAATGAATAATTTACTATTCTTGGAGATGTTTATGAAAATTAAGTCTCACCAAGGGTATAGCTCAACAGCAGCTCAAACGAGTCAGAAAATACACTGCTCTAAGTAGTTTCAAAATTTGGCTCAGAGCAATGAGAACTTTCTTTATGGATGACAGTTTGTTTTAACATAGCTAAAGGCTGTCATTCATGTTTGTACTGAATAAAATTGAGCTAAACAGTACTAACATGATGACAGAGAGACGGACAAAACAATACCTCCATCATTTCCCTTCGTGGGAAGGTAAAACATGTTTAAGAATTCACAAATCCACAGTAAAGAGCTACAAAAATACCTAGTCCTTTTGGAGGCTTTGTTTGCTGAGAACTCCACTTCCAGGAAGAGTAGTTGCAATAAAAGTCAAGTTGCCTTTCTCTTTTCAGGAATAGTAGATCCTCAAGGATCTAGCCTGTTCAAGATGTGTCAAACTGGAACTTCAGTTAGCTGCTGAAAATAGCCATGTGCTTTTGGAACCAGTTTACTTGGACAGAGGTAGCTCGACTGGAGAGCATCCCCATCTACCTGCTAGCCAACAGGACAGGAATGTCTTGGCACTGCTAGCTACTGCTGCGTTGTCTGCCCAGAACTGGGTCTGCAAGTCTGAGCTCTCCAAAGAAGCAGGGAGATGATGACTGAGAAATTGAGAAGTGTGGAGACCTCAGAGCAGCCTTCCATTATCTGAAGAGGGTCTACAAGGATGCTGGAGAGGGACTCCTCATCAGGGACTGTAGCAATAGGACAAGGGGGAATGGGTTTAGATTAAAACAGGGGAAGTTTAGGTTAGATATAAGGAAGAAGTTATTTACTGTAAGGTGGTGAGGCACTGGAATGTGTTGCCCAAGGAAGCTGCGAAAGTTCAACCTCTGGAAGTGTTCAAGGCCAGGTTGGATGGAGTCTTGTGTGACATGGTTCAGTGTGAGGTGTCCCTGCCCATGGCAGGGGGGGTTGGAATTAGAAGATCTTAAAGTCCTTTCCAACCCTAATGACTCTGTGATTCTATGAAGCTCAGGTGTCGCCTGGCTTTACAGGTAGTGCCATCAGCAGGGACTGAATAGTAGGTATCAGTTCAGAGCTCAGTGACTCACTGCAGGTGTTGGAGGAATTCTCTGATGCTTCTGACATTCTCAGGCTGTATATATAAATGTCAAGTGATCACAGCCCAACAAGCGCTACTAAAGCTGCTTTCTGATCTGACCAGAGGTGAGTGATGGTGAGTGGGACAGCATTCAGCAACAACCCTGCAATTACTTATACCCCAGCTCCTGCTCTGGGAAGCAGGTTGAATAGCAGAGCTGCTCCACTCAACAGTCTCTTAAAAGAACCACCTGGCCTACTCACAGCCATTCCTCTCTTTCCCATAGCCTGTAACTTGAGATTGGACAGCATGCTATTTGTTCTACAGGCATCTGATCCTTCCCTGCTTACATAGAATCATAGAATAGTTAGGGTTGGAAAGGACCTTAAGATCATCCAGTTCCAACCCCCCTGCAATGGGCAGGGACACCTCCCACTAAACCATGCCACCCAAGGTTCTGTCCAATGGAGCTGATGTAACCATGACCACAGGCAATCGTGCTATTTTCCTTCTTCTTCTTCATTGCAATGTGTTTTTCTTGTCTGCTGAAACAACAGTTACCCCACCTTTGGCTTTAGGTCTTTGCCCTTAATTCTCCACCTAACTTTTTTTGCCCTTAAGATCCCTTCCTTTGCATGGCTGTGTTGGGGGTGCAGGAGTCCAGGAGGTGAATGAATGACATTGCATAAAGCAGACAGCTCCAAGGCTTTTCTGATATTGTGCAGCTGTACATGCCATTGAAAACAAGAGTGTAGGAACAATTGCTTAAAGGGATGGCTTGGCATCTCATTATAAAGCCCAAACTGTCTAATTCATGCTTCCTAATCAACATGCACCAACATTCACTCGCAGCAATTTACAGTCTCTTTCTTATTTCTCTAGAGCACATAGCTGTACGATAAACCTGAATTGCTTACAACTATTACTGTTCCTGCCAAAAAATAAAAAACTCCAGACAGATTTATGAATGTCATATGAAGCATCATAAATACTCTCAAATTAACTGCATTTCCTTACTGTGCCTGCATCATAACTATTCAGAAATGCTCTGTGCTCTACCTTAATCCTTTTAAATTGTGCTCCCTTCTAGTCACAAGTTCTTTGGACTAAAAAGTCTTAGGCATAATTCTAGTTCCTTCTGTAGGAATTAAAATTCAAGGCATGATCATAGAGGACTCTGAAAATTGCTTCCTGATTTCATCTTTATACCAGCATTCTGTTGTTTTGGTTTTTTTTTTCTTTTTTCGACTTTCTGGCAAAATATCATGAGACTGATGAAAACATATGAATAATATGGATGTAAATTCCATACTCTTTGTCTTGGAAAAAGAGAAGGTTTTGGTTTTTAACACAGAAGAACCAAATATGTCACAGCTATAATGGTTGCAAGAAACAGGGGCAAATGCTTCTCTGTAGTGTACATAAAGGATAGCCTTATCTTCTGTCTCACACAGTAAGAAAACTGTTATCTAGCTGCTGAGAAGGTCTTCAGTCAAGAAAGAGCAGAAGTTAGGTCTGAAATTAGAAGTGTTTCATCCCAGATGAATATGTGGCATCTGCTCCAAATGGAAAAGCTTGAGAAATCAATGACAATAACACTAAAAAAGGAAAACATCTCCATATTCCCCCCACGCCTTCTCTTTCTCACACGCACTGACACAAGCTCTGAACAATACCTTAAACACCTAAGAGCTTTGGTAAGGTTTGATGTAATGCGGATGCTAGGCCAGGTCAAATATAAAATGAAGGTATCCCATGGTTAAGGGCTACAAATTCTGCCTAAGGTAATTGGTGGGATTAATGGCAGCACTTGGGATCATCAGGTCTCTTTGAATGACTCAGGTTTCCCAGGAGAAGAGGGTAACTAAACCAAGCCCAGATCTGCTGAGATGCCTGGGCAGCGGATGTTAATGCAGAGTATAAACTCTGGGCTCTGATTATTGCTGGGAAGACAGCTAGCATTTGGGGTTTTTCTTCCAATAGCTGTTTAATGTAACATATCCACAAATTCTTCTCAGCAAAGACCCTAGACTTCTCTTTTCCCAGTTTGGTACCCTTGCCACCAAGAGTTTTATCTTGTCTCTCACGAAGTTACATAGGGCTTATCTCAGCAGTAACCTGGGCTCTAGCAAATGCAGTTAGCCAACTACCACACTTTTTGTCTGGCAGAGAGAGTTGATGCAGAACATCCCTCACCATGAATCTGGACATCACCGAGAAAGCAGATCATGTATTCATGTAAGAATATACAGAGTCAGATCTGTACAGCATGCATAAGAAGCAAGACCCTTGGGAGAATAAAAGCCCTTTTGACACAGTGTGAGATGGTATACTCTAGTCAGCTTAATGAGAGAGGTTTTTGAACAACAGAGATGTCAAAAAGACTGTATCTGATGGTGATGGAGAATCATAGAATCATAGATTAGTTAGGGTTGGAAAGGACCTTAAGATCATCCAGTTCCAACCTTTCAGCTTTCTCTAGGAAATTTTTACAGCAGTATAATCACCCATCAAGTTTTGAAATATATCAAATCCTTTCCATTTTTTTTCCCCAGGAACAAGAGAAGTCAACTAGAAGAATGACTATTTCAGGTTTCTTTCCAGCTAATTAGGAGGAGCTGGCTGAATATCCAAATGTAAAGGGTAATTTGGGAGAAAATAACTAGGAAGAATACCATTCACCACTCCAAAGAATTGGTGAAAAGGATCAGTAGAGTCAGGCTAAGAAGGAAATTATTCACTTGGTAAGCAAGGAAGTAGGTAAAGATCTCTGATGAATATAGCCCAGTTCAAAGCAGTCAGGTGATCTGTCAGAAATGGTATTATATACTGAGAAGTAAATTTCCATAATGCAAAAAAGAGGTAGGAAGCAAAACATAGCGAGTGGTGGTTATGGATGAATAAAGAGCCCTTAAAAGGTTTGAAAATAACAGCATTAAAAAAATTATACAAATGTAAAAATATGACCAGATGATAAAGAATAAACGTAAATGGAATGTGAAGGGGGAAAAAAAAAACAACAAAAAAAATATTCCCAGTGAAGAAAAATAAAATCTGCACAAATACTTTCAAGCCAAGAGTAAAAACCAGCAAGGAGTATAGCAACTCATTACCAGACAACAAAACATATCCTGACAAAAGTCTAGTGACACTTCAGTGGTGTTGGCCTTCTCTGTATGTCCTCATTACAAAAGCGACATATGACCCAAAGTCAGAAGAAGGTTCAACAAAGACGCAGTGAAAAAACAGAGAAAAAGCATTTAAGGAACATTTAAGGAAGACCGGTGTAAACAACTCAGCAGTTCAGCTGCAACTCACTCTGTGGTACTTATGGGAGTAGCTAACTAGTCACAACAACATTTGTTGGCATCTTTGGTACCACATGAGAGATGGGTGGTAGTGAGAACTGATGAGAGCCAAACATCTGATCCATCTTTAAAAAGAGAGAAGTATCTCACTGAAAGTTTCAGGTGGCTCAGCCTCATTCAGGCTGTTGGAATGAGACTTAACACATCGCTATTCCGTATGCATTAATAATGATAACAATGTGGTAAGAACCAGCCAGCATGGAGTCTTCAAAACAAATCAAATCAAACCATTCTAATTTGTTGTCGTGGGAGGAAGGCGAAGGAGGCACAGATAGTCTAGATAATTTGCATTGCAGATAACTTTTAAACTGGAATTTTTAAGGGTTTGATACTGTCTCCATTTATATTCCTACAAATGAGCCAGGCAAAAATGTTCTAGATGGAATAATTATATTTGCAGAAGTGATTGGTGAAAAGCACTCCTATAGTATTTTACTGGAAGGCTATAGCAAATTGAAAGGCTACTTCCTTTGTTTTTTGTGTGTGGCATTTTTATTACTTATTAATAAAACACACAGTGATGAAATATCGGGATCACCTCCCAGTGAAATGAAGGTTAAACTGTGCACAGCACTTTACGTCGTAAACTTGACGTGAACCAATAAAGTTACACTGGTGCAGAAAGGGCAAGTGTATTTCTTTGTGGCATTAACAGCTGTGTTGCATGTGAAAAAAGAAGAGGGGTAAATATTCTCCTTGACTCGATATTTATGAGGCCCCAACTATAGTGCTGGGAAATCTAATGCAGAAAAGGAAAGAGAGGTGTTATTTCTGATGGAAGGCTAACAGACCTGAGCCAAGGAAAGGGGAAAGAGATGCAGAGCTGAATCCACCCTCCTTACTTCATCTAGGGCGAGCTGTATCTATCCTCTTGTTTCTTAAAGATTAAAATGGATAAAACTACCACTTCTTTCCTAAGATATTTATTCAGATCTCCATTATTTTCAACATCCTATTTCCTTTTAGCCCACTTATCTTCAGTTTAAGCCCCATTTTTCTCTTTTCTCGAGTAGGTTTTTTTTTTTCAGATCTCTGGTCATTCCTTTTGTGTTTCTTTGAAATCTGTGCAACTTCTCTAAGCACACTGCCTAGCCCTGATTATCCTCCTTAAAACACCTCTTTTGAGGAACTGCCAGTTCTATTTAACACTTTTTGTGTAGAGTGGCCTCCCATAAATCCCAAACTGTCACTTCTCTGACTGTATTGAAGTTTGCTCTCTTGGATTCTTTATCTCTTATATCATTCTTTCTTTATAGTCTAAGGGTTGTGAAACCTGTCATTTCACTGCCTCACCTAATCTTCCCATTCTTCATTCATTAGTCCTTCTTTACTAAAATAGATCCTGTAAAGCCTCTATTTGCTATTTTCTCTACTGACATAAACAACTTCACAGTGCACTCCAAGGACTGGATGGACTGACTTTTCTTCCCAGCAGTCCTCTAGGGACTGAAGATTTAGGGGTTTTAATCACACCAAGCCCTGTTTTCTGGAGAACTTCACCAGTTTTTCTCAATGAGTCTGATCCACCTGGCTTTCACAGTTTGATGTTCTGTACAAGTTTACCTCTATGGCAGCCACAATATTCTCCTTCTTTCTTAATAACTTGGACATTTTCAACAATTATAACCCGCTAGATTTCTACTCTGTATTTCTTAATATATAAGAATGTAATCAGAGCATAAAGACACCTGGATCCTCAACAAAGTAAAGATACAGAAAACTTTTCCACAAGCTTTAGCAGGGATGAAAACAGCTGTGAAGAAAGTGAATGTCTCAATTTTTCCTTAGGTTCCAGGCTGTCAGTCAGAGCACTGATTCCTTTTATTTAGCCTTTGAATTTTTCATATCTACACATATCCACAGTACTGCACATCCACACTTTTCATATCAACACACACTTTTCATATCAACACATCCTATTTGGAAACTCTTCTCCAAGTTTTAGAAAAGAGAACTGCTTTTACATTCTATTTTTCATCCACATGACATATTTAATTTTAATTAAAAGGTTAACAGGCAATCATCTAGGGCTTGAAGAAGCAGAACTACCACCCATATTCCAGTGTAAGAAGGACAATGATGAGTCATTCTGTGTGTTCAGTAGAGGAAGATGAGAAATATTTGGATCATTTTTTCAGCAAAAAAAACAATGCATATAAGAAAAAAAATTCCCACTCTAAGACAGATGAAACATAGGGATGGATTTTGTGGCATATCCTTCACTAAGAGGTTTAAAAAAGTGGGTTAGATAAACATCTGCTGGCAGTCATCTTGATCTATTTTAAAGATTGATATCATTATGACATATGAATGCAGAGCTACACAAAGATCTTTGAGACCATTCCAAAGTGCTGCAAATATAGACATAATTAATGGCTTCATGTCATGCCATCTCAAAAAGTAAGTAGCCTGCCTAAAAACGGAAGATGTTGCCTCTTCAGCATAAAACAAAGACAAACCAAACTCTTTAACATTCAAAAGAGATTTCAGTGTTGTGAATAAAGAGATTTCACAAAGAGTAATAAAGGAAATGTGAAATGTCAATGCACCAAATAAAATGTTCTTTAGACTATTTGCAGGATCCTGATTGAGTCTGAGCTAATTATATAAACAGTACCTTCAGCAGAATGAAGAAGTCTGTACGGAAAATCCAAGTAAAAGAAGATTCTGCTGTTATTAATAGCTCTAGAGGGCAAGATCAGTGTTGTACTTGAGTATAAAATTAAAACCTCTCACAGTTAATGGTTGAAGAATAATGGCTAAAAATGTATTTATTTGGTTTATTTGGAATTTCATTTTGCATATATTAGGAAAAGAAGTTCTAAAACCTGATGTTGAAAGGCTGTTGTGGATATATGGCAAGGCTAGAAGTACAGCCTGTCTGCTCTTCTCCTGTATACTCTCATTGGCACAGGTAGCAAATATATATCACTGTGTTGTGGTGGGATTAGCAAATGACTTTTCAGGTTACATGATGCCCTTTCTTCCCCACAATTTGTGAGTAAGAACAAGGAGATATCAAAATATTTGGAACTAGATAAAGTCAACATGAATTATAAAGAAGAACACCTTTTTTCCTTTTTTCCCCAGCTTCCTGGACTCGTAACAACTAATCTATTAGAGGATTGGTAACCTGTTAGCTGATATAATTTGACTGAAAATAGGCCTGTTTTCCTTAACCATTTTTCCTTGAGCCCTTTGATGCCAGTCCTTACCATCAGATGGATTTCAGGCTGAAAATCATGGTAAAAAATCTGAATGGCAACCAGAAAAATTAGAATGTCAACCCTTTCTTTTTAGTAACGTTTAACAAAATTTGTTTGCTTTTATTTGCCCAATCTGCAAAATGAAGCTCTGCTGTTAAAAGCTCTTTGGGATTTGGGATGGAAATCATCATGATCTGAATTATGTTCACTGCACAGAAACTATACCGTCAGCTAGCAGCTGAACTCCCAGCCTTACTGAAGCTATGACAATTTGAAATGTGGTCCTTCATGACTGCCATCTTTAGCCCATTTGTTCTTCACATTTTTTTTTTGTACTTTGCCTTTTCCCTTATTCTAATATAGTAATGTATAGTTATATACCTAATATATAGGCATACGAGAATATAGACACATAGTATAGATATATTCAAGATATACGAATGTACTTAATGTGCAATGATATTCTATTTACACAGGCTGGCTGCAGAATATCAGCCTTGACTTCAGCAGCATTCATCTGATTTTGTTGCAATATTGCACAATGAGTAATTGAACTTGTACTTCCACAAGAATGAATCCCATCATCAGGAAACTACTTATGAATAAGACCCTGCTTATAACTGTACGAAAAAAAACCCTATTTGATTATTACTTATCTTGGGATCATTTGGAGAATACTGAACAAGAGAAATCCAACCTTATTTCTTAAAAGCTGCAAACATTGTAAAGTCTGTTCACACAAATAACGACAGAACACTGTGTTCTCAATATACATCTATTTTTCTATCCAGTCTCTTGCTTTTCAGAGACAACATTTAAATCATCTTGTTAATTACATGGAATAATGTGTGCACTAAATTGAATGTTAATGTTGTTTTCTGTGCTTACTAGGAAGAAATGGTTCCAGACACCTGTCTCATTTTCTCCAGACACATCTGGGAACTGATATGATTTGTGGAATTGTGCTCAGTGAGTGCTAAAGAAGCCCTTGGTTAAAGGTGTTTCAGCTTAGACTTGACAAAGTAAATGGAGTGGGTTTTGTCAAATCAAGTAGGGTTGTTTCTGTTTGTTCAGGGTTTTTTTTTCCGTTTGTTACATGGATGGTTTTTAAAATAAAACAAACGACAGAAAACAAAACCCAAGTGAGCGTGTAATTTAACACGGCTTTCATTTCTGTGAAAGTGAACATCAACAGCAAAAGACAAATTGACATCACCCTGACCTCCTACATGACCGAGAGCTCCTAATTCTAAGAGTAGCTCAGACTCTGGAAATTGCTACAGACTCTTACCATGCATGGCAGAATTCTTAGAAAATCAAATATGCATGTTTCCTCCAAAAAAGAACACACCAGTTATTGCCCATATACATGTATATTACATTGGCAATGCATTTACCTTCTAATCTCTTAGCATAGACATTGACCTGCTGGAGAAATACGTGCAAACTTGCACTGTAGCTTGTGGTAGCAGTACTACTTCACCAGGTAGCCTATGTAGCCACACACCATCTTTCTTTAATGAGAATATGGGAATGATAAAGCATAAAATTCCTTGGTGGTTGTGGAGGCTCTAAAAATCAATAGTGACATCCCATATTCAAGCGCAGCTGGTGGCATTGTGTGTACAGAGAAGGTCTGAGAGGGCTTCTGGAGAGAATACCTCTTAACATGGGTGTAGGAATAGTTCAAGTGCCATCCTGAATAAAAATCAATAAATAACATGACAAAGAAGAGTATCAAGGTGAATATAGTGTTCCTTTCCTGTTTACTGAATAGCTCTGAGTAGATTGTGATCTTAAATGCATCTGTTACTTGAAAGATGAGGCATTTATGCAGAAACAAAAAATACTTGCATTCATAAATCCAGGTTATGATTTCCATTAATGAAACAAATATCTAACTGAGCTCTCTCAGTCAGGATCATAGGTAGATGAGATAAAATAGAATAGAGACTACGAGTGTTTTTACGTTATTTCAGTTTAGTGACATTTGCAGTAAACAGGGGCGAACCATTTATTCCAAAATGCACCTGACTTTAACTGTTCTTTCTCTCCTCTTTCTCTCTGAATGGAAGACAGCTGTGTAAATATTGAATGGAAATTTCTTTCTGTATTTCTCTATAGCTGATGTTTTATTTATGTAATTACATTTTTTTTTATATTCATCTTGCTTGAATCCAATAGTTTTACAGCAAGCTGTACTCAGGAAATACTATATTTTGGAAATAAAGATTCCAAAGCATTCCAAATTAATTTATGTGATGAAAACCTGAATATTAACTGAAAGTACTTATTGTCTGTTTGCTAATATAGCACATCTCATCTCAGTTGTAGATAATCTGACATATATATGGTAGATAATCTGTATATAATATATGGTAGGTAATCTGTATATAATATCTGGTAGCATAATAGAAGATTAAGTTTTCAAGAGGGATCAAGAATATATTCACAAATAGAGTGTTAATGTGTGTACAATGTGATCCTTAGAGTGAGACCTAGCAATTAATGTAGTCTGCACTAAGTGTCACAGCAGATGTTACTAGTCACATTAAGCAGTATTTGTTTATATAAAGCTAAGTTTATTTGATCTGGTGGAAAAATCAAAAGCACTTTAAATTTCATTTTGAAGATTTTGCCAAACAAAAAGGACAAAAAGGAATTCCTGAAATATAAATGAACAGAAATCAATAAAAACAACAGTCTCAAAGCAAAAAATAAAAGATTAGAAAGGAATTGCAGCAATGAAATCTCAGTGCAACAGGCTGTAAGAAATATGATGTGCAGTCATGGGCCATGGTAGGCTGGGCAGGCTGACTATTGGGATAAAAAGACTCTTTTGGAGTTTCTTCTGAGATCTGTTCAGAGGTCAGATTGCTGTTTAGAGACCAAGTGTCCAAGGGCAGCCCTAGAAGAAGACTCAGAGTGTCCCAGATGGTCTCAGGACTCCTGTGTCCAAACAGCTCAGTTTACTTAGGAAATAAAAATGTTAAATGTTCCCTCTTTAAGCAGCACTACTGAGGCTGCAGTTTGATTTCAGCTTACTGCGAAGTGTAGGACTGGCCATAAAGGACATGTAGTTTCAGGAAAGACATATGAAAAGACAGAACTAGAGAAGGGAATTGGCAGAGAGGCTTTCCATGCTTAGTTAAAAACCCACAGAATATCTAGTGTTATATAGTCACAGAAATAGATGCTGTCATAAACCTATGCTTGCAGTCACATGAAATTGCTAAGAGCTCATTTTATGTGAAAGAGACTATTTTGATCCACGTTTTAGGTTTGACATCCATATGGGAATGAAGAAACAAAGATGAAGGTGCAAGCTGTTCCTGGTGGCTTTAATAGAAGCTGGCATTTCCTTTCTCAATTAAAAGAATAGCATACAAAAAAAAAAAAACAACCTGCCCAAAGCCACTCAAACCAGCTGATTATCTTTATAGAATCATAGAATCATAGAATAGTTAGGGTTGGAAAGGACCCTAAGATCCTCTAGTTCCAACCCCCCTGCCATGGGCAGGGACACCTCCCACTAACAAGGCTCTGTCCAACCCAGCCTTGAACACCGCCAGAGATGGAGCCTTCACAGCTTCCCTGGGCAACCCATTCCAGTGCCTCACCACCCTCACAGTAAAGAAATTCCTCCTTATATCCAATCTAAACTTCCCTTTTAAGTTTTTACCTGCTACCTCTTGTCCTCTCACTGCAGTCCCTAACGAAGAGCCCCTCCCCAGCATCCTTATAGTCCCCCTTATCATCACCCCCTTCTCATTAAGAAATAACAGCGCTGGGTTTTTTTGAGTCCAAGAAATTGTTAAGTTCATATGAAATACATTAAAAAAGTTTAAGCTGCACACAGCCTCAGACAGACACCCTCATTCACCCCCGGTTCAGCACCTTCTTTCTCCCAGCTAACAAAGGACAGATTTGGGGGTTTTGGGGAGAAACTCTGTCTGTGCTACAGGCATTGACATGTCCTATAGCCCTGTTTCTCTTGCAGCAGAACAGCCAGGTGATGGTGCACAACACATAGAATCTAGGCACAGCACCAGCGAACTGGTGACTCCATAGGCAATGAGCAACTTTTGCTGTTTGTTGTCAGGACAGCTGTATCTGGTCTCCATGCCCAGGCACTGGTAGGGCTGCAGGGAGGCTTATGTGTGTGGGGAGATAGGGTAGAAGGTGTTGTTTTAATTGTTGTGTTTGTTTCTAGACACCAAATTGTATTTAAATTAGTAATAAATTAAATTACCCCCAAGTCAAGTCTGTTTTGTGTATCACTAACTGGTAGGTGATCTCCCTGCCTTCATCTTGAACCAGGAGCTTTTCCATCATTTTTTCTCTCCTGTCCTGTTAAGGGGGAGAAGTGAGAAAGCAGATGGCAAAGGTCTACTCACCCTAACAGTTAATAGAAACCAAAAGATTTAAGAAACAATAGCTGTGTCAGCATAGGGAGATATGCTGCTGGGACTTGCAAATGTGGTTTTTATCCTATTAGCATTAATCATGTAAAACATCTGTGGCCTCATCATTTTGGATGTTGCCACCGCTCACTCTTCCTCTCCTTTCTGGGAATAAGTTACAAAGCCGAGAGAGCTGAGATGTAAAGTTTTTTGTGGGACTGGAGAAATCTTCGCAAAATGACACAGAAAGGGGAAAAAAAAATGCTTTCAGGTATTTCTCTGTAGATTCCCGCCTTGGTTTTATTCACTTGCAGATGTGAAGGCCAATTCTGTAGTGTAGCATTCTTATGAAGTAGGCTGTTGGCTAATACATTTCACAGCAGGAAAAGCAAACCAAGGAAATAAGCAGTCACTCTGGGGTGAGCTTTCAATGAACTGATTCTTGTCTTAATAGCGTCTATTTCAATCTCTATTCTCCTGTAACTATTTAAGGACAAAAAAACCCCAACCAACCAATAAAACAAACAAAACCCAACCCCACGACAACCCCATCAAACCCAGAGATAAAGGAAGAACTGAAGTGCAGATTATGAAATTCAATGTATATGATAGCCACAGCAGGTATGCATGAGATTCAGCTTATTACAGATTAGATCTAGACTCTCTCGTTTTCACCAACTCTAACATCCATCACAAATTACTACTGATTGTTAAATCTTGAGCTAATATTTAAGTAGAACCAACAGCAAAAGCACCACTGGTATGACAAAAAAAGAAAAGAACGAGTCCAAACTAGCAAAATTAGAAGAGATCTCCTGCATTAACAAAATATTTTGATAAAGTGATTCAATAGCTGCTCACTGTCATTAATACTGTTATTTATACTTTTTCCCCTATGATTATTATTACATTTGCAGTTAAGATATAAACCACAGCAATTATCTGCCATGTTGCATTAAAAAGCGATTATTATTCTTATTTAATGTGTCTCCAGTACTGATATCTTTATCTGTCATAACTGTCTAGGTTTCTCTTCTAATTAACACAGACTAACTGAATGGAATTAATGGCTTTTCAGGTGTGTTTCATCACATGAAATATAAGTAAGCAATACATGTTATATGATATGGAAACTGTGTTCTGGACTGCTCTGCTTAATTTGTTAGGCTCTCTGTAATGACTAAAAGGGCTGGGAGTGAAATGCTCGAATGAATTGTCATCTTCTCATGGTCACCTCTGAGTTTCAAGCATAACTTTTGCAATGTCTTTGGGCAACTGAACAACTGCTTTACATGTAGTTGGGACTTGTTTCCTCTTACTCATAGGGCAGCTGGACAGGCCGCAGTTTGTTTAAGTTCTCCAAACAGCATTTTACATTAAAAAAAAAAAAAAAAAAAAAGAAAAAAGTTTGAATTAAAGCAATTTTTCACAGTGTCAAGGATCCAAAACTGACCTTCTGTGTCTAAGGAAAGGATAACTCATCTCCCTTGCATTAGCTTTCAAAGCCAAAAAACAAATGTCAGAATAAAACTGAAAAAGGTTACTGCAGAAATCAGTAAGTTTTCCTTCAGATTCTTCCTCTTTCAGTCCATGTCAGAGCGAGCTTGTTTTCCTTTGCAAGATGCAATATTAAACTATCGACTAAAAAGAGCTTTGTCTAGAACAAGAAGCCTGTGTATCTTTAATAAAACAAGAATTGAAGAAACATGCCAGTTCCTTAAGCCATGCTTGCCTGAAATTTATAAGTACAAATCCTCTCTTTTCACCGCTGCCTGTTGTGCAGTCTATTCAGGAAGCACTTTTCCACACTGCAGCACAATTTAAACACTGACACGGCAAAGGAAAGCAATAAGTAAAGCAAGAAGTTACAAGCTTCTCTTTCTCTGGTTCATTTTTTTGGGGCCTTCCCATGTGATGGCTTTGAATAAAATAATATTATTTCAGAAAAAGAGGTGAGTTGGTGATGTGTGGATACAAGAAGATTTTTGTTTCAGAAAATTCATTCAGAAACCACATATTCCCAATTCTTTACAGCAGGATTTTTATTTTTATTTAATTTTTGGAGACAGTAATGGCTTTTCCTTTCACTACAAAAATAATCTCTACCAAAGATATCTAAATCTTCCCAGATATACGCTTCTTATGCTCAAAGGAACCTGGAATTAATTTAATAAAAAAAAAAAAAATCTCTTCTTATATATATATATATATATATATATATTAAAAAAGAGAATGTTTAATTCTCTTACTAAAATTGAGATTTTTATTTAAAGTTAAATCCGTTTTAGCGCTCTTCCCATGTTATTCTTTATAACCATTAGTTACTCTTCTTAGCACTCCAAGCTAGCTTTTTAACATTAAAGAGCTGGGAATCCTTCTGCTAACTCAACAAAAAGTTTTGAACAACACAGATTGTTCAAAGCCCTGTCCAATAAAGTATTATGCAACATGTTAGCAAGGCTGCATTCTTTAGGGGTTCATGATTTGTATTTGGATGGAGGATGCGCAGACATAGCTGCCTAAGGCTCAAATGTTTCAGCAGTGAGATTTAGGCAACACTGTTGCTGAGGGGTCCGAGATGTGGGCACTTTAAAACACAGAATCAGTAAACTGTGATGTATTACGTGAAATCATGAAGACAAGAGTTTTACCGAGCAATAAATTGGTCTACAATTACATAACAAGGGATTTGGACTACATGCAAGGAAAACTGAGTATAAGGAACAGTTGATAGCATATGAATGGCATGTCAAAATGAAGCAACAGAAAATAATGAATGAAAGAGATTTGCTGAAGGCAGAGTGCAGACAGTATCACTGCTGAGGTTACACAGTATTTAAGGGAATAAGGCAGCAAGTAACAAAGCAAGCTAGAAATGTAGCTCATTAATCTGCTTGCCGTGTATGTATTCAACCGTATCATTTTACTTTATCCAAACAAGCTGTTTTCAATAGTCTTGGATTTGGTACAGCTACAGCTCTAAAAGAATGAGTTAGTCTTCTCTGGATCAGTTGTCATGGAAACAATTATTTATTTCCATCTGAATAATCTTTATCATTATGTACTTGAAGTTAGTTGAAAAAGCAAGTGAACTTTGAATCACAGAATCATGGAATGGTTTGAGTTGGAAGGGATCTTAAAGATCAACTAGTTCCAACCTCCCTGCCACGGGCAGGGACGCCTTCTGAACAGTCCATGTCACTGACAAAGATGTTAAACAGTGCCACTTCCAATACTGACCGCTGAGGGACACCACTGTGTTCTGTGATTTCTGTCATTTTAAGAAGAAGAAAGACAAATTGCCTAGATCTTACCACACTTACGTTAATGGGAAATTGTGTTTAATTCAAGATTTAAAAAGAAGAAATGTTAGGCTTGCCCTTTATTTTCTGACTGCTTTTTTCAGGTACAGATTCTGCTATCATTAACCTAGCTTAGAATTATTTTGATTTTATGACAAGACCTATTGTAACAGTGAGGTTTTCCCTGCTTTAATGAACCTAGGGACCTATGAGAAACGGAGATCACCTGAATGCAGACTGCCTATGGATGCATTTGGTTAAGACATGTCACATTTTCTAACCACCAGTGAAGGACAGAATAACTAGGTAAATTTAAAGCTAGGTCCTGGAGGGATAATCTTCGGTAGGAGTCAGAAGCAAAGCTTATAATTAGGCTCTTGAATATTAACAAGAAACTTTCTTGTATGAGAAAACTCCCGCAACTAGCTGGCCATTTCCAGCAGCAACACTGCATAAGGCATTGTTGTGTGAGCTGTAATGAATCCTGTTTGCATGGGGTGAAGTATTTTAGTTAGTGGTGCAAAGAACACAATCTGGAACTCACCAAGTCATGTCATTAAAACCTATGTTGTCACTGTGGCAAGCTGATTTGTCAGACTAGGCCTCTACTTCAAAGAAGCAGCATTTTAAATCCTGAAGCAAAACAAATCACACTTATCACCATGTAAGATATTTCAAGTGTTTCTGTTACGGGCTGACATGTAGAGGATTAAGGAAAAGTAAATTCTATCTTTATGTCATTACAGAGTGATATTGCAAGAGTCACTTATTGACTGAGCAGTCTTATCAGGAAATAATTTGATTCAGGGGAATGTTCCTATTAATTTCCATTCTAAGTTAACCATCTGGATCAATGATTGTCTAATTCAACTCCATTCCAATTGAAGTAAGACTGTTAATTCCCTGTGCTGGTGGGTAAATATGGATTGGTATTTTCCAAAACATGAGGCAAACACAGTTTTCATTAATTTAAAACCAAACAAACAAATTGAAAGGCTGGTAGCTGAATAGAATGACAAAAAAATTTGTTCTTCAGTTATTTCATAAGCACATGAAAAGTTGCCTGAAAATGCTGAATGCAGATATTCAGTCCAGGCCCTTGCAGCACATAGGCTTGGGGGGACTTCAATCTATCTGCTAACTCGGATCTGCAAGACAGAATAGGAGTGCACTGCTGATTGATCACCATCACAGATGCACCATTTTATGTTTTCATTTCTGTTGTGGTTTAAGCACAGCTGTAACTCACAGAGTTCGCTCTTTAATTTCCCCCTCTTTCTTCCCCCCTGCTCCCAGGGGGATGGGGAGGAGAATCAAAAGAATGTAACACCAACGGGTTGAGATAAGAACAGTCCAGTAACTAAGGTATAACACAAACCACTGCTGCTACCACCAATAATAATAGTGATAAGGGAAATAACAAGGGAAGGGAATACAACCGCTCACCACCTGCTGTGCAATACCCAGCCTGACCCGAGCAATGATCTAACCCTTCTGGGTAGCTGTGCCCAGTTTATATAGTGGGCATGGTATGCTGTGGTATGGAATACCTCTTTGTCTTGTTTGGGTCAGGTGCCCTGTCTCTTCCTCCTCCCAGCTTCCCCTCCTCCCTGGCAGAGCATGAGACTCAGAAAGTCCTTGATCAGAGTAGACATTACTGAGCAGCAACTGAAAACATGGGTGTTATCAGTGCTGTTCTGAGGCTGAAAGTCAAAACCACAGCAGTGCACCAGCTATTAAGAAGGAGAAAAATGACTGCTACTGCTGGACCCAGGACAATTTTACAGGCTGTTCAGTAAATGCTGTATATAAAATATCAGTGAGGTGCTATTCAGGTTCTAAAGACTGAAAATATACTTGCAAAAGCCCTTGAGCTGAAGCGTTCCCTAAAATAAGAGCTATCAAGATAGACCAGTATGCCGGAAAAGCCTTAATATTGAATGAACCATATACTGCCATCATTTGCAACACTGAAAACAAGCCAATGTCTCAGTTATACACTAGAGGCCATCAGGGTCATTCGTATAGCATGGCAAATCTGACTCAAGAGGAGTAGAGACACATACACATTTTGTTTGACACTCTGTAAGGTGGTGCAATGTTCACTCCAAAGTATCTAGGGACAAAGCGCAGCACAGATGGACATTCTTTTGAATGGCCATCTCCACATGAGTAGGAAGCCAAACTAGTTTGAAGTATCCAACATTTCATGGAAATGTGTTTGCTTGCAGTATTTCTCAGGCATAGTAATTTAATTTACAACTTCTATCGTGTGAGGAAGAAAGAGTCTGAGACTGGAGGCTGGGTTACCAGCTGTCTATTACTCACTTGCAAGGTATTTTAGAGATAACAGCTGGAAGCAAAGACATAATAGCATCTCAAGTGTACTTGTTCTATAGACAAGCAAAGATTGTCTCAGAGGACATTCCCTTAATCGAGGGCAATGGTGACCAGAGTATCTGATCTGTAATTTTACAAGACATTAAGATGACAAAAATCTAGATTCTAATTAGTTTCATACTATATTCTAATTCTAGTTTCATATTATAAGAAGATTTTACACATGTTCAAGGAACAAGTCAAGTATTTTTATGAATTATAACAGAGTTCATTACATAACCTGAGCTGTAAAGCTGAGGATTAGTTTTGAATGGCTGAACAGCTGCATACTGGATGTAGATGATGTAGACTAGAGTTTAAATTAAAATAGCATCCTTGACACAGAGCTGTTAATGGGATGCAATATGGTCCTTGTTAGAGATGCTTAAACATTTCTATACTTAAATGCAACTCCCCATTTCCGGAAGTGGGGATACACAAGAATTAGCGTTTCCCAGTACTCCAGCGTGCGCTCAAGTGAATCAGGAGGACTTGCTGAAGCTGATATTGCTGGGTCGTCTAGGATCCTCCATCATGTGAATGAAAGTCCACTTCAGTATGTTCCCAGCACTACTCAGAACCTATAGGGAGACCTCATTTTCTCCTTCTTTGGGCTGAAAAGACTGGGTGCAACCTCCAGCTCTCAGTTAAAAAGACTTTGGTGTGTGTCTTTTGGCAGTAACAAAATGGGCACTGCTGAATCAAAAATCCATCATATTCTTATACCGTAACTGTCGGCTTTGATAAACCAGAATGAAAACTTCAGAAACTAGGTAGGGACACTGGGCTACGATACTATCTAAATAGTTATAAACTTGGTGTAAAAAAAAATTGTTTTGCTAAGAGCAGTAATGAAAAAGCTTACGTATTTCATAGATTCTGTTTTCAGATTCGCTAGATATTACTAGTATTAAAAGTACCAGAAAATCCACACTGAATTGCTGTTTGCAGTGCTCTGATATCTTTTTTCCATTTGCACAAGTTTGGGAAAGATTATAAGAAAATTACAGGAGCTGAATGTGTGGCATAGTAACCTGGAGATAAGAATAGCATTTACATCCCTTTAAATCTTTGCTGTAATTGTAATGAATGACAATATTTATAGCCAGAATTGTTACCAATTCTTTTCTAAATCCCCTTCACTTCCAGCCTACAATTTCTTCCTGAAGCAAAGGGTTCTGTTAGATAATTACAGTAGAAGAGTGCACTCATTCTCTTTTTGTAATTTTCAATTCATCACATTTCAACCTCATTTAGTGTCCTCACATTCATTTGATATGAAATAGAGGGAACAGAATTTTTTCCCTGATCTTTTCCAGATTATTCAATATACATACATTTTTTCTTATGACTTAATTTACTTATGTCTCTTCTGTACTAAACAACTCTCTCGTTTTCATTTCTTCTTTAGTTTGCTAGTTACTTTGGGTTATTGGACCCTTGTAGGCACTTCTCAGGTTCTCTGCCTGTGTTACAACACCCTCTTTAAGATGAGATGAGGCACAACATACTCCATTCAAGACGAGGTTACTATGTAAAGAAGTTATGACATTCCCATTCTCTGTTTTCACTCGTATCTTTCATTTTGTTTGTTTTTTTCTTGACCCGACATCGAAAATAAAGCAAGGATTTCCACTGAATTGTCATGTCAATTTAGCACATAACTAGCTCAATTTTATTCCTATATAATGCACTACATTGCCTTTACAGATGGTTGCATTCAGCATTTCCTTGCTTGCTAAAGCAGCTTATTTGGATTTTTATAAAATTTCTTTCAATCATCTCTAGATTTAACTAATCTCTCAATTTTGTGTCATCTATGACGCACTCTGTTCTCACTAAATAATTCTAAATGAAAGGTTTCCATTACAATTAATGTAAAGTCCTTAACTTTCATTTGGAAGATAATCACTACATTAGAGTGAGATTCATTACCTGTGTAATTGCAGTGACACAGCATTTTACCTAGGATGCTTCCGCCCAACTGCAAAGTTACCTATGTTTGGACATGAACCAAAGGTACCATAAAACCAAAGGTACCAGTATCTGACGTGGATACTGATTCGGGATGCCATTTGAAGTGAATGGCTTCTGAACATTCAAACATCTTGCTGAGCAAAGACCAAAAGGTTAAGGATTGCCTTGAGTTGCTTAGCCCATGCAGCACTTTCCTGATCCCAAACAAAGAGAGTGACATATTCTTAAACACGAAAAATGATGCTACTGGGATAGACAGTCACAATTACCTATATCAGAAGCAAAAGACAACTGATGAATTTTTCTTCATTTCTCAGATGATAATCATAGGAAATGTAAGAATTTTAATAAATATTTGAGAGCAAAAACCAAAGCTCTTCTCTACTGAAGTCACTGGCAGGATTAATCCAACAGATTTTGGTCTGCTTATAGACTGTTCAACAGTCTTGTGTGTTAATTTTTTGCAGTAGTGTAGAGTTTCTTAAAGAGATGAGGCAAGTGATTTATTAAAGAGCGGCTTTTAACCTTGGCTCTGGGAAGGACTTGGAGATTACTTATTACAAATCAGCATCATAAGCCAGCAGTACTTCACACAGAAATCACATCATTCAATATAATGTGAGCAACAAGTGAATGCTGCTTAATGTACTGCTTTTTGAGTCTTATGATGCAAATTGGAGAACTGTATTATTCAGTTAGAGCAGCTTTATTAATAAAGACAACTTTAAATAATTTTCAGCTTCTAAAGTAATCACATGTCAGCATTGAGACACTCAGACTTGTTCAAGAGAAGCTTTTGCCTAGTAAAAGATTGTTTTCATCATATGGCAATTAACAAATTGTGACTTAGGGGATTTGCAGACTCCAAGCCAGGAAATCCTTGAAGTCAGGTACAAAATGCTCATGACATGACACTTGCAATACAAAGGATAGTCCTAAACTTCAGCCCAAAGCCAACACGTCCTTCTCAGTTTAGCAGAACTCATGGCTGTCAAGTCTCACCATAGACAGCAGAAAGCAGGTGAGCCATATGTGTTATGCAAAGAACATTTTCTGTTCAGTGTGCATCCCCCCCACCTTTTCTGCAGTTGCTCTTAGTTTTGTTTTCCAATGATAATTTCTCCCATGCCTACAGGTACCTGAGTACTGGTTGCAGCTCTTTATTTCGCATGCACAGAGGGAGACAACACAAGTGGTAGTTCCCCTGCCTCTGTGACTTTCTCAGGGAGCAGATCCAGCTGGTGCTTGGCAAATCCCTGCCTCCTCTGGGTCTATTCCTTCTCAAATGTTCTCTTTCAACCAAATCCAAAAGCACTATGACAAAATAGGAGCTACCTCTGAAGGAAATCCTCCTCAAATACAAGTGCCACTGCTAAGACCTTTCTGCTTCTTTGAGCAGAGACACCAAAGGCAAAGAGCATGGCCCTTCCTAGAAGCTGAAAATCCCCAAATAATTTGTCATAGTTGAGGTTACGGAACTCCTTTCAGTGCTTAGCATAGTTGGGGATCTAGCCTGGACCTCAGACATTCATCTGGGGGAGAGCAGGAGTTTCACTTCTTTAAGGGCAATGAAACAACCTCTTCACTGCAGAGATGAGGTGGAATCCACTTGATCAAGAAAGGGAATCACATCTTCATGACTGACACTGTTAATCCACTGATGGGAAGGTTCACAGAGGAGTGGGACTACAGCCCACAGATAGGTGAAGACATTTGTTAAGTCTCTGGGATAGTAACAGAGAAGAAAGATGTGGCTGGAAGAAGACCATCAGATTATGGGTTTCTCTAACCATAAAGCTCTCTTTTCACCACTTACATTGCCTGGCACAGTCCAGAGGATCTGTACTCATAGTCCGGTTGTTGGTAGCGTGAACATTAGGGAAACTGTTTCTGGCTACACAAACACATTCTGGGTCTTCCTTTGACTCTTTTTTTCTTTATCATCTGCCTGAAATGATAAAAATGGTTCATCCTATTCTGTTAAGAGCACCTCACTTGTTTAAACACAAAGTGGTGGGGAGTGGTTTTGTCTGAATGATAAAGCCCATACAACACCTCCAAGAGAAATACAAACCATTTGGCTAGATAAAATTTTGATATAGGCATTCAACAGCACCCTGAGCTTTAAGCCTCTTTTTGCTGTCATTTCCCTGGAGCCTTCATCACTCAGACTCTCCCTCTCAGCTTGGACTCTGCAAGCACTATTAGCCATATTTTAGGAAATTAATGTCAGGCTCAGCTGTCGTGGGGATTGTATCTGTCTATTGATCTCTGAATAAAAGATCTATAAATGCTTATATACCCTCACAGTATTGCCACTCTGATTTATGCAACTACCCTCTCTACAGCATCCAAAATGCGTAACACTAAATGCAGCTAACAAAATCAAGCAGATCACTGTTCTTTCTCTCAATCTAACATATTTAAGGATAAGCTGTTGCAATCTAATACTCCTACGGTCTAAACAGAACAAGAAAGTCAGGGGAAAAAAACAGTAAGTGCTCTGTACAAAGCATAGGTTGTGGGCTGGTGGGGTGTGGGTTGGTTTTCTTTTGGCAATGAGGGCCAATACCATTTAAAAGCAGATTTCTTTTAAAATAAGAAATACTAAATTAATCTTAAGGGTTGTTTTTTTTTTTTTTTTTCTTTGGGAAGCTGTGATAGGAGTCATCAGATTAAATTTGAGTCTCAAACAGTAAGCATCTGAATCAACACAGGGTCCCTTGATAGAAGCAGGGATCTATTTGTATAGTCCTGAAGAAGGATTTGGTGATTTGACTCATATCTACAATTGATTACAGGGAGATTCCAGCATCTTAAACTAGGTGAGAAAGACCTACACCTGTGTTCTGCACTTGTAGCAGAGCAAACCAGTTTCAGAAATTTTAGAGAACTTACAGGGAAAACTCAAATATTCATAACATTATATGAATCTTTTGGGGGAGCTGCAACTTCTGTAGAAAAAGCATTTAATGAAGTATCACAAGAAGAATTATCTAGGCTGGAAAAGAGGGGAATCTAAATGCTAGGTCTCTTAAGAGCTTAAAGGAAAGTGATAATGAACCATGTTGAAGCATAAGGCTAAAGGGAGTCTGAACACAGAATCAACACCATTGTGGAGTATATCCACAACACCTTAATTTAGAATCATAGAATCATAGAATAGTTAAGGTTGGAAAGGACCTTAAGATCATCCAGTTCCAACCCCCCTGCCATGCACAGGGACACCTCACACTAAACCATGCCACCAAAGGCTATGTCCAACCCAGCCTCGAACACCGCCAGCGATGGAGCATTCACAACTTCCCTGGGAAACCCATTCCAGTGCCTCATCGCCCTTACATTAAAGAATTTATTCCTCATATCCAATCCAAACTTCCCCTGTTTAAGTTTGAACCCACTACCCCTTGTACTATCACTACAGTCCCTAATGAAGAGTCCCACCCCAGCAACCCTTCAGATACTGGAAGGTTGATATGAGGTCTCCATGCAGCCTTCTCTTCTCCAGGCTCAACAGCCCCAACTTTCTCAGCTTATCTTCATACGGGAGGTGCTCCAGTCCCCTGATCATCCACTTAATTTAGTGAATAGAAGATATCAGATAACAAAATTTACTGAGGGGGTCAAACTGAGGGACAGTAAAGTTGAGAATTGAATAAAATAAGATGATCTAGAGTAATGGTGTAATAGGAATTGAATCAAGTTCAGCAGTCACAAATGCATTGTTTGATAATTCAGGGCTACTAAATCTGTAGCTATGAGCTAAATGAGGTTGGCTGTAAATTACGAAGAAGAACAACAAAAACAATCAAATACATTTTGTAGCAGCAGGCAACATGACAATGTTTGACATTTTGCCTAGCATCTAGATCTCCAATATCTATGTTTCATTTTTTGTCACACATTTTAGAGCATAGCATGCTATGAAACCGATAAAGCCTTAAAGTCTATTTGTTAAGAGTGTAGACCTACTAAACATTCAGATCATGCTGAGCTAGGTCTATCCATCAAATAAAAGGGCATTCTTCAGCTGGAGCTTTATGAAAGACTCATGGCTTTCAGTAAGATTCCTCAAAGTTGTTTTCTGCAGCAAATTTCAAATATATTCAGAGGCAGATCTGACCTCCAAGCTGATGCTTCCATTTGGCAGCATATTGGCTCATCATTTTTAATCTCCTGAGCAGAATGGGGAAGACTATACTGTTGCATATAAAGGTTTTCAATCAAGATGTGTCACCATCTATCATAATCGTTAATATGCTTGATCAGCTCTTGACTTATGAAGAACTGCACTGGTAAAAAAACTGTTTTCTTCAGAAGCCAGATCACCTTCAAGCCTGACAGGAAACTTCATGTTCAAAACATCAGTGGTTTCTTTGACAGTCCCAGCTTTCAAACACCTAACAGAAAGGCTTCATGCTTCTCTTCCAATTCCTCTAACAATGACCCCATAGATTATCAGAGCTGCTCTAAGTAATCCTTGACCAATGCCTATGGGCCTTCCCACCCCCCTTCTTATAATGGGGAGAAAGAGTTGGGAGGGAGAAAGTCAGTAATATGCTAAGTACTAAATAGAAGTGGAAGACCAATGCCTATGGTCAGCTGAAGAAGGGGGTAAAATCTTGTTCCTATTTGAGAAATAAGTGGCAAATTTTTTAAGTTCAGACTTTGTTTTCAAATATTGCCATATTTTGCATAAATTGCAGAAGCCTGTTGAAACAGGATGAACAAGTTCCCATGAGCATTTTAAACATCCGCACATGAATGTCCTTAGGGTCCTATGACACACACAGCTGGAAAGCACTTTCCCTCCTTCTGAAAATATTCATAATTAATTTTAAGGCAAAAATTATAGACATGAAGATTTTAAATGGATTTTAAATTTAACCAAAACATGGCAAAACACAGAAATTTTACCATAACCATTTCTTTTACAATGCATATGCTTTTTAGTATCTAGTAAAGCAGCTGTGAGTGGAGTTTGTTTGAACAAGTAGGTTGTTTGAGCGAGTACTGATAGGACAAGGAGAAATGCATTTAAACTGAAAGAGAGTAGATTTAGGTTGGGTATCAGGAACAAGTTCTTCTCTGTGAGGGTGCTGAGGCTCTGGCACAGGATGCCCAGAGAAGCTGTGGCTGCCTCATCCCTGGCAGTGTTTAAGACCAGTCTGGACAGGGCTTGGAGCAACCTGATCTGTGGGAAGGTGTTCGTGCCTGTGACATGGCATTGGAACTGGGTGAGCTTTAAGGTCCCTTCCAACAAAAAAACGGTCTTTGATTCTATGAACAAGATCTGGAGAGAACTTCTCTAACCACAGCTCCCACCAGCAGTACAGGGTCAGCAGTGCAAGGGAGGCATTTTTGAATCAGATTCCATGAAGCCAGATGCCACCACTGGTAGCTTTACCCTTTCTTTGTGGAGTAATAAAAATAAAGCTGCAAATGACTTCCTCTGATTATGCCTCTGTAGGATTCATGCATTATTGATGGTAGAAAAGATAATTTTGCATCCTCTTTTTAGGCACTGGTTTCCTAAATATTTCACAGTAAGTTAAATATATTATCTCAGAATAAATCAGCCTTTTATAGCTGGGTTATCTAGAGGAAAGCAGCTGCAGCTGGACAAGCTATGGTAGAGAACAAAAAGACCAATTTCCTTCAGTCTATTCCAGTTGTTTTCAGCCTACAATCATGATCTCCTTGGAAAGCCACTGTTTCTGGGGAGTCCACAGAAGATGAAAAAATGAAACCATATTTTCAGGCAGTCTACAGGGGCTCAGATCCTCCAGAGAAGGGAGTTCCCTGACTTCCCCAGCCAGCACTGTTCCAGTGTCTGAACACACTCTTTATGAAGACTTGTTTCCATATACCTAATGAAAAATACAATTTTTATGCATTGCCTTTTGTGCTATCACTTTGCACCTCCAAGAGTATGGCTCCATCTTCAGTGTAACAACCCTCCAGGTATCTGTAGAGAAAAGGTTTCCTCTCAGTTTCAGTTTACTAATAAAAAATTAATATATTTAAGTAGATATCAAATTCATGAATGAAGCTTAGAAGATGTCATCACTATTACAGTAGCAGAAAACTGTGCTTTATTTACTCATTTATAGCATCCTTAGTCAGTACAACATTGCTTGTGCACGCCATACCAACGAAGTCAATTCTATAGCATATTTCTACTTGCTGCCCCAGATCCATGCAATGTGTTGCTTCAGCTCTGATATATTTTGTGAAAATATTCTGCCACCTAAAGGAGATATTTGACACAATGCTTTTCAAAAATAGTTGCTTGCCATGCTGAATTGAGGCTATAAGTTGTTTTCCAAATTGTAATTTTATTATTAAAAAGACTCAGGTTCCCACACCCTGAAACTATTTCTCCCCATTTAATCCTCTACTGGATTTCTTTCATTTCAATAAGCTTCATGGCCTCAGCCTCTCAGTGTTTCATTTCCTTTTTGGTTAAATATAAATGTCCTAGAATAAAAACTGTATTTTAGATTTTCATCAATGACTCCTATGTCTTCAGAAATGACTGCTATTTTTAGAAGGTCGCAGGCACCTTAACTTCTTTCATGGCATTTAAAACAAATATCTCCATACCCTTTGGCATTCTAAAGAATTATTTCTCTACCATTAATTCAAAAATATGGAATTTCTGGGAGGTCAACTGAAAGGAAAAGAAAAGGTTAATATAATAATACTCTGACCCTAGACGTGTAGGTAAGCATGGGGATGTATAGATAAAGGTAGAGAAAACTCTTTAGTTCCTTGACATATAAAGTAGTTCATTAAACCAGCTAATGGATAATACATCTGCTATTCATTTTCACCTAATTAGCAAAATACGCTTTACATGATTTCTCTTACCAGAGCTTCCTTACTCTCAACAGAAAACAGTGATATCCAGACCCATGTTATACCAAAATATCCTCAATGCCTAAAGTTCAGATAAAGCCCTGAAATAAGCAATTTTCTACCCACCAGATGAGTCCAAACTCTGTTGAGAAAGATTTTGGGAGCAGGATGAGAGAGGGTGAATATACAAATAGAACATTATTTGCATTATCTAACAGCTTCTCATAATTATTTTTTCCACATCTTTAGACTGCTTGAATTGAGCAGCAATTCTTATTGGAATTCAATGATAAAATAAATGAATGTTGGGTACACTATATTACTATCATGATAGCCTAATATTTATCTGTATAATGCTCATTTCTATATTTTTGTTGATTTTGTATATAACTGCAAAATCTCAAGACAATATGATAAAAAAAATCCCAGTAAGAACTGGTTTTCAATCAATGTGTAACAAATTACAATTCAGAAGTAAAACTGTATTTAATCATTCCTTTTTTTTTTTTTAACACTCAAGTAGCTATTTAGAGTCTTGTGCTAAAGCATTAGGCAATTACTTACACCGAGATCCAATTTTCATGCTTCCAATGAAATAACATTAAAGCCTTCCCTTATTTTTATGTATATTTCAATAATCAGAGTTTAAAATAAGTCTGCGAAATAGCTAAGTGATTGCAAGAGTATTTAGCAGTGTATAACTCATATTCGTCCAGAATCAGTCATCAGTGATCACATTATCCTTGTGATCCTAGGAGGCATTGCTTTTGTAATTTTCAGGTTTTGCCTGTATTATCTTCAGTGAGGCAAAATGCATTGATTTACCCAATATACTTGTAAGAAAACCAATTCATTCCTGCCCCAAAATGTAAGAAAAAGCCCTGAGTGGATGCTCAATGTTCATAGACATCACAGACCAGGTAGCACATGTAATGACAGGTTTGAGTTCCTTCTTCTTCAGATTACTTCATTTATTTCTCTATTGCCTCATTCATTTTTGCAGTGCAGAGATGAAATAGTCTGTCCTTTAGGATGATCACAGCAAAATGTCCACATTAACATTTTGTATTAGTATCTTTCAACACCTAATTTTTATGAAAGCTTATTAATACTTCATATTAGTGAAACAATACCATTTCATCAAGACATGGTTAAGTTCTTTATAAAACTGCACCAATGCTAGTCGTGAGTTGCTTTAATAATTTGTTATGTATATTCTGATTTCTGCCTTTCCTTTAGATTAGGGAAACTATTCATTGTACCTATATCCTGGCTCATTTCATTTTTATGGTGTCACCCATGCAACATGAGGGGATTTAATACTTTTCCTTTTTTTTGGCATGGATATACTTTTTCAAGGAAAACAGACCAAACACTCTGCATAACTTCTTTTTTTGGCCATTTTTCTGCGGTTAGTTCAAGCTTTTTCAATTACCAAGAGGAGTCGGGCAGGAACATAAAGTAATCAAGATCTTCCTAAAACTGTTTAGGTGTCGTATGAAGTCCCAGTAAGATAATCAATAAGCCAGGAGAATTTTTGCAAGAAAGTGCAAGTAGTTGGTAGCAATATTGTCTCCGTGCAAATACCCAAAGAGATTTTTGTGTGATTGTTTTGCACACAGTGTGTATGCTTGAGAAATGAACATCCATTTCATTGAGGTCAGCTTAACCTTCAGACTTCAGTGTGATATCAGCTGCTATCTGAACTATCTGATAACTAGCAATAATGCTCACCAAATGCAAAGGATCTTACATAAACTCCTGAGGACCTGTCAACAAGTATTCAGTGCAGTTATTACTGATAGACACAGGTTTCTGGGGCAGCCTGGATTCTTTCAGTGCATCATTTAGTTAAGGACTGAGAGTTCAGGTTTTGCTCTACATCATTGCATCAGCTTTTAGATGCAAGATTTCTGCATTTGCTGCTTGCACTGAGAATAGCACAGAGAAGTTGTGGCAGGAGCAGGCTCATTAGCAGTGTTATGGACTATGCTAATCAGCTATTTCTTCCCGATGAGATCTGAAATATTTGGGAAAATATTCTCTGAGAACAGATTTTTTTTTCATCAAAGTTTATCAATATTAATTGCTCAAAAAAAGTTATTTCAAGTCTCATTCATATTGGGGATCTTATTTTCATATTATTGTCTTTTCAAATTCCTTCCTCTATCTGCTCTGGTGGAGAAATTTTGTACAAAGCTGCATTCAGTCAGACGTTAAAGTTGACTGGCAGCAATGTGAGGAAGCCGAGCAAAGAAAATAAAAGCTGACTATCATGGAACTCTGCCCATCCACGAGGGTGAGTGGGGAGATGTGGATAAACAAGAAGGGAATAGAGGAAGTTTCATCACAAAACCTGGTGAAAAAAACAAATGGATGAGACCACGGACCTGTGGAAACTCATCCCATAAAGAGTGAGGGATCACTTTAGTGCTTTTCTTTTTCTGCAGGCCAAACATTTGTATCTTTTAGAGTAAATACCACGTTATTTTCTGTAGGAGTCTTCCTTGTGTAGGAGTCTTCCTTGTGTAGGGACATCTGGGTTTTACCTTATGATTTTGCAGACCCAATTCAGCCTGGGCATGAGTGAGCATAATTACTGTTGACATCAGTGAGGTGAGACCTAACATACTGCATGGCTTAATCGGATAATGGGATTTGCATTTCCCACGTATTCAAGCATTGCTCAGTGGCACACAAGTGTGCTTGGAATATTATCAAGCACTTACCTTAGGTTTGTATGTCGAGTGCCTACAATGTCCAGAATAAATGGCTGTGCATTCATAACTAAAATAAAAGCCAGCTTGGATACTGATGAGTTTTATTTGGTTTGGTTTGGTTTGGTTTGGTTTTCTGCCAGGTACCTGCACAGACAGGAAGAACACTTATCTATTAGAAGTCCTGTATTAGAGATAGCACAAGCAGTTCTCCAGTCTTTGAATATCCTGACATATGTAGGATTATCTCAAAAACTCAGTCCTCTTCAGTTCTGCCCTGGATACCTCTGATGATTGAATTCCCCCATATCCCAGTAGGAACCATAGAAAGAAACACAAGACATTTGCATTGAGCAGCCCTGAAGAGTGCAGATTAACTGCAGATAGAAATTTGCAAGTCATAGTTGCCAGCTTCACTGGAAGGCACAGCTGTCTGCTTAACCCCTCACAGCAGCGATTTCAAGACTCTGGCTATCTAAAAAAGACAATGTAAAAATAACTATGTGACTTCTAGCAAAAAAAAAATCACTGTGGCAGAAAGAGCACAGCACAGTCAAAGGGATGGATAATTGGTCAGGTCACTGTTTTTCTGCTCATTATAAGTCAAAGCCAAAAGGAAGTTGCTTGTCTGGCCTTTCTGTGCACTCCATGGCTCTGTGTCTCCTTTGTGTTGTCTCTATTCTGTTGCATACAGTTCCAGTACACGGGCAGCTGCAGAAGAGCTAGGATGAAATCATGAAACACTTCTTTGCAGCTCTTGCTCCATCTGCCAGCCATTGTGAGGACTGGCTGCCCATTCACCTTGTGAGCTGCTGTTTCACAACTAGGACAAAGCTGAGCACACTGCTATTATGATATTACATTTTGTCACAGAAATTGGTACATAAAGAAGAACTGATAACTGTAGAGATAGGAAGATCAGCTCGAAGCGAAGACTGATGATCTGATTAGGCCAGCATATACTTGCAGCCTCTAACAGGACCCCTCTGAGAGGGGAGATCTGGTGCTAGTGACCCATTCCACATGCCTTTCCCAACATGACATGACGAATAAGATTAGGCATCCCCTGAAAATTACACCCCTTCCAGTCAGTGAATGGTGGAAGCTGTAGTTTTCTGTCATAGGCACAGCACTTTAGTGTCACCTGCTAATCACAACTCTTCTGGGTGCTCTTTGGCCTCTAGAACTTCTCATGAAGAACTGCTCAGGTATCTTTATGGGCTCTAAGAAACTGTCCTGCTGCACAGGCTGTTGGCAGACTTTTACAGACATTCAGTTCCTATTGATTGCACTGGTGATTTAGCATTTGAGAGAGGGGTTCATGGGTCGTGGATGAGGACAATCAGCTCTTATATTGCCATTTCAGAACAGAGGTAGGTGCCTAAACTCATTCATGTAAGCAAACAAATGACAATAATGAAATGGAAATGTGAAGGATCTGTTACAATTCCTTTTACGTCTAGGGATCTTTCTGACCATATGTTTATTTTTATTTAATAAGGATGTGTTCATGCTCCCATAACTGGAATTATGACAGTGCTGTTCAAACCACTTATTTCCTTCTTGTAGCAGTTGTGTTTGTTGCAACTACTCTTCCTCCTTAAGGATGACAGATATTTTGATATCCTTAACACAATGCTTCCTTCACAAGGTTGCAAAGAGACTTCCCGTTGAGCATTTCAGAAAGTTTTCTTTTCTATTGCCCTTTCTGTGAAGCCAAAAATTCCTGCAAAACCAAATTTTTCCTTGTTTAAAAAATACAAGCATCTCTTTAATACCTGTCAGATTTTTTTAAGAGACAGTTCTCTGGTGATTTCTCTGTACAACAGTTTTAAGTTCCTGCTTGTTGTTGATATCATTGTAATATAACCTGAGCAATGGCTGTAATCAAAGCTTCAGTGTTTTCAGCAGGAGGCAGCAGGTTGCTATGTGGGTGGCAGCAGGGCAAGGAGAGTCTGCAGGAATGCTTTTGTGGACTTACTGTTGTCAGCAAAGTGTTAGCTTAGGGGATGTGGACAGAAAAAGAAGATGGACACAATAAACTGAAGAGTGAATTGTATTTTCACAAGCCACTTTCTTTTGGTCACAGGGAATTTCATGCTAAATATCTGCTGCTAACAGGTCACTGAGCTCAACAGCTCCTTTCTGCAGGAGGTCTCTTCTCAATTACAAATAGGTTTCCCCTAACAGTTGTAAAGTTGAGCTACATGCCTTTACTGCTTTGGATGTTATTTTAACTCCCGCAGACCTGGATGAATATATTTTTTCATAACTCAGAATCGAGCCACTTGGGATTCAGAAGTCATGGAAGTTACAATATTTGAACAGACTAAGATTCACTGGCAAAGTATTACCCAGATACTTCATTTATTTAATAGCATTCCAACTCTGCAAGATTATTTCTTCACCACTAACCTGCTAGAGTTCTCCCTGCTAGTTTGAACCTAAGTTTTAAAACAAATATTGCAGTACTATGACAGCTTGATACCTTTTCAAGATGCTGCATGATGCTGACAGAAATATGTCAATTCCTACATAATGCTGAAAATATGTCCCAGATTTATGACTAATGAGTGTTTACTCTGCATTGAGGGTAAAATTTCCCCTCCCTGTTTCCAGTCTGAAAGCAATGCCTACATTACATGTCACACGTGAAATCAGACCATCACCTAGGTCCAGGCATGCTCAATGTGCATGTTGCACCTCTCACACTCTGGCTTTCATGGATCCATCTTCAGCGATGCCTTTGCACATATGCTCAGAGTGCTTTGCTCTGCAGGAGGCCAACCTTACTCCACAAGCTGTATAGGCAGGGATTATACTAGTAAATTAGGTAGAGCTGGGAAATGTTCTTGGTTATGGAAATGTGACACACTACTATGAAACTGTTTGAACAGTCCCTGGTGCAATTTTAGCCTGTGCCTATTAGCAGTCTCACAAAAGCTCCAGAGCACTGTCTACAAATTAGAGTAGTCCAGGGACTGTTCCCAATATGCAATGTGTATGGAGCTGCTCTGCTTTGGAGGCTAAGAGAGCTCATTAAAACACATGCCAGTTGGCTTCAGTGCCTGTGAATGTTCTTAGGCACATTCAGCTGTAAGTGCAAACATTGCTATAGGGTATCCTCAGTAGACACAGATTATAAAGAACGTGTGTAGCGCTGCAGATCTGTGCACTGCTTCAAATTGGCTACCTCAGCCGGGGTTCAGAGGCACCAGGCTTTCTGTCTTCATTGCCACTTGTGGAGCATGCCCTGGCCAGCTCCCTGATCCTTATCAGTCTTTTCAATGTCTTCTTATGGTCATGACATTCATTCCAAAAGAGCTTGGTCACAGAAACCAGTGCAAACAGGGACAGTAAACATCCTGAATTATTAACATTCAACATCAGGCAACACAGCACATATAAAAAAGCTGGGCTGGATTTGTAACTTCCTAGCCCAGCACCCTAGCGGCAAAGTGGGTGAAGTCTTGGTGGCAGCAAACCAAATCGAAGCCAGAGCAAGAATCCTCATGGTGACCTGTATCAGCAAGTCTCAATGTGAGTTGTCCAATATAAGGTATCTATCTGATGGCGGTAGGAAGAGGAAACATACATGTTGTCACAGAAGCTGCAAAGTTCAACAAGTTTCAACGTTTCACACTAGAAAAATAAAGCCTTTTTAAGGAGACCAGATGCGGATCCTTCTGATTCATTCTGCCAATTAAATCTAATTTCTGAATGTGTGCTATTATCAATTCTTTTTAGAAGCCGGTATTTTTCTCAGATAAACACAGCATCATTTCCCTCTGCCTTCCTTATTTTCTCCCTAAGTATTTCTTAAGAACCTAAAACATATATAAAAATAAAATTAAATCATGCATGCAAATGGCTAGACCTGGCCTGAGGTTAATCCTGCAAGGCAAGCGTGTGAGAAATTGCTTATCACTGCAAGCAGTGAAAAAGCAGGTGGCCAACACCAAACTGGAGTTAATATAGCAATAGCAGAGAACCTAGGAGATAAAAGGTATGAAATGAGCATTAGGAATTCCAGAGATTGAAAAATATCAAAAGCATCTAAAATGAGGGTACTGGTTTACCAGC
Source organism: Myiopsitta monachus (assembly GCA_017639245.1). NCBI lineage: Eukaryota > Metazoa > Chordata > Aves > Psittaciformes > Psittacidae > Myiopsitta > Myiopsitta monachus. The sequence goes on from CM029918.1 coordinate 97,191,928, forward strand.
ATTCACTCAGGAAGGCCAAGGTTCACATAGAGCATTAAATCAATAAAGTCAGGGTCCATAGAAAAACAGTAATGCAGCAGTGGATTATTAATTTGGGAGGGAAAAAGGAGGGAAAGCAGTATATAAGGCAGAGCAAGCAATGTGGTCATGGTTGTTTGAGGAGCCCGGGTGGTCAGTGCGGCATCTGATCCCTGCAGTGGAGAAGGGAAATAAGGCTGTGTTCTGCCCATACCATGTGCGTCAGACTTGTTTCCTCAGTCAGGGCACCTGGGGTGATTTCGTTAACACAGACTGAGGGATACCGTGGAAAGGGTGGAACAAAGACTAGACCAGACATCCCAACACGTCTGAGCAGTCTGATGGGTGCATGGACTGGCACAATGTTACTCAGAAATTCTGGGCAGAACTCAGCGTAATGAGGAGAACTGGACTGTGGTGTCATTTAATTAACATTATCAGGGATTAAGTTGTCCTGATTTTAACAGATTGGTTTTTTAGAGAACAGTTTTGATTTGCTGTAGACATGAAAACATAGGCAAAAAAAGTAGGAGATTGTCTCTCTAGGCCCAATACAAGGCAAGGTAAAGCCTTAATGACACATTCTCCCTTCTGTTAAATGAGATTTTAGTTACAGAGTACACACTTCTTGATGCATCAAGAGCTGTTCAAGAATAGAAAGCACACAAGTGCGCTGAAGTGAAATCTCTGACTTGAGTTGTTTTTCTGCTGCAGGCTGTGAGATTTGGAGCTGTGCTATGTAATTCAGTGCATAAAAACTAAACCTGAGGTGTTAGCTCTTAGAAACAGAAGCTGGGAAAGATTCAGGCTTTGCAGGTCTGTCTCAGAAGAAGTCATTACCCATGTTTTATCCTAGTAAAACAACCCACTCCACAAACCAAACACAGCACCAAGGACTCATATATGTGAGTACAACCAATCACAGCACCAAGGAATCATATACATGTTGAAGAATTTATTTCAGCCTTAATTTTGTTTTTGTTTCAGTAAGATTAATATTAGGCCTTCGAAATTCCACACTAAACTGAGCCAGAGTCATGATTTTCCACTGTCTGCATCTGACAGAAAGGATGGGATTTGGTTTGAGATTAACGTAACTGACTTTAGATATCATCTTGCAGGTATTTACCTGTGTGCTGCTTGAGTATGGTCAATGGAGATGAAGGGTTCAGTGTCAGAGCATAAATTTGAAGTGCCCTGGAGATGCTGCAGGCTGTGCTGGATGGCTTCCAGATGTTCCTCCAGAAAAGCACGGATCTATAGATCCAGTATCATACCTGCCATCTCCCTATAGATGTACTTGGCACCCTCAGGCATTCCAGCTGTCAGCAAGTACATGCCAAGGTAGGTAGACTCTGCGCCAAATGTCTACCTGAAGGTGACCTAAACAGCTTTCTAGGCTTCACCAGCTTTAGGGACTGAATCTCCAGTTGGAGCCTAGACCCTAGATCACTGGCAGGCACATGCAGCTCATTTTTATTTCCAAACAATAGACACAGACATCTAAAACACTCTCGGAATAGCCAGAGCATCCACACGGAAATTAGATCTTCTCTAAGACTTGTAGATAACTCATGCTTTCTTGGAGCTGGGACAGTCTATCGAATCCCAAAAGACACAAGAAGCCCACTATTTAGGCAACTCAGTTGAACCTCTCTGTATTGTCACCTACACTGAGATATTTCAATTGGAACAAGAGAAGATGTACTGTTCCCAGCTGTATTACAGATCTCCTGTAAGACCTCAGCCAAGCAGTTTAATTTCTACTCTTTAATTTTCCAACTTCCAAGGGGTAGTAGGAAACCTTCTCAGGCTTAGCCGAAGAAGAAGAGGCAAGTTAAATCATTAGGGTTTAGAAATTTTTATGATGTTTTCGTATATTACATTGTCAAGGAGTAGCTGCTAGGCTGAGACCATAAACATATTTAGCTTTTTTATATCCTATTTGGAACTAGTTACAGTTCTCACAGTTGTCCTCCATATTTGTCCTGATGTGCAGCAATTAAATATTCTAGCTCTACTCTGGAAAAATGACACATAAAAGAAATATAAAACATTAAATGAATCAGTGACAACTTCTCATTTATCTCCTGTACAGGTTTTCTTTTCAATCATTTATTTTATAGTGATACTTACACTCTTTCCCACTATTTTTTCACCTATTCCATCTGTATCGACCCATTCCGTTAAGTGATTAAGTGTTGCATAAACACTTCCAAACAATCTCCATGCTTCCTGTTAATACATCTGTGATTTGCAGGCGGAAACAGAGGTAGAGACAGTTGCAGTAATCTCTTTTGCTAACTTTCAAAATGCTGAGTTCGAGTACACTATAGGCATTAGAGAATGAATTTTGACTTTTTTATAGAAAATAAACATTATATGTATCTGAACCAGCAACTAAGGCAAAAGAAGATCACCAAGAACTTCAGCTGCTGTCTGTGGCTGAGCTACTGCCAGTGCCAAAAAAGCATGATGAGTGTGAGGGGAAGATTACGTGTTTATATTCATAGGCTTATTATGAAGTTTTGTGTCTAATTCTAAGGTACCCACCAAAAGAAAAAGATACTGTCTTGCCGTTGGCAGCGTCAACACGTTTTACTGAAATTGTCTTTATGTACCATAAAGTTTTGAAATACAGTTTCAAGGCCGTACCGGATCAGACTTTAATTTTCAGAAACATTCTACCTTGGAAAGCAATACAAGTTCCATAGGACCCATAAGCTGGCAAAGATTCTACCCAGAACCAAAACACCGGCCCCAGAACATAGGCTGTCATTACAGATCCAGCATTTTCTCGTAGCATCATCATGATCATGTGTAGAAACCAGCAATTAAATGTGAAGTGGCACATTTTAAATCAGTATCACCAAAGCAATGGAAAAATATGGCTTAGATCTACCAGTATGATGAATAAAGTAGAAGTCAAGCATTGTGATGTGAAGATAAATAACAACAAATTACTGGATTCAAGCAGATGAAATGTGAAGATGTTTACTGAAAGCTGAGAAGCTTGACATTACTTTTTCAGCACTAATATTTGGTAAAGACACACATGGAATTTGATACTAAGCTAAATGGAAGTATTTCTAGGAACTGAGTGGCTGAAGACTGTCCAATTAAAGGGTCCTCGCCTGTCTACAGGAACAGAGAAAGTGCTTACAGAGTGCAGCGAAGAATGCAATGGATGTGACATCAAAAACAACATGGGACAAATATGATGGCATCCTAATAAGAAATGTACTGAAAGTTTGAATTAGACTAATTAACAGATTTCTAGTAGGAACTTTGGAAGGTGACAGCACTGGAAGTACAGCCACTTTGTCAGAAAGGAGTCTCCTCTGTGTTCATATGAGTGTGGCGTGCCTGTGTGTGCGTGCATGCATCTAGCTAAGACTGTGCCTGATGAAACATTAAATCCTCTCACCTCTCACTCAAGGCTCCTTAAAGCTGGTGCTTCTCAGGACCAAGTCCAGTGTGAACCCTTTCTCTAAGTTACTGCAACTGCAGAGAGGCAGATGCAGTTCAAGAGCCATTTCTTACAGCTCAAGTTAAAGTCAGGTATTGGGATTGTCATCATGATGGCTGCTAGTAAAAGGTATTATTCTAGAAGACTAAGGTAAATAAAAGCAGTACAGGGAACACTACCTAAGGTCTAAGAACAAGTCAGTGCAGCTTGGTGATACAGACAAAGCAGCAGATCCTGCCCTTCATCAGAAGTAATTACTTCAGACACAGAGACAGGCTGATTAGTTTATACAACTTCCTGGCCTAAAGGTAGTGCTGGCATCTCTGCATCATTTTCCACTGCACAGAGAAGACGTTGCCTCTAGTGACTCTACTGAAGGTAAACTAACACAAACAAGGGCATTCACACTAGAATATAATAGGAGCTCTCCTGACAAAATTAGATCTACAGCCGGCAAAATGGAAAGATGAAAACAGTGACTGTCTATATTTGTGGTGCTGCATCCCTTTTCCATCCCTAGCACATCAGCCAGGATGAATTGAGGTTCAGTTCACCAGTAGCAGCTCAGGGACTCAGGCAGCAGCGCCAGAGTACATCTACTCTGTGTTAGTTGTGCCTGTGGCATAAAGATAGTTAATTTGAGTTAGCCTCAAACTTAAAAGCTGACAGCAGAGCACTTATGGCTCTATCGAGGCATAGTGAGGCAGCAAAGGGCTACAGAGTTTACCCATCTTGGATGGGGCATTGAGCAACATGATCTAGTGGAAGGTGTCCCTGCCCAAGACAGGGAGGTTGGAACTGGATGAGCTTTAAGGTCCCTTCCAACCCAAACCATTCTATGAGTCTACAATTCCATGATCTTCTTGGGTGCATTTTCGATTTGTTAAGAAATCCAAGCTGTTACACTCCTCCAGAAATAACTAATGTAACTAGCCAAAGACTTCTGCGTATAGGTATTCCCAAGAGTTATGACTTGTAGAACTTGGATCAAAACCTGAAAAGAACTCCAAGATAAAAATATTACAAGACAAATCCCATCAAGGAATTAGCACCTTTCAAGAACAATCTGGAAAAAAAAAAAAAAAAAGCTACTAATTCTCCTGGACATTTACAGACTTTTATTTTCTTCTCTGGTGAGGCAGACTTGGTTTCCTGAAGAAAATTACCCCTCATCTGTCTTCAACTATTAGCTGATATAACGAATCTGACAGCAGATGGAACTTGTGCCTAGAAGTGCTGACCCTTTCCTGAGAAATGAATAAATCTTTCATTTACCAAGCAGACTCTTTATATAAATAGAATGGCAGTCAGTAAGAAGAAGCTGGTCTCCCAGGAAGATAAATAGCTGGTTGTGCTCCTGACAGTAGGAATACAGTTCAGAGAATGGTACTTTCATTTATTTCACATATAACAAAAGGGAAGCATTACTGTGGAAAGCTGTTTTCTGAAGTGATGTATGTCTACCTTGGCCTAATCCATTTGGAAATAAAATTCTAAAATGGACAATGGTGCAGATGATGCTTGTTTGCATTGTAAAACTTGTCCCCACAGTTTCAGAACAAGCAGGACCTGACTCACTTACCCTGATGCAGTGCACCTATTTGTAGTGATTTCCATGGTCTTGCTCTTTATTTTCACCAATTCTGATGGTCATTATCCCTGTAGCATTATTTCCGATAGAGGCTCAGTAATGAATATTAAGCAGCCCAGACATTAAACAGTTCTGGCTTGGCTTTGTTCTACTTTCTCTGCTTTGTCTGAAGTTTTCCAGATCAACACAAGCTGTCTGAATACATGGATGTTTTCTGCCTCTTAGATGCAGAGACTACTATCAAACAAAATTGAACTTTAGCCAGCTGGGGTCATACTAAAAGCACTTTCAGTTGTAAAAGGGTTTAGATGAGCTCAAAGACTTGTCTGGAAGCATTCAAATTTGTTTCAAGCATGACTGAATAGTGTTGCACTCAAGTCAACCTACTGGTAATCATTCCTTTGAGCTTTGATTAATAGGAAAAACAGATAAAATTTAGCTATTCTGAGATATAGTTATAATACTCTCACATGTATCTCAGATAGATTCTCAATTAATTACATAAACATAGTTCCTTCTCAGGTAATACACACTTGTCTTTGTCTTTTTCTGCCTGCATTCCAGGAGCACAACTTGAAGATAAATTAGTCCTAAGCTTCTCTCTAAGGAAATCAGTAAAATGAGAGGAAAAATAATTTTAGTCTTCTATCTGTCTTTCTGCTACATATATCATTCAATATTCAGATTTGGTATTAGCAATTACAGTCCCATTCAGCTTTATTTCACCCTCTTCTTTTCATTAGTCTAGACTTTCAACTAAAACTCCCACTAGTATCTTTAGGAGTATTTCATTGAATGTGTAAAGAGTAGTGATATTTTTAGAACTTAGCTAACTCTTCACATTGAACACTACTCTGAAACTTGATATCATCCTAAACTATTAGTAAATTCAGCCCATTTCTTAGGATTCCCTTGATTTACATTCGTTTTCCCAGGCCATGCAGTCGAATAACTGATAGATTAACATAATATAGCAGTTTTCTTCAGGAAATCCTGATTCTGACTTCTTCCTCCAAAAAATACAAAGCAATTCCATATGTGGAGTAACTCATCTGAGTTTTTGACAGCTGCTCTGATCATAGCCAGTCCTTTTCCTGGACTTCTTTCAGTCATTCACCATTCCTGATGACATTTGCCAATTAGCTTATTGGCAGAAAAATCAGGGCTTACTATCCGATAGGAGAGAAGGGATAGGTAGATATAACCATTTGCTGTAAACTGAAGAGGAGGGACGGATGTTAGAGTTAAATGAAATTAATTACCCCAGAAAGGGTGAGAAGCATATTGTGAAGTTTGGGATTCTGGGTTTTGATCTCTCATTAGAGTTTCTTCCCACTTAACGCTTGTCTCTAAGCTGGAGAGACATCAATTTGACAGGTGGACCACTTGGTGGATAAAGAACTGGCTGGAGGGCCACATGCAAAGAGTTGTGCTCAATGGCTCAATGTCCAGCTGGAGACCAGTAACGAGTGGTGTCCCTCAGGGATAGGTGTTGGGACCGGTCTTGTTCAACATCTTTGTTGGTGACATGGAGAGTGGGATTGAGTGCACCCTTAGCAAGTTTGCCAATGACAACCAAGCTGTGTGGTTCGGCTGGCACGTTGGAGGGAAGGAATGCCTTCCAGAGGGACCTTGACACGCTTGTGAGGTGGGCTGATGCCAACCTGATGAAGTTTACCCATGCCAAATGCAAGGTCCTACCCCTGGGTCAGAGCAATCCCAGGCACAGCTGCAGGTGGGGCAGGGAAGAGATTGAGAGCAGCCCTGCACAGAAGGACATGGGAGTGTTGGTCGATGAGAAAATGAACATGAGACGGCTTCAGTGTGTGCTCGCATCCCAGAAAGCCACCCGTATGCTGGGCTGCATCAAAAGGAGTGTGACCAGCAGGTCGAGGGAGGTGATCCTGCCCCTCTACTCTGCTCTTGTGAGACCTCCCTTGGAGTATTGTGTGCAGTTCTAGTGTCCTCAACATCAAAAGGACATGGAACTGTTGGAACAAGTGCAGAGGAGGGCCACGAGGCTGATGAGGGGAGTGGAGCACCTCCTGTATGAAGATAGGCTGATAAAGTTGTGACTGTTGAGCCTGGAGAAGAGAAGGCTGTGCGGAGACCTCATAGCAGCCTTCCAGTATCTGTAGGGGGCCTATAGGGATGCTGGGGAGGGACTCTTCATTAGAGGACTGTAGTGATAGGACAAGGGGTAGTGGGTTCAAACTTAAATAGGGGAAGTTTAAATTGGATGTGAGGAAGAAGTTCTTTACTGTGAGGGTGGTGAGGCACTGGAATGGGTTGCCCAAGGAAGCAGTAATGCTCAATCACTGGCAGTGTTCAAGGCCAGGCTTGGACAGAGCCTTGGGTGTCATGGTTTAGTGGGAAGTGTCTCTACTCATGGCAAGGGGATTGGAACTCGATGATCTTTCCAAACTTAACTATTATATGATTCTATGATTCTGTGCATGCGATATGACAGCCTATGAGGACAAGCTAGAACTGGCTTGATTCCACCTTTCTGATGTATGTGAAACCCAGGTAAGCTCACAGTGACTATAGAAGTAATGCCAAAGAAATTGTCCTAACAGTTCCTCTAACAAAGAAGAGAGCAGCAGGACTGCTACATGCTTCTGCTCCCTGAGGTATCTTCCAGTGTGGTAATCTCTATCAGACACAAGTCAGGAGTGCCAACTAAGGCAGTTGCACTGCCAGCATTTTGTTGCCTTCTTTCACATTACAAAACAGAGCCCAGGTTAGAAAAGAGAGTAAAAGCCCAGGACTAATAGGAGGCTAAATGAGACAAGATAGATAGGGCATGCACTAGATGTGGATGCACAGCACTTATTCACATTGGTTCCATTCAGGAATACTTTGCCTGAATTGTTTTAGAATCTTCTATATTTCCCAGAGCTGTTTATGCTATGTTGAGTCTGCCTTAGGAAGGCAAAAACGTTAAAACAGATATAACTTGTTGTGGTTTACATTTTAAATGCCCATTGTCCTGTGACTGTCAATGATTTCTCTAAGTATCTAAGGTTTCGTGTGACCCTAAAATGGCTGAACTAAACGAACAATGCCTCATTGACATCTCCAGAAAATGGGTAGCTGGAAAATAGAGGGAAATTGTTGGTTTCCAGGATCATTGGTGTAGGTACATCTTGTCTGGAGAACTTAAACTGATTTTACTGCTGTAGTGCTTTCTGTCCATTCCAAATACCTTTTATAACGCTCAGGAGTGGTGGGATTTGTATCAGCTGGAGATGAATGGGTGAATGCTGCTGCCTTTTACTACCTTTGCATGGGGAACTCCTACTGTGGCATTGAATCATTACAACTGATTCTTCTATTGACTACTGGGGAGTTATATCAGGGTTAGTTTACAGTCAGTGTCTTATCTAACAACTAGATAATTAGTCAGGTAATTAATAACTGAGAGCTTCACTGAGGTTCAGTCCTACAATGTTCCTTTGGTGCAGGAATGGATACCTGTGTCATCTTTTTGTCAGACCTCCATTTTCTCAAGCTTTTATTTGCGAAATTCTGAACATTTTATTTATTTGTTTCTATCCCATCTTCTGCTTTTGTTCTTGCTGCAAAACAAACAAAAAAAAAGTCTGTTACAATGCAAATCCTTGCAGAACTTCAGCCGGGAAAGACTTATTTATGTAAGAACTCCCTTCATGCTCAGGTGACTGCAGTGAACATCAGCAAATCTACGAGAAAACGTATGGATTACCACATGTAGGCAAGGCATCATCCCCTCCCTTGTCACAGCATAACGGGGATGGTAAACTCATTCTTCCAGTGTCTAGGAGAGGAGCTGAAAGATCTAGATATCAGCCAAGTTGCTAAGAAGCATGAAGAATTTTAAAGTATGCAAGGTTACAATGCTAATCTAAAGTTAGACTAATACTGTGTAGCATCCCCATGGCAACCAGGAGTGAACGGCATGTGAGGTGAAAGAATAATAATCAGCAATAAAAAAGACCTTGACAGGGCTTACTGTGATTATGTTGCCAATGAGTTAAATAATGCCCTGCTGTAGTTCAGCTGGGCTGCTGAAGGAGAGATCTCCTTGCAGGTTCAGAGGAAATTATGGATGACATTTTAAAAGTAGGTCTATAATGACCAGCTCTGTAGCTGCTAAGATGACCTGCATGCACGTCATATAACAAAACACTGTCCATTATTACTTAATAACCAGAAACAAATTTCCATAGCAGATCTAATAATTGTGATCCCTCCCTTTAAAGCTATTGCAGTCTTGCAATATTTCCTCTAAAGCATAGTGTACACAATTTTGCCAGTACTTTTACTGTTGCACATATGTGAACTATCTCTAAAGAATAACCTGGGTATAGAAGTCAGTTTGAAAATGCAACTTTTTCTTATTACTGTTTTATAGTACTCAATTTTACCTGTATGCTCCCCTGTAATCAAGGAACAAGGTCCCTGACAGAGGAGTTATCTAAATTGTCTAAAACTGTCTAGTTGTCTACCCTGTAGACTAGCGCATTTATGGACTTCAGGCTTTATGGCCAAAACAATGGTCCAGCAGCAGAGATAACATTTTCAGGCCTCAGCTGTGTGATTCAGGTGCCAATGTACATAAGCTTGTACAGTGTTTCTTGACATGCTGAACGCCCTGAGTAAAACTTTGTGAATCATCAAGAAAAAAACCTGCAATGTCCCACTCCTGAGGTTCACTCACTCACTAAAGTGCTCTTTGAATTCAAGAGAAGTTTATTAGTTCATTTTGTGGGACTGAAGAGTAAATTAACGAGCTTATAAAACCATTCTTTGGTGCTAGATAACAGTAACCCTAAAAATTCATCTAAAATCTTCCTGACTTCTTGAGGAGATAACAGTGATAAAAAGATTTGAAGTTAGTACTGTGCACTGAAAAAATAGAGGTGAATATTCCTCACTCAGCCATCATCATTCATATGTTTCTGAAATTTGGTTTTACACAAATTAAAAACCGAGATTACTTTACCCTCTCAACTTGATCAGCATGGATGTATGCACATTTATAAAGTAACATGAAAGTTCTTCAGGTCAAACCAGGTAATGTTGATTTGTGTTTCACAGCTGAATGCCACTTCAGAGTGGAGATCTAAGCTACAGGTTGTTATCTTGCCTATAAGTATGCGGGGGAGGGGCTCTTCATTAGGGACTGCAGTGGTAGGATAAGGGGTAACGGGTTGAAACTTAAACAGGGGAAGTTTAGATTGGATATGAGGAAGAAATTCCTGACTGTAAGGGTGGTGAGGCACTGGAATGGGTTGCCCAGGGAAGTTGTGAATGCTCCATCACTGGCGGTGTTCAAGGCCAGGCTGGAGAGAGCCTTGGGTGACATGGTTTAGTGTGAGGTGTCCCTGCCCATGGCAGGAGGGTTGGAACTGGATGATCTTAAGGTCCTTTCCAACCCTAACTATTCTATGATTCTTGTTGCTTCTCATACATCACAGGCATGGGCCTATGGATACACTTTCTATTCATCCTACTTGAGCTGTAGTGCTTTATATTCAGTCCTTGGTTTCTATGCTTTTCTGCTAAGCGTTATGGAGGCAAGCAGAACAAGTACAATATAATCACCACTTGCTCTTGAATGGAATGCAGTCTGTGAGAGCTATGGGTAACAAAAGCTGGTATTCATGAGTATCTGAGGCATTGTGATTCCCACTTTTTGGTTGCGATAGAGGGGCCCGGATAAGACCAGTGTAAGACCCTTTTGATGTACCTGCTGCAGCATCACATTAGGGCATCTTAGAAATTGAGTTCTTCTGATTAAACATGGATGTTTCTAGTACAGACATCTACACCTGACCAAATAACTTTAAACTCCCTTTCAAAGTCATTAGAGGTGGACCTTTCATCTTAAAGCAGGTGTGTACAGAAAGAAATCACATCTTTGACCTCACCTTGATTCACTGTATCTCCACCAAGGAGATTCCCAAATACTCTCCTCACAAAACTAGAGTGTGATTTTATTCATTGTACCCATTTGAAATATAATGAGATACCATTTTATCTAGAGATTGGGATTTAGAGAATGCTCTATTTTCTGTCCATGAATATAGAGAATTTAGCTACCAACTCCAGATGGGGGGGAAACGGCCATTTTTGGCAACCTGGCATCTAAGAAGGTTTGATAAGGTTTTCCTGCCCTGGTTTAACAACATTAGACATTTAAAAGAAGTAATAAGTGATGTGTTTATATGAAAATAGATTATTTGCTTGAGGTTACACAGTAAGACTGAAGCAGAACAGAGATCTGAATTCAAGTCTCTAAGAGCCTATAGATGTCCTACAACTGCTCTGTCCTCTTCCTTACTGTGCTTTCCATGCTTCAACCTAGTCACAGCAATATCACTTCTGTCCATTGGGAAAACTGTGCTTCCTGATAGATGAATATTTCACTGGCTCCTACTGAACTGGAGCCTCATTAAGAGGAGTTAAAAAAAAAGGTGTGAAAATAGTAAGTTCAACTCAAAGCTCACAGAAGTCAATAGAAGTCTTTCAACAAGCTTCAGTGAGCTATGGATCAAGTCCACAATGTTAAAGCAGTAAAACACTCTGACATTCTCATTAGATAGTCAATGGTCCATGATGCCACATGTGGAAGTTCTCTTAACACTAGAATAAATCTATTTCAAGACAACAGTCAAATATTTGTTATAAACAGGGAATCAAGGGTGTGTGACTTTTTAATGCTTCAGTCCTAAATGCTTTCCCTGAAATGACTAATATTTTCTGTCTTATAATCTACATTTCTCATACTTTCCATTTAACACATTTAATACACTACTAATGTTGGCTGGTAGCAATGCTTAACATGAACTCCTTAATGAAAGCTAAAATAAAAAAATCAAGGTATTAAAAAACCTCTTATTTTAATGTAATTGAGTAATTATTTTAAGTAAATAACAACTGACTTAGAAAAGTACCTAATTGTTTGCTGATTCTAAATTTAAATCCAGAGAAGCTATTATACTAATGAATAGTATAGAATTAATACAATATATAATGAATACTGAGTATTTTCATTATTATTTCAAGACTTGAAAAACCAAACCAAAACAAGAACCTCCCAAATAACAAAACAACACTGAACTTGATTTAAAGTGTGAGGAAATTAATCATTGACTTCCATCATTTTTCAGACAAACCCTACTGCTACAGGTTGTGGGGGAAGATTCTCTGGGACACATACTGCAACCTAAAAATAGATGATTTATTACCCTTAAAGGAATGTGCTTAAAAATTTAGTGGAAGATCAGGATGCTATTTAAAAACTGGTTAGCTTTAAAGCATTTCCAGCTTGGAAGTTTTAGTGCCTGGGTCTGGGAATGCCTCTTGTCTCAGCTACAGTGCAGCCTTCTCCACGAAGGGACCTGGGAGCCAAACGGATCTCCCGAGCCTGATGGTTAGACATCAAAAGGTAAAACATCTACCCAGACGCAGTTTCCCATTGCCAGCAGTACTGGAAGGAAAAACAGGTCTCTGAAGGTGCCGTGTTAAGTTCTTATGGGAAACCCTGCCCTTCAGATATGGAATCCGCACCAATAAAATGATAACTTGTACAGAACTGGTTTGAAGGATGGCCTCGTCTGCCAGTGGGAATAGCCCGGATGCATTCTGTCATTCTATGATGAAAGAAATATCTCTGTTTGATACACAAATCATACAAAACAGAGCATCCTCTATACTGACTGAAGTCCATCTGGAATACACTGCCTCTGGCCCTTACGTTGAGCTCTTGGGGATAACCAGCTCTGCTTCTGCTGGTGAGAACATAACTCTGACCCCAGTAAAATCCAAAGGCGTGTGCTTTGTGAGAAGGTGAATTCCCACTGGAGTACTGACCTGGCACACTGCCCTGCACAAGGGCTGGCTCAGGCCATTGCCCCAGTCATAGAAAGTAGGCAGAGATTTGCTTTTAGGAGGGAAGAAGCAGGGGAGACAGAGAGGAGCAATGGGAAGAAAAGAATCGAGCTGCCTCCAAACTGCCAGATGTGTAAAGGAGTCCAGCTGCAGCTCTGGCTGAGCCACAAGCATCCCTGGGAGACTTGCTGCCCTGCTGAGTTCTCTTAAAGATGGATTATGAGCAGGGCAAATGATGTCAGTTCCAAACTTTTATTCCTGATCCAGGAATGTGCTCTGCAGCATTAGGCAAGCCCAGCGCATGTGGGTCTGTCAGCAGTCAAAGCACCTAGTGAAATCCGCTAGTGAAGTCAGGGAAAGAGTAAGGTCAGAAAATGTGGAGGCAGGAAGGGGAAGGGTCAAAGAGGTGCATCCGTGCTTCATTACCTAGCATGTTGTGTAGTTTAGGAACTCATCCTCAGCAAGGGAATATTATATACCCATAGGCATAGATTAGTTTGCTGTTGCCTGATGATTATAGCATCATTTTGCAAACAAGGTCTTATTAAGTAGCACCAGAAACTATGCATAGCTCAAGAATAACACATAGCTCTGGAATGTGCCCTCTTCACCTTTTTATAGAATTTAACTTTTCATTCTCTTTGGAAAACAATGTCATTTTGGTTTTCACAGTTCAAAAAGTGCACAAAAGGAACAATCTGAATTCCCACAGGGACAGGAATCTACAAACTCCTTCCAGGGAACCGGACTCACAATGGGTTTCAGTATCCAGCTCTAGATGCAGTACCTGGCAGCAAACATTCAGCTTCACAGTGCCTAAATAACTGTAATGCTCTGCTGCTATAATCTTTCAACCGAGTCCAGAGAGTTTCATGCAGAAAGGTTAGATTAGGCCCTTTAGTGGGAATTTGTAGAAGGAAACTGTTGTCCCAGTTATGGCTTGGCAGGCCTGTGCTTACAGGCTTAGTTTACAGCAATTGGACCTCCTGCTCCATGTCAAAGTCACTTAAACCCTGTGCTGGTTTTGTCGTCTCTTTATTTTCTGCTTATTTCTTACATTTTTTCTATCAGCTTTATCCAGAGCAGAGACCACTTCTGGTAGCATGTCCATGCCTACCCCAGGCAGAGCAGAGTGATGAAGAGGAGGAGGAAGAACACTCCTTTGGGACTGATAGGCTTAGCTTCCATAAGAGTAGCCAAGAATGCAAGTGTACTTATTTGAGAAACTGGAGCTAAACCGCAGTATCTCGGGCACCGGTGCTACTACCTGCAGGAAAGCAGAACCCAAATTGGACAGAAAATAGATTGATCTTTTCCAGTCTAGTTCATTCCATGATTCTATGAAGTAAACTTCACTTTGCCTCTTCAGAACCACCGGTACTAAACTCACCTCACGACTTTTTACTCTCAGGAGCATTTGCATGGCTCACTGTGCTTTTCTCCAGAGGTTTGAAGGTAGGCTGGGAGTTAGGCCAGGAGGTTATGGAGCATGCTAGCGATAGAATCATAGAATCAAGTAGGCTGAAAGAGGCCATTACCCCAGGACTGACAAGTCCCCCTCAGAACCATGTCACTACCTAGGGATGGGAGGGTTGCAGGGGCTAGCAAAGGCTCTGTGAAAGGAATAGCAACTTTGTCACAGTGCTTCTTCGTCATGACTCCAGGTTTCTGGAAGTCTCCTTATCTCCACAAAGACACATGATGTTTTTGCTGCTAGAGAGCCTGTGTTCTCAAAGTCCTGCCTCTACTCTCAGAGAGAGACTTGCTTTCTGTCTAAAGTTTCTTATCTCCTGTCTCAACAGGATTAGATCCCAGACGAAGCAAGGAGAGATCAGTAACGAGGGCTTCTAAAATCACTACATCCGGAGCTGCTTTGGAGAAAGCCTTGTTCGCTCTTGTTTTGCCTTGTTTGCCAGCAGACACCTCCAGCTACGGACAAGGAGAGAGCTGCCTGAGCACATCCCCTCCTCTGGCCGGTTTGCTGTTTCCCCCCCTTACTCCCTGCCCATGGCTCTGCTGCCTGGAGCTGGCCCTGCCAGGAGCGGCTTCTCCGTGCCCAGGGCTCCTGCCTGTCAGGGTGCCCAGGGCCCATCCCATGGGCTGTGTGCTCAGCTCTGCCCTGCAGAGCGCTGCCAGCAGCAGGGACTGCCCAGGGCCCCTCTGGCTGCGTCAGGGGTTCAGGAACCCCTAAGGACTTGGGAACCAGCCTTATGGAGAACCGGGCTCTCAGTGCCTTCTCCAAAGCAGAAACAGAAATTCCGAGCTCTCACTCTAAACACAGTCACCCAAAGTGAAAAATAAAGCACTGAATACTTCCTTTTAAGGCAAACGCTGCCTCGGTATCTTTCAAAAGGACCCTCTGCGAATACCAACAGAGTGGTGCGGAGCTCTGAGCAGCCCTGAGCCACGCATCACCCACGAGAGAAGAGAAGCAGCTGGGTGGTGCTCACCCCTCTGCAGAAGCCAGGGCAAAGCAGCGGTCTTGGGCTGGGAATCGCTTTTGGCATGAAGCTGTGTGCTGCTGCTGCTGCTGCTGCTGTTGCCCTTCCCACCTCGCTGCCCCCTTTCCACCGCTTTCAGCAGAAATGGAGCATCCTCCTCCCACTGCTGCACCACCCGGCTCCCCCAGAGCCAGTTTGCAGCCACAGGCTCCCAGACGGGGCTTGTGCAGCCCAGGGGGAGTGTGGCAGCTCAGGGGGCACAGGCCCTGGGGACGTGGGGTGGCCAGTGGCTGTTTTCAGCTCCTCCAGTGACACATGGCCACAGGCCAAGGATGCTGCTGACTCATCACTCACTTCCTTGTGAGTGATGGGCAGATCCGAATCCCAAGCCAGGGTCCCCCCACTCAGTCCACACAGGTGCTTGGATGAACACAAGGATTTATTCATTGGCTGCAGGGCAGCCAGGGCGCTAGGGGTTCAGCCAGGGACCCCCAGTCTTGTCTGGCTGCCAGGGTTTGAGCTCGATAGAACCGGGCAGGAGGTGCGGGAGGAGCTGCATTGCCTGCGGAAGGTGGCCTTGGGTCGGGGCCCTCCTGCCTGTACCCTCCTTGCGCTTGAGCACAGGCTGCTGCCTGTCCTGCTGACGGCTGGTGATGCCCAACAACTTTGTCTCATTGTCATCATCCTGCTGGGAAGGAGAGAGGGGACTGGCTAAAGCAGAATTCTGCATCCCCAAGCAGCCCTCCACACCCAGCTCTCCTGGGGAAACTGAAGCACGAATCCCCACCATTCCAGATGCTCAGCATCACACTCCCAGACTCAGTCACCCCCAACGGATCCCTACCTCCTTCATCCCTACCTTGCTGGGGAATGCAGTGGAGGGCTTGAGCAGCCGTGGGGTCCTCCTTGTGGTAGGATTGAGCAGTCGTGCGGTGCTGGGTGGAACAGGCTGGAGGACAGTGTTCTGGCCTCCACACTGCTGCGGCACGCTGGGGTACCGGCAGTCTGCAGTCTGCTCCCTGCAAGTTGCGGCATGGCGATACTCAGCGCACAGCACTGTGGTCTGCCAGGGAGGGGGACAAAGTGTCTCTAGGCAGCCTGCCCAGACACCCCCAGAGCTTTCTATCCCCACCCAAGGAAGAGCTGTCCCTGGTCAGGGCAGGGAAAACCTGCACTGCTGGGAGGGGATGGGTCCCACATCCCCTACCTCTTGTTTTCCCCTGTTTTGAGGGAACAAGGAATCTTCTCAGAACCATGGGAGATCAGCGGCAGCATAGGTGGGATGGGCACGATGGACCTGCGGAAGCCAAGAACCACTGGTGAATGACATGGGACAAACGAATCCAGCCCAGCTCAGGGCAGTGCCCCCAAATCCATGGGCTTGTACCCCATGGCAGCCCCTTGCTGCTGCCCAAAGTTGGGGGTCCCATCTCACCACTGATGGGCAGGGCGTTGAAGGCATCTCAGCAACATCAAACCCCCCAGACAGACTCCCTTAACCCCATGCCTGTCATGCGGCGGTGTCAGCACTCATCTCCCCCAGTCCCACCCATGCAACCCCCGATGCTCCAGTGATGGGTGCTACTTAGAAGCCAGGCATCCTCATGCTGAGCTGCCAGTCACAGGACAGGCACTGGAAATCGGCACCAGAAAGCTGCCTGGGCAGGGGAGAAAAGAGCTGGGTGAGCTGGGAAACCTGTTTTTGTACCTGGTTTATCCCCCAACACCACAGCAAGGTCCCAACCCGCTGGTTGGTTACAGAAGAATGGGGGGAGGATGAGGGAGAGAAGTTGGATGTTGGCTCCAAAAACCACTATCGTCAGTGGGGACTAGTGCCATGGGCACCAAGAGCACCATGGGAACTGTGGGTGCTGGCAAGGACAAAGTGGGAATGGGGTGAGTGCTGTCCCTGAAGACATCACTGTCCCCATCACACTCACTTCTTAATCCCAGCTGCATTGTCAGCCTCTATCTGCGATGCCTTCTCCTTGAGCTGCTCCAGGCTTCTCTTCCAGGGCTTGTCCAGCTGATGCCAGAAAGGCTCCAGCTCCTCGTGGTCCAGCTGCAGACAGACACTCCCTCAGCCACCTGCCAGAGCATGGGGGACTGAGGTCCCCACAGGGAGCCTGTGATGACTGCTATAAAAATATTTCCATGCCTTAATTGGCTCTCAGCATTTTAACCTTGCAATAATCCGTCTTAAGACCATCTTAATGGTTCTTAACAACCAGCTACAGAACCTGCACGTGCACAGGTCCATGGGACCTGATGAAATCCATCCGTGGGTCCTGAAGGAGCTGGTGAATGAAGCTGCTAAGTCACTGTTCATCATATTTGAAAAATCATGGCAGTCAGGTGCAGCAGGAGGGCAGGAAACCTCCTTGGATTGATAAGAAGCTGCTGAGGAAAATTCGAAAGGAAAAAAGAGGCTTATGAAAGGTGGAAGCAAGAAGAGGTGGCCTGGGAAGAATACAGGGATGTTGTCTGGGAAGCTAGGGACCAGTTAGGAAAGCTAAGACCCACTGAGAATTCAACTTGGCTAGGGATGTTAAGGACAACAGGAAGGGATTCTATAAGTACATAGTGAATAAAAGGCAGGCTAGGGACAATGTGGGCCCTCTCCAGAAGCTATCGGGAGAACTGGATACTCTGGATTTGGAGAAGGCTGAGGTTCTTAATGACTTCTTTGCCTTAGTCTTCACTGGCAAACACCCTGACCACACCACCCAAGTCTTGGGTGGCAGACGCAGGGACAGTGAGAATGAAGACCCTGGGCCCACTGTAGGAGAGGATCTGGTTCAAGACCATCTTAGGAACCTGAACATACACAAGTCCATGGGACCTGATGAAATCCATCTGCAGCTCCTGAAGGAGCTGGCAAAGGAAGCTGCTAAGCCACTGTCCATCATATTTGAGAAACCATGGCAGTCAGGTGAAGTTCCCAATGACTGGGAAAAGGGAAATATAACCCCCATTTTCAAGAAGGGGAAAATGGATGAGCTGGGGAATTACAGAGCAGTCAGCCTCACCTCTGTGCCTGGCATAATCTTGGAGCAGATTCTCCTGGAAGGCATGCTGAGGCACATGAAAAACAACAAGGTGGTTGGTGATAGCCAGCATGGCTTCATGAAGGGGAAATCCTGCCTGATCAATCTGGTGGCCTTCTAGGATGGGGCTATGGAACTGATGGACAGGGGTAGAGCAGTTGATGTTATCTACCTGGACTTTTGCAAAGCATTCAACACTGTCTCACACAACACCCTTGTCTCTAAGTTGGAGAGACATCAATTTGATAGGTGGACCACTCAGGTGGATAAAGAAATGGCTGGATGGCCGCACGCAAAGAGTTGTGCTCAATGGCTCAATGTCCAGCTGGAGACCAGTAACGAGTGGGGTCCCTCAGGGATAGGTGTTGGGAGCGGTCTTGTTCAACATCTGTGTCGATGACATGGACAGTGGGATTGAGTGCACCCTTAGCAAGTTTGCCAATGACAACCAAGCTGTGGGGTTCGGCTGATACGTTGGAGAGAAGGAATGCCATCCAGAGGGACCTTGACACGCTTGTGAGGTGGGCTGATGCCAACCTGATGAAGTTTACCCATGCCAAGTGCAAGGTCCCACACCTGGGTCAGAGCAATCCCAGGCACGGCTCCAGGTTGGGCAGGGAAGAGATTGAGAGCAGCCCTGCACAGAAGGACATGGGAGTGTTGGTCGATGAGAAAATGAACATGAGCCGGCTTCAGTGTGCGCTCACATCCCAGAAAGCCATCCATATCCTGGGCTGCATCAAAAGGAGTGTGACCAGCAGGTCGAGGGAGGTGATCCTGCCCCTCTACTCTGCTCTCCTGAGACCTCACTTGGAGTATTGTGTGCAGTTCTAGTGTCCTCAACATCAAAAGGATATGGAACTGTTGGAACAAGTGCAGAGGAGGGCCACAAGGATGATGAGGGGAGTGGAGCACCTCCTGTATAAAGACAGGCTGATAAAGTTGTGCCTGTTGAGCCTGGAGAAGAGAAAGCTGTGCGGAGACCTCATAGCAGCCTTCAGTATCTGTAGGGGGCCTATAGGGATGTTGGGGAGGGACTCTTCATTAGAGACTGTAGAGATAGTACAAGGGGTAGTGGGTTCAAACTTAAACAGGGGAAGTTTAAATTGGATGTGAGGAAGAAGTTCTTTACTGTGAGGGTAGTGAGGCACTGGAATGGGTTTCCCAGGGAAGCTGAGAATGCTCCATCGCTGGCAGTGTTCAAGGCCAGGTTGGAGAGAGCCTTGGGTGTCATGGTTTAGTGTGAAGTGTCCCTGCCCATGGCAGGGGGGTTGGAACTGGATGATGTTAAGGTCCCTTCCAAGCCTAACTATTCTGCCATTCTAAGATTTTCTGACCAAAAAGAGAAGCTTAATTTCCAAAATTCAGTTCTGCTTTGAGATTTTTTTTCTTTTTAAAATATTCCCTTTTAATGTATTGTTTTGTGCAAAGTAACCAGAAGCCATTATTAAGAGAGCTGTCATTCCTCCTCTTTCTTTAACTTTTCAAGAAGCTTTTTACAGATTAATTATCTGTCCATAATTCTCTTTCCCAGTGCTCTTTACTAAATCTGGGTTTAAGTGTTATTTTCCCCTCTTTTTTTTAAAGGCATTTCTTCTTAATTTGGAAGCTGCTGCTGCCACAAGCCATTCTTTCACTCAGCTGCACTTCCCTGGTCTGAAATGCATCCCAGCATCTGTTCACTAAAACCTGAGCAGATGGAAGAGTCCAGGAGGGAGCGCTTGTTCCAGTATAAGATAGCTTTATCTTTCTGTGGTAAATGTTCTCCAACAGTAACATTCAACCTGAGCTAAACCTCTCAGAAAATCTAAAGTAGTTAAGAGAAGGGTTTTATAAATGTAAACAGTATGATCTATGTCTTGTGGGGAAAAATGAGCAAGTTGATATTAGCTAAATTACAAAGCAGAACTCTGTTTTCAGATGCTTTTATGGCAGTATTGAATCAGTTCCCTTTAACTATTCTGAAGTTGTCCAGCTGATAACCTCAAGTTTGTTGCAGGTGCCCTTACATGGTTTCTGAGTAAAAGGGAGTAGATTTCCTATACATATTTTCAGGAAAATCCAAATAAAATAGGCAGTTCTCTTGTATACTTACTAGAAGGACAACTCAATGCAAACCTATGTAAGGACATAGTACATGCTGTAAGAGGGAGCTAAAAGACATTCATTATTTTGTCTGCTTTTTTTGCTCCTTCTTGCAAAGCAAACCAGTGAGTGAGAAACCCCAGAGAAGTATGAATTTTCTCTGCACCAGATACTTGGGTGGTGAATCGTGTCTTCTAACCCCCGTTATCTTTTGAGGGTCGCTTTGGGATGAGCTACCCCCATATCACTAAAAATGTGGTTCTGTACTTTTTTAATTCATTAAACATTAATCTCTATACCTAAGAGCCTGAGCAAAATTCATTAGTCAGGGAGAGAGGGCTGCCTGCTGAGTTAAGCAGAATAAAGGACATCAGTTTTGCACGGAGGCTAGAGGAAGAGTAGCTTTAGGTGCATATTACTACTTTTCAGCTGATCAGATGTCTTGTTTCTTTTGGATAGAGTACAGTACTAGCCTTCACATGAATTCTGGGAAAAGCTTGATGAGAGGGATCTGTCAAAATGATAAGAGCTTTCCCACTTAAAACTCTCTCAAGAGTACATTTCTTTTAATGGTTATTGTTCCAAATGTGCAAACAGAAAAACAATATTGATTTTACTTCATGGACAATACAGCATAAGAAAACATCAACAAACATCTTCTATAAAGCACAATACCTCCATTTCATAAATGGATCATTTACAACATCATTCAATTCAGAAAGTAATTCTCCCCATTATGTATTCCTTTTATTTCTTGACTTCTTAACATCTTGATTTTACAGCTTTCACTGATTTATTCTATCCTTGTTGCACAGTGAAATAAGCATACATGCTAACTTCTGATTGACTACATACTCTTCTGTCTCACTTGATTGTGGGTTAGTGCTTAAAACATACCTTCTAAAGGTAAAAGTGCTGATCTGAACACCATGTGTTACCCTCTGTCCTACAGTACAACACTTGAGAAACATTTGTTCATATTCTCTTTTGACCTTCTTGGAAGTATCTGAAATTGTTTAAAATAACATGAATCCATATATTTTGATCAGGAAGAGCCCAATGACTCATGGGATGTTCTGAGAAAGGGAAAAGGAAGATGTTGTTAATATTATCAAAGAATTAAAAAATACCCCAGTCCCATTAACAGGATTTCATTATTAAACTAATAACTTATTCAGAGACCCATTGCATTCATAGCTGAGCAGTTAGATCAGGATTCTGGAAGTTGTGCTCTGGTTCAGCTGTTGTGTTGACTTGCTTTGGGAGTTCAGAAAATTTAGCATTTAGTTATACTTAAAAGAAGGCAAAAATGTCTACTGGAAGCACCAGGATTTCCATATATCTTGTGAGTATCCAAGAGAAATATAATGAATCTGTATTCCTAATATTCAAATAGACTGGGCATGTTGAGATCATCACAAGTCATTTTCTGCCTGGATTAGTCCAGTAGTCTGCCTTCACTCATTCTATGATAAAATGTGCCATCTTTTATTCATACTTATTAAGAGTGACAGATATGAGTAGATTTAAGACTACAAGGTGTTTCCCTTACACTGTCTGAATAATGAGAGATTATTCTGTCCACTGAGTGTCATAATCTTTAGCACTCCAAAACAAAGGATGATATTTTATTATTTTCTAAATTACACATAGATTTTTTGCTTTAAAACTTCATCCAATAAATTATTGAAGAATCCATACTCTTACAATTCTCATCTAATAGGAAGATACAGTTCCCATGCCGTCTTTCACTTACCCATCTACTAGTTCAGTTATCCCTGCAAAGGTGAAAATATGTCTTTTATGGTAATCCAACTAAAGAAACATGAAAATAATTATCCATATGGGATCACATGGAGGAAAAGTGTTCTGTGATATGAATAATTTTGTTCTGACTTCAACACTTAAATTCACGTGAGATGAATTCCACCATGGCTGCCTTTATGCTTCTAGTCCACTGCAGTACAGCACGATTAGCCACCACAGATTTACCAAAAGCAAATCGTGCCAGAAACCTGATCACCTTCCACAACAAAATCCCATCATCTGTTGACATGATCCTCGAGGTCCTTTCCAACCAGTGATTCTGCGATTGATTGATTGATTGACTGATTGATTGACATGGAGAGAGCAGTGGTTATTACTTACTTGGACTTCAGCAAAGTGTTTGACATTGTCTTCCACAGCCTCCTCCTTGGCAAACTGCAAGATACAGACTGGATGGGTGGCTTGTGAGATGATACTTTCATTGCTGCAGCAGTGAAAGTAAATTGGATCCTAGGCTGCATGCACAGGGGCATTGCTAGCAGAGATAGA
Source organism: Myiopsitta monachus (assembly GCA_017639245.1). NCBI lineage: Eukaryota > Metazoa > Chordata > Aves > Psittaciformes > Psittacidae > Myiopsitta > Myiopsitta monachus. The sequence continues at coordinate 97,214,773 of CM029918.1, forward strand.
TGTGTGATCATCCCACTCAGTGCTTTTCAGGACTGGAGTACTGTGTCCAGTTCTTGTGCCTACAATTCAGAAAAGACATGGATAGGCTGGAGAGGGTCCAAAAGTGGGATGTGCAGATGATCATGGGGTTGGAGAATCTGCCCTATAAGGAAAGACAGAAGGAGTTATGTCTTCTCCCCCTGGAGACCAGACAGCTCAGTGACAAACTCATCACAGTACTCCAGTATTTAAAAGGCCAGCTGCAGAGAAGATGGAGTCTCTCTCTTCGCAAGGAGCCACAAGGAGAGGATACAGGGCAATGAGTACAAGTTTCACTTCTCCACATAAGAAGTAACCATTTTACAGTGAGAACAATTAATCACTAGAACAACCACCTTAGGGATGCAGTGGAGTACGCTTTGCTGGAGGTTTTCAAGATGTGACTATACAGGGTGCTAGAATATCTCATCTAGGCTCCCTTTTCCATGAGAGGTTGTACCAGATGATCTTTCGAGGTCTCTTCCAACCTGAGCTATCCTGTAATATGGCTTTGCCTCAATTTCTCACAGTGGTGATTTAAAACATTCTGACCTACTGCTGGAATACTGCTGATCTACGGTAGAATAGATACATACCCAGTTAGGAAGTCATATTTCAACTGATGATAGACAGTAATATACCATACCTCAACCTCAGCCAAAAATTGTATGACTAGAGGACAGATCCAGAAGCCCTTAATGAATTTTGACAGACTATTCTAAAAAAAGCCAGTGCTGTTTATCTGAATCATTTCATTCCGTGGGAATGAGGATTCAAATGAAACTTCTGAGTATGGTTTAACATTTGGCAAAATAAAAGGAGAAAGATCAAATTCCCCTAATTGTTCTGCAGCTGAAGAGGCTCTACAGTGGTGATACTAATAGAAAACAAGGAAAGATAACTGAGAAACAAATGAAGTAGCTGGAAAAGGATCCTTATCGTCATTTTCTCGCCTGATTTTAATGTAAGCAAGAATCCCATTTGAGTGAGGAGCACCTGAGTGTTTCCCAACAGATATCGGTGTGGGCAGACAGGGAACTGAATCTATATTTTGTGTTGCAACTGCCTCCTGCAGCTTTTACTATTTGAAGTATCATATTGTCCTATGTCCCGGAGTCCCAAAAGTCCAAAACCTGTTCTTTTTATTTATTTATTTAATTAACTAACAGACAAGGGTTTTTTCCCCTTCCATTTAACTAGTGGAATAAGGTCTGTGAAGCTGAATTAATTTGTCTGTGGTAGACTCTGAAGCACTGTAGGGTGACCTGTCTTCAAATTGCAAAGTATTTTTGCTGTTCCAATCAAACTCTCAGTGGATGGATATAAAAAGAATGTTAAGTGTGAACACATCTGTAGTTTCTGAATGACACAGATATTTACTGACTGGCAGTGAGCAAACTCGGGGGTCTGCCTCATCCACACAGCTACAGAAACAGTCACTCAGCACTAATTACAGCTTTTCTCCTCCTTGGCAAGCAGGTGTGCTGTGCCTTTCTTCAGATTTTAGGAAAGACAGTGGCAATTTATTGCTTTGGTGCTGACATGGTGATGTGCTGGATTTCACAATGTGATGATTAAGTGGGAATTAAGTGTGTTTGCACCTCCTCCTACCTTTTGTTATTTGAATAAATGCAGTTTCCTAGTTTCACCCATTTTCATGGGTCACATTTTGCTCAAGTCTTAAAGCAAGCTGTTGCAAGGTTTCTTTGGTTTCAGCATGCTTTTGTCCAGCTTTTTAGCATGCTTTGGTCCAGCTTTATAGCACCAGATCAAGAACAGCATTGGCTGCAGTACCCATTATCTCCTTCCAGAGCTTGGTCAGGATTTGTGCCTAGGTAATGTTTGGTCTTTCTTCACCAAAAAAAAAAAAAACAAAGCAACCTGAGAAAAGATGCTGAAAGAGAAAAATCTGATAGAGATTGGTCAACTGTGAGCAAGAGATTCAGAGCAGACCTGCGCAGAGGGACCTAGGGGGGTTGGTTGATGAGAAAGTGAACATGAGCCAGCTTCAGTGTGTGTTCGCAGCCCAGAAAGCCAACCATAACCTGGGCTGCATCAAAAGGAGCGTGACCAGCAGGTCAAGGGAGGTGATCCTGCCCCTCTACTCTGCTCTCCTGAGACCTCCCTTGGAGTATTGTGTGCAGTTCTGGTGTCCTCAACATAAAAAGGACATGGAACTGTTGGAGCAAGTGCAGAGGATGGCCACGAGGATGATCAGGGGAGTGGAGCAGCTCCCGTATGAAGACAGGATGAGAAAGTTAAGGCTGTTCAGCCTGGAGAAGAGAAGTCTGCGTGGAGACCTCATAGCAGCCTTCCAGTATCTGAAGGGGGCCTATAGGGATGCTGGGGAGGGACTCTTCATTAGAGACTGTAGTGAGAGGACAAGGAGTAATGGGTTCAAACTTAAACAGGGGAAGTTTAGATTGGATATAAGGAAGAAATTCTTTACTGTAAGGTTGGTGAGGCACTGGAATGGGTTGCCCAGGGAAGTTGTGAATGCTCCATTGTTGGCAGTGTTCAAGGCTGTGTTGGACAGAGCCTTGGGTGCCATGGTTTAGTGTGACGTGTCCCTGCCCACTGCAGAGGGGTTGGAACTGGATGATCTTAAGGTCCTTTCCAACCCTAACTATTCTATGATTCTATGAAGACCAAAGACCTCAACTACAAGCAATGAAACTTTAACCACTTTGGATGTAGAAGGCTTCAGGATATTCATCCCAAAGAGCTTTTGCTCATAGAGAGATGGGTATCAAGCATTTAATTACCCTGATCTGCCTGATAACCCCTGATAATTACTGGGCACTAGGGAATCTCAGGATTACACGGTTGTACTCAAAAGCATTCCAGCTTAAACAGGAAGGAGGTGGTAAGTACGTAGGAACCCCTGTGTTCACAACTTCTTGTGTTCACAAGGAAAAAGCTGTCTTCCTTCTTTGGCTTTCCAGTGACTATAATTGTGCTAGTCCCCAAGCCCTTGTTATAAGGGGACTGGAGAGACAACAGCCCATTTCACGGTTTCACAGTCTCCATACAGAATAACTGAGAAAAGCCAGTCTATTTTGATTTGGATCAAATTCTTTATGTAGAGGGGTTTCATACTTATATACAAGTAAATATACAGATATATATATAAAAGTAGATAGCACTTCTAAGATTGTATGAGTGAAAAATAAGTGAGTAAACACTCTTATCTTTACCTACAGCAGAAAGTTGCTCTCTGTAATGAAACCTGTGTTAGTTATTTTATTAAGGGGCTCTCTGTGGCTGGACATTTTCCTGAAGCACAATAGGGTGGCAAATGCAAGATTAGCGTTCACAGATTTTGTAAGTGGGCTGGAAATTGCCTCTGAACTAATGACTCATTTTTTCTAGCTGCAGAACACAGACAGGAACAGCAGGTGTTTTGGTTTTTTCTTTTTTCCTTCTTCTGCTGTATCATTTAGGAAGAAATGTGTATTGTAAGAATGAGAAAATAATGACAAGATAAATTCCTTGGACATGACACAGCTAACTTGTGATAAGCAGATGAAGAGCAATGAAAGCATCAAAACTTTCAGAGCAAGCAAAGTTTACAGGGCAGTTAAAAAAGATAAAAACCTTTACTTTCACACTCTAACTGCAGTAAATATCATCACCCACCACCCTCCCAAAATTATTCTGTTGTTCACCTTAAAACTGAGAAAGAATGACAGAAATCTCAGATGAGAAAGGGGATAAAAGCAAAGCACAGAAGATTAAGTGACTCATGCAAGATGTCATGTGCAGCAGGAAAACTGTGACATAACCACCATCAGAGAAACATGATGGAATGATTCTCATGATTGGTGTGCTACAATGGATGGCTACAGGCTCTTCAGAAGGGATAGGCAAGGAAAAAGAGAAGGTGAGGTTGCGTTGTATATCAGAGAGTGCATTGACTGCCTTGAACTAAATGTTATGAGTGAGAAAGCTGAATGTTAGTGAGTGAAGATCAGAGGGAAAACCAACCAAGCTGATATCCTGGTAGGAGTCTGTCATAGACCACTCAGCCAGGATGAAGATAGAGATGAGGTGTTCTTCAGACAACTGGGAGAAGTTCCATGATTGCTTGCCTTTGTTCTTGTGAAAGATTTCAACCTACCAGATGTCTCTAGAAGTATAACACAGCAAAGCAGAAATAATCCAGGCGGTTCTTGAAGGGTGTGGAAGATGACTTCCTCTGGCTGGTAGTGAGCCAACTAGGGGAGATGCCTGGCTAGATCTGCTGTTTGCAAAGAGAGAAGGTTTGGTGCGTGAAGTGATGGTTGGAGGCTGTCTTGGGCAAAGTGATCAGGAAATGACTGAATTTTCAATCCTTGGAGAAGTCAGGAAGAAAATCAGGAAAACCTCCCACTTAGACTTCAGGAGGGCTGTCTTTGGCCTGTTTAGGATGCTGGCTGGCAGAATTCATTGGGAAACATTACTGAAGGACAAAGGGGTCCAGAAAGGCTGAACACTCTTCACAAATGAAATCATAGAATCATAGAATAGTTAGGTTTGGAAAGGAACTTCAGATCATCTAGTTCCAAACCCCTGCCATGGGCAGGGACACCTCACACTAAACCATGCCACCCAAGGCTCTGTCCAACACAGCCTTGAACACTGCCAACAATGGAGCATTCACAACTTCCCTGGGCAACCCATTCCAGAGCCTCACCACCATTATGGTAAAGAATTTCTCCCTCATATCCAATCTAAACTTCCCCTGTTTAAGTTTGAACCCATTACTCCTTGTCCTCTCACTACAGTCCCTCATGAAGAGTCCCTCCCCAGCATCCCTATAGGACCCCTTGAGATATTGGATGGCTGCCATGAGGTCTCCACGCAGACTTCTCTTCTCCAGGCTCAACAGCCCCAACTTTCTCATCCTGTCTTCATATGGGAGGTGTTCCAGTCCCCTGATCATCCTCATGGCCCTCCTCTGGACTTGTTCCAACAGTTCCATGTCCTTTTTATGTTGAGAATGCCAGAACTGTACACAATACTCCAAGGGAGGTCTCATGAGAGCAAAAATCCTTGAAGTCCAGGAGCAGGCAATCCCTATATGCAGAAAATCAAATCAGTGGGGAAGAGACCAGCCTGGCTGAACAAGGACATAGTGCTAGAACTCAGGAAAACAAAGAGAATTTATCACCTATGGAAGAAGGGCCAGTTGTCCCATGAAAAGTACAAGGATGTTGTTAGGTTATATAGAGAGAATGTAGAAAGACGAAGGCATAAATGGAACTAAATCTGGTCACTGCCATAAAAGATAATAAAAAGTATTTTTACAAATATATTAGCAATAAAACGAGGGCCAAGGAGAACCTTCATCCTCTACTGGGTAGTAGGGGAAGCTGAGTGACTGAGAATGAAGAAAAGGCTGAGGTATTTAATGTTGCCTTTGCTAGCTTCCCAGGAAAGTAGTGGAATCACCGTCCCTGGATGTGTTCAAAAACCATCTAGATGAGGCCATTAGTGGTATGGTTTAGTGGTGGTCTTGGCAGTCCTGAGGTAATGGTTGGACTTGATGATCTTAAAGATCTTTTCCAACCTAGCTGATTCTGTGGTTCTACGATTCTAAGATCACACAGGAATTCTGACAGAAATCTGGCTGCAGTTCTCCCAAATTCTATCCTGTCCACATCGATGCAGAAATGTTACACAGCCAAGCAGGGTACTACACAGGCCTGTCTGGAAATGTTCTGGAAAATTATCTTTTGTTGGAAAATTACCATTCTTTGTCATTTTTCATCTGAGTAGGAGGGGTTTTCTGAAACTTTGGCTGAAACAAATTTTATCATGGAAACTCTAGTCAAAACCAGAGCATGAAACAGCAGCTAGCAACTGCACCAGAGTCTCACAGTGCCTTAAGTTACAGGAAAATCAGACCAAATCCCTAATTCAATTAATCTTCTACTTATGAAGGATGAGGCAGCTGTAAGAGAAGAGCCTGGAGGGTAAGATATGAGTGCAGATTTTCATATCACAGGTTCTTTCACTTAGCCACCAGCTAGAGACTGTCCTGAACGATTTTCTTATGGTTTTGGTTTAATATTGTTCCTTAAATAGGAAAAAATATTGTCATTCTGAAGTACTACAGAACTTTCTACTGACTACTCAGCCCTCAGCATCTGGTGCTTCTGTATCTTCACTGCTCTTGCAGACAGCTTGTAGGAGCTGAACGCCTGGATAAATTTCCCTTCCTCTTAAATGTGCTTCTCAGTCACTGTGGTTTATACAGTTTCCAGTCTCTAGCTGGTAATTTCCTTTCCAAGATGGAGACACTTTAGTGCTTACATCTACAGATGTGTTGTTTGTTGCTATTGCGGTTGCTGTTACCTTTTGCTTCTGAGCTGGGATGCCAAAGTTCCAACCTCATTTCGCTCATGCATTTTCCGCATCATTAACTGTTTAAATTTCCTGTGCGTGGACGGCTGTTACTTCTCACTACCAATTCCCTACAATGTGGCTCTGTGAAAATGCAGGAACTGTTATACAACCAGAACAGGAAAAAGACCAGATGGCATCAGTAACTGCTAATATACCCCCACGTTTATGCTCCTGCTTGTGTCTGATAGATAGGATAAGTGATAGCCACTAATATTCTGCTTGTGTTATCATTCTCTGATTTTCTTTTTTAATCAACAATATGCTCCCAAGGGAACCTTGAAAGCATGAGGACATTTCACATGATTCCCCAAAATATAACTGCAATGCACCTTTGAAACGGAAATATTTTCAAAACATAAACCCGTTTTCTATGTAAAGGGGAAATACGTCCCATGAAAGGAAACCACTCTTTAGTTTCTGAAGAAACTGAAACTAGTTTCTCTCCTGAGTTTCTGTTCGTTCTTCTGCCCCAACTGCTTTAATAATGAGGAGCCGTCAGATTACATGTCTATTGGTCTCTAAGATGCAGTCTCTAAAGCTGCGGTTACAGCATGCATTTTTTGTTTAATCCAAACGCCAGAATTATCAATATGTCCAAACAATAGTTGGAGTCACTTTCATTCTTCAATCTCCCAAGCCACCTAAGGCACTTCTTAGATGTTATGAAAGCAGTGCAGGATGTTGACTGTCACACACAGGCTCTCGGTGTACTCAATGAAGAGAAACAGTCACATCCCAAAATCTGGGATCCATAGTAAATGGCTAAATATTCCATCCTAGTCCTTCCTTTCCACCATTCATGCAGTCAGCTTCCATCTGTCAGTCTTACATAGCAGGTTGCTGGATTTGCCCACAGTCTCGCCACTGTATTCTTTGTAGTCTCGCATATGTACTCAAAGCGGAGAGGTGACAGTCATGGTAGAGGGATCATTTCTGTGCTTTGTGACTACAGATCATTCTTAGAGGGATGGGACATCTCGTCATGGCAGAGAGGAAGGCAAGTTTATCCAGGTTTTATTGATGTTAGTTTGATCCCTGCAAAAGAACTAGAGCAGTCTGGACCTAGTGGGCTTTATTGGGATCTGAAAGTATGTGTTATTCTTATTCCTTTGTGGCTTTTAGGGCAGAGCTTTATACTCTAGCTTCCCAAAACTTCCCTAACTAAATTTGCTACCCAGCAATGTAACCATTGACATCTGAGCAAGTTTCTCGTGTTCCTATTGTGGTTAATCAAAAACAAGTCCAAGGAGCCAATGAAGCATAGGGTGAGTCATTTAACCAGTAGTAGCTATGTACTTCAGGATGACATGAATCACAACCTATGCTTCATTGATGATCTAGAAACCCAATGGCAACTTATAAAGATGCTGATGCCACCTTATATTGTCTTATATGGTAGCATAATTAGTGTGCTTTGACTCTCACCTTAGTTTCTTGACTTCTGACAACCAAGCCATACAACCAGCCACTCAGTTTGTGAGAGATGAAGATAATGAGTTCGTGTTTGTAGAGTGCTAAGGAAATATTAAATCCAACAAACAGTGCTTTAATGATACACTGTTAACCCGTGCTGATGAAGAAATGCTGTTTACTTATAGACAGCAAGAGAGCCATAAGCTCTGATTATGCTAGCAGCACTTCAGGGTCTCCACATGGCTTTCAGGATTAGGCATTAGGGCAGGTATGTTGGAAAACTTGCCTAGAGTAAAGCAGAAGTTAGCTGCCGAGCTGCGATGGTGAATTTTTGCGCATAGCTCCTGTGACAATTGCTAACTGCCAGCTACAATGTAACTGCCTTCAGCAAACTGCCATTCCCTCATTTACTCCTGGGGGAATACAGCTGATTCTTACGTCTCATTTCCTGTGCTGGATACTGAATGCCGAAGAAAAGCCTTTGAATCTTTGAGGATGAAAAGAGCTAGATAAATATTATTAATTGTCATCACAAGCCAGGTAATTTGTTCCAAATTTTCTGCCATGTTCATGTATCTAATGAGTCAGGGTGTTTCATAACTCATCAGTCTTCAGCTGATGTTTTATGGCTTTCCTGTTTCAGAAGGAGTAATAGATTATGGTTCTTAAAAGCATGTCTCTAGAGAATTATTGTCATCATCTATATATCATACAAATATCTTAAAACAAATCTTTGCTATAGTATTTCATCAAGGCAGCTAAGTATGAGAAGTCAGTGTCTGCAGTAACAATAGAAATTTGGGGCATCAAGCCACTAAAATTGTTCATTTATTCTCCCTGACAAAATGCTCAACAATTGCTGTGTTCTTAAAGATACAGCAGGATATTGTAGGCACGAGATAATCTCTGAGGTGATAAAGTCAAATGATAAAGCTTTTAATTATAGCCATGTATATAAAAGATGGCTGGACAATATAATCCTTTTAGAAGAGTAACACTACCCATATAGATTTAATCTATTCTGTAACAACCTGATTTTCCCTTTTCCTCCCCAAAGTAATCATGAAAATTACAGTCAGAAAGCCTAAACTTCAGAATCACATACAGCTGTCATGGAATAAGGCAAGGCAATCAGGATAGGTTGGACAAACACAACAGGAGTCAAAAAAGACAACACAAAAAAGGGAAAAAAGGACAAAGGGAAATGTAACTATTTCTTGGCTGGAATGAAAAACTAATAACAAAAGAATATAAAAGTTAAATTATTCTTCAGTCTTCAAATACTACTCAAGGGAAATTGGAATATTACATTATTCTTTTTAAGAGAATAATTGTCCAGGTTAGAAAAAGAAATAACAGGTTAAGGAATGTTTCAGTAAATTAGGTATATTCCACATAAAGATACATTCAGCATCCAGTAACAAGCTATGTTGCTAAATGGTCTTCATTGGGGCCAATACTATTTAATGTCTTCATCAATGATATGGACAGTGGGATTGAGTGCACCCTGAGCAAGGTTACAAACCACTGAGCTGAGTTGTACTGCCGACTCACTACAGGGCTCGGATTCCACCCAGGGTGACCTTGACAGGCTTGAAGAGTGGGACCAGGTGAACCTCATGAGGTTCAATAAGACCAAGTGCAAGGAACTGCACATGGGTCAGTGCGGATAGAGGCTGGGAGGATTGGAAGGAGGCTCAGAAGGCATTGAAACTCAATGCTTTGAAGGTCACTTCAACCCAAACTGTCCTAGGATTCTATGATTTTAATGTTGATTCCTGCTACAAAAAACAAATTCAATTTTGAAATTAACATCCATGTATAACATATGTAAAACATCAATCATCTTTATTACACTGAAATTAGTAGTACAGGAGCCTAAGCTAGAACTTAGTGACCACCTCTGGGCACCACACATTAGAGATGTTTCTGCATGTCTGAGAGTGCAGAAGGTTAGCAAGCAATGTGGTAAGCATGACCTATGACAGGGCCAGAAAGAAGTGAGATTAGGAGAACATGTATGACAACAGTGTTCAGATACACAAAAAAAAACCCTTGTATTTCATGTTCTCAGTGAAAAAGAGGAAAACGGTAATAATTTGTAGCAAAGATTACTTCAGCTACAGAATGCCATGTACAAATATAGTGACACTGAGTGACAAAATGTGCTGCAGACTCTTGTTCAGTGTATGGCTCTACAAATGGATCAGAAAAGGTCAGCATATCTAAACAAGGAGGTTGCTTTAAAAATCACTCAAGGACCCAGACAGTTACTGTTGTGCTCCCCAAACATATCCTCACTGTTTTTTATGGAGAGAGAGAGGAAGGGCTTACAGATGGGCTCTGCTCGTAAGAACCTATAACTGAATCCTATGCAGCTTCTCTGATCTACACAAATGGACCATTTTCAAAGCTGTCTTTCTGCTCTGTTCATAGGGGAGCAGAATGCTTGGAGGGTTAGGCTGGAATATCAGCTGAAGAACTTTGCTCATTCAGACATTTTGGTGAAGGAAGTTTGTCATAGACATAAGTGCAAATTTGACACCCAGCTGATATTAATTTCCAGTGGAACTCGCTGATTTGTCATGGTCTTGTGGTTTAAGCCATAACTCACGCAGTTTGGTCACTCACTCCCCTCTCTTTTTTCCCCCTGCTCCCGGAGGGATGGGGAGAAGAATCGAAAGAATGCAACTTCCACAGGATGAGATAAGAACAGTCCAGTAACTAAGGTATAACACAAACCACTGCTTACACCACCAATAATAATAATGACAAGGGAAACAATAAGGGAAGAGAATGCAACTGCTCACCACCGATACCCAGCCCAACCAAGCAGTGAACTAACCCTTCTGAGTAAGCGACCCTAGTTTTACATCCTGGGCATGACGTGCTGTGGCATGGAATACCTCTTTGGTTCGTTTGGGTCGGGCATCCTGCCTCTGCTTCCTTCTGGCTTCCCCTCCTCCCTGGCAGAGCATAATGCTCAGAAAGTCCTTGGTCAGACTAAACATTTCAGTAGTAACTGAAAACACTGGTGTTATCAGTGCTGTTCCCAGGCTGAAAGTCAAAAACACAGCACTGCACCAGGTACTAAGGAGAAAAATGACCGCTACTGCTGAACCCAGGACACATGGAAATATATTTATCTTGTTTTAATCAAAGGCCACTGGAGAATATTTAATATCTCAGCTCTCCAAGGTTACCCTCCAGGCATTCTGCTCCATCATTGAGCTCGCATCTGCCTCATTGTATCTCTTCTGATGCTTCTGCAAGCTGCCACCCATTAATAGGTTCCCCTATTTAGTGCATCATCCTCCTCACCAGAGCCCATTCCTGTTCACATCTTCCCTGGTCCATCTTTCTTTCAAGCCACTTCACTACCTTTAAGCCCAAACAAACATAAAACGCTGTTATCCTTCTCTTTCTGTGTTCCAGCCTCCTGAAAGCAGGGATGCAGAAGTGGCTAATTGTGTATGGCATCTTCCTGGACTTGAATGGCATTGAGGAAAAGCAAGTGTGATTCAGCTAAGGGCTACTTGGGTACGTCAGCAGTTATGAAAGCCCCACTTGGACAGCACAAGAGTGTGAAATGACACCTCCTAAGGGAAAGTGTGCGGCCCTTAAGGTTATTTATTTAGCTACATGTTTGTTAAGTGCAGTGTGGCCCAGAAGTTATTTCAAGCTTTGAAGACTCTGATCAGAACAAGGTCAGACTCTACACTGGCTTCTCTGTTAAAGGAATTTGTTAATCTTGTAATATTTATGATGAGTTTTAACACTGGTGCTTCTTTTGGGGTTGCTGCTTCTGTAACACAGTATTTTGGTTTGTGTTTTATGTGAGGTAGATGCATTGGGACAAGACAGCTGTGGATCTGGCTACTTGGACAGAAGAACACATGGGATCAAATCAGTAGCTGCTAGATGAGCATGAACTTCCCTGGAACAGTGTTTCCTCTTGCAGGGTGTTTGTTTTGTGTTACTTGGAGACCTTATGAGGAGCAGAGCATTTTAAGGAGTACTTCCACATTGCCTAATCACACATCCTGCATTAGCACACACTGACATAATCGCCTCTCTTGGTTGGACATACGCAAACGTAAAGTAAATCAATGCTCTGATCTGAGCAAACTACTCATCTCAGGACCAAAACCCCTCATGAGGAGCTCAGTAGGATGACTCCAAACTAGTTCAGACACTAGGGATAAAATCCTGGCTTAAAACCAAAGATGAAAATGAACAACATAATCTGTCGAAGTAAACTTTCTGTGTATTTCAGTAGGCTACGACTAAATTGAGAAAACAAGCCTACCTAGGTAGATAATAAATACAAGCGCTGAATAGGAAGACAGTCTATCTGTCATAACTAGGTAGCTAGCACAGAGCAGCTACACACACTAATGACTGCTGGGCATAGACGTCCAAAGCTCTTCCATGAAATTATATGGAAGGAACAAGGCAGAAGTTAAAGTGTTCTGAGGCAGAAAACAAAAGGGAGCTGCCTTCTGTGGAAAAACAAAAGGAAAATGTCTTGTTGGTTTTAATTTTCCACAAACAAAGCAGCTGAGCATAGATTGAAAGATTAAACCTTCGGATAATGTTCTGCTCTCTTCGTACATGCCATTTTATCTTCTGCCTGCTGTTTCCATGAACTGGATCTGTTTCTTAAGAAACATCTCTTACCATACCAATACTGTCCAAAGACAGATTACAGGCATGAGTCCTCTGCACCAAGCCTTGTCAGAGGCTTCTATGGTCCCCTGGCAATAAACTCTGCTGCAGTCATATTTCCCCCACTCATCTCTAGTTACTTGTCTCCTGATGCCAGTGATCAACTAACTGAAGTCCACTTTTATCAATCACTGTGATGTGACAGATGGCAGAGGGCACTGCTGTCAGCCCTGGGTCAGCAGTGAGCAATGTACAGTTAATGTGATGGAGTTGGGCACAGAGTGCACAGGGCACACAGAGCACTTACCATGTCACAGAAACCCAGAGCTCATCAGACACCATTCATCTTGTCCAGGCTAACTGGAGAACATGCTGATGTCCAGGCAGTAAAGCAGCCAAAGACACACAGGAAAAACTGAAAGTAAGCAATTCCTTCACTAGGAAGGCAGGCTGATTTGGCATTTTGCAGAGTTTGTACATCCGAACCAAGCAATGCAATCATTTTTACTTTAATTCTGGAAGAAGAACAAGTCAAGAACCTTATGTTTCTACTAAACTTACCCTTATATTATCAAACAGTTGATTAGCTGTCACTCCCATTCACATTCACTGCTGTTTTCTCCAACTTCACCTCTGCCCTCACCTGTATTACTGGAAACATTCGCATCTGAGACCTTCTTTTCAGCTACCATGAGGGTACTGAGTACTCTACAGCTTATATTTTTCTAAGACTGAGCATTCATTTAACACATATTATGAATCTTACTATTCCCATGAATTCTCAAGGGAGTTTCAAATTTGCAGGTTTATGATAAAAAGATATATATATATATATATGCAGAGAGAGAGAGAGAGAGAAAAGAACATATCCAGAGTTTTCATGGCCTAGAGCTGAAAAAATGATTATTCCTGGGAGATCGTTCTACTGAGGGGGCTGAGTTAGGGAAAAGCCAAGGAATCACAAATGATTGTGTTACAGCAATTTGATGAGCTCTCAATGCATTTTCTAAAATCAATATATGACTTGTTAAGTAGTTAGACCACTCCCAGATCACTGTTAATACCCTGAGGATGTCTATTTACTATCAGGATTGTCTTCGCTTAATGTGCATATATAAAAAACAATGGCAGAACATTGCTAGATGATTTGTGTTGTTTCTCTTTGTTTTGCATTGAGACATTTGTGAATAATTGAACAATTTATAAGTAGATATCCCATATGATTCTGAAATAATTTCATCTGTGCTTATGCAAGTTTCATTCTCCCTTCTGCAAATATGCAAGCAATTGCTTTTGACTGCCCATGGAAAGTGAATTTAGAGGTGCAGTTTGTACATGACAGTGTTTGTCCAGGCAATGATTGTGCACAGTCAGGAGCAGCTTGAGAAAGAGATGTGAGTTACCTGAAGCAGCAGCACAGCTCAGGCTTTGAATAAAGTAGATCAGTCTGTAAAAATAAATGCTGGTAAAAATAGTTATTAATTAAGTTCTTATAGCAAGTGAAGTTGAGAAAGCGAGAAACTGTTTTTCAATATTCTAAAAACAGAAAAAGTGGCTAAATCAACATATTCATGTGCACTTCTCTTCAGATCTAATTTCTGCCCTCTTTGCATGTCTTTTATATACAGGAGGGTTTAATGACTATGAATAAATAATACACTCTTGAGGGAATGATTACATGGTTTCAGTTTCCACTTTATTGAGGGCATAAAGAGGTGGCAGATTAAACATTACAGACTGTTGTCACTCAACTCTATTTGGGACAACACTTTAATGACATCTTCCCATGCACTGGTATCAAAAGCAGAGATGTTTGCTTTGAGATAAGAACTCATATAAAGTGCAGTGGCATTTCTGAGAGGGGCATGTCAGATTACATCCGATATTACATTTCCTTGGTCTCAGGACAGAGAGCCACTATGGTTTGACAAGGGCTATGCAGGAATTGCACATGAGCCATTTTAATATGTCACCTTTTCTGCTCAGCTCACCTGTTTTCACCAAGTTACATGTCCTGGCAGTTCCTTTGAAGCTCATTTGTGCTGTGAAATACTAACTTCCCTAGATAGCAGTTTGTCCATGCAATCTAAGGAAAAAAAAAGAAAAAAGAGAGAGAGAAAGTAATTCTAGGAGGATATAATTTATCAGGGATCATCATTACAATTTTGTCATTATGAAATTACCAACCTACATAATTTATACTCAGAAATGTAAGTGATATTGTAGTCGACCTATCTCCTAATAGATCCCAGCATGGGGCTTGGCATGTTTTTAACTGATGCATTAGTATGTGTCAGATTCAGACAGCCATCTGAAATTGCTAGCTGTAATTAATATAATTAATTATCCACTATTAGGTGCAGCCATATTTGGTAAGACCCTTTCAGAGAGTGAGATAATTAGATATATTAGCTGAAAAACATCCAGACAGTTTATATCTAAAATGATTAGGAGGTAATAAGACACATTTCCTGCTTTCACAAATAATTCTTTATATAAGGTTCTGGAATAACAATGAAGTTTGGAAGAAATAAATCAGGGCAATGTAAAAGCTGTTGATAATTCACTACAAATAGAACTTGGAAAAATGTTCTGGCAAAGAGTTTGTCATCACTGAGCAATACAGCTATGGGGACTGACCCTATTCAGAAACTCAGGGGACAGTTTGCTCAAGGGAAAACGTGATCCTTTGTTGGAGATGACACAACATTACACACTGATGTTTGTATTTCTTAAAATGGCTTTTTGTTTCAAAAGTGAATTAGTAATTTGAGAAGGCTAACTAAATCCAAATCAATATACGTTTTCTTTGTGATCACTCTCTTCTCTTTGTAACAAAAGGGAACAAAGGGTAAATAAAATATAGTCAAATCCAAAATAATATATTTTAATTATTTTTTTTAACAAAAACAGAATCTAATCTTAAACTATTTCCTCCCCCTTTTTTATTTAAGTATTTGTCTGAAGAACAACAAAAATTCTTTGATCTGCCTTAGGCACAATCCCAATAGAAATCTTTAACATTTTGACATGTGTAAGGGGCATTTTATATTCCAATAAGAAGCATTTCAGATGGAACAATGATTTCTCGATGCAATTTCAAATTTCACCAGTCTCTGCTGTTTTGAAAGGCACATTGTAAGCCATCTGTGAAAAAGAGGAGGCAAGATATGAAGGAATTATTAGATAAACACAAGCGAGGGGTGCACAAAGGTTATGGTGTCCTTCTGAGAATGTAGCAATGACAATACACTTAGACTAATAATTATATGATGACAGAATTAGGTCAAAACACACAACATTTTATAGTCACATTCATGCCATGAAGTGATGAAGCAATACTTCACTTAGTGCTGTCCCAGCTGACATTCTACACTATACAGTAACAAAGGGCAAGGTGCTGGCTTCGGCCTGAAACCTATTTGCAACACCCATGAGATTACTGAAAGCTCTGATGCCTTTTAGCTTGGTGGAGATCTCAACAAAATAATGCCGTAGACATGAATCTATGTGCATGTGTATAACACAGGGTAGGCTAAAGAGAATGGTATCATATAAAGCAAGAACATTTAAGGTTATCCTTTGCCAAGATACAGCCAACAAAACAAGAATATTAATGTCTTATAGATTGGAAAGTTAGTAATAGAACCATGACCTATAAAGGACCTTGAAATTTCCTCCTGCAAACATCTTTTTTTTTTTGCCTATCCCATTTCCAAGCATATTGGGACAGCAAAATTCCCTCTAAGGATTATTGTGCTAGTACATGGACACATAAGCACTCTGCAACATGTTAAATCCTTCATTGGGGATATGTTAATACGTAGGTTTATGGCCATTTGTCACATATCGTAACAGGTTGTTACATGTCTTCACTTGGGGATTTTGCTGCCCCTGTTCATGCTCACAGAAGATGGGAATGTAGTGACAGAACAAGCTCAAGAAAGAGTGTGTAGGATGAAGGTGCAAAGTTCTTTACAAGGTACAAGACCTTCTATTCTCAACTTGTATTATCTTGACAATGCATAGCATCTACTGTTGCTATTCTGTACAAAACTGTTCTTCTAAACCTTTGTTATGTTTTTGCCATTACTGCTTGCCATGGTTAAGGCAGAAAACAAGGAATGATTTTTTGAGGTTTATAAAGTTCTGGTGGGGATGAGCCCTGTTATCACTGAGGTAAGATCCACCCCTGGATGTGACAACATGCTGAGGCTAATAATTCTGGCTTTTGGTGGGTTACATTGTGCCAAGGAAATTACCTCATTGCACAATTGGGGTTATCACTCAAAGTATGACAGGCTGCTGCTCATATTAGACCAGGCTATTTGAGGTCAGATTATAGAATCATAGAATCATAAAATCATTGAGGTTGGAAAAGACAATTAATATCATCAAGTCCTATCATTAACCCAGCACTGCCAAGTTCACCATCAAACCATGTCCTTGTGCACCACATCTACATGTCTTTCAGATACCTTCAGGGGTGGTGACTGCACCACTTCCTTGGGCAGTCTGTTCCAACACTTGACAACGCTTTTGGGGATGAAGTTTTTCCTAATCCCCAATCTAAACCTCCCCTGGTGCAGCTTGAGGCCATTTCTTCTTGTCCTATCACTTGTTACTTTGGGGAAGAGATTGAGCCCCACCTCCTACAACCTCCTTTTAGGTAGTTGTAGAGAATGATAAGGTCTCCCCAGAGACTCCTTTTCTGCAGGCGAAACCTCCGCAGGTCCCTCGGTCGTTCCTCATCAGACCTGTGCTCCAGGCCCTCCAGTGCGTCAATGTCTTTCTTGGACAGAGGGACCCAAACTGAACACGTATTTGAGGTGGGAATTCACCAGTGCCAAGTACAAGCACTGCTCTAGTCCTGCTGGCCACACTATTTCTTTTTATCTAGTGGAGTAACTTGTCTCCAAAAAGATGCAGCAAGAGGATGCAAAGGAAAGAGCATGAGAAAAAGGCAGTGATTCCTCTCCAGGGCGCTCTGCCAGCCTTCAAATCACTTGACTTAGAGAATTCTTGGAGAGTTCTCCAGTAGATCTGGACTCAGTGAAGTTGCTCAGGCCCTGGATGTAAACTTTTAGCATCCACAGCATCTTAAGATGGGAACTCCCCTGTTCCTTTGGGTTCCATCACCAAAGGGCTTAGCTGTCACAAGAACAGTCAGAGTTCTTTTCCTTCCCATTGCCATCTAGAAGCTCAGACTTCAAATAAGCTGCAACTCTAAAGAAAGGAAAACTAATTCCAGATGACTAATAACCTGTCTTTTGAAAACCAGAGTGCCAGCATTTTTTTCAGTCTCTGTCTTCATGCAGTCCACATTCATCACCAGTTCAGCACACATCTCTTCTGGCTGTCAGACAACTGACTTTTTCTTTCTCAAGGACAATAGACCTGTTTCCAAAGCAGGCTTCCAAAATCTATTAAGTCATTTGTCCTTCTGAGAACCCTTATCAGCAGTAGGTTCTTTCATGCTCCACCAGAAAGGAGCAACTTTGTCTTTCCTGCAGTCCCACACTAACCAGAAGTGGAGAGGAAGGGTCAAGGCAGAACTGGTTCAGCCAAAATTGGAGCCACAATTACCAGTGGGACTGGTTAGCTGCTCCTAGCAGTCTCCTTAATGCAGGCAGCTGCCTCATCTTTTGATGCCTGCAGCCTGACCCATTTTTTCATTCCAGAACAGCTAAGACCTCCATCATGGATTAAATGCCAGAAAAAGCCTGATTTTACAGATGTTTTTCCACCATTTTCTACTTCTAAATTTGTAGCATGATAAATATTTAAGCACGAATGATTTTTTTCTTCCTTTGGTAAGAAGCAAACTGCAAACTTCCTGTGAATGAGAAACAATGTAGTGATTAAAAATAATTATAATGGATGACTCATGAGTCTATAGCGGGCTTTGCATCAGCAAATAAAATTGGTCAGGATAGACAGAAAAAAGTGCATTGAAGTTTAACTTGCAAATGGATCTTCCAAGCCCTCATTACTGATCCCTTTCCAAACGAAGCCTTTTCATCCTAAATATCCCAGATACATTTTGCTTTTGCAATTTATTTTCTAATTAAAAAGTGAAAGAAGAAAAATGGAATGAGCACTCAACGTGACACCTCTCCTGAACAAAGGGCTCTCCAAAATGCGGGCAATTAGAGAGGTCTTCTAAGCCATGTACTCACGCACAGGAAATGAAAGAGTGAAGCAGGAATTACTATGCCAAGTGAAGACCCCAATAGCTTTTACTTTTTTATTGTTTCTCCCTTACAGCCTTCTGTCAAAACTCTTGTAATTCACCAGCTCTTTTAGCTTAGGGGCTCTTTTTCCAATCGGATCCTGAACTTTGCCATCTTGGACCAAAATTGTCCATTAACATGTTAAGCTATTGCCTGTGTTCTTCTGCTAAGAGTTGCCTGTGCTGATTATTTGAAATGAATATTGAAGAGGGAGGTGAAAAGGGGGGGGGGGGGGGGGGGGGGAGGGAGGAGCATGAATTTAAGATTGCCTAGAATACTGGATTATTATCTATTGATCTTTTGAAGGACATGTTCTCCCATTCTTTAATATTTGAGAAAGGACTCCTTTTGAAACAAGCTCCTTTTCCTCCAGAGTCTTTCCTGGTTATGTTTCTTTTCTTGCCTATTTTTCTGTTCTCCAGTATAAAATTATTTGCATCCTACTCAGCCCAGACAATAGGGGACCTCTCGTCCATAAGAAGTCACTAAGAAGAAGGTCAAAGAACTGGTAGGAAACACAAACATAAGTTAAATGATTTGCTCAGGATTGTGTCAGTAACAGATTCAGGAACCTTTAAGGAGGACCAAATCTTGAACATCCCCCCCTGGGGAACCAGCTGATTTGATATGATACCTAAAGGGTCATGTTCCTCTTTCATGGAGTATTTATGCACTTAGCTGTTGGCTGTCTCTCCACCACCACTACTCTCCCACCTACTGATCAAAGCATTTGTTCAGGGTCAGAATCCCTGAGGGTTGCCTGCTAGAAACCTCTCACTTACTCAAGCTTTTCTTAGGAGTCAGAATTGCAGTGAGTACTCATCTCACCTCTGTACTGAACAGAGTGCACTGAACACCATCTGTGTTTTCCTAGAAGTCAAGTATACTTCGGAATCTTACTGCACTGCCTTATTGAGAATTCTTCTACCAATGAGTTGGTAGGGTGGGAGGAGATTACCTGGGAGATGGCAATAACATATTGCTCCACAAGGTCCATGACAGCCATCCCAATTCTGACCTGCTACCCTGCCTTTAGAACTGTTTCTCACCTAATAGGTAAGGATACCCCAAGGATCTCTGCATGAATACACCTCCTATTATAAATATATGTATAGCATTGCCTGGATTCATCCTGGAGTCACACTTCCCTGTCTCTGTCATGCCTTAATGTTATTCTTACAGTTGTCAATGAGAACCTCCTAGACAGACGTCTAAGGATTTCTTCCTGTTTCTGGGCTGTCTGTATCTGTGGGTAGAAAAACCAGCTCTACAGGAAGGAGTTGCAAGATTGCTATTGGCAAACTGCCTGTGCTTGGTGCCTGTAGCACCTCTGAAGTTCCCAGATGTGATAGAAGAAATTAGGCCTGGAAGGTGGAGCTGGGCTCGAACTTGGGAGTTCAGCAGAACTTGTAGGGCTGAGCTAGATGGGCCCCAGGAGATGAGGCTGGGAGATTTATAGCTAGGATAGCTGCTGACTCTGGGCATCAGGCCAACATCATTATCTTAGACACAGTCAAAGAAGATGAACTCACAGAGGACAAACCTTGCACTGCAAACCACTTACACTAATTATGTCTAGTGTCCTAATTATGTTAGTACTGGTTTTCCTTTCCCTTCCAGCCTAAGCAATCTCTGCTTCTGTCTCACATGTCACTTGGAGTTCATATTCCTCTCCACCTCCCACAGAAACCCTGTTGTTTTGTGACTTGTTCTCTGTTAGCAGCCATTGTGCTCATGCCAGCAAGACAGGCATTTTGGATTGGTGGTGGATGAAATTATTCCTAGATAGAGTTTATAAAGAGCTCTGGTCTGAAAGACGAGATGCTATCATCAGTTATTGAGGCCAATCTCTGAACTTTTTTCCAGGTTCCATAATCCCTTTTCTTATAAAGGGCTTTAAAAACTTAATTAGGTGAATAAATAAGTCCAGATTGAGGGCCTGAACTAGTTCAGCCTACTCCTGCTGACAAATCTCTGGATCAGCTCATGGAAAAAGCCCGGAAAAAGCCCAGAAAAATCTCTTGCCCCACCAGCTGCTATCCTGGCTTAAGAGAATAAGCTTTTCTCGACAGCCAGCTAAATCTCTTTCTCCCTTCCCTGAATAGCCCTGTTCAACTTTCAAGTCACAGAAAATGTTTTCTTTGCTTACCCCACAGCCTCAGGAATTAGAGCCTCATGGAAAACAAACACAGGAGCACGTAAACATCTTTAAGCACGTGCATGCTTCTATCTTTCTAGGCAAAGGCTAATAAAAAACATGCACACAGTTAATTATTTTGTTGAACTGAGGTCAGTACCACGAAGATTAATTGATGGGTTAGGATTCAGAAATCACCAAATTACTGGTTTTGCTTGAATTACAGAATCACAGATTAGTTACTGGCACATACATCTGAAAAAATAACTTCTGTCTGATCACATGGCCCTTATCATAACTGTGACTGTCCAAGAAAAATACAAAGTTTTCCAAGGAAAAACAAATGTTAGATACAGTATCTTTGTCATAGTCAGTCTCCCTCCTAATCACACAGCATTTGTATGTATTAAGTTCTCTGACATTCAGCTTCTGGTGTTTGCTTTGGGTAGGATGACATTGCTTCAGATCTTTATCATGCAGATAGTCCAACATCAGGTTATCCACAGTTGTCCTTGGTGAAAAGTAGTGCATGCTCACTCTTCTAAATGCATTTGTCTATGGATGAGTTAAAAGGTGGCAGTTGGCTTGTAATAAAAGTGTCGTGTTCTGTTTCCATCAGGTAGAGCTCTAGACTGCCTACTTCTTCATTAAAATAAATGTGACATATTCTGTTTCCATAAGGTAGAACTCTAGACTGCCTACTTCTTCATTACAAATAAACATTGAAAATCATGTAAGTGATTGGTGATTATACCTTCCTGGAACTTAAAGCGGGCCCTCAGGATTTCTTTTGTGGTTTTAGGAAAGAAAATCTCGCTCCATCTTTAGAAAATGAAGGGTTTCTGCCACTCACCCAAGGACACAAAAGCGCACATACACAGTCTACCATTAAATTGTACCAGCTTTGTTTTGTAATAAATATCACTGAGAGTAGTACCCACTTTTATTTCAGACTGGAGGCATTCACTTAACAAGGCTGAGGAGCATTGATCTGAGTTACTTAGCTAATCAATACTTCTTTCTGGAAACTTCTGATCCTCACAACTCCAGTTTCACTTCACCAATTCCAATAAGGAAGGTTAAGTTTGGATTTATTTTTATAAGCAACCTGATCACAAAAAAATATTTTTTTACATCTTTTTCAGTTTTGCAAAGCTCATCAAGACATCGTCTAAGTAGCAGAATTCATATTAGCTTCTAAGGACTGCATCTGTTTTTGATAGCTAAGTAAAGCAGTGTCTTTGTAATAAGTGTCCTTCAACAAAATTGTCGTATAATACAAATAACACATAAATTACTTTTAGAAACTGAAAGCACATTACTACATAATTTGCAAAATTATCTGTTATTCTGTGTAGAAGGATGAAATGTTTTGGTGTGTTTCCACTACACACTGCCTGATAGGAAGTAGAGGAGCCCTTCAGTTAATAGGGAGAAACAACAAGGTTACATGCCTTAGTATTCATGTCAAGTACTCACTTCAGTGACCCCAATATCAGTTGCTGAGGCGAGCAGCTCCAGTGCTGTCAGGATCAGCAATGGAGAGCTATAGCACGGCATGCAAGGGGTTTCCAAACTGGAGGAACCTCAGGGGATGGAGAGACCCACCGGGAGCCCACAGCTCATGACACAGAAGCTAAGGAGACCTGGATGGGGACAGGAGTAACAGCAAGAAAGCTGCCACCATGTATAAAAGAAACCCATGGGTAGCGTCAGAGATGTGGGTCATTTGGAGGAAATAAAGACATTTTGATAAGTGATCTCTGAATTAGAATTTCAGATTTAGCTGTCATGGGGATGACCTACAGCAAGGAGGTTACCTCATATTCCAGTCTTGGCATCTCCCTCCCAGATATTGTATTTTCCACTTTATGGTTATTTGTTATGACTATCACTCTAGCCTGCTGCATACAATCCAACCACTGCATTACATCTGTTATTGCTCAGTGTCCTGACACACATTCTTGTCCACAGTGGTTACACAGCAAGTGGACAAATAGTGGAAATGAGAGTAGTTGAAGAATGAGTGTTTAGGAGAGTGAGAAGGAAGATGATTTGAGCCCTCCATCTTCACTGACATCAGTGGTCTGCAAACAAAGCTGGGTTATTCATGGTAATCATAGAATCATAAAATTATAGAATAGTTAGAACTGCATACAATAGAACTGCACACAATACTGCAAGTGAGGTCTCACAAGGGCAGAGCAGAGGGGCAGGATCACCTCCTTTGACCTGCTGGTCACACTCCTTTTGATGCAGCCCAGGATACGGTTGGCTTTCTGGGCTGTGAGCATACACTGAAGCCGGCTCATGTTAAGTTTCTCATCGACCAACACCCCCAAGTCCTTCTGCACAGGGCTGCTCTGAATCTCTTCTCTGCCCAGCCTGTAGCTGTGCCTGGCATTGCTCCGACCCAGGTGTAAGGCCTTGCACTTGGTTAAACTTCATCAGGTTGGCATCAGCCCACCTCACAAGCATGTCAAGGTCCCTCTGGATGGCATTCCTTCTCTCCAGCGTATCAACTGAACCACACAGCTTGGTGTCATCGGCAGACTTGCTGAGGGCACGCTCAGTCCCACTGTCCTTGGCCAAATCCACCCAACAGGACAAAGTAAAGCATGAAATTACCTTTATTTTTTTAAAGATATCCTTGCATTTCAAACCTTTAAATCTTTCCAAGTTCATAAAACTGACTAGTTCAATTTACGTTGGCAGATTATTTATTTAAGTTGCTGTAGATGGCAATGTCTTTGTTTGGGCTTTTTCCAAATCTCATATTAAGCCTTTTTTCTTCTAAAGCTTATTTCACTACTAGCATGAAATAAACAAGAAATTTATGCCAAATTAAAGAGTTTTAAATAAAGATAAAATAAATGGCCTCTTCTGCTTCCTGGTCAAACTGGACAGTCAAATAATATCATAGTGGTGCTACCTTAGTAAAATTCAGGTGAACCTTAAGGAAGACTAAGAAATGCATTCTTAGCAAAAAAAAAGGAATCAAGAAAAGCTTTTCTGAAAAGGAAAGCAGTAATTAGTTTCAAATTATAACTCATTATTATTTAAAAAACCATCTTGTTTGAGTGGGAAGAAGATAATATTAACATTTCATGAGCTAAAACCAAAAAATATTCCAAGCATTTTACTGCTTCAAATGCAACTGCCTTTGCTCAAATATTTAGTGCTTTTCAGGGGATAGAGAGCACCCACCTTTCCTATGTCTCACTGTGAGTTTTGTCATAAGCTTTATTTGTGTTGCTATGATAAAACCTATAATCTACTTTCAGAAAAACTGGAGGGTAACTGGAATCATAAAAATGAAACAAAACAAAAACATTTTAGACTGAACATGGAAACTCAGCCGCTGTTCAGCTCCTTTTATATATATATATATACTTCCCAAAACACAAAGGGATATTGAAAATATTTAAATATTTAAAAATAATATTTAATTGAATATTTTTTAAATTCTAATTTTGCTAAAAATGTAGGGTCATTTTTTTATTGAAGTTTTAACAAAAGGCTCATTCCATAGGATATTGAATGATTCTGACACTTTTCTTCTGAGGCAGTACCCAAAGCTCCTTCACCTAAATGTTTTAATTAGAACAAAAAAAAATATTTTGCTCCAGTCACAATTTCTGTTATTTTAACAAATTATCCGTTCATATTAAAACCAGTTAATTTTTGGTAAAGAAAAAATGAAAAGCTATTCTATTCAGAAAACATCAGGACAGAACATTCAAAGTTATCAAAAAGCATCATCTGGGAGATAGGGAATTTCTCCACAAAAAATCTATTTCTCCAAAATGCTTTAACACCGAGTTATTTTCTAACAGTAAATTGCTTTTGTTGATGATATCCAAAGTGGCTGAAGTTCCTGTTGTGATGAAGTGCTTACTCAAGTTTGCTTATTTCCTTTATACTTGCGGTAGTCTCTGCAATATACTGCTTGTCAGAATGATTCAGAAAGTGTCTCCTTCCTACCTCATGTTTAAAACCCAGCATTAAAACCCCATGAAAACCCAAATGGTATTAATCTCTTCTTTCTTATCTGAAATCTAACAGATGAAAATGAGGGAAAAGGTAATTTACCCATCGTCTTACTTCAAACTAGGGTTAATTATATGTAATTATATATAAATCAAGAGACATTTGTCATTTTTTTTCCTCAATACACCCAGTGATTGAGATACCAGAATTCTTTAGACAACCTGTTTTCTACTTTATGATTCACTTACTGTGCCAGTATAAAGTTTTAAAGAGTGTCTAGTTTTAAATGCTGGAAATTTCCCTTGTTTGGAGTTTGCATCCAATAGGCCTTTTGTTCACCCCAGTCATGGCAGCAAACAAATTGTTACCCATTCTTCATGGCCTTTATACATTTGGAAAGTGTTATAGTGTGTCCAGCCAGTCTTCCCCTTTCGAGACCAAGGAGTCTTGTAAGTCAAGGTTTCTAGATGTCTGCGCATATATCCAGGTTGTCATCATTTAGTCCAAGTTAGTCTACTTATTTCTTGCACTGTGATGCTGAAGCCTGGACCTTGGTTTCAGAATATGTGGCCCAGGCAATTCCCCTCAACTGTCTAGCAAGTATCAGCGCAACAATTCCTTGCTCTTGGTCTGTTTTGGGTTTTGTTTTTTTTTTTTTGTTGGTAAGGGTTTTTTGGGGGGAGGGATTTATACATTTCCTTATTTTTAACAGCATGATATAGGTGTATCTATCTTATCACTGCCATCTAAGTAATTAGTGAAGAAAAGCAAGTGTTTTTTTCCCTGTCTCCAAACTCTCCGAACTCCTCAGAAGTTTATAAATTGCTCTGAGAAAGGTGTATGCTTCAAAATCACCAGAAGAGCTGACACAACATCATCTAAAATTGAATCTCTCTTCCTTTAGTATTCTCATTTATGTTCCCCCAAATGCATTTGTATTTACAGTTTCTCCAATTTGAAAGAAAAATATAATGCATCAAGAAAGAAACTGGACTAAAATCTTTTTAGAGCTGCAAATACATCTGGAAACAAAAACAGGCAAAGGAAGTAGAGATAAGAAGTAATTATACCAAACATTTTCAATAAAGGTTGGACTTATTTGTGTGAAGGGAAAAGAAAAGCTTCAAGCTCCGTTAGGTTGCTATTAGAAACCTCATTCTAAAATGTAGAAGTGTTAAAATTTCAGAATGCTTTATTAGAGATATGGCCATCTATTTAGACAGGGGTGTTTATAGAGATCTGAATATCGAAACATTTCTGCTGTGAAGCAAATACTGCTGACTCCAGACTTTCTGAAAGGAGATCTAGAAAAAATTATGAAGAGAAATGCTCCTGCATGGGGAGGTCTTGAACACTGATAACCTGGGTAGTCTTTAAACGTGTTGTGGGGCTGATGGCAGGGATGCAGACACCCATTTGTGCTTAGGAAATCAGACCTAGCCGGTGTTTCTACAGCTTGGGAGATTAACCACTGGAACAACCTGGTAAGCATCACGGAGGTTTCTCCACCAGTAAGTAATGTTCATGTGAGATATGGTCTTGTATTTCCAATGAAAATTATCACTATATTTGGAAAGAAACCCTGGGACAATCCTCTGGATGGGCTGGAGCCATGCCAAGGCAGTTGCAGTCTCCATTCTGGCCTTTTCATCTATTATGGAGAGGACACTGGAGATGTTCTCCTCTTTGAGGAGCTGTGACCATAATATAGTGATCAAATTAATCTACAAATACCTCATCTTCAATGAAGACTAAGTTATGAGAAACCAAAAAAACCCTTCATTTCTTAACTCGGCACGAATTCCCCCTCTCACCTTTACCTGCCTTTTTTGAAGTAAGCAATTAACAAAGGGAAGGAAGGTCATCTGTTTCTCTCTGTAGGGTTGGGGACAATAAGGGTTAGGTCTTGGTGGGTTATCACTGTGCTAAAGGAACCCTGTGTTACCCCAGCTGCCAGCATCATGGATTACAGGAGCTGCACTCACCATCACTGAAACTCTCTCAGCAGCTGCCATGTAAGACCCTGCCTATAACATAGCACTGTCTAAATCTCTGCAGCTTTTGAGGTGGGAATAGAATATAATAAATAATTTATCCCCAAATTTGGAAAACTCCCTTTCCCACCACCTCCCCAGGATGAAAGAGGAGCAATTTAGAGAGGCTTATAATTTGCTTTTCTATTTTGGCTGTGGTTTGATATTCTATGGTTCATTTCATCAGCACGTAAATAGAATGCAATACTAAAACGTGGTTTCTGAAAGAGCAAGGTCGTACAGCTCTCCTTGGTCAGCTGTGGCCCTTGTCTCACCAGGAGACAGCATCACCATCTGCTCAGCAGGGACAGGTCTCTGCAACTAATTCAATGAACAAACAGAACATGGATATTGTCAAGACCTATGTGTAAAAGGCTGGGAAAAAAACAGAAAGGAGGCTGCCCCATACAGCTGTAAATCATTCCCTGCCTTGCTGGGACATGCGCAGCAATAGAATCTCTAATGCAAAGATCACCTCTCAGCAGGACCCTGGTCTCATAGAGTGCACTGGAGTGATTTGTTGTCAGCATCCCTTTCTTTGATGGAGAGCAGGGTAGGGAGAAGTGACTGTGCATTTGTGGACGAGTAAAGGGTGGTGAGGAAGCTGGAAATTGCCCCAAAGAGCTGGATTTGACCTCCATGTCTTTACAATGACACTGAAAGGGGTAAGTAGTTCCCCCCAGACTGTGCTTTGGGAGGTAGCAGGTGACTTTCAGCTTACCTGAAAACTCAGAGCTGCATTTTGTGTCAGTGGGAACTGTGTTGCTGAGAGACAGAGAAACAGGCAACAAGCTCTGAAAACACAAGCATCAGCCATGTCACTCAAGTACCCCCAAATTAGCATGTGATTACCTATAATTCTCTGTGCTGTCTCACTATCAGAGAGAATCGTATCTTAGAATCTCATAAAGGTTTATTGAAGACTGCCATTGCTATTTGTGTAATGCTCTTGCAATCCGGACCAAGAGCACAAAAATATCCCAAATAAGTCTAAATAAGGCAGGCTTTGACTGATACTCATTCCAAGGCTCACACTAGACATTTAAGAATATTAATATTAAAATAACTGCTATGTTAATGAGAGCATATCAGGTACTACAGTACTAAAGCCATAGTGGACCCTAAAACAGGAGCAGCACAACCTGTATACTGATGATGCCAATGTCAGTGACAGAACAGAATAACCTCTTTTACAGGATTCTGGCTGAGAGATGAGTCTTAACATCAGGGGGAAAATGAGTACGCACAAAACCATTGTGATGTAAGGTACAAGCTGGCATCATCTGGAAATAGAATCATAGAACCATAGAACGGTTTGGGTTGGAAAGGACCTTAAGATCATCCACTTCCAACCCCCCTGCCGTGGGCAGGGACATCTCCCACTAAACCATGCCACCCAAGGCTATGTCCAACCTGGCCTTGAATACCACCAGCGGTGGAGCATTTACAACGTCCTTGGGCAACCCATTCCAGTGCCTCACCACCCTCACAGTAAAGAATTACTTCCTTATATCCAATCTAAACTTGCCCTGTTTAAGTTTGAACCCATTACCTCTTGTCCTGTCATAACAGTCCCTAAGGAAGAGTCCCTCCCCAGCATCCCTATAGGCCCCCTTTAGATACTGGAAGACTGCTACGTGGTCTCCATGCAGCCTTCTCTTCTCCAGGCTCAACAGCCCCAAGTAAATCTGAAAGGATTTGTTGGCCTGCAGGCAGAAACCACTACTGCCTCTGCTGCTGCTCATGCTTTTGCCATGCAGTGGGAGATGATTTAAACTGCTTTCGGAGCTCCAGGTGAGGAATCATCACCTGGCGCTTCAGCAGGACAAGTGCTTGTAGCACTCAGAGATCTCCTACAGTTTGAAGCCTGTAGAGTCCCTACTGTGGAGATGAGCATTTGTACCCTGGACATACTCAGATGAGCAGCACAGGGCAGAGTGTGAGTGAGTCACAGATCCTGAGCATTCTGCCCACCCCATGGTGACTTTAATATGTTCATCAGCCTCTTTGCAGCTGTGCTGGGGGGAGAACTCTCAAGAATCTCAATTTTTCACTGCAGCTGCAAGAAGAACCTTTTGCTTTGTAAACTCAATAATCTGGTGTGTAAGACATGAGATTTTCCTTGGAATTCCCAGTTCATAGGCAATTTGGAATACTCTTTTCCACTAATTCAGACTGAACACAAGTTTTAGGTAAAATTTCCCAAGAACTGGGAATGCTGCTTGTCCCCAGTTCTGCCAGACAGCCCCAGGGAATCTCTATTTTTAAAAAATAAAGGAGGAGGGAAGGAACTAAGAAGGATAATCTTATCCCTTTTCAGCAGCACAGCAGGGAAGCCAAAAGGAATAACATCGCTATCATTCTGCTACATGAAAAAGATCATCACAAAAGTTCAAAACAGAAGTAGAAAAGAGAGACCTGCAACAATTCCAGCACTCTTAACCCACTTGAAAGAACTAAGAAAACTGGGGGTCACAGGCAAGGGAGATGCAGGCACATAGGCTGTGCTTTGCGGAAGCCATAATGCTGGAAGGGAGGGAGTGAAAAACACAGATGCGTCAGCACTGGATAGAGGATTTGGGCACTGAGACATTTTGGAAGAAGCAAGGAAGAGGTAAGACAGAATGTCCCTGTCCTCCAGCTGTGATAGGGACGAGGGTGTCAGATTGATTAGACATAATGTGTAAGTGGTAACTCTGCTTTATATTTTCTTAAAGCCAGGTCCAGAAATCTCACCCAGGTGGGCTCACAACTTGCTCGCCATTCGCACAGACTGTGGAGACTGCTTTCAAACATGCAGCCATCCTGGACATTTTGCTGTATAATGCTCTATGTTAGCAGCTGTCAGAGCTGGAAAATGAACTAGAATCTATTACTTTTTCAGGTCTGCCTATGGCTGTTAATTTTCATCCTCTAGAAAGCAAATGCCTTGTAACTTCATGAAACTGTCATGGCTCCAGACAGCTTATTATGTATATACAAAATACATCCAAGTGATGGGCTGGGTATCATGCACAGAGATGCAAATATAATCTACTAAACCAGATGAAAAAAAAAAGGTGTTGCAAAATGTCATGCTTCGGACTAACTGCTGTGTGTTTATTAATTAATAAGAAATATAATTAACAATTACATGGAATGTAGAATCCTCTTCTGTTTTGCTTCTTAACTGGTACAATAAAATGTTAACTATGAAAGAAATTCACCTTCCAGTCTTATTACACTGGAAATTTCCACTGCCCTGTTGAGCACTGAGAAAGAAAAAGCTATGCTGTAATTCTGCAATGATCTATGTCGTAAATAATTCAAAAGGGAAGTTCACTGTATGCCTGCAACTCTGATTACCGTGAAAGACAGTGACACCAGACTGCCCACTGATTTAAAAGCATCTGCAGGTACCTTATTTATAATTAGGGACCTGGGAAAAAAAAAAACCAAAAAAAACAGTGGAGGAAAACTTGTAAGTATTCCTCAAATATCATAAAAAGCTCAGGCTGTGGAGTGATAAATCACCAGACCTCTAACTCAATCTCAGCTTTCTAATGATCTCATCGATCAATCATACTTCACGGCTACAATTCATGATATCATCTGAACTCCCTCTATTGAGTTATAGCCTTGTTATAAATCCTACATTATCCATTATCCTTACATTGAATATACACTACCTTATTACAGTAGCACTCAACAGCACTGCCAGACTCGCAGGGTTATCAAGTTTCCCATTAGAAGTTTTCAAAGGATTACAGAACAGACAAGGGAATATACTCTGAGTGCAGCTTCTCTGCATGATCTTAGGAAGGGGAGGATGGGATTGTGATTAGGCTGCTAACCTTGGCAAAGAGCTTGTGCAAATCCTTGCTGCACACAGGCTTTATGCACAACCTTGCCCAAGTCACTTGGGCAGCTGAAGTGCTGAAGAGTGTGGCTGTATCAGCGGGTAGATTACAGAGCAGGGGAGCCTGAATTGGCTCCTGGGGCTGGCAACATCCATGCAGGGCTGACAGAATCACCCAGGATAAGACCCCTCTACTCAAATGGGGAAAGGGTCCAGTGGAAGCGCCTCAGCTGCAGAATCAGTTTTACTGTGCTCAATTGTCTTTATATATATGGGAAAGATGGGGGATTGATCTTACTGATTATTTCTACTCTGGGAAAAAAATATGCTGATATTAACAGTCTTTTTGCAGCAGATAAGTTACCAAAATATTGTGGTGTTCACAGTGCAGCTGAGCCACGTTTATGCATTTTACCGCTGCTGAATTTGACAGGCAGGTGAGATGCAGTGAGTTTAGGAGGAAAAGAAGGGTTCTTGGTGCTTTGAGGTTCAACTGCATGATGCCAAAAGATGGGTCTGTGTACCGCAAACAAGCCTAAAATAGGGCATAGATGAGCCTTCTTGTTTGAGTGATAGCTGAAGAGCTGACCGGGGAAGGGGCTCATGACACTCATCACTCTCTCCTTGCAAGAAGGCCCTGTGAACCCACTCAAAGCAAAACAGCTTCTCCCTGAGGACACTGAGGGCATTAGGTAGGTGAGATCTTGCTTCCCCAGGTGCTAATTGAAAGATGTGCTGAATTACCTAATGTCAGAAAGCAGTGGGAGTGAGGCTGCTCGAGGAAGGACACAAGCCATGCAACCATGCACAGATAGAGACTGTGCCCTCAGCTGGAGAGCATAGATCCCCTGCAGCAGAGCGGGATTGGGCTCCTGACAATGTCCAGCTCTACCAACAGCCCCAGATGAGGTGATGATTCAGGTCCAGGTTCCATCAGATCCCAGTCAGGAATAGCGGGAGGTGGTGCTGGTGACAAATTACTTTGACCCTTGTTCTCTTCTGCACCGCAAATGCCATCAATCTCACCTTCTAACCATCTAACACATTACAACATGGCCAAGGACTTTCTTCTCCTTTCCCTCCTGCCCCAGGTCCCTTTTTCTGCTCTTTTCTTCGGTCACACAGCTGAAGGTAAGTGTGTACGGACATGTGGAGAACATGCTAGAGCATGTATTCTATCCACTCAGCTGAGTGGATACATATTTGCTGCTAATGGATTCGAATGAGGCCTCACCAGTGCAAACTAGTTAGCTGACATCACATGGGCTGTGTTGAAAGGCTCCATCATGCTTTCCAAAAGCAGGGGCTGAAAAGAACAGGTCTTGCTCTTGCTTAGTACACAAATGTCTTCTGATAACGCCTCTGCAAACCCCAAGCTCTGTCTTAACTGTCTCTCCACTTGAACAGAAAAGCACGTTACCTTTTTTTCCAAGCAAAGTGATTAATTAAACTTGTCTAACTCACTTTAATTCCTCTTTAAGCTTTTCCTCTATTTTTAGAGCATATTATTCTGGTTCTGTGACATTTTAAAGTTCAGTGATGGTTTTGGGGTAGTTGGCTCTGAAACATCAAGGTGAATTTCCTGTGAGCAATTCAAAGATGCTTCAGAAAATTCTCACCAAGGTGCTTAAAAAATCCCAACCAAAAATACATTTTAAACTGGCATCTCTGTTAGAGGCAGGAAAAGGTTTCCCTCAGCAGCACAAGGGCGTAGAGGTCCACTTCTGTACATGGGATCAATAAAAAAAGATGTAGAAGGAAAATCGTAGTGACCTGCTCATTGTTTTACATAAAAAAATGTGTGGATGTTGAACAGGTACAATGAATGAATGTATTGGTTTTTACCCATAGCTGCAGCTATTCATTTCTTTTCAATATGAAATGTTCACTTATTAAACAGCATTTATTTGTTATTAAAGAAAATTCATGATTGCTAGTAAAATTAAGCAACTTAACCCCATTTTTGAGTTGTCATACATATAAATATATAAATATGCATATAAATATATATCCCTCCACTTGCTGCTAGTAGACAGGTCAATGAGTGAGTTACCTGCTCACCTTTACTGATCAGCTGATCTTCCCAGACAGAGACCAGATCCCTTCCCTGTAGGCATCATTAGTAAGATTGTCAGAACTTTGCTATGCTTGTGGTCAGTCTGGCTGGCTGTATTGCTCTATTTCAACCTAAAAATCTGTGTATTTTTTTTTTAGTCACTTCCACCACATCAATCTACCGCTGGTAAAGAAAAAAAAGACACACAAATGCGAATTCATCTGGATGTGCTATATCTAGTGGAAAAATGTGATAAAGTGGGAAGGAAAAAAGAAAGCAACAGAGTCAGATGATATCATCGCTAATTAATAGAAACACCATTAGTTTTCTTCCCTGTAAACTGGGTACATTGGATACAGTGAAAAAAATTATCTAAAGCTGTTTCCATGAATCACACCTTAAACCTCAACTTTTCTTTAAGGACATGTTCCAAAAGCCATTAATGAATCTGCATCAACTTCTGCAAACGCTGGTGTAAACCTGAGAAGTTTGTAGTTTGTTTCTACCAACCAGTGTGTATTGTGGCCATTAATGTTCCTAGTAAAGGGATTCAGCACCAACACAGGCACATCTTAATTTGGATGTCTGCCTCTAGAGATGTGATTCAGTGGCTTCAGCAGAGGCTAGTGCTGTTTGAAATGCCCCAGAAAATCCTGCCTGGACTCCAACTGCTGATCTAAAAGCACTCTGGTCAGCCATAGATTTACCAGCCCCATATGGTTACCTGATGTGCAGCAGTTTAGATAGATGAGTAAAGCCTTAGACCTCTACTGACTGCGGTGGGACCTGAAACATCTGACTCATGACATGGACCTGTAAATTTAAGTACCTACATTCATTAGTCATGAGCTGAAGCTCTTTTCAAGTTTCTAAGTGAGCTCTGGAGAAACCAGCTGTGATGCAGTGTGCACTGTTCTCTTCGGTTAGTCTTAGGACACATGAGACGATATTCCCCATTTGCAGTCTCCAGCGATGGAAGCAGAAACAGTAGATGTTATAAGCAGCCTGGTGCTACCTCCAGGGAGGCAAAAATGCTTAAGGGGGAGAGCTAGGCAGGGTTAGATGCTGGAAGGCATTTCTTTCCCACACATGATGTTGCTGAGCCAGTTCAGTTCATTGCAGAGAAAGAGAAATTGCTCTCAATACATCTGATTACAAATTCTTTCAAAGGCAGGAAAACACTCATGATGTACAAGGCATGATGCTAGCAAGAAGTAAGGTTTGTGACCTGACAGGGGGCAGGAGTAATTTTACAGCTTTTTAAATTCCATTTCCTCCCTGACAAAGCCATTATGAAGAAAAGCTTTTTGATGTTCTATACAATAGAGGAATAAACTGAGATACATGTTTTTCCAATCAAGTGCTGTAGCACTTCAGTTGAACTACATCTAAGGACAAAAAGAAAGATGCTGCACTCTTTTCTGGACCTGTGTAGTCACACCAACCAATGCAAATACAGCATGACAGCCAGACATCCTTAATCACCATCACAAAAAGCTGTCATTGCCACATATTTATCCCCTGCTGACAAGACAGATTCAGGTCCTCTGGATACTGAATCCACTGCATAGTCTGCTTCAGCAAGATAACAAAAATGCCAGCAGGAAGTGTAGAACGCACTGCCCCAGTTATCCATCCACTGTCATGCACTGGATAGTTGTTACTTCTTTGAGACTCAGGGCTCGCTGGGGAGGAGGGAAGGGACAACCCAACAACTATGTTTTGGACCTGCACTGAAATTCAGATCAATTTTTGGAAAAATACATGTGTAACATCCAGTGTATCTGCTTAATTTCTCATTAATGTAATCAGAGATTTTATGTGGTCCTTTAAAATGATATTTGGACAACTATTTCTCCTTGTAGTGGATTACATAAGTTGCTGGTAGGAAGCCAGTGACTTACAAGCCTGAAAGCATTCAGTTCCATCCCTGACCTTTTTCTAAGTCATATAAGTGCTCATTAAAGCTGGAATAGCGTGAAGGCATCCCCCTGACAGATATTTTGCACCCATTAGACACCACATGAAGCAAAGATTCATGACTTTTTCTATAGCAGCAGAAGCAGGCAGAAAAATATGACAGAAAGCTGAGCTTTCTGATCACAGAACCTTTCCTTTTGGGATTCCTGGTGATATAAACTATGTAGTTGTGTTTCAGTCTGGATCATGTGAGCTTAAAGGCTATACTATAAGGCCTGGAAGTGAGGTATATCCAACCTTATTTTAATCCTCTACATGTCAAGCAACCAGTAATACTTTTCTGTTTAGGCTTCTAACAGTGATAGAGAGAACCCTGTGGGAACAATTAACTCTTTCTGCTGTATTATGGGCTCTCCCATATTTGTATTCACCTCAGGGCATTTTGGAGCAGCAACCGAAACCCCTTTCCAGCCAGATCAGTAAGTTTTCTTTCAAAGGATGATGTGAATAGACTTTATTTACCTCTGTGAATATAAGTTTAGAAGACAAATGAAACATTGTGTATAGTTGTAAGATGAATGGCTAGGCATGGGCACAGTTGTTATGTAATTTATTTAAGCGCCTTCATTGGCAGAAAACTAGGTATTTAAGGATGATTATCCTGGTGAAATTTCAGAACCACCAACATACTCTAGAGGAAAAATTGGACTTTTGAATATGCAACAACACAGTTATTGACATCTTTGAGGCCCAATTATGTGTAAAAACCTGGTCCAGAGTGCAACAAACAAAAAAACCTGGCATGTGCCCCGTTTTCTGTCTCTTTTTCATCCAAACAGAGCTCAAAGATTGGGCAACTGTGAGCATGCAGAGCATGGTTTGACCTACTTAACTCCAGAGATTGACTGAGACATACACAAATAAAGTAAAAGAGGAAAAACAGCTCTTGCAATAGAGCTATTGTGTAACTGCAATAGTTGGGTTTGTAGCTTGTGGCATCCATGAGTTGCCATGGTGATACCACGGGGAACTATAGCAGATGTAGTTAAAGTGACAAATTTCATTCCATACCTTTGGATTCTCACATCTCTGCCCTACAAATACTTCCACTGAATTAGGCATGTGCAGTTATTTGTGAAGACATCAATCTGAATCTGCTACATTTGCATACTACTTGAAAAGCTCACCTGCAGGATGAATGCTTTATGATTGATTACAACCAGCTGGTTATTTCCTTAGTTTTTTGAAGTTAAACAAGGTTTGCTGGAGCCATTTTCCAGCTGGATTAGAGGAGTAGAAAAGTACTCTTTTGCTTTAAAAAAACCACCAACTTATTCAGATGAACCTATAAACAACTTCAACAAACACCTGCCTTTAAAAGGCACAATTATAATATCGTGTAAGTATAGGACTGCAAATTTAACTTGTGCATGTATTTTCTAAATTGGGTGTCAGAGCCTGCAAATGTCACTTGCATATTCAGTTTTCGGCTCTGAATACCACCATCTCACTGAATTCACAGCTGTAAACCTTTGCCTGAATGTGCATAAGAAGCACTCCCAAAACCACAGAATACCTAACGAAAACAGAGAACCAGAGGCAAAACAATAGTTGCATGTACTTCTTAGCACAAAAAGCCCCTCTGTGTACATTTATCCCACTGTTTCTATAGTCATGGTACCCACAAGCTTGGTGACAGTTGAAATGAAAAATGAATCCATCAAGAGCCTATAACTCTTGGGAGTTATCATCTCAAACATGGGAATGAAGCAGGGTTATTTTACTAAAAGGGCTTCCCTGCTTGTTTGTTGCCAGTATCCTTACTACACATCTCTGCGCAGCATCCCAGTGTGGGACACTGCATACCCCTACCCCAAGTGAGCTTTTTGCTATCAGATGGTATTTGAGGAACCTGCCATCACATCATTCATATATTACAAAACCCAGAAGCATGCTGCCTCTTGAATGGGGGAAAGCCTGTCTCACATGGTCCTGGGAGAACTGCCTCATTACAGTGATAACAGAAATCAGCTCAAGGAGAGGAACTACCCAACAGCGGACTGCTTTCTTTAGTGCTCTCAATGTAATTTGAGGGGAAGTGAAAAGGGAAAAACCTGAGAGCTGATATCAGCCACAGCTAAAAGAGGAAAGACTTCAGTAAAATCTGAGTAGATTACTACAAAACCAAAATGCATTAAGCACTGAAAATAACTGATGGTGGTTTGATATGCTGATCTGCTTAGAATCATTTTGAGACGGGTTTCCTCAAAAGATGGGCTAAAAGTCATAACACAGCATCCCCACAAGCTATTAGGAAAACCAAGTAGCTACCAAATGGCTTCTCAGAGAGGCTGACTTCTTCCATCCCTCGTTGGGCAGACCATCCATTACTCCTGACTCTGCTTTTCTCTCCATATGGACAGCTCTGTGCTCTGCAGTCTTCCTGGTGATCAGTACAACTAATCAGAACTAAACCAGCATGCTAACAGACTGCATTGATGGGGATGATTTTAAGGGCTCCATACTCATGACTCAGTATTCAACTTCCTCAGACTCTGTGCTAAAGATTGCTCTATTTTCAATGCTCAGATGTTTTCCCAGCTTAGAAAGTGGAGAGAGGCAAGTGTGAAGTATTGGGTAAGACAGCTTACTACTCCAAATCTGTAGTAAATTGAGCTCTGCATAATCACCATCTCCACCTCTGCATACAAAAAAAATATCCTGTTGGATTTACACCAGCATCAGTGGGAGTTAAAGTGGAGCTCAGACTCACACCCTGGTTGAATTGGATGTGGACACCCACAAAGAGCACACTCTCACGTAGTTTCAGATTACTATCTCCTTACCACAGTTTGAGAGCTGTTATGTGTCATAACTTCTTAAGAGATAACAGAAATTTCTACTGCAAGCTCTCCTTAATGACTGGCATCAGTTCTGATAATTTAATGTAATTACTTATTTTTATTCCCATTTTGATTGGCTTTTAATCAAATGAGGAAATTCAACATGACTGTCATCTGCTGAGTACAGGGAAAACCTCAAGTTTTATCTCCTCAGAGATATAGAACAATTGGACCTTTGGAATTGGGAACTGGTTATTGCAGGGGCATTGGAACCCAGGTCTACACGTAAGCAGAGCAAAGGTTTGAGGAGATAGGGTACCACAATGCTTTTTCTCCGGCTCTGTTCCAGCCTGCTTGTAGGAAAGAGGACAACAGGAGGCACTTCCATTCTGTGCTGCCTTGCAGGTATGTCATAAAAGTTTTATTGTCAATGTGATGCAGGTGCCAGGTATATGCACAGCTTCGAATACCTCTGCCTGTGAGAAAGAGCCTTGTTCATCCCAAATAGAGTAGGGATATCACAAACTGGGCAGCTTGATCCTTTTCCTGTTGTGGGAAATAGCTACACTATTATATAGCTATACTATACCTGTACCTGTGACATTTAAGGACTATTTTAAATATATTGCATGAGGGTTTTTTCCTGAAATTTTATTTTTCATCATACATTTTTTAATTCATTAAATTAGTTTTCAAAAATATACATGTTCAAAAATTTAAGCCGAGTGCTAAGAAAGAGAAGAACAAAACACAACTTTTCAACACATTGTGCCAGCATCAGCCACTATGCCACATTTTCATGAAATATGAAAATAGAAAGCTCAAGACATTAGTCTAAGCTATATGAGCGTTGTACCCTGGACAGACACAGAGATTGTTATGCATCTAATTGATTTCTTGGAAGATCACAATTGCCTGTATCAGAAATTGAAATGATGTTGCATTTTCAACTTGTTTTTCAAGTGCCTTGGGGGAAACTCATTCTGGTTTATGACAGACACTTATGCGTACAGGTTTTGTAATAGGCAGAACATTCAAATTAATACCACATATGATGCTTGGCAAAATTTAACCGTTCTTTGCCACCAACTTGCATCTCTTCCTTTCCTAACTTGCCCAGCCCCAGCTGAGCCCAGGCTCATCTCCGGGCAGAGCTGAATTAGCTTTAAGTGCATCTCTATGATTCTTCTCCATCTGGCTGCCATCCAAGCTCAACTTACATAAGGAGAGATGCCACTGCTGTTGCACACTGTTCTTTCCAGAAAGATGAGTCAGTGAGTCCCCTTGTTTTGTGGTTCATTTGTACAGCTTTTGTATAAAAGGAAGTTTATCCTCATTACTCCTGGAAAAGGACATCAAACTGACTTTTAATTTCTCTTTAGCTGATTGACCATGCCTGCTCCTGCCCCAGATGGAAACAGGGAGTGCATGCTGCATTCAGTGGCTTCAGGCACCTTTGTGTCCCTGGAGCTCTAACCCACTGAAGCAAATACATGTCTGGATTTGATCTAGGGTTCACCCTGGGCACAGACATGAGGGACCCCATTGGGGCTGTGGTGAGTATAACTGTAATGAGAGCTGAAACGGAGACAGATTCCTCAGTGCTAGGATCTAAGGCCCTGGCTTGGCACTAATCCATGTCACAAATTAACCTCTAAATTTTGGCTATCACAGTGACCCTTTCCTCCACTGGAATCCAGAATGCTGGAGCTGAGGGATTTCCCCATGGTAAGCCTGCGGCTGCAGAGCATGAGGGAGGCTTTAGTGAGGTTTTTTGGTCACACACACAAACTGGTTCATTACAAGCTGTTGACTTGACTCAAATTCATCACCTTGGTATCCCTCAAATCCCACATGGTTATGACTTCTTTATTGTCAAAACAAAATTTATTGTTGTAATTCCTGTGGCACAAGCAATCCAAGAATCGTTTGCTAGTTGTTAATGCTTATTTGCATCTCCGAGAGTCAGAGTGGTTTTACTCACACATGTTGATGCTGAAATCTCTGTCTGGAGTCTCTGGACCCTGTCTAATTCAAATGTACACTATTTGATGTATTCAAAATGCTCCTTCATATAAGACCTGTATACTTCTTACTTCTATAGCTGGTATAGAAACCAGCTCTGTAGACCTGCCAGCAGTTATCACAATAAATGGCATATTTTTAATGGAGTGAACATGGTTATTTCTGTCTTTTTCCCCAGGAACCATTATAGCTCACAATCCATAGCTAATGTCCATGCAGATTAACATTGTTTTTACCATTTAAAGATATTTCTACCTTCATCTGCTTCATCCTGTTCTCTCTTTCATGCTGAAGTTTTCTACCCTCTCAGTAGAAGCATGCAAAGAGTTGATCCAGCATTCAGCACCACTGAGAGCATGAAAACTTTCTGGAAAAGAAGAGACTGAAAGACCAGGACCCTATCCCTTTTCTACTACTAGATCTGTTATGTTTATCATTAAAACAGATTAAACAACTTTTATTCCATGCATTTCTAAGAAGGAAAGCTGTTGGAATCTCCAGGGCAAAATATCTTGAATAGAAGGAACGTTATGTGCAGAAGATCAGGGAGAATTGGCAAATCATGCCAGTTTAATGTACATCAATAATAAAACCATTTATTTATGGTTTTATTATGCTATTATTAATATTTATGCTATATTATTATGGCTCAAATGACTTCACTTTGTGAATATCCCAAGCTTTGGTGTATCTAATCTTGCCTTACTGCTGGCTATGCACCTCTGAAAAAGAAGGGCCTTAATTTTCTTTTGGAAGAACTGCTTGCTTTGGCTCATTTTTAGTTTTTCTTGGCTGAGGCAAGTCACCTACTGATTATAAGTATTTGGGCAGTAGTGAAAAGTGGACCTGAATGAATCATGGAGCTAAAACTGCCATGAATCATAATGTTTTAACTAAGAGTGAGTCATGCTAGGATGGAAACAGCTGCACTGAGTACCACCAGTTTCTTTGTCTAAAGAGCTCTCAGGAGCATCATGCTGGCACCCCCTCAGCAGGGGCTGGGAGCTTTGGGCAGCAATGCCATTACTGGTCCTGCCACTGCTGCTCAATGGGGCATTGCCCTCTCTGACTGGCAAACTCACGGAAGATGCTGTGCACAATATACATTGGATTCAGCTTCTTCAGAGCATTCCTCCACCTAAGAAGGAATCCTGAGAGCAGCAGTTCTCTGAATACTACAGCGTCTCAGTTTCTTGCAGCAGTGCGAGCTGCTGTTAACGTTGCTGGGGTGCTGGCCACCACTACTTGATCACAGCAAAAGATGCCCTTTATGGTGGGTCCTTTTCTTTTGCAGCTTTGCATGGTTCGAACAATACAAAGTCGACTGGAAGATCTCTTATGAAGTCAGCTGGGGATTAAGTATTCCTCCACCCTCCTCTTTCACCATAGCAAGACATTGAACAACTACTCCAGGCAAGATGGATCCCATCTAGCTGCAGTTATCCACCCTGTCTGTCCGGATATGGACAGCAGACACTGTAGACCCAAAAAGACACACTGCCTTTTTTATCTCATTTGTGCCTTCATTTCCAACCTGAAAAGGCCCCAGCATGGATCACAGAGCCCATTGAATCAACCAATTGCCAGATAACCATGTTAATCAAAAGAACTAGCCTCTCCACAAGGACTACTTAAGATTTTGTACCTCTGCATAGACTCATCAAGGAGAAATATTCAGAAAGGGACATAAAATACACTGACCACTCATTTTGCCCAATCCCATACTTGTGTGTCCAGAACCACTAAAATTTCAGAACCTGTAAACCATTGCTGAAATATGCATGTCTTCTCTCTGCCTTCCTGGGTCTTTACCTGTAAACCATTGCTGAAATATGCATGTCTTCTCTCTGCCTTCCTGGGCCTTTACCTGTAAACCACTGCTGAAATATGCATGTCTTCTCTCTGCCTTCCTGGGCCTTTACCTGTAAACCATTGCTGAAATATGCATGTCTTCTCTCTGCCTTCCTGGGCCTTTATCTCTTGCATGGTAAGACACAACGTCCTTCAATAAGATTTCCTTTCTGAGTCTGTCTGAGATAGATCCACAGTTAATTCTTCCCTCTTTGTTGCTCATCCTTGCAACTTGTAGACTTCTGATAATCACCCCTCTCATTCTCCACTGACCTCAGTCCAGAATCAAATACAAATGAAGAGCTGTTTTTCTAAGAAGCTTCTGTTTTAAGGCTGTTAAAAGAGCAAAGCCTCTAAGCTGCTTTTCGCAGCTAGTATCTATTCTACTCG
Organism: Myiopsitta monachus; assembly: GCA_017639245.1. NCBI lineage: Eukaryota > Metazoa > Chordata > Aves > Psittaciformes > Psittacidae > Myiopsitta > Myiopsitta monachus. The sequence continues at coordinate 97,256,578 of CM029918.1, forward strand.
TTGGCCTTTACATCCTTTGAGCAGCTTGATCCAAAGCTTGCTTTAACCACACTACCAGCTGCTCTCTGACATTTCTCTACTCCCTGTTATTGACTAAAATGGCAGTGGCAAACATGTATCTTTCTTTGATTTCTGGAAGCAGGAAGCCTTAAAACAAATTATCAAAGGAAGCCAATGTTATATCTTAGCATTGGAGATGGTCATACGCAGAAGCTTAAGATGTTTTGTTTTAGTATCCTTCTGCTTTTCCATACCATTCTGCTTCCTATGCAGCTACAGTTGCTTGAATTCCTGTTTTGACCTCACAATAATGGCACTGCTTTTTGTATAAGCCTAACTATTCTTGATCCTAACTGTGTAAAGTAGTATGAACATCAATGCAAGAACTCTTAGATGAGGCCTGAACCAAATTTGCCACTGCCACCTGCATCCATAGAAAAATCACCAAACAAATGGTCTAGAAGCAACTTGAAGAAGTTATCTGGTCCCCTGCCATGCAGCTGACAATCTCAATATGCTGACATCATTTGTGACAGAAGAGATTTGTTGTCGCATCCTAAAACCTTTTGGTGAGTGTAACTATCCTACTCTTAGTATTTCTTCTAAAGGTTAATCTAAATGTCCCTTATTATAATTTAGGATAATCTTTCTTTTCTAGTCCCAGGAAACAGTTTCACTTTCTCACTGAAGCTGGAACACCTAGTTGATTTTATGTGTTTGACAGACACTTCCATAATTTCCTTCTCTCTAACATTAATCTTCTCTGAAACAGGATGAGTGTGCAAAGCATATCTTTTCTTTCCTGCTCTCCCCCATATCTCTTGAGGAAATCTTATCTGGATGTCTGTTCCTCCTCATTCATCTAAGCCATTCATTTGTGAAATTGATTGTACGTCTTCCTGCTTTTGGCTGTGCATCGCTGATGTACCATTAGATATATTTGCTCAGTAGGGTGGACCATATCAGCAAAGTTATACAAGGTGTGGGAATTCCATAGCTGAGTGTTGTGAGACTTGTGGATCTCCTTCCCAGGCTGAATGAATCACAACCAAGGGTGTGATGCTGCTGTCAAACCATTTCTGTGCTGTAACAATGCAGGTGATGGTGTAGGTATCTTCACTTCAGAGCTGTCAGGAGGGTTTATGTTCATTATGAGAAATGTTGAGAATTTCTTGAGGTTTCTTACATAATTCTGTGTCATCTACAATAATAAAATTCTTATTTTTACATCTTTGATGGTTCAGACCAGCCTTAAAGCTGGTTTCAATGGTCTTCATGTATTCATCCAGCAGAAAGGAGCAGGCAGTGAAATTCTGCTGTATGGTGCCATTCATGGTACCAGAAGAAGTGGTATAACCCACTTGCAGATTTTCTCGCTTTCTAATCTAGCTCTGCACAATATAGATCCCAGTTTATACATATGTAGTAATAAACAGAACAGGCCAATTCTCATTCTTTGACCCTAAGGCCAAGCAGCACAGCAATGCTATCATACATACAGGTAAATTCCACATCACCACCAGAAGAAAAAGAGGATGGCTTCATGTAAATGTGAGAAGCAAGATGGGTCCCTGGTGGAGACATAAAAGAACCATGTCCCGCCAGTGCTCATGAGAAAGCTAGCTGGTACAGACCATCCCGTGCCCCAGTCCATGGTGATGATTAAGCAAGAACAACTCCTGGCCATTACTTCATCTAAACAGTCTCTGATGAACGTATTTGATTTGTTGTAACTGGTAAGACATTCAGGTCTAGCCCAGCCTATCAAGGAGTGCTGCATCATGTTTTGCGGATATGCAGTACTTTTAGATCAGTGAAATGTTATAGAGCACTTGAGCTTAAATATCCCCTTCTATAATCTGAAGGAAGGGAAAGAAGATGTAAAACATCCATCAAAGCACTGCTGAAACAGAAGGCCAAATTGCTTGTCATAGATGAAAGACTAGCATCATACTCCAACTAAATAAGTTTCCTAAGCCCACTCACTCTTCTCATCCCCTGCAGAAGTTTGCAGATTAGTTAAATTTAGCTGCAAGAAATTCTCTCGCAGGGTAGTCTTCCTGATTATATGAAGTCGTTCTCTGATTAGGAGTGCAGAAAAAAATTAGGATGAGTATCACCAGAGTAAAAATGGAAACACAAGTTAGATTGTGGAATGAGTCATCTGGCAGAAAAATGTAAACTAAAAGCAACAGAAAACCCAGAATAGCTCTTTGTGAAAGAAAACATCATAGTGGCAGAAATCTATCCACGCAACTAGCAGAGTAAACTACAGCAGATTTGACACGCTTCAGATCATATTTGTAATAGTTTTTGTAAGATTTAGAAGCACTTTGGAAAAAAAAAATAAACTAAAATTTCCAGATTTGCTGCAAAATTGTAACAATATCCAAAGAATAGAAAATAAACAAAGAAAACTTTCATCACCCACTTTCAACAAATGTTACAGACCACAGCAAATATTTTATTGATTTAGCAAGTCGCTTCCTTTTCAGATAAAAACCACTGTATGAAATATGATTTTTACAGTGGTTAAAACCCCTCCAGCTATTCACTTTCATGACATGAGCTTCTTCACCGACTGCTTGACAGGTATAGGCAATGGATGGATGATTCAGGAAATTTCACACAGGCAGACACCATATGCCACAAGGCACACCAAGTCCTACCCTGGTTGCTTGGCTTCTGTCTCCTATCATGTCCAAAATGTTGACAATTCTCAGTGGAAACTGCTGATCTTCAAAAAATTATGCAACTTCCTTTAAATTTAGCCTTTACAACACGCAGACAGGCATCCCAGCTAATGCATTGCTAATGCAAGCCCACCATATGCTTTCTTTTAAAGGCAAGCAATATAACTGTAAATGCCCATGTAACACCAAGTACAATATTCACACTGCTTTGTCATGAAGTCTTTATTCTACATTCCAAATCACTAGGCAGCATTATTTTTCAAACTGCCCTGGATTATTCCCTATCCGTTAAATCACTACAGATTGCAAACAGACTGTATCAATATTAAGTGTATCTGTTTCCAATTAAGGTTTTAAAAAAAGCAGCCTCCAAGTGATGTGCTCCTAAATTTTCCTGCTGAACTGGCACTCTGCAATTCTTTTCCACGACTTAAGACAAGCTATTTCCATATCTATTTGGAGGCTCTTAGCTGAGATTTATGAACAGAGATTTTGTCAATACAGTTCCAAAGATCCACCTTCTACAGTAGGGGACTGTGCTGCTTCTTTGCATTTCAGTCCACAGTGCTTTGTTCTCTGTAAGAAAGAACAATTTTCTTCTAACGGGCATAAGATCTTAAGAAAAAAAAAATAATAGCTTACAATCCACCACGGAAGAGAAATCATCAACAAAATCCCTTCTGAGCATTGTCATTTTTGTCAGAGAAAAGGCATATATTTTTTATGTTCCCTCTAGAGGCTGGTACACATGAAAGATGAATTAGTTCAATAAAACTCCAGTGGAGAAACCATCTTCTTTAGCTCAAATGCAAGATCTTGGGGTTTTAAAAGCCCAAAATAAAATTTTGCTGATAGCCTAATTGAGAAAAGTAACCAAAGAATAACACCAATTCAAAACCATACCCATACGCTTTTAACTAATTCCCAAGTCTTTTATTATAATTTAATTTATCAGCTTTAGGGGGTTTTTGTATGTCTGAAACAGTAGTATTACAACTCTCAACCCCTGGCTGCCAACTGTGTTTGTCTGGGCCTCACTTTTGGTCATCTTCAATGTGTAACATGTTTCTATGACTTAGCTGGTTCAGATAAAATCAGATCCTTCAGAGCATGTGTGGATCTAAACCCCATCTATCTGCTAATGCAGACTCATCTCTAACCTATAGCTGATAACAGCAGACCTAGTTCAAGTTCCTGTGTCTGGGGGTTAGGTTATTAATCACAGTTATGCTATCATTGGTACCCATGGTTAATACTAGATGGAAGTTTTTAACCTGTGTGTATCTGTGCAAAATTATGGTCTGCTTTGGAATACCTGGTGCTCTGCATGGACTGCGTGTGCCATCACTGAGGGCTGCAGGCAGCACTGTGCCTGCAGAGATCATTGGAGCTGGGATGTAGCCTTGGGACATGCAGAAAATGAGAAGGAAGAATATGATTAAGCTTCAACAATGGGCAAAAATTCATCTTTTGGGGGGGGGTTATGATTTCTGAAATTCACCTTCCCTCCTAGGGCGACCCTTAACCCCACTTTCTGAAGTGTTTTGTGATTGAGATCTGTGGGAGGGGAAAGGGTGTCAAAAGTTGAGGTATTCATCATTCAGGATTCTAAATGTTCCTTTCAGAATGGATTCATAACAGTTTTTTTCTTCTGATACCACATTTATATATTTTTTTAATGCTTGCACACGTGTTTATGAGGATAATAATCTCAATTCACTGAAAAATAGAAAAATACAGAGGTCTATCCAGCTTTTAGTTCTACCAAGTGACGAGGATCCCAGACAGACCTGGTGATAGTCACATAAAGTGCAAAGACTGGAATAAAGTCCGCATGTGAAACATCTCTGGGATTTTGTCCTTCCTTGGTGAAACCATGATGAATGAATGGAGCTAGTTCTCATTTCTTCATACCTCTTAACAGCTTTGGTGAGGAAAGACACATTCCCAGGGAACACTTAAAGGATGTACTTTTGAGGTTCAAAATAATACTAAATATTATACATGGCATATATAGTATAGGATATGTCTGGAGGTGATTGATAGAGTATTGCCTTGTTTTCTCTGCTTTGAAGAATTTCTCATGCATTCGACTGAGCTCAGCCCAGCATATCTACCCAGAGTCTGGTACAAGGCACCCGGGGAGTGAATGTGGTTTTCAAGATCTAAAATGTTCTGTCAAAGATTTTCTGTTATCCCACCTGAGAGCATATAATTAATATCTCTTGCTAACTTCAATGGCAAGGTGCTTTGAATGTTGTAAGGCCATTGGAAAGTGCTTTCTCCCACCTGATGCTAACCACTCTCATCATCTCTGCCTTGGCATTTTTTGTATCTCCCACTCTTCTGACTTGGGTATTTTCAGGCGCTGTTTTGGTAGCAATAACAAAATGGTGCTCATATCTGTTTTCTTACTGCAGGACTAAGCCTTTGAATAAACAGTGCACTGTGTGCTACAAATTGTTTTGATGAATTTTGACACACAGCAAGGGGATTTCTTCACTGCTTTCAGGGACTTTATGACAGTTCCTGAGACACTGATGTGTTCTGGGAGCTAGGAACTGGCATGTAGCCCATGAGCCTTGGAAAAAGACCCTCTCAGGGTCAAAAAGAAGTGCAAACAACAAAAAGTAATGCATAACCTGCTTGATGAATTTCCCTGTGTCAGGAACTTGATCCACAACATTTAGATTTCTGTTAGTTCTCATCAGTAAATCAGGGAATTTATAATAAACCTCAGTGATCTAAAGCCCCTTCTAGAAAGGCATTCATTACTGCTCTCAAAAAAAGGGGAGATGCTGGACTCCTGGACTTAATTAAATATCTATCAATTTAATATCAGTCTCTGGTATTTCAAAACTATGGGAAGACCATTAAGGACAAGATTTCGTTGTACCCAGGTGAGACTCTCCATAAAGATGCTGTTTCTGTTGCTCCCCTTGATTATCCTTCTCATTAAAAAATACCTCGGAATGTCCATCCTAAAATTGTTTATTTGTAGTTTCAGGCCATTGCTTCTTATCATATCATCCTCTGAGCATTAGCTTCTTTATATTTACTGTTACTCTGAAGCTATATATAAACTATGATCACATCCTTCCTGAATCTTCACTTTAATAGACTACATAAATTCTGCTCCCTCCATGTCTCCACTTATCATTTTTTCTCTAATACTTTTATCTTTCTTGTCACCCTCTGTATTTCTCTGATTCTCCACTGCCTTCCTAAATAGTGCCATTCTTTTGCTGACAAAATCTATTTTTTACCAATGACAGAAGAAAATGAGCAAAGAAAAGGCATTTCTTTAAACTGTCACTTATTCCTTTGCAAAGTCGGAAAGATTAAAGGTAAGATTCTCTAGCTTCATTTTCTACCTGTGATTGTTCCTGTCTTTTGACCACCAGGAAAGATCATAAATTGCCCAAGAGTTACAGGATTTATAACAGTAGTCACTGTCCATAGCAGCTACCTGCTTCATACTCATTAAGTTTTCCTTTCTAGAACATTTCTCCAAGAACAATGGTACAAAATCTAACAACAATAAAAATCATTGTGGGAAAAAATGAATAGTCCAGGGACACTCTTTTCAGCTTATCTGTCAGAGAGATGTCCAGCAAAGGCCTGAAGTAACTAAACATTACTGTCGTGAAAGATAAAAGTGTGCCTGCGTATAGGAAATGTTCTCTGAAAGCTGCTCTTTCGCATATGGGAATGTGTGAGTTTATAGAATGAACTGCAGATGGAATATTTTCTAACATTTCCCACAAAAGCTACTTAAGTTCCTAATGACCCTTGGCTGAATTCAGAAATACTGTATTTTTATCTGCATTTTCATTGTTCTGCAGAATGAGCGTCTTTGAGTCTTTTTCTCCTATGTTTTGCATTTTGATGTGAATTTGATCCCTAGCTTTGACAGTATTTTTATGTTCTGGTACAATTAAGCCTCCTCATGAAAACACCAATATCTGTCATTGTTGTTCTTATCAAATGACAGTTATTTCCTGGCAATATGACAACTAGGAAAGGTGCCTAGCTTCCATTACGTTTTCCTCTGCAGTCCAGATAACTACAACATTAAGCAGACATATTTTTATACGTTTCTGTGCACTGAAAATTGTGCACTGTGAAATTTTCTCCTGCTGCTGAGACGCTGCTGTTTTCTGGGGACAAGAATCTGCCATTATGCCAGGATATGGGGTTTTCATTCTCTTCTGATGTCAAAGGGGAATACACGGATGTGGAGCATGAGGAGAAACAGGAATATAGACCAGATAACAGAATCAATAAATCTTGTGCTATTCTTAGCTTCTGATTTCTCAAATCCATAAGAATAAATCAATTTCTGCCATCATGTTCATGAAAGAAAGTCAGGACTGAAAAAACCCTGTGCTTCTTTTTCCACATTCATAATTGTTTCTCTCCCCAAGCGCTAAAGAGGTTCCACAATGTATAAGAGCTGACACTGTGTACTTTATTTACTGTATTCTCTTCTGCAGCAACTATCGATTCATCTACAGAATTTACAAATGGGAGACACAATATTTGTCACTTTATTATATAAATGCTAACTAATCCATGAGAGAGTTAGAAATATATATCCTTTGACTTTGAAGCCCGTGTACAATACTAAAATTGAGGAAGGTGTTTAGATTTTGAGAAAACGGACTTCAGTTGTTCTGTATTAGGTACTTGTTTGCCCCATCATCACAGCAACCCATCAGTGAATCCACACACAGTGCCTCTGTGATATATCCAAATAGTAAGAAGATGTGTAGTAGTGCGAAAGAAACAAGGTTAACTCACCTGCAGACAGACCATGGTTTGGTACTGCCAAAAGTAGACCTTTGACTGTTTATAGTAGGGTATTTAGTTCAGATAGTTAAGCATTTTGCAGTTGTTGAATACTGTGCTTTATCTGTTGTATTTTTAATACTGATCCTGAATGTACAGTACACTGACCGCCTCCTAATTATGTGTCATTAACACATACACAAATAGACTTGTTCCTGATTTGAAATAAACCACATGAATTGAGCAGTTTTCCCTGGCAGCAGTCCCCATAATTCATTTTAATCTTTCCAGGAACAATTACTTGTTATGAAGGAAGCTAATAAAATGGTTTGGTCTTATTACGGTATGGTAAGTTGCAGTTAACTCCAGCAGAAGGTAGAAGCAATTTTATCTAAGGGAACTGAAGTTCAGCACTACTGTAATTGAGGGATTAGGAACATGACAGCCATGGAAGAGACCTGTACTTTTCTCAGTTTTCCTACTCATTAACTCCAGCACCAATAACAGGAGAATTTTCTTCTGCAGACCCTGAAATCCTGAGCCTGTGCGTGCAAATACAGCCAAAGTAAGGCAATGGACTTTCTTCTGTGTTGTATAACACCTAACTAACCCAGTGGGGCTACTGCTGGTTTTGAGGCTGTCCAGATGAACTGAAACGAAATCACTGATCTTAAAGTCCTTTCTAACTCTAACTATCCTATGATTCTGTGATTTCCTGACCGCAGTGCGGAATTCCTGCAATTTAGTCATAAATACAGCAGTATGACAGAGGGCACACAGCAGTTACCTCCATCTTTTCTCCCTCTGGCTTTCTTTGGTGTGCCGTAGTTAAGGATATGACTATTTATAAATATTTATATTCTCTATAAGAATATATTCTCTTTAATCTTGGCACTGCATGTTGTCCTGGGGATCTTGGTTGATGGGGAATGTTTCATTAGCTCTTCCTGTAAGTACAGAGACATTGGACTTCCCGCAAGCATTTTTTAGGTTTTAAGGGGTTCTGCGAGACATTTCACAGCAGGTGAGAATAAAACAAAATAACCAAGAAATACATTTTATTTTCCCAAACTATGGCTCTAAGAAAATAACAAGTTTGCTCACTTTAATTTTGTTCACAACCATCACTTAAGGGTTATTTTAGATATTGCTCGATTGCCAAGAAAATACTTTTTTAGCAGAAATAAGCTTGGCCTGTGTGGCCTCAAGTAACTAAATGGCTTCATGTTTTGTTCTGAGAAATGCTGTTATTAGGTCTTGAACCAAATGGCTTTACAGGAAAATACTGCCTTCTTCTGCCAGGGAGGACTGGAAATAAACACCATGGTTGAAATTCATCTGAATATGGAGAAAGCTAATCTTTGTGACTGCTCTTCTGAAAGCCTTATACACGCTACAGAATAACAGTTCCCCTCTTCTCTCTTATTTAATTCTGAATGTCCTTCTCAGTTCTTGGAAATATTAGTGATAGAATAGAATCACAGAATAAGCTTGAAGATGAAGGCTATACAGTCTGTATGACCCCACAGTGGATTGTGACTCTTGCCACTTATACATCTATAATCACTATAAACAGGACGCCAGATGGGAATATGAACCCTGTCAGCAGTGCCCTCATAGCTCAGACACCCAGAGAGACTAAATGACTAAATGGCTGGGTGATAAATTAGTGCTATGCACTGCATGAAGGCAAAGGGGAACGGATGACCCCACACATCTCCATGACCACATGGCCTGGATGTGACTATACTATTAAGTAGCTAATGGCTGGTGGGAGCTGGGGGCTCTAAGATACCACAAGGTGATACAGCCAGGCTTTCACACAACTAGTGGGCTCAGAATATTTCATGAGGATCAAAGCTTGGAGGAGCTCACAGCAGCAAGCTTTAGATGCTGCCTCCCCTCTGATAAAACTTCTGCATCCTGTCACCCTATATCCAGAGGGATAGTGCAGCCTCACTCCTTGCGCTCCCACCCCAGCTCCCAGGCCCAGAGCATCAGACTGATCATGGGTCAAGCAATTGTAATGGCAAGGACTCCCAGTGACCCATTCTGCCCATCCTCCTTTTCAGAAACCGTGAGGCCTGGGGAAGGGGTGCCCCTGTGTCCACTAACAAGTGGGTCCTGTTGCTAAAGACATAGGATTCAGTTTTCCATTACCCCCGTATGGCATCCTGTTGTGCATGTTATCAAAACTCCAAGTGGGGAGAGAAAGAGGGCAACAGATACTGGAGTGTCACGTGTAAACCACAGGAGGAATTACAGCACAACTTTTCCCCATGAGTGATGGTAAGAGGAATGCTGACCTGCTCTGAGAAGCCCCTGCCAACTGCAGGAAGCAGCAGGGTCATTTGTAGAGGAGCCTATGACCGAGGAAGCAAAGGTTTGTGGGTTGGTTTCCCTCCAGGAAGTTTCACACCACATGTGCAGTGATGATGTTTGGCCCAAGCAACTAGACTTGAACTAATTCCTGGACATTTCTTTGAGCTGCTTGTAACAGAGATGCTAAAGACTCAGCAGAAATCACTTCAACTTACTGACCCACTTCCTTTGTGCCAAATTACTTACAAACAAAGCTGTAGCCCCCAGCACCTGTGTGCTGAGGTATTTCCAAGCCAAGAAGCCAGGCCCTTCAGACAGCATAGTGGCCTTTCAGGTTTTGGAGCAGGAAGTGACTTCTGCCAGTGCTCAGGAAAGAATGACCATGTGAAGCTAAGAGCTCAGAAATACTGTCATAACATTTAACTTTGTACTCACTGCTCCCTTTTCCCAAAGGCCTAATTCTGATCTGGGTTTCAATAGTTCCATGTCAACAGATGTCCTGATTTACACCAATGTTAAAGACCTAAAAATCCACCTTTTACCATATGTTCTCTGGAATGAGAAAACAGGCTGACTGACACTTTTATTACTACATTCTCCATGCCTTGATAAATAAATCCACCACAGCTGTCATTCATGGGACAGCCTGATGGCAAAACACGGTGGAGTTTCTCCATGATCATTCTGACTGAAAGAGAAAATGGGAATAGAAAACAAAAAAACCCTTCAATTTTGCAGAATGCCATTTGCAGTTGGCTCCAGAATGTCATTACTATATAACAAATGTGAGCTGGCAAGCATCTGCTTCTTAGGAGAAAATTGAAGTCTTTTGTTGGGGATGGCTATAGTTTAATATCCGTGATAAATCATCTGTAGGAGGTAGGGAAGAGGGGAAAAAATTGCTATAGAGCTCATGCAGAGAAGCAGGATTGGCTGTGCCTGCTTAGAATTCAGAGCAGAACTTCTGCATTTTTATTAACACCAAGAGCTTTGAGAGATCACACCTCAGTAACCAGATTTTGTTCCAGAAATTTAGCCATCTAAAAATTAAGCTAAATTTGGTCAGCATTGTGAAACCTCACCCTTCTTTTCTTTTGAGAAGAACAGAATAAAACCAATTGACCTGCTAAACAGATCACATGAACATCTTCGGACCTACGGAACATGGGTCAAGAGAAAAGATACTAGAAGCAACAAGTTAAATGAGTAGAACAGCCTTCAGCAGCCTCAACTGGAAAAAGGCAGTTTGTGCTAGCACAGGAGTGCTCATCTGCTTTACCGTAATGTTACATTATATAATAAGAGAGCATAAATAGACAAGAAGAGGTAACCACAAACCCGGAATAAATATGAGATCAATGGACCATTCCCCGCTTAAAAAGATCTCACCCAAATGACCTTGGCACGTTAAAAACCTCTCCTGAGTTTCACGTGCTCTTCTGAGAAATGCCTCCTTCTACACATACAGCCAAGGCTACTCTAGGGTGTAGTATACTCAGCTGTGAAAATGAGAAACCCAGGCATTAAGACTTCTTCTCAGCCTCCGGGTGTTCAAACCTATGTTCCCTGGAAATATGTAAATTACCAAGTGAATAGGTTGCTGTTGGAAAGTATCTGACCGTTGCTCTACATGAGGAAGAACTTTACGTTGAGGGTGGCAGAGCACTGGAGCAGGCTACCCAGGGAGGTAGTGGAGTCTTTCTGAGGACATTCAAAATCTGCCTGAACCTGTTCCTGCGTAACCTCTTCTGGGTGAACCTGCCTTAGCAGGGGGGTAGGACTAGGTAATCTCCAGTGGTCCCTTCCAACACTAATGACTCTGCAATCCCCATTAAACCACCTCCTCATCCAGTGATGACTGCAGGATTTATTGAACAGGAAGGAGAAAGTCCAGACAGAAGCTTTAGTCAATAGGATAATGCTTAGACAGCTCAGTTATAATAAAGGGAATCCTGGAGCCCTGGTCTGTGCTTATGTGGGGATTTGTATCTTCTTTTTTGCATTTTATTTTTTATAAACCTGTAACTAATATAAGATGCCTACACAGTTCCTGGTATAGCTAGGACTGAATTCCAGCCTCCATCTCTCTGCATGGTTTTGGGGTTTTGGTTGTTTTTTTTTTTACCTGTCAGACTGATAATGGAAACAAGAATCTGAATGTGCACGGTCCTACTGAATTTATGGGCATCAGTATTTCATGCTGAAGACAAATCAGAAATGAAGGAAGAGACTGGTACTTAGGGGAGCATTCAGGACTGGGATTTGCTGTTTTGTCCAGTACCCGGACAGCTGCCTACCTGCATCTCCTGAAAATACCATTTCTTTGCGGAAGAAAAGCCTTTTCAAGAGAGGAAACATGCAAACAAATGAGATGGGGAAAGTTACCAATGTTACTCTGTTCCTGCACAGTTAGTTTGATGATAAAAGGTAACGTGAATGATGTGTTTATACATAAACTTTTGCTGATGGCCAGGAGCAAACCCTACAACCCCTTTCTGCCTGTTTAACCTCTTCAGTGTCTGATTCTTTTCAGGTTCAATCTTCTTAATGAAGCATTTTCTTGCTGAAGTAGGAAGGAAGCAATTGGGAATTTCCTGGCTATGTAGAAGAGCAGGTATGTGATTCTTCCATAGACTTTGAGCTATTTCAAAGAAAAGAGGAGCATGCTGCTCATCTTCAGCAACAACTGTGGGCTCAGGTTACTGCTGAGGCACTTGACTCCCAGCATGCTTTCAAAAGGACCTGGGTGGAAGAGACCAGTAACAGGAGCTTCCTCTACACTTTGAAAATCCATCAGTATGGTAGCTACAGTTCAAACTGGCCATGGAAAATTATGAACAGCAGTTTCACATTCACTTTGAGAAGTGTCCTTATGATTACCCTTCCATACAGGTCTTCTTTCATCAGAGCATGCTCTTCCAAATACCCTCCACTCTCAAAGCCAGCAGGGTGACTCATTTTTTTCCATCAGATCTTCATCCAGAAGATATCAAAAAAAGCTGAAAAAGCTGTGTCAAGAACATCACAAAGACCCTCATGTCCTTCTTGTGGGATTTCAGAGCACCGAGGGATGTTGTTGCTCCATGCATTCAAGACGCAGGCCACCAGATGCAATGGTTTCCGTGCCATGTTTTGGAATTAAGTAGGAAATTATCTGAAGAGCAGAAGACATGGAGACATTTGTAAGCTAAGAAAAGCACCAATAAACTTCAGTGGTGCCTTTGGAAATGACTCTACCATGGTCTTTCAAGTTTATGGTGCATCTTTTATTAATGGTTAGGCATTTCAAAAGCTTCTCTTTCTCCTCAGTAGTTTCCTAATGTGCTTTCAATTGTGATTCCCCTCGTTCTCAAATGCATTTTGCCTTTTGGGCATCTTGGGCAAAAGATATTCCATTAAGAGCTGGCAACTTGGAGAGCTCCTACGATGGTATCGCTCTTGCCCACGCCTGGCATATTGCTTAGCAACACTGAGGAACATTTATTTCACATCCTGCTATTTATGTTTCATGCTTCACATGTTGACTTTCTTCCCTGCCTCCAAGTTTCTCTGGTGGAATTGCTGCATGTTAGATGCCCCAGCAGTGAGGCACAAACACAAGCCCCCATTGTGTCCCTACCTGCTAAGCAGGCAAATTATTTCCCCTGCTGTGACAAGCCCGTCAGCTTTTCCTGTTTGTTCTTATGGAAAGATGCAACACCTGATTAATATCCAGTATACATACATTGTTAAAGTAATGCTATACTCACAGATACAGGAATTATGATAAGGATGCTTCCAACCTTTAAAGCTGATAATGACTCACCTAGAGAAGTTTTAAACACTGTCAGACATTCCATTTTGTATAAGGTCCTGCCTTCATTGCCGTGTTGGCATATGTTTTACTAGTATACCTGTACCTCCAGACAGGTATTCACTGAGTCATAGAATATTTAGGGTTGGAAAGAACCTTAAGATCATCCAGTTCCAACTCCCTGCTATGGGCAGGAACACCTCCCTCTAGACCATGTTACCCAAGATCCCGTCCAACCTGGCCTTGAACACCACCAGGGATGGAGCATTTACCACTTCTTTTGGCAACCTGCTCCAGTGCCTCACTAGCCTCACAGTAAAGAACTTCTTCCTTATATCTAACCTGAACTTCCCATTTCAGTTTAAAGCCATTCCCCCTTGTCCTACCACTGTAGTCCCTAATGAAGAGTCCCTCTCCAGCATTTCCCACAGCTGACTAGGAAAGGCTGGGAATGACTGGGCAGCAGGAGGCAAAAGTGGCTAAAGGTGTCCAAGGACACCACCCAGTGCAACTGTCAGAGAGGGGAGGTTGTTATTTTTGCTTTTCACTCTGTGTCTAGAGTGCACACCTATAGAAAGCCCAGACTGGCACCATAATGTGCTACGCTACAGAGCAGCAGCAGCAGTACACATGAAAATAATAATGTGTAGGATTTTCTGTCTGAGGGACTTCACTTTTTAAATACGTGATTTTGATTGCAATTGTTTAGAGAGGAGCTCAACAGATAATATAAGTTCAGAATAGACATGTACCCTGCTATCCACGAATGGATGTTTTTCAGAGAGGAAAGAGAGAGGAAATTCTCTTTAATGACTAGATGAATCTCTTTGCAGTGAATTCAGATATCTGGCAAACAGCAAACCCTGTATATATTGAATATAAATAAGAAACAGGAGAAACATGTTGGAACATAGGAGAAAATATCAATGATAATTGTCTGAAATGCAAAGGGCCAGATTCAGAGGTGTGTCAAAACCTCTTTTTGGTAACATTTCATTTAGCATCTCTCAGATTTTACTCTGGGATTTAGGGCTTCACTCTGATTCTAAAGCACTGTTTCTGGAAGCAGCTGAGTTGTGCTCTGGGAATCAATCCCAGTGACTGAACATGAAATACAAACTGAGACCATATACCTGATGTGCTATTTCCATTTTCCTTATGCATTTGACTGCAAAGAAGATGACAAAGAGCATCTCATGAAAAATTTGACATTAATTTAAGCTAGCCATCTGTAGAATAAATATATATTGGACACTGGGACTTTAACACAACGAATCAATTTGAACCTTGATGTAAGTGGAAATTATTTCTGTATATAGTCAAACACCACATTTCTGGGAAGATTGGAATACTTTGTGGGAAAAGAAATAAACATATTATTTTAGAAGAAGGATATTAAATACAGCTGCGAATACAGACCATTTCAGATTAAAATCATATAAATTACATTCATACCAAATGGGTCAGTTACGGCCATTACAAAATAAATGAAGGCACAACAGTGGCAAAAAAATCTGTTATGAGATTCAAGAAACTCAATTTCTCAGTGTTGAGTGCTGTGAATCCGAGTACATGCGCACAAGGCATTTCAGATTTGCCGCAGAAAATGCAGTGACATCAGGCATTTTGTCAATGCTTCTTCCTAAGTTTTCAAGGCACATCGAACTGAAACAGCTTCAGGATGCAGACAAAGTTTTTAGTTGTTTGGGTGATGTCCGGAAAGAATCAACACAGATTTGAAAGCTAACAATAGATCACTAAGAGAAAAATGACTGCAAGAGAAAAATTGCCATGTGTCTCCAGCTGTTCATTATTAAATACTAGAAGCCATGCAGCAATCATCCTCATCAAAAGTCTGAACAGTAACATTTTTATAAGAGCAAGCAGTGACAAGACATGGGGGAATGGATTTAAACTGAAAGAGGGGAGATTTAGATTAGATATAAGGAAGGAATTATTTACTGTGAAGGTGGTGAGGCACTGGCATGGATTGCACAGGGAAGTTGTGGCTGCCCCATTGTCGTGGTTTAAGCCCCCCACCCACGCAGTTTTACTCACTCACTCACTCCCCCTCTTTCTTCCCCCAGTCCTGGGGGGATGGGGAGGAGAATCAAAAGAATGCAACTCCCACAGGTTGAGATAAGAACAGTTTAGTAACTAAGGTATAACACAAATCACTGCTGCTACCACCAGTAATAATACAAGAGAAATTCCAGGAAAGAGAATACAACTGCTCACCAAGCCCGACCCAGCCAGTGCACCCCCCAGCAGCGAACCCCCCAATACCAAAAACCTGACCATGCCGTGCACCCCCAGTCCACCACCACACCCTTTCTGGGTTTCTGCTCTCCGTCTTCACATCCTGGGCATGATGTGCTGTGGTATGGAATAACCTCTTTGGTCAGTCTGGGTCAGGTGTCCTGTCTCTGCTTCCTCCCGGCTTCCCCCTCCTCCCTGGCATAGCATGAGACTCAGAAAGTCCCTGGTCAAACCAAAACATTACCAAGCAGTAACTGAAAACACTGGTGTTATCAGCGCTGCTCCAAGGCCCAAAATCAAAAACACAGCGCTGCACCAGCTACCAAGAAGGAGAAAAATGACTGCTGCTGCTGAACCCATGACACCCATCCCTGGCCGTGTTCAAGGCCAGGCTGGATGGGGCTTTGAGCAACCTGGTTTAGTGGAAGGTGTCCCTGCCCATGGCAGGGAGCTGAAACCAGACGATCTGTAAGGTCTCTTCCAACCGAAACCATTCTACAGTTTGATGATCCTACTTGGGATATGAAATAAAAGGGAAAACAACATGGATATATATATCATTTAACATGTTTTTTATTATACCAGTGGGTGCAGGTAGGAATGAGTGGATCAAAGAGGGTGATTGCGTTCAAAACCCATTTGCTTGGGGAAAGCGGAGCACACTCATGCAAAGCCGAGAGGTGACGATGAGCACCAAGTGCTGCTCGGCAGAAAGACAAGATTCCCTGCTTTTATAGCAGTGGCCCCATGGGCCCATGAGTGACAGTGGCTCACACCCTTCTGGTCCATTTTGTCATTGTACTACGTGCTGGTGAGATGGGGAGGTTCAAGTGGCTGTTTGACCCGCACCACCTCTAGTGTAAGGTATTTTGTCCTGGGTAAGTGAATGTGTCCGGCAGCTCCCCTGAGCCTTTATGCAGGACTCATAGCAAAACCTTAACAGTCTCAGGATGAGTAATCCATACTCTAAAGCTTCTGTAAAGCAGATTGTACAGTTCACTGCCCAAGTAAAAGAGGAGCTACATGACTACTC